>CM050509.1:88417416-89017416 GCA_027563665.1 Antrozous pallidus | reverse complement strand
TCGGCCACAGTTGTGCGTGTGTGCGCACGCGCACACACACAAACACACACACACACACACACACACACACACACACACACACACACACACACACAGCCTTCTTCCAAGCCCCAGTTCCCTGGGATAGTTGGAAGAGTAAGTTTTAACGTTCCGAGGTCCAATTACTGTCTGAGCGCTTCGGCCACAGGTTTGCGCACACACAGGCACACATGGAACATTCTCCCAAGCTCAAGTTCCCCTGGGATATCTGGGGAAGTGACTTTTGAAGCTCCAAGCTCCAATTACTGTCTGGGCGCTTCGGTCACTGGTGTGCATGCACACACGTAGCAGTCTCCAAAGCCCAAATATTCCCTGGGATATCTGGGAAAGCGACTTTTAAAGTTCCGAGCTCCAATTACTGTCCGAGTGCTTCAGCCACAGGTGTGTGCACAGCGTTTTCCCAAGTCCAAGTTCCCCTGGGGTACCTGGGAGAGCGAGTTTTTAAACTCCAGGTCTGTGGTTCCCTTTAGGGCGGGGAGAGTTGTGGCTGAAGGAAGGGCGGGTCTGTTGGTTACTATGGAGCTATCTGCAGATAGCTCCTTGACTCACAGAAATCTGCTGGACTCCTGTTGTCTGTTGGTCTGAAGCTGTGGCTGTAATTCTCTGTTCCTAGTGGCTGCAGGTCCCTGGCTTGCGTCTGAGATGTGATTGATTGAGGGGAGAGTCCCAGTCCAGGCAGTTCTGCCTCTCAAGATGGCGTGGTCTCCACCGCTGCACCGGTTAGCCTCCCAGGAGTTGTCCGCCTTGCTCACGGAGCTCCGCTGTCCAGGAATGCCTGGTTTGCCAGCCCCTTGGAGGACCTGCAGAGTCTAACTGTCCCTAGTTCATATTCACACACACACCACACATGCTACACTCTCCTCTATGGGTTCCTCAATCTCTCACACTCTCTCCCTCCCTACTTTCCTGCCCATCGCCATCTTTCCATTCCATCCTATAGTTTTCTGTGACTAGGTCTTTTATCTCCATAGTTTAGTTTATTCCTAGGTATCTTAATTTTTTTTTTTTGGTATGAGGGTAAATGGGATTGCTTTCTTAGTCTTTACTTTCTGTAAGTTACCTATTGGTGTATAGAGATGCCATAGATTTATTGGCATTAATTTTGTATCCTGCTACATTGCTAAACTCATTTATTAAGGATATTAGTCTGTTTATGGAGTCTTTTGGTTTTTTATGCACAATATCATGTCATCTGCAAATAAGGATAGCTTTACTTCTTATTTTCCAATTTGGATGCATTTTATTTCTTCCTCTTGTCTAATTGCAATGGCTAACACTTCCAGTACTATGTTGAACAGGAGTGGTAAGATTGGGCATCCCTGTCTTTTTCCTGTTCTTGGGGTAAATGGTTTTAGTTTTTGCCCGTTGACTACGATGTTACCTAAGATTTTATCATGTATAGCTTTTATTATGTTGAGGTATGATCTTTCTATTCCCACCTTGTTGAGAGTTTTTATTAAGAAATGGTGTTGGATTTTTGTCAAATGCTTTTTTATGCATCAATTGATATGACTATGTGATTTTTATCTCTCAATTTGTTTGTGTGATGTATGACGTTTATTGATTTGCTGATATTGTACCATCCTTCCATCCCTGGGATAAATCCTACGTGGTTATAGTGTATTATCTTTCTATTGTAGTGCTTGATCCGATTTGCTAGAATATTGGTGAGGATTTTGGCATCTATATTCATGAGATATATTGGTCTGTAATTCTCTTTCATTGTGTAATCTTTATCTGGTTTTGGTTTTAGGATGATATTGGCTTCATAGAAGGAGCTTGGAAGTATTCCTTACTCTTAAATTTTGTGAAATAGTCTGAAGAGTATAGGTCTTTGTTCTTTCTTGAATGTTTGGTAAATCTCCCCTGAGAAGCTGTCTGGCCCCAGGCTTTTGTTAGCTGGAAGCTTTTTATGACTGCTTCAATTTCTTCCATAGTTATTGGTCTATTGGTCTATTTATATTCTTCCTGATTGAGTTTTAGAAGGTTATATTTTTCTAGGAATATATCCATTTCCTCCAGGTTGTCCAGTTTGTTGGAGTAGAGTTGTTTATAGTATTTTTGAACAATCCTTTGTATTTCGGTGGGGTCTGTTGTCTTTTCACCTCTTTCATTTCTGATTTTATTTATTAGGGTCCTCTCTCTTTACTTCTTGGTGATTCTGGCTAGAGGTTCATCAATCTTGTTTATCCTTTCAAAGAACCAGCTCTTGTTTTTTTTTTAATCTTTTGTATTGTTTCTTTGGTCCAAATGTCATTTATTTCTCTTCTGATCTATATTATTTCCTTCCTTCTGCTCACAGTGGCTTTTCTTGTTGCTCTCTTTCTAATTCTTTGAGTTGTCAGGTTAGATAATTTATTGCCACTGTTTCTTGTTTTTTTGCAGTAGATTGTAGAGCAATGAACTTCCCTCTCAAAACTGCTTTCACCCTGTCCCATAGATTTTGGGTTGTTGTGTTATCTTTGTCATTTCTTGCCATGATGTTTTCTATTTCTTCCTTGATCTCTCTGGTAACCCAGTCCTTGTTAAATAGCATGCTGTTTAGTCTCCATGTGTTTGATTTCTTTGGATTGTTTTTATTGTAGTTGATTTCCAGCTTTATGCCACTGCGATCTAAGAATATGCTTGATATCATTTCTATCTTCTCGAATTTGGGGAGACTGACTATGACCTATCATATGGTCTATTTTTGAAAATGACCCATGTGCACAGGAGAAGAATGTATATTGTATGGCTTTGGGGTGAAACGATCTGAAGATATGAATTAATTAAATCTGGTCTATTGAGTCATTTAGGATTGATGTGTCTTTGCTGATATTTTCTTTAGAGGATTTGTCCAATGATGATAGTGGGGTATTAGTCTCCTACTATTATTATATTGCTGTCAATCTCTCCCTTGATATCCTTCAGGAGTTTATGTATTTAGGTGCTCCTGTATTGGGTGCATATATGTTTACCAGAGTTATTTCTTCTAGTTGGATTGCTCCCTTTAGTATTATTAAGTGGCCTTCCTTATCTCTTGTTATGTCCATCACTTTGAGATCTAATTTATGAGAAAAAAGTATTGCTTACCCCAGATTTTTTTCCATTTAAATTCACCTGAAAAACCTTTTTCATTCCTTTCACCCTCATTCTGTGTGCATATTTTTTTTGGAGGTGGGTTTCTTGTAGACAGCAGATATATGGGTCATGTTTTCTTATCCAGTCCATTACCCTATGTCTTTTGATTGGAGCATTTAATCCATTTACCTTTAAAGTTATTATTGATAAGTACTTATTTGTTGCCATTTTTATTCTTTACCCCTGTGTTCCTTCTTCGCTTCATATTTCTTTTTACAGCAGACCCTTTAGCATTTCTTGCATTGCTGATTTGTTGGTAATAAATCACCTTAGTCCTTTTTTGTCTGTGAAGCTCCTGATTTCACCTTCCGTTTTGATTGATAGACTTGCTGGGTATGGTATTCTTGGATTCAGCGCCTTCCTTTGCATGACTTTGTATATTTCACTCCATTCCCTTCTGGCCTGATGATTTTCTGTTGAGAAATCAGTTGCTAGTCTGATGGGGTTTCCTTTGCAGATGACTTTCTGGCCACTTTTAAGATTCATACTTTGTCGTCTGTGTTTGCCAATTTAATTATAATGTGCCTTGGGTTTCATTTTGCTTGGGAATCAAAGAGCTTCTTGGATTTGTGTGTGTGTTTTTTTCTATATCAGGGAAGTTTTCTGTCATTTCTTCAAACAGGTTTTGTATTCCTTGTTCAGTTTCCTCTTTTTCTGGAAGCCCTATTATGTGGATGTTGTTTTCTTTCATGTTGTCCCAAAGTTCCCTTAGGCTCTCCTCCTGATTTTTAAATATTTTTTCTAGAAGCTTCTGTACTTGGGTATTTTTTCCTACCTTGTCTTCTAGCTCACTAGCTCACTAGTGCGGTCCTCTGCTTCATCTAGTCTACTATTGAAGCTTTCTATTGAGTTCTTTTCAGCAGTAATGTCATTTTTCATTTCTTCTTGGCTTTTCTTCATTTCCTCCTGGTTCTTATTCATATTCTCAAATTTGTCTTCCATTCTTTTCAGCCACCTTATGACAATTTCTCTGAATTCTTTCTCTGACAGGTTGCTTGTCTTCATGTTGTTACTGCCTTATCTGGTGAGGCTTGTTTTTCTTTCATATGCAGACTTTTCTTTTGTCTCCCCAAGTTCTCTCTTCTCCAGGTGTCTGGTTATATAGTTCTCTCTCTGCTGTGTTGATTTAAAGGCACAAATACAACACAACCAGGGGCAATGCACAAGACACTGAACAGGAATGTATTCACAGTATTGGTAACCCCAAATAAAGGTGATAACCAGAGAAAGGCAAATTAGGGGATAGGTGAGAAAGAAGAGAGAGAGAGAAAACACACACACACAAACACACACACACACACGAACACACACACAAACATAGAGAAAGAAAGGAATGCCAAAAAATTGGGAAAAGGGGAAAAAAGAAAGTAAGAGAGAAAAGAAAGAGAATAAGAAAGAAAAGGGGAACAAATTGTATATATGGGCAGAAAACTCCAATAGGACAGCCACTAATCCCAACAAATGCCAGCAACAAATACTTGGAGATTAATACAAACTGTAAACAACAACTACTATCAAGTGAGGCGAGGGAAAACAGAAACAAAAAAACAAAGAAAAAAAAAGCAAACAAAAAACATAAAACAAACGAAAAGAAAAGAATAAGCAAAACAATCTCATAAACAAGCATAAAAAATCGAAAAAGTCAACATTCAGGCAAGGAACAACAAAAGGAAAGAGAGGAAATCAACTTAGGATAGTGAAGACAGAGAAGAGAAAGGTGTGTATGGACTTGGAGCAGGGGTTGGAAATTATATATAGAAGTAGGGTGAAATTTTAACATGGGGTAAAAAGAAAGAATAAGGAAAATCTAACGTGGGAAAAGGGTAAGAGAAACAGAACACCAAATGGGGAAAGGTTAGCAAGAGATTGATGGCATAAAGGTGGAGTTGAGATAGATTAAAAAGATGCTAAAGGAAAGATGAAAGTAGACTGTAGAACACTAATCCTAAAGTAGAATAAAGAGAAAATAAAAGGACACTTAAAAAAAAGGTAAAATAGTAATAAAACTGATTCTTTATTTGTGTTATCCAAGAGTCAATTTGTGATTCAGCCCCTGGGTGGCAGTGTTTCTGGTTTCACCTCCAGGTCTATTGGTCCTCTCTAGCCTGAACTAAGATCCTGCTACCCCTATGGCACTCAATACCAATTTGTGGGATTGGGCTGCCCCAGATCTGCCTCCCTAATGGTGACTTCCTGCTCTGATCCCCAGGTTCCAGAAAAACAGCTCTCCCCTGTAGTCTCCCAGGGTGCCCCCCACTAGATGATCCTATGCTTTGGGCTTAGTAATCTGAAACAAGGATTTGGAGAGAAAAAAATGTGAACTCCGGCCCTGCGTATATGTCTGCGGAGACCCCGTTTCCCCCTTGGGTTTAAACAGCTGGCATACTCTCTCTTCTTTCATATGTGGGCTGTTTTTTGTCTCCCATGGTGTCTCTTCTCTGTCTGGTTATGTAGTTCTCTCTCTCCTGCGTTGATTTAAAGGCACAAAATACAACACAACCATGCGCAACACTCCAGGCACTGAACAGGAATGTATTATTGGTATTGGTAGCTCCAAATAAAACTGATTGCCAGAGAAAGTCGATTTAGGGGATAGGTGAGAAAGAAGAGAGAGCAAAAGAAAACACACACACACACACACACACACACACACACGCGCACACACACACACACACACACACACACAAAGAAAGAAAGGAATGCCAAAATGAAATTGGGAAATGGGGAAAAAAGGAAGAAAATGACTGGAGATTAATACAAACTGTAAACAACAACTAATATCAAGTGAGGCGAGGGAAAACAAAGATCTCTTGGTTCTGAAAGAAACTTCTGACCCGCCTCAGCAGGAAATAGCTAGCAGAGCTCACCAACGTCCATTTTCCCTAAAAAAATTCATAGCCAAGATCCTTAAAATAATATATTATACAATTAGACAGATATGAGCAGAGCAAAGACGATGGGCCAATTAGCACTCTACCTGTGTGAGACAAGGGGACTCACCAGAAGCAAGAGGGAATGAGGCTGTAGATAAAGCAGCCCTGGGAGGCTGTCCTAAAACCAGTGGGGCCTCTACAGATTCTAGTGACTCTTCCAAACCCTGACCTACCCACCTCACCAGCTTATGTAGAAACCCAATCTAGAAAAGCTGAAATCCATAACCAATCTTTACTCAAGTTATTATAGGCTTTACAGTCTACTTAGAAAGCAGTACCAACTTCTGATCCGGTCCATTATTCCACTCTGATGACTCTATTTAGATAAAGAAATTTGCCACACAAGAACTGACTCCTACCTGGAAAAGACCACTGCCACAGCAGTCAAGGTCGACGGGATCCTCACATGTTTCATCACACCTGACTTAAGCCCTTGTCTTAAATAGGCTCACTGACTTTATTCAGCAGAGAATTAATTCTATCAAACTTGTAGTCCTCATGAGACAATATAACTCCCATACCAACAATGACCCAAAAGAGTCAATGATTTGACTCGTATACATAAAACCAATGGGGAATGTTGTAAAATAAAAATTTTTGAGCACTACTGAGGCCATAGACTATGCCCCAGATAGAGTTGTCAGTGCTGACACCAGGCCAGGCCTTGAGATAGGGTCTCATGGCCCCTTCCCAACACATAGGCCTTGCAAGATAGAACACTGTAAGCTTTCTTTTCTTTTCTTTTTTAAAATATATTTTATTGATTTTTCACAGAGAGGAAGGGAGAGGGATAGAAAGTCAGAAACATCGATGGGAGAGAAACATCGATCAGCTGCCTCTTGCACACCTCCAACTGGGGATGTGCCCGCAGCCAAGGTACATGCCCTTGACCGGAATCGAACCTGGGACCCTTCAGTCCACAGGCCTACGCTCCATGCACTAAGCCAAACCAGTTCGGCACACTGCAAGCTTTCTAAAGAATAGGATGACCCTGTGAATAATATAGTCGTCAATGACATGACTCTGACATTGCTTAAAAAAACACTATTTTATCTTAGATTACTTATTATACAAAAACAAGATATTATTAATATACTTAAAAATGGTCTTGCATAAAAGATCGGGGGTGCTCTCTGGTCTTCTTGCATGAAGTATGGCAGAGCAATGCCCGGGCTGGCTAATAAAGGCTCCCTAAATTTTAATTTGGTCTGGGCTCCCGTGGTCGTTCACTCGCATCCGCTCCACAACAATATCTAGCACCAGGAATGCTCAGGGCCTACTCAAGAATGTAAATAATCCTTTCCATTAATATTTACAGGGTAAACTAAGATTGTTGTTAGAGTATTAAATTTGACAGTAAAATAGTAATCAAATTTTCAGATTAATTTCAATTGGCTAGTTGATATAAGTGAATATTCAAGAAAATTTAATTGTACTGGACAAAAAGCTGTTTCTGAAGTATTAACTAAAATTTCTATTGGTGGTTCATCTCATGGTAAAATTGCTTAACATGCGATGAATCTACTTTTGTGCAAAAAATTAAAATGTAAAGTTATCAAGACTGCACTATAAAATTTCCAAAAGCCTCCATTAATTTAAAAAAGGGGAGGTAGTAAGGCAATATCATGTAAGGAAAAAATTATCCTGTCAGTAAATTACATCTAGAAAAAAATTTTTACTTTGAAAATTAATTTTCATTTGTAATGCTAACAGCAAGACACCCATGAAAAACACACATGATATCAAAATAAGCCAAAGGAAAATTGTTTGGGCAAAAATAAATAAGATCCCAAATCAAAATATTCCTTGATTAACTTTTGGTTGAATAATATGTTTGTGTATTTTCAGAAAACAACTCCAAGACCATGTGATTCCTGCAACAGAGAGGAATTGACAAGTCTGCTCCAACCATGAAGACAAGAGGAGAAACAGTCCAGAGATGGCAGATGCTGATGATACCTTGCCATGCTAGCAGTCAGCAGCTGTGTGTTGCTATAGGTTGCCCAGGACCAAAACAGAGAGAGTCGGACCTGTATTGCCATCATTTGTCCACCATCCAGATATCATTGCTGACATGTACACATAAGGAACTGTTTGACATTGAAACTGGGACTCAAAAGTGTTTGAAATTGAAACTGTGGCCCATAATTGTTGGATATTGAAACTGGGACTCAGAATTGTTGGACATTAAAATTAGGACTCAGAACTGTTGGACATTGAAATTGGGAGTCAAACATTTTTTTTCTTTTCATCTTTATTGTTCAGTTTATTAATTACATTGTTCCCTTTTTTTTCACCCTATAGTTCCCCTCCATCTGGTACCCATCCGCCCTCACCTCCCTCCTCTGTCCTCTCCCATAGTTGCATGATTTTTGTCCAGTCTCTTGCTGCACTTCCCACACCCCCTTTCTCCCCAAGAGTTGTCAGTCCATTCCCTCTCTATGTCCGGGATTCTGTTACACTCACCAGTATATCCTGTTCATCAGCTTATTAATTCACTTGATTTTTAGATTCATTCGTTGATAGATGTGTATTTGTTGTTCCTAATTTACACTTTTATCTTTTTCTTCTTCCTCTTCTTAAAGAATATCTTTCAGCATTTCATATAATATTGGTTTGGTGGTGATGAACTCCTTTAGTTTTTTCTTGTCTGCAAAACATTTTATCTGACCTTCAATTCTGCATGATAGCTTTCTGGATAGAGTAATCTTGGTTGTAGATTCTTGCTGTTCATCACTTTGAATATTTCGTGCCACTTCCGTCTGGCCTGCATTGTTTCTGTTGAGAAATCCGCTGACAATCATATGGATGCTCCCTTATAGGTAACCATCTGTTTTTCTCTTGCTGCTTTTAATATTCTCTCTTTGTCTTTTGCTCTTGGCATTTTAATTATGATGTGCCTTGGTGTGGTCCTCTTAGGGTTCCTATATATTGGGGTTCGGTGCGCTTCTTGGACTCCTAAGTCAATTTCTTTCACCAGGTGTGGGAAGTTTTCAGTCACTATTTCTTCAAATAGGTTTTCATTGTCTTGCTCTCTCTCTTTTTCTGACACCCCTATAATTCGGATGTTGGTATGCTTGAGGTTGTCCCAGAGGCCCCTTACACTAGCTTCAATTTTTTGGATTCTTTTGGTTTCTTGCTTTTTCAGCTGAGTGGATTTTACCTTTTTGTACTTGAAATCTTGAACTTGGTTCTTGGGGTGCTCCAGAGCACTTTAGGTCTTTGTATAATATTTTTTATTTCAGTCAGTGTATGCTTAATTTCTGGTTGGTCTTTTTTCATATCCTTGAGAGTCTCCTTTATATCCTTGAGGGTCTCCTTCATTTCCTTGTAGGACTCATTCATTTCCTTTGTGGTCTTGCTTATTTCCTTATAGGCTTCGACCTTTTGTGGGAGCCTCTTGAAAAACCCTATAACCGTGGTTTTTAATTCCATGTCCAGTAGTTTTTTTTTTCTCCATTTCTTTCACATCTGATTTCTTTCCATGTCTCTGCATGGTGGCAGCTTCCCTGAGTTGGTCAATTAGCTTTGTGTGGTAGACTTCCTACTAGGGACAGTGGCTCAGCCTTCCCAGTTACCTGAGGTGGATATGGGCTGCATAGTCTTGCTGAAGTTAAGCTCAGATTAATCGTTGTTAGCACTTGGAGGGTTGACCTCCAGGCCAATTGTCTGTGAAGCTCAGCTGTGCTCAGGTTGGATGGGCGGAGTCTCCAGGCCAAGCAGACAGCGTTAGCTCTGCCCTATGTGGCCCCAGGGACTCTGTGCTGGGGGCAATGGCTGCCAGCACCTCTGAGAGACAAACGCTGCCGAGCTCCACCGGCTGCCGGGGAATTCAGACTCTCCCCAAATGAGTCTGCATGCCCAATGTCTCACCCAGGGTCGTAAAACAAAGCAGTCTGACGGTTTCCCGAATGAGATAGCAAGTCACAGAGCGCTCTCTGCACGGTCACGTAGCTGAGCTGTTCGAGCAAGCTGCCTTCTCCACAAGCTCAGAGACCCCTGTAGCACCGGAGCTTTGGCGTGCCCTCCCACTGTCCAGTTTTCACCCCGTATGATAGTGGGTTCCCTGGACTTCGCCCAAAGCTGGAGAATCAGCCCAGTGGGACGTCTTTGTCTTCCCGTTCGAGAAAACTGGCCGGTTTTCAGCCGCCCACCCGCACTCCAAACCTCTCTCCCCGCGAATCTTTCAATGCTGTCCGCCGCCGCTCCTCCGAGTTACAGTGTCTTATTTTCACTTTTATTTGTGGAATTTTCATTCGGCCAGCTTTCTGGTGATTCTGGAAGGTGTTCGTTCTTTTGTTAAGTTGTAGTATTAAAATTGCTGAGTATGACGGCAAGATAGGTGTTTTACCTATGCCACCATCTTGGTTCTCTCGGGAGTCAAACATTTTTTGTTCTTATATGTTTTATTTCTAGTCTACAGATGCAAGATTTTTTTAAAGGAAAGAAACAGGAGGAGATGTTGGAAACTGATCATTGCCTCACTAATAGAGAAATGTGGACAGGGAATCTAGAAGGCTGGTTAACCTTAATTGCTCTGAAAGGCCAGAGCTAATCACTCATTGTTTAGTTTAGTTGAGATATTGATAGTTGAAGCAATCTCCACCTGTTAGTCTTATGTAAATTCTTGCTGATTGTTATTGGAATTTCCTGCCTAAAGGATATGGGTGTATCCCATTGTCTTAATAAAAGGGGATAGCAAGGCCAGACCTGGTGGTAGTCCTCCCCCTAGAGGTGGGCTCCCGCCTGGCCCCAATATTCCCAAATTAATGCTTTTCTGGTCTCTTTCATTTGTGTGCAACCTTCTCCGGAACCTGAACCTTGACCCTGGAACCCTGGACCACGTGGGACATGAAAGGGGTTCCTACATCTCATCCAGCCTTTGCCTTTAATCCAGACAATTGCTCCTCTTATTATGTTCATCACACTTTTCAAGCTGCTTCCCCAGTGCTGGAGCTCAGAGGGAGTGAGTCCATTAGCAAGTCAGTCTACACAGACCCTGTATGAGGAATACTTGGGACTACACTAGCCCTCTGTCTCACCTGGACAGGATCCCCACAGATTTTCACAAATAGATGTTATGGGAACACTTTCCATCATTGTGGTTCATTCTAGGGATCCTGATGTGGGGTCAGGACCCATTATTCCCCATGGTGGGGAAGGGACTCTGCAGCTGATTCTTAACTGTCACACATGGGTGTGGGATCAACCTGTTTTATATCTTTGCTCTTCCTATCAGTCTAGACTTGGCTTCTTTATATCCTTAATTATAGGACTTCTGTTCATCTAGTCTTCATGTGGTTCTCTAGTGTGGCAGTTCTATAATTTAGTTGAAATTTTGATGTGGTCATGGGAGGAGGTAAGCATAGCCTTTACTTAGTCTGCCATCTTGACTGGGTGAGACTGTAAGTGCATTTTTATTCAACCTATTTCTCATTTCATTTGTTTAAAAATTATGTTATTGAATTTTAGAGAGAGAGGAAGGGATAAGAGGAGAGAGAGTGAAACATTGATCAGCTGTCTCCTGTATGCCCCCTACCAAGAATCAAGCCTGCAACCCATTCATGTGCCCTTAACTGGAATTGAACCACCAACATTTTGGTGCATGGAACAATACTCAACCAACTGAGCTACACCAGCTAGGGCATTTTGATTGATTTTTGAGAGAGAGAGAGAGAGAGAGAGAGAGAGAGAGAGAGAGAGAGAGAAAGAGATTATTCATCTTATTTATGCATTCATTCTTGTACGTGCCCTGACTAGGAATTGAACCCACAACCTTGGCATATCAGGACAATGCTCTAACTAAGCTACCTAGCCAGGGGTTTTCTACCTATTTTATATTCCATTTGCCCTCAGCAAGTACCTCATCTGGTTGTGGTTCTTTTCCTGGTGAGATGACTCATACACCTGTTTTGAAATTGTGGGGAAATAAGACCAGTGAATTCTACGAACATGGGTCCAATGCCATACTTAAGTTCTGTGAAGTAAGTTCTTTGGTTAGAAGAAATGCTATATGAAATACCACGATTATGTATGGATAAGGCATTCTGTAAATCTATATATGGAAATTTGGGCAGAAGCACTACATGCAGGGAAGGCAAATCCATATCCAGAGTATGTGTCTATATCAGTAAGAACAAAATGCTGCCCCTTCCACGCAGAAGCAATCCACTGTAATCAACCTGCCACCAGGTAGCTGCCTCATCACATTGGGGAATGGTGCTATATGAAAGACTTGGTGTTGGTTTCTGTTGCTGGCAGTTGGACACTTATAAGTTTTATGTTGCTGACCCCATGCATAATACTCATTCCTGCCACCATAGCCACTATGTTCATGAGTCCATTGATTAATGACAAGAGTAGATGGAGAAAGAGACTATAACTGTTATCCATAGTACAGGTAATCATAGCCACTTGACTATTAAATCCTCCTCTGCTGAGGTCATCCTTTAATGAGCATTCACAAAGGACATAAATATTTTCACATTCTTTACTCATTCAGTGAGTTCTATTCGCATACCTCTTTCCCAGACCTCCTTGTCAACAGTTTTCTAATCATGTTCTTCTATCCACACAAACCAGTGGCCAGACCCTGTGAATCTCTATAGACTCTTACCTCTGGCCTTTTATACTTTCCAGACAAAATTAATATCTAGGTGTGCTGTTCAAGTTCTGTATACTTGGAGGATTTCTTTTCATCAGGATCTTCCAGAAAGAGGCTGATGTGCCACACCACTTTTTAGTGGTGTCTACAGAACCATCTGAAAACTAAGCCCAGGTTTTTTCTTTTCTTCCCCAATCAGCTGATTGTATTTAATGCTCAATAAGACCATAAGTGTGGGCTGAGAGAGGGTAATGTAGAAGAAGCAGGGATCACGGGCATTTGACTCTCTTCCTCATACAACATTTTTGAACTTTCACGTACTCATATATATCACGTTTATCTCAAGCCCAATCCAATAAATATCACTTCCATTTGCTAATGGAATGCTAACTGTGCAAACTTTATGGCTTTGTGGGTCATACAGCATCCAGTTCATGATGTGGAGTTCAAGCTGCATAATAACATGGTGGTCTATGTTAAACATTCAGTCTCTACTGAGGGCCAGTAGCAAGCAAAAAAACTATTTCTCAATATGAGGGAAGTTATCTTCAGAAGATGGTAAGGTTTAATCCCAAGGAACTGCACTGTGATTCACCTACAGGGGCATGCTAAAACTTTGAAGCAGCAACTCTTTCTGCCACTGACAGAACATATGGTTCTGCTAGAACATATGGCCCAAGTAGGAGAACAACTTGCATGGCAGCCTGGACCTATTGTAGAGGCTTTCCTTGTTTTGGATGTGATTCAAAATCGGCAGGGTTTTTTTTGCCACTTGATAAATGAACTGTAGTAGCACACCCAAATGAAGTGTATGTTGTCTCCAAAATCCACTAGGATTTTGTGACTCTTTTGGGTAGTAGTATCAGCCAGATGCAATAACTTATCCTTTATTTTAGAACAGATGTTTTGACATCCTCCAACCACTGGACAACTAGAAATTTCACTGAATGTTGTAGGATTTATTTAATATCCTCCTCTACACAAATATCTTACCAATTTGTTTAGAGTAGTTGTTATTTCTTCCCCACCAGGTTTAGTCAGCATAGTTTCATCAATGTTAGAGACTACCATGATACCTTCTGGTGGGAAAAGGCAAAAAAGTCTCTTGTGCATATAGGGCTAGAGAATTGAATTACCCTAGAGGTAGGACAGTGAGGTCATATTGCTGGGCCTTGCCAGTTAAAATCAGATGACTTTTGGTGATCTTTACCAATAGGCATAGAGGGAAAAAACATTTACCGGATCAATAGCTACATAGCAGGTGTCAGGGGAGGTCTTAAATTGTTCAAGCAATGAAATCACACTTGGAAAAGCAACTGCAATTGGAGTCACACCCGATTGATTTCACTGTCATTCACTAAGATTTAATTTTCTTTTCCACAGGCCAAATAGGCCAGTTGAATGTGGATGAGGTGGAAATCATGACTCCTGCATTTTTTCACATTCTTGATGGTGGCACTAATCTCTGTAATTCTTCCAGAAATGCAGTATTGTTTTTGCTTTCTTGTTTTTGGCCTTTTTCTACCATAATAGCCAACTGGCACTGTGACTGAGTGCCAAAGGTTAGGGAACTAATGTAGAGATTCTTCCAGCTGTGGAATATGTCTTTTCTAAATATACATTCTGAAAATGTGAGAGAATTGATCTAAAACAACTTTAATCACCTGACCTCCACCAGCTCCTTGTTTGAATCCT
The DNA here is from genome assembly GCA_027563665.1 of Antrozous pallidus. Lineage (NCBI taxonomy): Eukaryota > Metazoa > Chordata > Mammalia > Chiroptera > Vespertilionidae > Antrozous > Antrozous pallidus. The sequence goes on along the minus strand of CM050509.1, from coordinate 89,003,025 downwards.
AGTCCATGATCACTGATCTAGCATACTGATATTTTGACTTACCAGTAATTAGTGTCAGTTTAGAACTAGTATCCAGTGATTCCCCAGAAGTCTTATTATTTCCCTTTCTCTAATGTACAACCATAAGTTTCTTACTGGGAACGTGAAGAATTCTGAAATCCACTCCCATAGTAATATGGAAGTTGAAGAAGGAACCATTTTACTCTTGATCTCTGCCAATGATTAGTTGATTAAGTAGAGTATAGTGTGAGATGAGAATATATGTCAAGAACTGTGAAGTATCTGAGATTTTTATCTTACTTGCATCATAATGAGTTAACCTTCCATAGTTTCATTGACAATGACAGAAGATGCAAGTTTCCTGGGTCAGAGACAAAAAACGTTATTACAGTAATAGTAGTATCCAGAATATTATTATTTTCTTATGCTTTTCCCCTGAACTCCAATCCCCATATAGCAATGCAAAGAAGTCCAGGCATTACCCACACATGCAGGGCATAGCATTACAGGAGATGAGTCTTCAGCTTAGGGAATCTGAATCTTTTACAATAGACATTAAGCATGGTTGTCCTTTATTACAGAGAGAGACTTTTTTTATTATACCAGACTATCAGTACACTTGATCTGGATACTTTCTATATCCTCCAAGGCTGTTTAGTATACAAATATCCTTAAAAAGATAGCTAGGAACAAAAGTAGTTAGTGCATCTGCTTGGAAGAGATGCAGAAACACAAAGAACCATGGAGAATTTTCTCCCAATAAAAAGGCTAGGAAAGAAACTTGGATTTGGAGATAAAGCTATTAGAGAGCCAAGAAAGAAACAGGATATTGTAAAAGTAAAGGTATAATAGAATTTCAATAATTTGGGTGTGCTAGTGATATTAAAGGAATAGCAGTGTGAGAAATCTTTTTGGTGTCTTCCCTTGATGTTTCAACAGTTTGAAAAGCCATATCTCAACAAAAGATTCCCTGCTCAACACACAAATGCACCCGAGAGATCTGCACACTGAAACATCTAAAGGTGGGCAAGTGGAGCAAAAGGGAGAGTTGAAAAGGGAGTGGGACTGATAGAGCCAATATGCAACACAACAGCTGGGAGCTCATGGCAGGGCTCAGCCAGCAGAGGAGAGGAATCTGGTTGTCATTGATGCCCCCATCAACCAGGAAGTACAGAAAGACTTGGTGGGCACTTCTCAGGAGTGACCAGCACTAGCTCTGGCTGAACAAAGAGACCTGGGTAAGAACATAGCATGGGAGAGTGTCTGTGGTTGTCTGATGGTTGGCAATTCTGACAGAGAAACAGCCACAAAGTCTGGCCAACTCCCCTTAACCTGTCAGAGATTGCCTCTCTTTGCTTTGGTGTTAGGTTGTGGACCACATAAACTGTGAGCCCAAGAGCTAGTATTGCAGAATCACATTTATTCCCAAGCAAAGGGTGCACTCTATGGCTGACCAGTGGTCAGGATACGGGGGGGGGGGGGGGGGGGGGCACGACCCCAGCTGAAGACTGCAGTTGCCATTACCAGGAGGGCAAAACAACACAGAAGATGGAAGGATCCCCCAGCCCACATCCACCTAACATGCATTGCAGCTTCACTGATAGAGGCTGTGGGAGACAGTACTGGGATCTCACAGAACTAAAATAAATAAATAAATAAATAAATAAATAAATAAATAAATAAATTTTAAAAATTGTGATTTAGCACCATCTACTGGAAAAGAATAAAAAGACTGGTTCATGTTAATCTGCTAGATAAATGACACTCACACATTGATGCCTAGACAGAGAAGGAATCCATAATAAAATACCACAAATAACCAAGATAGGAAGACAACTGGAAAGAAAAGGAAAAATATCCTAAAAACAAACTCAAAAACATGAAAATACATGCTATAAATTACAGAGAATTAAATATTGCAGTTTTGAAAATACTCAAGGAAATGCAAGAAAATACAAATAATTTATCAAGCTCAGAAAACAACTTAATGAACAAAATTAATACTTCACCAAAGAAACTGAAACTTTCTAAACCAGTGGTCTCCAACCTTTTGGACCTCATGGACCACCACTGAACTGGTTAGCAACTGCTGTTCTAAAAGAACCAAACAGAAATCCTGGAGATGAAGAATTCAATAAACAAGATGAAGAATAAACTAGCAAGCAAGGCATAGGAATTAGAGCAAACCAAGTGGAGGAAAGGATCAGTGATATTTGATATAGAAATCTAGAAATGATGCAAAGGCGAGAGACTTGACCATAAAAAAAGAAAGATCTCAATGAGAACTATCAGACTCCATCAGAAAGAGTAATATATTAATAATAGGTATACAAGAAGAAGAGAGGGAGAAAAGCATGGAGAGACTGTTCAAATAGTTGATGAGAACTTCTCAAACCTATGGAAAGAAATAGATCTTGAATCCAAGAAGCAAATAGAACATCTAGTTAACTCAATTCAAGAGGCCTTCTCCAAGGCATGTTTGTTGTATTAAAACTGACAAAAATGGCCCTAGCTGGCTTGGCTCAGTGGATAGAGTATTAGCCCATGGACTGAAGGGTCCCTGATTCGAGTCCAGTCAAGGGCATGGGCCTCCATTATAGACTTGATCCAAAACTGAGACTGTTAGCATAGAAAAAGAGGAAACAGAGAAAAGAAGTATGGCATACCACCAAACAAAACAATAAACAGAAACACAAAGGAAAAGTACCAATGGAGGCAGATGGCTACCAGAAAACAAAAGATAAAATGGCTATAGGAAATCCTCATGCATCAATAATTACCCTAAATGTAAATGGATTGAACTCACTAATAAAGAGGCACAGAGTAGCAGATTGGATTAAAAAGCAAAACCCAACCATATGCTACCTTCAAGAGACACATCTAAGCTGCAAAGACAAAAGTAGATTCAAAGTGAAAGGGTGGAAAATAATTCTCCAAGCAAATAGCATCCACAGAAGAACTGGTGTAGTCATACTTATGTCTGACAAAATAGATTTCAGGATAAAAAAGGTAAAAATATTTGACATTTTATAATAATAAATGGAAGACTACATCAAGAAGACATGTACATCTTAATATATATGCACCCAATCAGGGAACATTACAATATATAAAGCAACTAATGGGAGAAAGAGAACAAGGGAACTAAAGGGAGAAAGAGATCAAGACACAATCATAGTTGGAGACCTTAATACTCCACACTCCATTGACAGCTCTAAACGGATCAACCAAACAGAAAATCAATAAAGAAATATCAGCTTTGAATGTAACACTAGACCAAATGGCCATAATTGACATTTATAGAAACTTTCATCCAGGAACATCAAATTATACATGAAACATTCTCCAATGCGCATAAAACATTCTCAAGGATAAACCATATGTTGGATCACAAAACTAACCTCAACAAATTTAAGAAGATTGAAATTTTACCAAGAATATTCTCAAATCACAATGCTTTGCAATTATAAATTAACTGCAGAAAGAAAGTAAAGAAACCCACAAAAATGTGGAAACTAAACAACATACTTCTAAAAAATGAATGGGTCAAAGAAGAAATAAAAGATATATAGAGACAAAAGAGAATGACGGGATGACGTATCAAAACTTCTGGGATGTAGCAAAAGCAGTAATAAGAGGGACATTTATATCATTACAGACCTATCTCAAGAAACAAGAGAAATCACAAGTTAATGACTTAATATTATATATTAACTAGAGGCCTGGTGCACAAAATTTGTGCACAGGGGGTTGGGGGTGTCCCTTGGCTCAGCCTTCACCCTCTCACAATCCAGGACTACTGGCTCCCAACTGCTCAGCTGCCTGCCTTCCTGATTGCCCCTAACTGCTTCTGGTTGCCAGCCTGATCACACCCTAGCTATGCCCCTGCCAGCCTGATCACCCCCCAACTACTCCCCTGACAGCTTGCTTGTCCCTAACTGCCCTCCCCTGCAGGCCTGGGTCTCCCCCAACTGCCCTTCCCTACATGCCCAGTCACCCCCAACTTCCCTCCTTTGCCAGCTTGGTCACCCCTAACTGCCCTCCCCTGCAGGCTTGATCGCCCCCAACTGCCCTCCCTTGCAGGCCTGGTCCCTCCCATCTTGTGGTGGCCATCTTGTGTCCACGTGGGGGCAGGATCTTTGACCACATGGGGGCAGCCATCTTGTGTGTTGGAGTGATGGTCAATCTGCATATTACTCTTTTATTAGATAGGATAGAGGCCTAGTGCATGGATGGGGGCCAGCTAGTTTGCCCTGAAGGGTGTCCTGGATCAGGGTTGGGGCTCCCTTGGGATGTGGGGTGGCCTGGGCGAGGGGCCTGTGGCGGTTTGCAGACTGGCCACACCTCCTGGCAACCCAAACAGAGGCCTGGTATCTGGGATTTATTTATCTTCTACAACTGAATCTTTGTACCCTGGAGTGGAGCAAGCCTCCTGCTCGTTCTGCGGTGGCAGCCATTTCTGTTGAGATTTATTTATCTTCTATAATTGAAACTTTGTAGCTTTAAGCTGAGGCCAAGACAGGCCAGGGCTGCAGAAGCTTGGCTTCCTCCATCACCAGGAGCAACCCTGGCCTCCTGCTCTCTTCAGCTCCATGGCTGCCGCCATTTTGTTGAGATTTATTTATCTACTCTAATTGAAACTTTGTAGTCTTGAGTGGAGTCCTGGACCCGGCCAGGTGTGTGGAAAGCTTGGCTTTCTCCATCACTGGGGAAACCCAAGCCTCCCTCCTGCTTGCTCTGTGGCTGCAGCCATCTTGGTTGGGGTTAATTTGCATACTTGCTCCTGATTGGCTGGTGGGTGTGGCTTGTGGGTGTAATGGTTAATTTGCATGTTACTCTTTTATTAGATAGGATGTACTATAAAAAGAACACAACAACCCAAAGTTAGCAGAAGAAAGGAAATAATAAAAATTAAAGCATAACTGATTGAAATAGAGAACAAAAATAATATAAAAATTAATATAACAAAGAGCTGGTTCTCTGAAAAGATTAATAAAATGGAAATCCCCTTGGGTAGACTCACTAAGGAAAAAATAAAATTTCAATTTTCTTGAATTTGTTGAGGCTAGTTTTGTTATCTAACATATGATCTATCCTTGAGAATGTTTCATGTGCATTGGAAAAGACAAAATCAAAAATGAAAGAGGTGAAATCACCACAGATATAGATATACAAAGGATCATACTAGGACACTATGAAAGACTATATGCCACCAAATTCAATAACTTAAAAGAAATGGTAAGTTTCTAGAAATATGTAACCTTCCTAGACTAAATCATGAAGAACAGGAAAATCTAAAATAGACCAAACAGCAGTGAGGAAATGGAAACAATGCTCAAAAACCTCAAAAATAAATATTTAGAATGGCTTAAAAATGGTGGTGGAGTAAGTGGAGGCTACACTGACATTCGCCCAGGACCAAACTGGAATTACAACTAAAATACAGAAAAACCACCCTGAAAAATCAACTGAAGAATAGCTAGAGAGAACCCTGATAACCAAGGACAGAAAGTGGTGAACATATAGAGACTGGTAGGAAGTGTGGAGGTGTGAAAGGTCTGGCCGGGCTTCCACAGACAGCAGGAGAAGGTCTGGAGAGATATCTCAGCTGTGGGAGGTTCCCACTGAGAACTCTGGGGTATAAGCTTAATGTGGGGTCAGGAGTGCAGAACATCAGAATTGATAAAGGTGCCCACATAACATCTGGCTGTGAAAAGCAGCAGAGTTGCTATTTGCCAGGAAAAATTGTTTGGATATGCAGGCCCCCTCTTAAAGGGCCAATATACAAAATTTCATGTGTAGCCACTCACCTTGGGCTCTGGCAGAGGAAGGGCAGAGTGGGCTGTGTGAGGAGTGTCCAGAGTTGGGGGTCTCTGGTGACATCCATCCTGTTTTCCTATGCTGAATCATACTCTCATGCTGCAGAGTACACCTTTCTCCAGTGAACCTTTGCTGTCCAGGTGGTTTTGTTCTGGGGGGAAGGAAGTTACCCCACCTATTGGAAGACCTCTTGTCCAACTCTGTGGTCAATAGCCTGAGACTAATCAAGTCTGAATACAATCACACTGCAGGCAGAGATGGATCTCTGGAGGCTTTGAGAGTTTGTCTGATCTCCTTCTTGGCCCAGGGATAGGAAAAGCAGACTCCAGTGCACATCTTGATCCTTTCCAAAACACCCAGCCCCAGAAGAGGGAGCCACAAATTGTGGATTGCTGATAGCTCTAAACAAAGTACTCAGGGCCAGTCATAAATAGCATTGGACATTGTCCTGCACTAGAGATTGGGAGTCGTAGCAGATCTACCTAATACAATAAACAAGAGCAATAAAGTTGTAGGATACAAAATCAATGTACAAAAATCTGCCCAGCCGGTGTGGCTCAGTGGTTGAGTGTTGATCTATGAACCAGAAGGTCAAGGTTTGATTACCCATCAGGGCACATACCTGAGTTGCAGGCTCAATTCCTCGTAGCTGGCATGTAGGAAGCAGCGGATCAATGATTCTCTCTCACCACTGATGTTTCTTTTTTTTGTATTTGCAAAATATATATTTTATTTTTTTAAGAATTAATTTTTTATTGTTTAAAGTATTACAAGTAGTACATATGTCTCCCCCTTTTTCCCCATTGGCCTCTCCTACCCCCCAGTACATGACCTCACCTATACCCCCCACCCCCAATGTCTTGTATCCATTGATTATGCTTACATGCATACAAGTCCTTTGGTTGATCTCTTTCAGCACCCCCCTCCCCAAACTCCTCTGCCTTCCCGCTGTAGTTTGACAGTCTGTTCAATGCTTTTTGCCTCTGTATCTATTTTTCCCCATTTCTTTTCTTTAAAAAAATCTTGCCTCTGCAGTCTAGAAATAAACATATAACAAAAAATGTTTGACTCCCAATTTCAATGTCCAACAGTTCCTTATGTGTACATATCAGCAATGATATCTGGATGGTGGACACATAGTGGGAATGCAGGTCCAACCCTCTCTGGTTTGATCCTAGGCAACCTGCAGCAATGCATAGCTGCTGACTGCTAGCATGGCAAGGCACCATCAGTGTCTTCCATCTCTGGACTGTTTCTCCTCTTGTCTTCATGGTTGGAGCAGACTTGACAATTCCTCTCTGTTGCAGGATTCCATGTGGTCTTGGAGTTGTTTTCTGAAAATATACAAACATATTCTCAACCAAAAGTTAATAAAAGAATATTTTCTATAAAATTGACTTGGGATCCTTTTTATTTTTGCCCAAATGATTTTCCTTTGGCTTATTTTGATACCATGTGTGTTTTTCATGGGTGTCTTGCTGTTCACCATTGATGTTTCTATCTTTCTCTCGCCCTTATTTTCTGAAGTCAATAAAAATATATTTTAAAAAATGTCCAAAAATCCACTGGTTTCCTGCTAACAATGAAACTTTAGAAAAAAATGAGAAAAAAAATTCCTTTTGCAATTGCAACAAAAGAATAAAATACCCAGGAATAAACTTAAAGGATGTGAAAGACCTATACACTTAAAAGACATTGAAAAAGTACAACAAAATGGAAAAATATCCAATGTTGATGAATTGGAATAATCAACATAGTTAAAATGGTCATATTACCCAAATCTGTAGTATACAGATTTAATGCAATCCACATGTATATGGGACAGACAATTTTTGACAAAGGAGCCAGAAACACACAATGAAGAAAAGAAAGCCTCTTCAATAAATGGTGCTGGGAAAATGGAAAAATCACATACAAAAGAATGAAACTAGATTACAGTTTGTCCCCATCTATAAAAATTAATTCAAATGTATCAAATACCTAAATGTATGATCTGAAACAATACATTGATGAAACATAGATGAAAACATATCATGGACAAAATCAATAAATTGCATAGATGAAAACTAAACTTATGGACCTTGGTCATAGAGAACATTTTATTAACTTGACCCTAAAGCAGTGGTTCTCAACCTTTCTAATGCTGCTACCCTTTAATACAGTTCTTCATGTTATGGTGACCCCCAACCATAAAATTATTTTTGTTGCTACTTCATAACTGTAATTTTGCTACTATTATGAATCATAATGTAAATATCTGTGTTTCCCAATGGTCTAAGGCTGTACAGTAGTGGTTCTCAACCTGTGGGTTATCAACAGTAGCAAAATTACAGTTATGAAGTAGCAACAAAAATAATTTTATGGTTGGGGGTCACCACAACATGAGGAACTGTATTAAAGGGTCGTGGCATTAGAAAGGTTGAAAACCACTGCCCTAAAGGCAAGGAAAGTAAAGGCAAAAATTAATGAATGGGACTAGATCAAACTAAAAAGCTTCTGCACAGCAAAAGAAACTGACAACAAAACAAAGAGGCAATCAACTGAATGGGAGGTGGTATTTGCAAACAATAACTCTCACAGAGGTTTAATATCCAAAATATATAAAGAATTAATAAAACAACTAATCAAACAATCCAATTAAAAAAGTGGGCAGAGTACCTGAACAGACACCTCTCCCAAGAAGATATACAAATGGCTAATGAATATATTAAAAGATGTTCAATCTCACTATCAATTAGGGAAGTGCAAGTCAAAACTACAATGAGATACCACCTCACACCTGTTAGACTGGCTATTATCAATAAGATGAAGAGGTTGGAGAGGTTGTGGAGAAAAGGGAACCCTTATTCACTGCTGGTGGGAATGTAGACTGGTACAGCCACTATGGAAAACAGTCTGACAATTCTTCAAAACATTAAGAATAGAGATACCATGTGACCCAGCAATCCCACTATTGGCTATATACCTGAAAAACTTGAATACATCTATTTGCAAATATATATGCCCTCCTATGTTCATTACAACATTATTCGTGATTGCCAAGACACGAAAACAACAAAAGTGTCTTTTGATAGATGATTAGATAAAGAAAATGTGGTACATATATAATATGGAATACCACTCAAGCCATAAGAAATGAAGAAATACTGCCATTTGCAACAACATGGATGGACCTTGAAAATATTATGTCAAGCAAAATAAGTCAGTCAGAAAAAGCTAAGAACCATATGATTTCACTCATTTGTGGGATATAAAACTAAAACTCAGAGGCACAGACAATAGTATAGAGGTTATCAGAAGGAAGAGGGAGTGGTAGAGGGCCATACATATGGCAATGAAAGATTATTTGACTTTGAGTATGGTTATACAATGTAATATACAGATCATGTATTAGAGTAAATGTACACTTGAAACCGATATGATCCTATTAACAAATCTCATTTCAATTAATTTAATAAAAAGTATAAAAGGAAGGTCAAATGCTACTGAGTGAAGAGTTTGATAAAAATGGAAAACAGGTTATTAAATTGATTTATGACTGTTTAAACCTGAGTTTGCCGAGAATGAGATACAGAGACAGGATTAGATGTGTGAGAAATTTATTAGAGAAAATGCTTGTGACAGAAAATCTAGAGGGAACTGGAGGCAGCTGAGAGGGCCATTAATCTGTGACTTATGTCAATTCTCAGGAATTCTCAAGCTGTTGGGGAATCCTCAAGCCAAAGTTGGCCATCACAAGAGTTCCATGTCTCCCAGGAACTCACCTGCCTTAGAATCCTCACTGCACTGTCATTAGCCCCTCCTCCATTCTAACATAACCCCACTTTCATACAGGTATCCACCCCACACCTTGCTCCAGGTGTGTGCTGATTAGAATATGTTAATTTGTGCATTCCTCTAGTGACAGAAAATGATTTGGGGATGGGTAGCTGTTCAATGAAAATGAAGGAAATAAAATTCCACAATTGAAATGTTAGCCTGGGTATAAAACCAACATTCTGAGGATGGCAGAGATATAGAGAAAACCTGACTCTTGGATGATGTCATCAAGCATGTGAATTAACCAAACTTGATGCCTGCCCTTTACCTGAAATTTTAAGATAATAAAAGTCCTTACTTTTTAAAGTGATTTTCAGTTACGTCTTTTATTGCTTGCAGCCAATATAACCTAGGATATACAAGGCCAAGACTTACTTTGCTAGTGCTTCTTGGCATGTTACTTAAGCTCTCTGTGCATTAGTTTCCCTATCCATGAAATGGACAAGACTAATATTCAGTTGATGTGCTTAGATAGTGACTAAAAGTGGAATTTGTTTCCCTTTGGAATAAGAAATTCTTTAGCTCTGTTTCAATGATGGATAATACTTTGTTGTCTGAAATGATCTTGCAATTGTATATAGTGACGAGATAGCCATTTGTAATGGAAATATGAAAACTCTGGGATCTTTGAAGACTGTTCTCCAAGGTAAGTACAAGAACTGGGCTTACTAAGAAGTTGAGCAAAAGTCCATTTTGATTGCTCAAGGAGATGATTCTGGGCTAGAGAGTTGCAATAATAGATGCCTACTTATTTAAGACACAGCTGAGATTATTGGGAAGTGGAACAACCCATACATAAAAAAGCAGGTAAGGCCCTGACTGATTTGGCTCAGTGGATAGAGCATCGGCCTGTGGACTCAAGGGTCCCAGGTTCGATTCTGGTCAAGGGCATGTACCTTGGTTGCGGGCACATCCCCAGTAGGGGGTGTGCAGTAGGCAGCTGATTGATGTTTCTCTCTCATCGATGTTTCTGACTCTCTCTCTTTCCCTTCTTCTCTGTAAAAAAAAATGCAGGTGAGGGTTGGCACTGGTTATTGCCACAAGTTTGGAACCCAGTTTAATACACTAAATACCTTATTCCTTTATTGGCCAAGAAAAGGCTTGATAAAGAAGTTGAGACACCTAAATATTGGGAAGCCTTTGATAAATCAAAAGGTAATTTGGTAAGATAAAACATTTAGACTATTTTTGGAACAACAGAAACTTTGAAGCAAGGACTAGAAACTATGTTCCTTCCTTTTTTAAAAATATGATAACACATTGTCTAAATTTAAAGCATCTGGAGAGTCCATGGTTAATGGATTATTGATCTCAATTGAGGAGACGTATTTAGAAGGTAAGGTCAGACTAAAAGAGGATTTTTAAATAGTGGAGGACTTTAAAATCTTGTAAAAATGTGTCTGAGAGAAACAAATCACAGAACTATGAGCATAATACTGCTTCCATTGGGTTGTGGCTGAGCTCAGGCACACAAGATAATATCATAGGTGAACAGAGGTAAGTCTGTGAAACAAGTAATCATCCCATAAACTCTGTAGTAAACCAGAGAAATGTCTGACTGACTTGTGGCTTTTCCATGTTGTATTTGGGTTGAAATTTTATATTTTTGTATCTTGGAACTGTGATTGGAAATTGAATTAACTTAGAACTTAAGGGCATCATTGGCAGAAAAAAACACACCCTGTAATGTGTGAATGTATGACACTGCATTTTTAGGTTGTCCCTTCCTTTTCATAATCAGGAAACTATTGTCTATATTAGCAATAACATTTCTTTAGTGTTTTCTATGTACTAAGTACAGGGCTTGGCAATTTACATGACCTCATGTGATCTTCAGAACAATCCTACAGGGTAAATACCAATATTATCCCCATTTTTAGGTATGGCATTCAAAATATTTAACCACCAGTATGGCATAGACCCTGAGCAATCAGAATGGACACCTGTAGACAATCAGTATAGCCATACTTATGCATGTCAATTGAATATTGGCCTTGTCCTTTTTATGGGTGAGGGAATCAAAGCACAGAGAGTTTAAGTAACCTGCCCACGACATACAGCTAGCAATGGAGCTGGGGACTTGAACTCAGATCAGTGGATCTCCAAAGCCTGCGTTCGACTATTCTACAAAACTTTCTACTACAGAGGGAAGGCTGACCATATGTATACTTATATACTTCTACTTAATAAAGCTGGAATATTAGTTATTGAAATTCAGTATTTTTTATAATTAATCCAAAACCATGACCTACAACATTTTAATGTTGTAGAGATGGACATGGTTATTAAATAAATCCAGCATTAATTTCAAACACATAGAAGACATGTCACCATGTGGTGAGCATAGCCTATTCTGGGGAGATTTAGGACTTTTACTTATTGTTTTAGAATTTTGGGAGGACATGAGAGTTTGCAGGGGTGGTGGTTGTTAGGTCAATAGTAGGATAGCCTAATGTGATTTCTTCTGAGTAAAGCACACATGTTAAAATAAAATTACCCATTGAATTTAGCAACATTTGAATGTTCCTAATTATAATCTCATCCTAACAAGGTAGGGAGGAAAAACATGAGGGTGAGATGGGCGGTGGAGGAGCAGTTGTGAAGGGGGATCCACATACAACATAAAGATGAGGGACTGAAAAGAATGTGGTCACATTCTGCTGAAATCTCTTATAGTTTTTTTCAAAATACTGTGAGGCTTTCCTTGCAGTTTCAGCTTGGGCTCAGAGTCAGGGCCAAAGTTCAAACAACATCAAAGATTATTTTTGAAATAAAAGTTTATTTCCTCATGGAATTCTTGAAGGATTTACCTTGTCTCATGTGTGAAGCACTGAATCTGAGCTGAAAAGAATTTATTTTAGGACCTTAAGCGGACTTGGGCTCACGTTCCTATTGCCTTAGGATGTGCTTGATGGCTGTGTAAGTTTTTAATCCAGCTCTGGAGGCCCAGCTCTGGGGTGCAACCCCCTACCCCCACTGGAAGTCTCAGTTGCTTCAATGGCAGAAATGTGCTTTCTCTTCTTAAATCACATAGCACTGCTGCACTCTCCACTCACACTCCTTTCAGAGTAGTCATTGATTAGTTGTTATTAGGTTTTGTCTTCATTATTTTTTAAAATATATATTTTTATTGATTTTTACAGAGAGGAAGATAGAGGAATAGAGAGTTAAAACATCAATCAGCTGCCTCCTGCAAGCTGGGGATTGAGCCTGCAACGAAAGTACATGCCCTTGACAGGGATGGAATAGGCCCCAGGACCCTTCAGTCGTCTGCGGGCCCATACTCTAGCCACTGAGCCAAACGAGTTAAGGCTGTCTCCATTGTTGAGACTGGTTCTGTTCTGACTGGTTCGCTTTCTTTGGGCCTGTCTGAGAAGAGAAAATTTACTAGTGTTCTTAACTGCAGAGCCAAGCCTTAATGCTGAAAAGGGTAAATGACATTAAAAAAAGAGACTCAATCTAGTATTTGCTAATTCTTGTTCATTTCTCTTGGTACAGAAACTTAGAACCAGGGAACAACAGAATGTTAGAGTGGAGACTGAGGAACAGCCTTTTTAACCCCTCTACTGGCTGTACATACTTTTCCCATTTATAAGAAAAGCATCTTTATTGAGTCTCATGGCAAGAGGGTATGGAATGGAAAGTATATTCTTACAAAGTAGATAAAACAGCTCATGGATTATAGAGCAATGTCAAGGAGAAGATTGGAAACACTGCTTAACTGCCAAGATTCTTATACTTGAGTATATTTGAGAAGTAGCAACATGGGGGTAGCTGGTTTTATTTGTTTGTTTTGTTTTGTTAGCATCTATTTATTTGCTCACAATAATACACACCTCTGGATGGGGAAGGGGCAGAAAGGGCCATGACCAGGTGGGATGGGAGGGGTAGAGGTGTCTGCTTCCACGGGGGTAACTTTTTAAAAAAATTTATAAAACTTTATTGTTCATATTATTACAATTGTTCCTCTTTTCACCCCATATATCCCCTCCAACTGGTTCCCACCCCACCCTCTGCCCTTACCTCCTCCCCACTGTTCTTATCCATAGGTGTACCCTTTTTGTCTAGTCTCTTTCTGCACCCCCTACACCCCTTTCCCCCTTTCCCCCAAGAATTGTTAGTCCACTCCCTTTCTATGCTCCTGATTCTATTATATTCACCAGTTTATTCTGTTCATCAGATTTTTATTTTTTATAATACATTTTTTATTTTTTTACCTTTATTGTTCAGTTTATTAATTACATTTTCCCCCAATAGCTCCCCTCCACCCAGTACCCATCCCACTCTACGCCCTTACCTCCCCCCACCCTCTGTCCTCTCCCATAGTTGCATGATTTTTGTCCAGTCTCTTGCTGTACTTCCCGCACCCTTTTTCTCACCAAGCATTATGAGCCCATTCCCTCTCTATGTCCATGATTTTGTTCTATTCCTCATTTTATCCTGATCATCAGGTTGTTAATTCACTTGATTTTTAGATTCATTTGTTGATAGATGTGTACTTGTTGTTCGTAATGTATATTTTTACCTTTTTCTTCTTCCTCTTCTTAAACAATACCTTTCAGCATTTCACATAGTGTTGGTTTGGCGGTGATGAACTCCTTTAGCTTTTTCTTATCTGTGAAGCACTTTATCTGACCTTCAATTCTGAATGACAGCTTTGCTGGATAGAGCAATCTTGGTTGTAGATTCTTGATGTTCATTACTTTGAATATTTCTTGCCACTCCCATCTGGCCTGCATCGTTTCTGTTGAGAAATCTGCTGACAATCGTATGGGTGCTCCCTTATAGGTAACTAACTGTTTTTCTCTTGCTGCTTTTAATATTCTCTCTTTATCTTTTGCTCTTGGCATTTTAATTATGATGTGCCTTGGTGTGGTCCTCTTTAGATTCCTATATTTTGGGGTTCTGTGCACTTCTTGGGTTTTCAAGTCAATTTCTTTCGCCAGGTGGGGGAAGTTTTCTTCTAGTAGGTTTTCATTATCTTGCTCTCTCTCTTTTTCTGGCACCCCAATAATTCTGATGTTGGTATGCTTGAGGTTGTCCCAGAGGCCCCTTATATTATCTTCAATTTTTTGGACTCTTTTGGCTTCTTGCTTTTCCAGCTGAGTGGATTTTGCTTTTTTGTATTTCAAATCTTTGACTTGGTTTTTACGGTCGTCTGGACTGCTTTTAGGTCTTTGTATAATATTTTTTGTTTCAGTCAGTGTATGCTTAATTTCTAGTTGGTCTTTTTTCATATCCTTGTAGGCGTTGTTCATTTCTTTGTAGGTGTTATTTATTTCAGCATAGTTCTCATTAATTTTCTCGGCCTTTTCTAGTAGCCTCTTCATAAACCTAATTACTGTGGTTTTAAACTCTATGTCTAGTCGTCTTTTTTCCTCCATTTCTTTCACAGCTGAGTTCTTTCCTTTTCTCTGCATTGTGGTTGCTTTCCTGAGTTGGTCCCTTAGCGGTGTGTGATAGGTATCCTCTAAGGAACAGTGGCTCAGCTTTCTTATGCAGCGCCCAGAGTCAACCTTAGGTCCTCCCTACTTGGCGCACAGCTTCAGCGTCTAATGGGCGCGCTGCGTCAGCCCTAGGTCCGCCCTTCCTGGCGCACCGCTTCAGGTCTATGGGTCTTGCGGCGTCAGCTTATCTGTGCGGCTCACGGGTCTCGGTGTTGGGTGGCAATGTAAATCCACCACTGGTCTCCCCGTTGCCAGACAACTCTGCCTCTCCTCAAATGAGTCTGCACGGCCAAAGTCTTACTCAGGGGTGTAAAACAAAGCAGTATGGTGGTCTCCGAGAAAGTGAGTTGCGTGTTCTCTGCCCGGTTGCGCACTCCAATTTACTCGTGCACTCTCTCCAAACACACAGACCTCACCCGCGCCCGGGATCCTCCTTTCCCCGACCTGGGAGCTCGCCTGGAACTGGGGGGTTGGTGCTTTGGGAGGCCTCCACCCTCCCCGCTGGAGAAAACCAGCTGGACTTGCTGTCTGCCGCCCGTCCCTCACAGGTCTCTCACGCTCCGAACCTCAAAGCTGCGCACTGCTGCTCCCGAGTCACCGCTGCATCCCACCTCTACTTTTATGTGTGGAATTTTCCCTCAGCCAGCTCTCCAGGTGATAGATGTGTATTTGTTACTCATATTTTTATCTTTACCTTTTTCTTCTTCTTCCTCTTCTTAAATAACACCTTTCAGCATTTCATATAATACTGGTTTGGTGTTGATGAACTCCTTTAGCTTTTTCTTATCTGTGAAGCACTTTATCTGACCTTCAAATCTGAATAGTAGCTTTGCTGGGTAGATTCTCCAGATTCTGGACATTGTTTGTTCTGTTGTTCAGTTGTAGTTTCAGAATTGTTGCGTGGACAGCTAGATAGGTGCTCACCTATGCTGCCATCTTAGTTCTTCCTCTGTTCATCAGATTTTTAATTCACTTAATTTTTAGATTAACTGGTTGATAGATGTGTATTTGTTACTCATAATTTTATCTTTACCTTTTTCTTCTTCTTCCTCTTCTTAAATAACACCTTTCAGCATTTCATATAATACTGGTTTGGTGTTGATGAACTCCTTTAGCTTTTTCTTATCTGTGAAGCACTTTATCTGACCTTCAAATCTGAATAGTAGCTTTGCTGGGTAGATTCTCCAGATTCTGGACATTGTTTGTTCTGTTGTTAAGTTGTAGTTTCAGAATTGTTGCGTGGACAGCTAGATAGGTGCTCACCTATGCTGCCATCTTAGTTCTTCCTCTGTTCATCAGATTTTTAATTCACTTAATTTTTAGATTAACTTGTTGATAGATGTGTATTTGTTACTCATAATTTTATCTTTACCTTTTTCTTCTTCTTCCTCTTCTTAAATAACACCTTTCAGCATTTCATATAATACTGGTTTGGTGTTGATGAACTCCTTTAGCTTTTTCTTATCTGTGAAGCACTTTATCTGACCTTCAAATCTGAATAGTAGCTTTGCTGGGTAGAATAATCTTGGTTGTAGGTTCTTGATATTCATCACTTTGAGTATTTCTTTCCATTCCCATCTGGCCTGCATAGTTTCTGTTGAGAAATCAGCTGACAATCGTATGGGTGCTCCCTTGTAGGTAACTGTTTTTCTCTTGCTGCTTTTAATATTCTCTCTTTATCTTTTGCTCTTGGCATTTTAATTATTATGTGTCTTGGTGTGGTCCTCTTTGGATTCCTTTTGTTTGGGGTTTGGTGCACTTCCTGGACTTTTAAATCTATTTCTTTCACCAGGTGGGGGAAGTTTTCGCTCACTATTTCTTCAAATAGGTTTTTAGTATCTTGCTCTCTCTCTTTTTCTGGCACCCCTATAATTTGGATGTTGGTATGCTTGAGGTTGTCCCAGAGGCTCTTTACACTATCTTCAATTTTTTTGGATTCTTGCTTTTCCAGCTGAGTGATTTTTGCTTCTTTGTTTTTCAAATCTTTGACTTGATTCTTGCGGTCCTCTAGTCTGCTTTTGGGTCTCTATATAATATTTTTTATTTTAGTCAGTGTATGCTTAATTTCTAGTTGGTCCTTTTTCATATCCTCCACAGTCTCGCTCATATCTTCGAGGGCCTCATTAAATTTATCGGCCTTTTCTAGGAGTCTCTTGAAAAACCTTATAACCGTGGTTTTGAACTCTATGTCCAGTCATTCTTTTTCCTCCATTTCTTTCACATGTAATTTGTTACCTTGTCTTCGCATTTTGGCTGCTTTCCTGAGTTGGTCGAGTAGGTTTGTGTGGTAGGTGTCCTTTAAGGAACAGTGGCTCAGCCTCCTCAGTTACCTGAGGTGGATATTCTTGGTGCACTCCTTTATGGGCAGCACTGTCTTGTTGTAGTTAAGCCTAGATTTTTGTTGGTATCTCTGGGAGGGGTTGACCTCCAAGCCAATTGGCTGTGAGGATCAGCTGTGTTTATGCTGGGAGAGCTGCTGTGCTCAGCCTGGATGGGACGGAGTCTCTGGGCTGAGCAGGCATCTTGGTTTCCCATCAGTCCCATCCTAAACGGCTCCTGAGTCTCCATGCCCTGCGGCAATGGCTGCAGGCACCTCTGAGAGAAAGCTGCCTGGAGCTCTGCCTGCTACTGGACAGTCTAGTTTCTCCCCAAATGAGTCTGGACACCCAAAGACTCACCCGGAATGGGAAAACAAAGCAGTCCGGTGGTTTGTTTGCTTTTTTTCCCTCTTAAACGATAGAGCCAGCCATGAGCCCTCTCTGATAGCTTGTGTGTCTTTGCAGCGCCCAAGTTTCAGCGTGTTTCCTCCTTACTGTCCAATTTCACCCCGTATTAGTCTGGGTTCCCTGAGACTCACCCAGAACTGGAGCTCTGTGCTGTGGGACGCCTTTGTCTCCCTCCCAGTGCAGGAAAAGCAGCGGGGTATTCAGCCACCCGCCCTATCTGCTCACGCGCAGCTCCGAACCTCTGACTCTGCATGTATCTGCAACTCTGCCCTCCGCAGCTCCCCCGAGTCTCAGTGTCCTTTAATCTTTCCTTCTATTTGTGGAATGTCCACTCAGCCAGCCCTCTGGTGGTTCCTCTCCCCTGGATTCTTTTTTCTTTTTGCTTTTCCAGCTGAGTGTTTTTTTCTTCTATGTATTTCAACTTTGACTTGATTCTTGCAGTCCTCTTGTCTGCTGTTAGGTCTCTGTATAATATTTTTTATTTCAATCAGTATATGCTTACCTTCTAGTTGGTCCTTTTTCATATCCTCGAGGGTCTCATTAAATTCATCAGCTTTTTCTAGGAAATTCTTGAAAAACCTTATAACTGTGGTTTTGAACTCTATATCCAGTTGTTTGTTTTCCTCCATTTTTTTCATTTGTGATCTGTTTCCTTGTCTCTGTATTTTTGCTGCTTCCCTGAGCTGGTCGAGTAGCTTTGTGTGGTAGGTTTCCTCTAGCACCTCTGAGAGAAAGCTGCTCTCGGGTTTTGCCTGTTGCCAGACTGTCCAGTTTCCCCCAAAATGATGTGGGTACTCAAAGTCTCACCCGGAATTGGAGTATGGTGCAGTTTAGAGGTTTTGTTTGCCTCTGGACTGCACCGTACTACATCTGGAACGAGAAAACAGGGATGGAATAGACCCTGGGACCCTTCAGTCTGCAAGCCCATATTCTAGCCACTGAGCCAAAAATGTTAGGGCAGTCTCCATTATTGAGACTGGTTCTGTTCTGACTGGTTTGCTTTCTTTGGGCTCTGTTTCCAGAGCCCTCTTCACATGCATGCCTCCTCACCTCTGTCTTCCACAATTCCCCTGCATCTCAGTGCCCTGCGGCTTTGGCTCCATGCACCTCTTAAGAGAAAGCTGCTCTTGGGTTTTGCCTGCTGCCAGATAGTCCAGTTTCTCCCCGTATGAGTCTGGGCTCCCCGAGTCTTGCCTGGAGCTGGATTTCAGTGCAGTGGGGAGCCTTTTTCCCCCTCCAATTCGAGGAAGCCAGCAGTGCATTCGGCCGCCCGGCCTTTCTTCTCACGCACGTATGTCTCCGCATCTCCGCACCTCTGCCCTATGTAGCCTGAGTCTTAGTGTAGTTTTTTCTTTCCTTTTATTGGTTGTATTTCCACTCAGCCAGCTTTCCAGTGGTCCTGGATGATGTCTGTTTTTTCTTTTAGTTGTAGTTTTGAAATTGTTGTGTGAGGCAGCAGTATAGGTGTTTGCCTATGCCACCATCTTGGTTTTTCTCCCATGGGGGCAACTTTTAAAAATAAGTCTGCAGGCTATAGTAGGAAGCTGGGTAGGTTGCATGAGGTTTGCTCATCAATTTTTATTTTGCAGCTATGGAGACTGTTATCTTGGAGGAATAGAAATTGCATATCCTATGTTGCTTACTTATTTATTCTTTCAAATTCAGTTTTTATTGAAATTCTTGGTTCTTAGCAGCAGCTAGATAGGCAGGACTAGAGGTGGGAAGGAAAATAGGGGCCTTGTTGGTCATAAGTGTTCAACTCTCATTTTCCTCCTACTTCTTTGGCCACCCTCTTAGTCTTTGATTCCAGGCTAGACTCACATCTCATTCCATAGGTGGTCCCAGCTTACGCTCACATCACAATCCCTAGCACAGTGACAGATGAACTGCTACAGGCCTGGAGTCTGGGAGTTGGGTGGGTAGGAAGTACCCAACATTTTCAGGTCTGCCTTGGTTGTTAGGAGTCTTTCTCCTCCCACCTCCTTTGAACCTTCCCTCTTTCTAATTATGAATGTGTAAGTGTCAAGGTTTATAGGCAAATCAAAACAATGTTTAATTTACAGAGCTACTAGGCACTGGGGATGTGGGCACATAGCAGCCTTGCCTTCCACATTTGTCTCCTCCCACTGCCTCCACATGCAAAGTAGTAAAGGACAAGGGCTCCCCCCCGCCTCAGGCAGTGTTCTGCTCCAGAATCCAGTGACTTTCTATTGCCCCTTAGGCCAAGTTAAATCCTTTAGTAAGTTTCTTCATATCAGTCTCTGATTATAAGCCATCTTCTTTTAGTCTGAGTATCTACTATGTGCTAGTTGCTGGACTTAGCCTGGGACGTACAGAAGTGAGCAAGACAGGCATGGTTCCTAAACTCATGGAGCTAACAGTGTAGTGGTAGATACTATTATTATAAACAACAAAATTATTATTATAAATGAAGATAATTGTGTGGAGGTTGTGCTGGAGGGTGATGGGGGAGCACAGGACAGGATCCTTTACCTTGGTTGCTTGCCTGTCCCAGAAAGCTTGGCTGGAGTGTGGCACTTCTACAACCCCAACTCTCCTGCCACAGACCAGAACCAGGCTGCTGTGTTCTACTCCCAGAGGCTCTCTACATCCAGGCTTGCCTCTCACTCGAGATCATACCTTTCTTACTGGGAAGACACTGCAGACAGGAAGGCAAAAACGTATATTCCCTTGACTTCTACCTCGGCACATACAGTTCTGATCTAATCTTGGGAAGGGAGGAGGGGCTCTGTTCTGAGATGGCCCCATTGCAAGTCCTTGATGTTTCCTTGATGAATGCCAGGACCAGGGCATTGAGGAGGCTGGAGTGAGCAGACTCGGCTGGGGGGAAGGGCGTGAGGCCAATGCTGATTTAGTTCCAGTTGAGCTTATTATTATAGAGCCCTGAAAGATTCATCAGCTTCAGGAATTAGAATAGTGAGGTCAGCTCAGCCGCCAGGCCTGACCCTCAGCAGGAAGCTCTGCACATACAGTCTCCTTCAATCTGCTCATACCTCATTTTTTTTCCAGAACGGAGATCAGTCTAAACAGCCCATAGGTCAAGGAAAAGTATCCCTCGAGAGTCCAGCTAAATCCCTACCTCCTGCTAGTTACTCTCTTGGCTCAGGTTTGAGTTCACCAAACAAAGAGTTTCAGGTCCTCACTCTGCAACTGAATTTTACAGTTCAGAAAAGGGGTTGCCTTTTGTTCATTTACTTATTCTTATTTTAGTTAGAACCCAACTTTCCTAGTATCCACATTCCAATTTACTGAACAAGGAACACATTTACTGTGAAGAGTAATCAGATTACTCTTAACTAGCTGTGGAGACTTCTTGAGCTGTTTAAGGGACAATTCTCTAAAGGAATGAATGAAATCAGGCCACACTCAAGCTTATTAGTGCAAATACACATATCCTGTTCAAAGTATTATACTAATAGATTATAAGGAATTACAAGGATTGGACCATTTTTGGGAGAAAAGATGAGAGAATTACTAGAAAGAAGAAATGGAACCAGAGGAGAATCAGTTGGGAGCTCGGTGTGTTGAAAATAAGTGTGCTGAGTGGAAACTCCCCAAGTGCACAGGGACATATAACCAGGCACTCTGGCTTTCTGAGGACACTAGTGTCCCCCTCTCCTCACATACAATGGAAAGAAATCAGGATGTGACCACAGGATTTCCAGCACTGAAAGTACACCCTGGCTCTTGTACTGCTTCCACAGCAAGCATCCCGGGAGCCCAGTGCTACCAGGCTCTGGGCTCTCTTTTTGCCTAAAAGTTGGGGTGATGTCTCTCCATCTGAACTGAGTGTGCTATTCCTGAGAACAGGTTTGTTTTCATTCATTCATTCCAGAGCCTTTACAGCAGTCCAGGCATTTTGGGACTCCCCAGAGACACTGCCCTCCTGAGTAGAGTAGTGAAATAAGATACTTGGTTCTTTCCCCCTCATTTCCAAGCTCCCCTAGTGTAGTCTAAGCCTATGTGTAACAATGGATACACGTTTGGGGAAGGAAAGCTAGATGAATGAAGGGCTACTGTTCAGCCAGCCTCCAATTTTCTCGCAGGTGTGAGCGCCCGGTGCACTTGAATTTTTATTATTTATGTATAAAAGGTTTAAGTAAAAAAAAACACACACACACACACAACAAAACAAGAAAAAAAAGCAGAAAACAACTTTATCAATTCCAGGAGGGCGCGGGCACACATATTGCACCGAACGTCATACACCCCCCCCCCCCCACACACACACACTCACGAGGGCATTCCTTCTTTAAACGCTCCAGCTCAGTCTTTTTACTCCTACTTCTTTCCCTGACAAGCGTTAATCTGTGAATCTCTGACGGGGGAGGGGGGGGGGGGGATTCTGAAGTAGAAAAGGGAGGAGGAGGTGGAGGAAGGCGGGGAGGAGGAGGAGGAGCCCAGCGAACCAGAGTCAGAGGGACTGGTGGCTCCAGTGAGTGTGCAGTCCTGGGGAGAGCCGGTGCTCCAGGCTGGGAACCCATCTGTCAATACCCTCCCCGGTCCCCCCCCGCCCCCCAGCCTCCCAAGCCAACCCCTTCGCCGGCCCGGGTCCCCGGCCTGCAACACCCTGAGCTGGGGCCACCGCTCTGGGGCGCCAGGGCCAAGGGTACCGCTTGTGGTGAGCCTGACGTGCCCACAGGATAGTTCCACGCGCTTGGGATGCCTTTCTACAGGCGCACGGTTGTGCCCAAGCGCCTGTGTCCGCGCAACCCGCCACAGCCGCTGATGGAGCTCCGAGACGTGAGTCATCTGGCCACGCTCAGCCTGCTTCGGCAGCTCGCTGACCTCTGTGGCCACTCGCTGGCTTTGCTCGAGGACCTCGAGGGGCACCTGCTGGTTCTGGGGCGTCGCACCGACAGCTTGGCCCAGCGCATCTTACGCCTTCGCCGCAGCCTTCCCCGCCGCCTGCTTGTCCGGGAGGATGACCAGGATGAGCTAGGTAATAGCGCTCAGAGGCTAGCAGCCCCGTGATTACCCCGCCTATAGAGGCGCCAATGAGCAAGTCCAAGCTCAGCCCCCCTCCTACCCCCGCCCCTTCCCTGTTTCTCCCCTTCCCTTTTCTCTCTTCCCCTCAGGGAGTAAGGGGATTCCTTTTCTCTGACTTCCGACCCACCGCTCTCCCGCTGTAATTTCCTGCTCGGGGACCCGGCTGCACGGTCCTGAGTGGACCTGTGCCATCAGGGCTCCTGGCCGCTGCCTCCCGGGGAACTGAGGGAGGAAGGCAGGGGGAGTGGGCTGGAACAGCTTCAACGACGCCCCCAGGCCGGAGGCGTCTTCATCTTCAAGGCTTCGGGAACCAAATGGCCGCGCTGATGGAGTCTTTGCTCCAGTCCTGGAGCTCGATCACTTAGGAAAGCATTCCCCAGCCCTGACCTCAGGAGCTTGGTGGTGGTTGCCTGCCGGCTTTAAATCTGTGCAACTTAGTGCTTGAGTATGATCAGGGTTCGCACTCAGAGGTGTGTCTTGAGCTCCCAGCCACCGGCTTCTTCACTCTCTCCCACCCTCATCCAAAAAAATCCCGAGTTTAAGCTGCTGCGCCAGGAGTGGCCAGAGAAGGGTGGGAGGGAAAAAGAGACTGACCCCCGCTTCTCTGATCCCCTACCCTTTTTCACAGATTTGTTCGAGAGAACCATTTAAAGCAACTAGGGCCAATTGGCATCATCAGAAAGAAAGCAGTGTGGTCAGAAAGTTTCAAATGGGGGCAGAAGATGGCTACTGGCTGACTTTTGAGTGCAAGTCTCCAGCTGTCTTGGGAAAGAGTTGCCTGGGTCAACCTCTGCCCATTTCAGACTTCACCTTGCCCCTGTCCCTTCCAATAGGACAGGAATCAGAGGCCCTGGCATTCTTCTTCAAAAAGGTGTCTGACTTTTAAGGTAGATGGTGAAGGGCACTGGTGGAGAAAAAAGAACCAGATCTTGTGGGAAAAGGAGGGTGGAAGATACAGATGACTGACAGATGGAATGTAGACATGGGACCAAAACCCTCTGCATGGCAGGGGACCAGGAAAGCTGGGGGCCTAAGTCTGGTTAGTTCTCAGTTAACAAAGAAGGTAAGAATATCTTTTTTTTTTTTTTTTTTTTTTTTTGCTGGGGTCCCTCTGACTACCAGGTTAGCCTAGGAGAAATCTGATAAGTCTGCTTGGGGAGTAGTTTTTTGAATCCACACAGCTCACAGAGAGCCACCTATAGAGTTTAGCAGATTAAGTTAAGGACAGGAAAGAGGCTGTGTGCTTCCAACTTGTACCTTTCTGGCTGTTAATTGGAGAGCCCTTTCCATATGAGGGAAGGCCTGGTTTCACCAAATAGCTTTGGGACCTAACCCTTTCCAGTGATCTGCTGGGTTAGAAAGAGATAGCTTTATGCAGTGGATATCTTTTTATTATTATTTTTTAATCCTCACCCAATGATGTGTTTTTATTGATTTTTTTAGAGAGAAAGGACGGGGAGGAGAAGAGAGAGAGACATTGATGTGAGAGAGAAACATCCATCAGTTACCTACTGCAAGTGCCCCTCGGGGGATCAAATCAAACCCATTACCTTTTGGTGCATGGGACAATGTAGATATATTTTATTCTTTTACAAAAATTTCTTTTCCACTTACCTAGATTCATCATTTTTTAAACATCTTATCACATTTGCTTTTGAAAAAAATCTTTATTATTGAGGGTATTATAGATGTCCCCCATTTCCTCCCCACTGTCCCCCTCCACCCAGGTCCCACCCCACCCCAGGCCTTCACCACTCTATTGTCTGTGTCCATACGTAATGCATACATGCATATAAATTCTTTTTTAAATCTCTTTCCGGTCCCCTCCCCCTTCTCTATGATATTCATCAATCTGTTCCATGTTTCCATGCCTCTGTTCTATTTTATTCATCAGTTTGTTTTGTTCATTAGATTACTTGTTCATTTATTTTGATTTTTGAATTAAATTGATAAATATGCATTTATTGCCATTTTAGTATTTGTATTATTAATCTTTTTATTTCATCTTAAAGAATACCCTTTAACATTTCATGTAATAATGGCTTGGTGATGATGAACTCCTTTAGCTTTTCCTTGTCTGGGAAGCTCTTTATATGGCCATCGATTCTAAATGATAGCTTTGCAGGATAGAGTAATCTTGGTTGTAGGTTCTTGCTTTTCATCACTCTGAATATTTCTTGCCACTACCTTCTGGCCTGCAAAGTTTCTTTTGAGAAATCAGCTGAGAATCATATGGGTGCTACCTTATAGGTAACTGACTGCTTTTTTCTTGCTGCTTTTAAGATTCTCTTTTTGTCTTTAACCTTTGGAATTTTAATTGTGATGAGGCTTGGTGTGAGCCTCTTTGGGTTCATCTTGTTTGGGATGCTCTGTGCTGCCTGAGCTTATATATCTATTTCTTTTATCAGGTAAGGGAAGTTTTGTGTCATTATTTTTTATTTTTTATTTTTAAAAAAATGTATTTTATTGATTTTTTACAGAGCGGAAGGGAGAGAGATAGTCAGAAACATCGATGAGAGAGAGACATTGATCAGCTGCCTCTTGCACGCCCCCTACTGGGGATGTGCCCGCAGCCAAGGTACATGCCCTTGCCAGAATCGAACCCGGGACCTTTCAGTCCACAGTCCAACGCTCTATCCACTGAGCCAAACCGGTCTCGGCTGTGTCATTATTTTTTAAATAGGTTTTTCATTTATTGCTCCCCCTCTTCTCCTTCTGGTACCCCCATGAGGAAAATGTTGGTATGCTTGAAGTTGTCCCAGGTACTCCTTGTATTATCTTCATATTTGTGTATTCATTTTTCTTTTTGCTGCTCTGATTGGGTGTTTTTTGCTTTTTTATATTCCAAATTCTTGATTTGATTCTCAGAATCCTCTACTTGGCTGTTGATCCCTTGTAAATTATTCATTATTTCAGTTAATGTATGTTTCATTTCTAACTGATCCTTTTTTGTTGTTGATGATGCTCTAAGTTCCTTAACATTCTCATCCTGAGCACAATCCCTGAAGTGCTCATTGAATTTCTTGAGCATCCATATAACTATTGTTTTGAACTCTGTATCTGGTAGTTTTCTTGTTTCCATTTCATTTAGTTCCTTTTTCTGGAGGTTTTGTAAGTTCTTTCATTTGTGACATGTTTGTCTCCACATTTTGGTTGCTTCCCTGTGTTTGTTCCTATGTATTAGGTAGATCTGCTATGTTTCTATGTCTCTCAGACTTGGTAAAGTTGCCTTGTGTAATAGGTGTCCTGTAGGATCCAGTGGCTCAGCCTTTCCAGTCACCTGAGCTGGGCACTCCAGGTGCGCCCCTGAGTGAGCTGTGTGCACTGTCATATTGTAGTTGAACCATGATTTATGTTGGTGTCACTGGGAGGGATTGACTCCCAGGACAATCAGTTACATGGATCATCTGAATCGGTTACATGGATCATCTGAGAATCAGTTACGTGGATCATCTGAGAATGTGCAAGAGCCACACCTGTGGAGACGGACCTCTTCAATGGGGCTTTGGTGCTCACTGAGTCGCACCTGGAGTGTGTCACTCACAGAAGTAGTAGGGTTGTAACCTTGTGTGGTTGAAGTTGACCAACTTGGTGTACTGACTCTGAAGCCTCCCAAGAGGTGCAAAGTCAGCACCTGCCTGTACCCTGACTCATCATGAGTTACAAAACCATCTTCAGATGGCTGTTACTTGTGTTGAGCTTGGAGGTGTCCAGGAGAGGCCAAGCTGTGAGCCAGGGTGGGCTGCCACTAGTGCTGGGGCCATTTATTGAGATGTATGAGGTATGCTGATGCCAGATGCTGCTTGTTTGAGATATTTTAGGAAAGTCCAAAGCATGAGATAAGAGAAGCCAGTTGTATGGGAAAGACACTAGAAATCACTTGGATGAGCCTATAAGTAGGGAGGTACAGAATCTCAGGGAATCACCAGGGTGGGGCAAAAAGTCAGCCAGGTTGATGGAGATTCAGCAGCCTGTCAGCTCTGTGGCAAAAGGGCTCAGCAAAGAAATCTTGGCCTCTGCCAGCACTTTTGTCCAGGAGAAAGCTACCCCTCAGTTCTTGCCCTCATGCCAAACAATTTAGTTCCTCTATTTATGTCCCTGCATCCTTTCAAGCTGCTGCCCCAGTGCTGGAGCTCAGAGGGAGTAAATCCAAGTACCCTGTTTCCCTGAAAATAAGACAGTGTCTTATATTAATTTTTTCTCCCAAAGATGCACTAGATCTTATTTTCGGGAGGATGCCTTATATTACAGCAAGTATGTCTTATTTTCAGGGGATGTCTTACTTTCAGGGAAACAGGGTAAGTCCATGTGGGGGCTCTTTAAGAGGAACTGCCTGGGACTCCAACAGCCTCTGTCTCACACAGCCACACTTCCTGCTGGTTTTTACAGCCAGAAGTTATGGGGACTTTTCTTCCAGACATTGGAACCCTGTGCTAGGGTCCTAGTGTGGGATAGGACCCCTTGTTTTGCAGGAAAACCTCCACAGCCAAGATATCCCTCCCAATTTTAAACCACCACAGGTGGATGTAGGACCAGCCAGGTTCCACAATTCCAACCTGCATGTCCTCCTCTCCTACCAGTCTCAATGTGCTTCATTTTTAATTCCCTAGTTGTTTTAAAAATTATGTTCCACTAGATTTCAGGTGGTCCTGGATGATGGTTGTTCTGTATTTTAGTTGTAAGTTTTGATGTGGTTGTGGAAGGTGGCGAGTACCGCGTTTGTCTATGCCACCATTTGACCTAAAGATCGAGGGAGAAATTTTAGGATAAATTGCATTGGTTTGTTTTTTTGGCGTTTTTATGTGCTGAGAAATTAGCCATCTCTCATCTTTGGTATAGGCACTTGCCTTTGATAATGTACTTGTCTCTGGACGCAGAGTCACTGAGCAGTCTGTTGCATAAATAGACCACAGCTACCTTAATTTGGCAAGGTCTGGTTTTCCATTTTCTGGCCTAATGCCCTTCCTTAAACTCCCCTTGAGGTTTCCCCTGCACACTTTTTCCTTCAGGAGCTTTGAGTGTATAGCACTTAAATTAGGCTTTCTCAGCAATGATCTAAGCATAAATGCCAAATGCAAAAAGAATTGGGGAGCATAATCAGTGTGCCATCTGGCTGCCTCTTTGTTGATCTGACATAAGCTTCAAAAAGGTATTCAGCCCAGCTGGTATTGCTCAGTGGTTGAACATCAACCTATGAATCTGGAGGTCATGGTTTGATTCCCGGTTAGGGTGCATGCCTGGATTGTGGGCTTGATCCCCAGTATGGGGCATGCAGGAGGCAGCCGATCAATTATTCTTTCATTGTTGATGTTTCTATATCTCCCTCCATTTCCCTTTCTATCTGAAATCAATAAAAATTTATTTTTAAAAAAGGTGTTCAGCAGGCTATATACTATATTTGACCCCAAATAAATATACATTTTTCTTTATTAATTAAGGCATTACATATATGTCCTTATTCCCCCATTACCCCCCCCACCTCACATTCATGCCCCCACCCCCCTGTTGTCTGTGTCCATTGCTTAGGCTTATATGCATACATATAAGTCCTTTGGTTGATCTCTCCCCCTTACCCCCCTATTTTCCCTGAGGTTTGATGTTCTGATTGATGTTTCTCTGTCTCTGGATCTATTTTTGTTCATCAGTTTATGTTGTTCATTATATTCCACAAATGAGTGAGATCATGTGATATTTATCTTTCTTTGCTTGGCTTATTTCACTTAGCATAATGCTTTCCAACTCCATCCATGTTGTTGCAAATGGTAAGAACTCCCCTTCTTTTTTACTCTCTCTCTCTCTTTCTCTCTCTCTCTCTCTCTCTCTCTCTCTCTCTCTCTCTCTCTCTCTCCCCCTCTCTCTTTTACCATTGTCAGGTCTGCCCTTTTTTCTTCTCTTTATCTTTCCTCCTAGCATTTTTAATCCTTTAATAACTATTTTGCTGGTGGTCAGCACTCCCAGTCAGCATTTTACCCTATATCCTTTATCTGGCTAAGTTCCCCCAAAATTCTTCCTTTACCTAATTCTTCACCCTGGAGGCAGGAAGGATGTGGGGAGGAGAGAAGAAAGTTTGGAAGCAATATGGCAGTGGTGAATGACACCTAACAGGATAGCAGCTTGTAGCTTCTCTGCAGGGACAGCTTGGTTGCTACTACAGACTGAGTAATGGCAAGTCAGGCTGGCCCACAGCCTTCAAGCTTCTGGCAACCAGACTGCAGGCTGGTTTGGGGCCCAGAAGGCAGAGGGGAGGATAGTGAGAGGAGAAGGAGAGAGACAGAAGAATAGAAAGTGGATGCTAAAGGAGTCCAAAGTGCTCTTCTACATAATCAGGGGTCATACCTTCAGCATCTTCAAGGTTACAGGAGTAGGACTTGGTCTGGGCTGGTTGACTGACAACACCCTGTCCTTACTGAAAGCTGTTTTTTGGTAACTTGAACACCTTTGAGACTGCCCTAGAAGCTCTTATAACTGGCATGGGGTGAGAGGAGAGGAAGTGCTACAGGACTGTACTGGGCTCCTCTAGTTGTGGCTGCTGCCAAATCCTTGGCATGGACCTTCTTATAAGTTGAGTGTTGCCTTATATCTGGCTTTGCATGTGACCTGTTTTATTGCATTTGTGTCCTGTACTCTGCACTCTTATCTCAAGAATGGTATGGTCAAAACCAGTGGGAAATAGCTCCCTGCTTACTGGCATATGCTGAATCAATCCAAGCTCTCCAATTCCTCCCTTGGAGATCTATTTAATGTTTGTAGGTGCTTGGATAATAATTACAAAAGCAATCAGACTATTGGCCCAGGGGTATAATATCTCCTGTGTGAGCAAGGAAGTCACTAATCAACTCTAGGCATCTTATCTAATAAAAGAGTAATATGCAAATTGACCATAGCCATGCCCACCAGCCAATCAGGAGCAAATAAACCCCAACCAAGATGGCTATGGCCACTGAGAGCAAGAGGGAGGCTTGGGTTTCCCTAGCAATGGAGGAATCCAAGCTTTCTCCCTGCCGTTGCAGGCCTAGGCCTCCATTCAATGCTATAAAGTTTCAATTATAAAAGATACATATATACCAACAGAAATGGTGGCAGCCACAGAGCTGGAGAGAGCAGAGGCTAGGGTTGCCCGGGCGATGGAAGAAGCTAAGCTTCTACAGCTCTAGCCAGCCTAGGCCTTCACTCCAGGCTACAATGTTTCAATTATAAAAGGTAAATGTCCCAACAGAAATGGCTGTTGCTCCATTCCAAGCTACAAAGTTTCAATTGTAGAACATAAATTAATCCCAGATCCCAGGGCCCCCACTTGGGTCACTGGGGGGCGTGGCTGGCCTGCCTGCAAACCACCACAGGCCTCTCACCCAGGCTGACCCACGCCCCAAGGGAACTCCAACCCTGACCTGGGACACCCTTCAGGGCAAACCAGCTGACCCCCACCCATGCACCAGGCCTCTATCCTATATAATAAAAGAGTAATATGCAGATTGACCATCACTCCAACACACAAGAGGGCTGCCCCCATGTGGTCAAAGATCCTGCCTTCATATGGACACAAGATGGCCACCACAAGATGGCCAGCAGGGGATGGCAGTTGGGAGGGATCAAGATTGCAAGGGAGGGCAGTTGGGGGTGACCTGGCCAGCAGAGGAGGGAAGTTGGGGGCAAACAGGCTGGCAGGGGAGCAGTTAGACATCAATCAGGCTGGCAGGAGAGTGGTTAGGGGGGTGATCAAGCTAGCAGGCAGAAGCAGTTAGGGGCAATCAGGAAGGCAGGCAGGTGAGCAGTTGGGAACCAGCAGTTTTGGATTGTGAGAAGGATGTCCGACTGCCCATTTGGATTGGGCCTAAACGGGCAGTCAGACATCCCTCAAGGGGTCCTCAATTGGAGAGGGTACAGGATGGGCTGAGGAACACCCCCCCAACCCCGTGCACGAATTTTGTGCACCGGGCCTCTAGTGTTTCATAACACTGGGAAGCTATCAAGCTACTCTAGCCCATGAACTTCCTGTGGGAAGGATATTCTATTCCTCTTGTAATTTTTTTGGCTTGAATACTGCCAGTTGGATTGATGGCAGAAACTCCCTCTTCATCTTTATCTCAAATTCCTGTCTCTTGGTTTTCCAACTTTGTGGCAACTCTGGATCCAAATCATAAAGCACAGATGGTTTATTTATGTTTAAATCATAATTCCAGTGAGAGGGAAAACCATTGTAAATCTATATGGATATGAAACACTGAAAGCTGTACCTCTAGACTATTTTAAATAAGGGGTTGCAGACCCTAAATCTGACCGTCATTGCTCCTGAGGAGGAGCATGGCCTTCTTGAGTTAGAGCAGGGGTAAATTTTGGGGACTTGGGACAGTGGTTTGACAGAGTGAGGGGGACAGTCCAATTTTCTTTTAAATACCATGAAATTTCTGGTCTGCTTTATGGTATTTCCATGTGTTGAAAACATATTTCTGGGAAATGTGAACACCAAAATGGCCACTAGAATATCCTCCACTTTAAAAACAAGAAATTTCATCTTCTCCTATTTTAGACACATGAACAGCTAAAGCAATAAAAGTGTCAGGATGACAGAATAGTAGAGATATAGGACAAGATACAAGTTATTGCTCTTTGGCTCAACTTTGACCTTTATGAAGTTGATTAGGTGTCAGGAGGAGAGTAATGAATTTAAATCATTTGTTCCTGTACTTCTTTGGCTTGGGTGGATTCAGTTTATACTGCATGGTACAGAAAACACTTGAATACTGAGTCCCAGAAAAGAGGAGGGACTTGTCCAAAGGCACCCAGCTGGATCAAGATCTTTAGTAGCCCTAAAGGCGAAAAAGACTATAGTGAATTAGCCTAGGTGTGTCTTAATGTCTATAGGGGAATGTGGCACTGGCTAGGTCACATAGCAGGTCAGTGGCAGGAGGCTTTGTTCTACAAACCAGGCCTTCTGACATACACAGTGGTGCTCTGCCCTCTGCAGTGATACTAAGTTCAAAGTTAGTCATTCATTGAGAATCACTGCCTTGGCATTTTTTTTTTCTAGCTGGAACTTATCCAGGATGAGAAACGACTCCTTACTTTTGGAAACTATGGAATGCTCTAAAGTACAGAGCCCCTATGATTTCTGATATTGGGACTTGGGGAGTGAGCTGGAGGTGGAAAGAAGGAAAGCCAAACTTGTATCACATAGAGAATAGATGTGAGGCAACAGGCTCCTTTCTTAAAACAAAGCAGTCTCCTTTAAGTGGGAAATAGTTTTGGAAAAACAATCTTCAGGTGGGAATGGGTGGCTGGATCAGTGACCCTGATACTGTGCTCTGAAGGTTATTTACAGTCTTTTTGTTATATTTATATCTGCTAGTCTCCTTCATAGCTTTTAATTCAATTGTGGACACTCCTTGTCACACATCCACATCCTGATTGTTTTCTGTTATTATAGCAAGTCTGGTTGGCATTTCCAAATGCACTTTTAATAAAAACCAAAGAGAATGAGAAAGTAAAATTATTAGCAAAAATGTTTTTAGCATATACATTTTAAAGTATGGATTTATTATTTTTTTCAAAGCTTAAGTAAATAGGCTTATAAGCTTTGTTGCTTGATGTACCCTTTTTGAGGGCCTCAAATTACGTTGCCCTCAGCTAATTACTTTCTAGGTTTGAAGAGAGGGCAAAACTTTGTTTGGACCCTGTCTCCCACCCTCTCACCCTTGTGTTGGGTGCTAGAGACCAGAGGTAAATCAGATCCAGTATTTCCTAGTCTACAGGGGTGGGGGAGAGCTGACAACCAGAACCAGACCCCAGTCCATACCCCAGAGGATTTTCCAGTCTGGTTTGGGTCCGAGGATGGAATTTGGACTTTTAGAATCCCCTATGATAAAAACAAAAATAAAAACAATGACAGAATCCTACTGTGAATTCAGCCATGCAATTACATGAGTTCATAGATTTGAAATTGATTAATTTCTCTTCACACATAGGCAGGGTAGTGTTTACTCAGTATATGGATTGTGCTTGGTATATCTGCAGACTCATGGACTTAGTGTACTAACTCCATGGCCCTCTAGAGTCTTTTACTTTCCTTTGGGAATCACTGGCCTAACTTTCCTGTTTTGAGCTATCATCTCTTTCTTGCTTGGCAGAATTCCATGATTTAACTTAGATAAGGCATCATTGAAGTTTTCAAGTTAGAGTGCACTGGATGGCAATATCTTAATGGACAAGACTATGTTAATAATGTCACAAACAGGAGGTGTACTGACTAAGTGCATGAGCAGGCTTGCAACAAGGTTTTTTTTGTGTACAGCAGTGGATATGATTGTTTGCAATACCACTAAGTGTCAGTCTTTTACCTTGGGAGGTTTGAGCCATTTGACAGCATTCAATCCGATCCTTTCCTCCTCCCCTTCTTCCATTCCTCCCTCTTTTTCTAAGTTCCTCAATAGAATGTAAGCTTTTTGAGGGAAGAGATCACTATCTGTTTTTACTGCTGTATTTCCAGATCCTGAAATGGCATTAGGCTCCCAGCAGGCACTTAGTAAATACTTAAGAAGTTCAATTCCTCCCTTTTTTGTAGCCATCACACATTTATTGACCATTCGACTCTGGCCTGGCCCTGTGCTGGTTTCTGGGGATATAGAGCCAAACTAGAATGCAGCCCCACAATCCAGTGGGGAGAGCATCGAATCATCATCGTATTGATGTGGAGACAAGCCTGGGGGTCAAGGGAAAGCAGAGGAGGTGCACTTGATTCAACCTGGAGGCTTGGAAAAGCTTCCAGGAGGATGTGGTGTCTGAATTCTGAAGGATGATCTGGAGTCAGCCAGTTGAAGAACGAGAAGGATGGAATTCCTGACTCAGGAAGTAACCTGCACAAGGCCTGGCTAGTGTGGGGAGGGATCTAACAAGTGATTCAGGAGGAGAGGGTACAAGGTGCCTCCTGACTCAGAATGAGCCCTCAGGGTGGATGTGGGGTGGGGAGGCCTTTAAATCCTACTTGCTGGCTAAAGAGGTGGATACTGGAGAGTCTTGGGAAGGTTAAAATGAAGTCATAATAGTAACTGCAGATTTTCTTGATCTACTAGTACATTCAAGTTTTCATTAACCTTGGTCAGATGAAACCTGGGTGACCTTGGCCTTCTTGCTTTGCAAAGCCAGCTCATCACCCACTCCTTTCCACCACCCTCACCCCCCCCATCAAAAGTCCGGATGAGAAAGAAGGAAAAAGAAAGCAAGATTTACCTGCCTGTATGTCCCTGGCTGTGTGTATCCAGTTGTACTCCAAAGCTAAATATATTATTCATGTCCTTGCTTTTTTGTGAATGGGGACATTTGATTGTCATTTTATTTTTTCTTTCTATATTGCATAGATTCTTTAAAATGTTCTGTAATTCATCTAGAAGAAAATAAAAAAACTATTTTTTCTTTAGAAAATGGACTCAAAGAAATGACTTTAAAAAGTGATGTAGCTTTTTAAATTTTAACTGAAATCACTTGCCTATCTGCCTGGCAATTTATAGTCTGATTCTCAGGATCTGAAAAATAGTCAAACTCACCTTATTCTTCCCGGCTATCAAGCTCTGAAGGGAGTGAGGTCTCCATCAACAGGCCTCAGTGCTTTCTGCTCTTGCATAAGGCTGTGTGTCACAGTTATCAGCAATTCCAGTTGTTATAGACTACTGTCCCCCCTTGACTCAGTAATTCCACTTTCAGGACCTGATGCTAAAAGAAATAATTAGATTCTGTGGGGAAATGTTTGAAGATGCTCACTGAGTTTTTTGAGATATATACAATTTTTATTGATTTCAGAGAGGAACAGAGAGGAAGGGAGAGATAGAAATATCAATTATGGGAGAGAATCATTGATCAGCTGCCTCCTGCACGCCTCCCCTGGGGAGACCTCCTGGTTCATAGATTGATGCTCAACCACTGAGCAACACTGGCCAGGCTGGTTATTTATATTAATAAAAAGAATGAAAATAAGTTAAATACTGAAAAGCAGGATGTGGTTATATAAATTTTGACAGTTCTATGTGATAGAATATTATACAGTTAAGAAAATTCATGCTTGAAACAAATATATTAGGATATGTGGAAAGCACAAAATAATGCTAAGCAAAAAATCAGAGTATAAAATTGCATGTAATAAAATATTATCCAAAATAAAACACACACATCTAAAAAAGAAACTGGAGGGGTATATACCAAAATGTTCACAGTGGTTCTCTCACGGTGATAACAATTGATCACAATGATAACTAGGACATCTTTATGGGATTATGGGAGTGGGGTTTTTTCTTATACCTTTCTGTATTTTTCAAAATTTCCTAAATGAACATGCATTGCTTTTAATAAACAGAAAAAACAGTGAATGATATGTTAAGTAAGGAAGAGGATCTTGGGAGTTAGAAGCAGTAGCTGTGTTGAAATCTTACTTGCCCAATGCTTACTAGCTGCCTCATGTCTCTGAGCTGCAGTCCTATATCTGTAAAAGGGGATTAGGTTACTGGTACAGTGGGTTGTTGTGAGGATCCAAAATAATGTATAGTAAAATTCCTGGTGAATATGCCACGATCTCACACACACGATCACTAAATAGTAAGAAGATGGAATTCCATGAAGCCTTTTGAAATCTCTAAATGGGAGTATTGTAAAAGTGAAGTTATAATTAGAGTGTTTTCTAAACATCTCTGAGTTGCAGCCACTCTTCCTTTTTCATAAAGAATGCCTGGGAGCCCATGAAGGAGCAGGCAGCATCTAGCTTTTGAGGCTGTCAGCTCATCTCTCCCAACCCTTTGACTCTTTTATTCTCCCCCACTGATATCTGTTCACTGCCCCACCAACCAAGGGGGAAAATATTCTTTGGAACTGAAGCTGAGGCACCACTGAGAGTCCTGGCAGCTATGAGATGTTTATTGTGGTGCTGGATGACCACAGCACCGACCAGGCTGAGATGCCAAAGAGGGACTAATGAAGCAGCACCAGTTGGATGCAGGCCTCACAGCTAGGGAGCCTCCCTGCCTTTGGGCAAGAGCTTTTGTCCAAGTATCCTGCTGGCTGTCTTCTCTCAGGTTGTCTCCATGGATCCTGGCATGGATCACCAGTTTTATAGAACCAGCTGGGTTTTTGGGTGAAGAAAGACCTCATCAGGTGAAACTTATGGAGACTAATGATGTTAAGTATTGTTTCAGTGACACTTTTACCAGTTTGTCTGAGGGTCCAATTGGCCTAACCCTCACCAGCAGGAATATGCAGTAAGCCCTGATCTCACTACCAGGAAGCCTTAAGATCTTGGGAACACCTTGGTAGTATCTAAAACATGCCCAAACCACCAAGCAATTCAGTCATCTCCCAGGGTAGAATCCTTTACACTGCTTATCTGATTACATTTTAAACAAGTGTTTTTAATCTTCACCCGAGGATATGTGTTTTTTTTTTATTGATGTTTGAGAGAGAGGAAGGAAGAGAGGGAGAAACATTGACTGAGCAACATCTGTCAGTGGCCTCATGTATGCACCCTGACCAGGGATTGGGGATCAAACCCGAAATCTAGGTATGTGCCCTGACAACAAACTGACCTCACAACCTTTAGGTGTATGGGACAGTGCTCCAATCAACTGAGCCACCTAGCCAGGGCACATTTTTCATCTTTTAATTATAGCCGAAAGTATAGACCCTGGCTGAAAATCTGAACTACCCACAGAGCTTTAAAAATTACTAATGTTTCCTGGCTGAGTGGCTCAGTTGTTTGGAGTGTCACCCGGTGCAAGCAAGCGATCAATGATCCTTACGTTAATGTCTCTCTCTCTCTGCCTCTCTCTCTCTCTCTCTCTCTCTCTCTCTCTCTCTCTCTCTCTCTCTCTCGTATTTGTGGATAATGAGCATGAATTATAATGCAGGCTTAAATCAAAATACTAAGTGACAAGAACCATGTTACCAGGCATCCAAGGCATAGGGAGTGCTTCTTGGAACAGAGAGGAAGTCATAAATCATGTGATGGCAGTTTTTAGGGGAACCTGTCTTTGAAGCTGTCCCTGAAGTGTCATCAGGCAACCCCGAACCCTGCTGCCCAGAGAACCAGGCAGCCCAGAAAGCTGGACATGCGGGAGGAAGTAAAAAAGAAAAGAAAAGAAAGTACCAAGTGTTGAAGACTCCATGCTATTGTTGTGTCAGATTGAGATGGAGTGCCTGTAATTAGAGTGGCCAATGATAATGCTTCAGGGCATGCTTTGAGACCTGGTTTCTTATCTATTTTTGCCCGTGCAATAGGTCAAAGAAGCAAACAAACTTGAACTTTCAAAAATATAAAGAACATATACAACTGAACACCAGGAAGACAAACAATCCAATGAAAAAATGGGCAGAGGATATGAATAGACACTTCTCCAAAGCAGACATATACATGGCCAATAGATATATGAAAAGATGCTCAGCATCATTAATCCTGAGAGAGATACAAATTAAAACTACAAAGAGATATCACTTCATGCCTTTCAGAATTGCTATCATCAATAAAACCACAAACAACAAATGCTGGTGAGGATGTGGAGAAAAGGGAGCCCTAGTGCACTGTTGGTGATAATGCAGATTGGTTCAGCAACTGTGGACAATAGTATGGAGTTTTCTC
Source organism: Antrozous pallidus (assembly GCA_027563665.1). Taxonomy (NCBI): domain Eukaryota; kingdom Metazoa; phylum Chordata; class Mammalia; order Chiroptera; family Vespertilionidae; genus Antrozous; species Antrozous pallidus. The sequence goes on along the minus strand of CM050509.1, from coordinate 88,965,595 downwards.
AAAAAATTAAAAGTGGAACTGCTGTTTCACCCAGCGGTCCCACTTCTGGATATATATCCTAAGAATCCTGAAACACCAATCAGAAAGAATATATGCACATCTATGTTCATAGCTGCATTATTTATACTAGTTAAGATCTGGAAACAGCTCAAGTACCCATCAGTAAATGAGTGGATAAAAAAGCTTTAATATGTTTACACAATGAAATAGTATGTATGGCCATAAAAAAGAAGAATCTCTTACTCTTTTGACAGCATGGATGGACCTAGAGATTATTATGCTAAGTGAAATAAGCCAGTCAGAGAAAGACAAATATCATATGATCTCAGTTATATGTGGAATCTAATGAACACAATAAACTAATGAACAAAATAGAAACAGAAGGATGGATGCATGAAACAGACTAACAGCTGTCACTGGGGAGGTGGGGGGTGGTACTAGATGAAAGAAGGTGAAGATATTAGCCATATATGTACAATCCATAGACAAAATCAACAGTGTGATGGTAGCCAGAGGGCTGGGTGAAGCAGACCCTTTTGTTTTGTTAATCTTCACGCCAGGATATTCTTTCCATTGATTGTTTTAAAGAGACTGGAAGGCAGGGAGTGGGAGAGGGAGAGAGAGAGAAACATGGATATGAGGAGACACATGGATTGGTTGCCCCCCTGCTTGTGCCCCAAATAGGGCTGGGGATCCAACCTGCAACCTAGGCATGTTTCCTTGATTGAGAATTGAACCGGAGACCCTTCAGTGCACAGTCCAATTCTCTAATCACTGAGCTACACCAGACAGGGCAGATCTTTTTTATTATGGCCTAGAAACCTGGTATATGAAATTCGTGCACTGGGGAGGAGGTGTTCCTTAGCCTGGCCTGTGCCCTCTTGCAGCCTGAGACCCCTCGGGGGTTGTCCTCCTGCTGGCAGTCAGACATCCCTCTTGCAGTCTGGGGCATTTTCAGTTCTGGACCCCTCACTCCTTACCATCTGCCTGCAGTGGAGGTGGGAGAGGCTTCTGCCACCACCACTGTGCTCCCCAGCTATCAGTCCAGCTTTTGGATGAGTGGCACTCACCCTGTGAGAGTGCACTGACCACCAGGGGAAAGCTTCTGCATTGAGCATCTGCCCCCTCGTGGTCAGTGCACGTCATAGTGACCAGTCGTTCTGCCAGTCATTCTGCCATTCAGTCGATTTGCATATTAGGGTTTTATTATATAGGAAATAATGAGGACTTATTGTCTTATTTTTTTTACATTGAGTGTGGGTAAGATAAAATGGCTTAGTAAAAGTAATAAAATCAGTACAATCACCAACTTTCTTGTGTCTGTATTATTTTGCAATATAGATGAATATTAATAATTGATTTCATGCTTCTCAGATGGTGTTGCTTTTTATTGATTGTTTTAGAGAGAAAGAGGAACGGATGGAGGGAAGAAGAGAGAGAGAGAGAGACATCATGCTCCCAACCAAGGATTGAGCCCGCAACTGCAACCTGGGCATTTGCCCTGATCAGGAATTGAATTGGTGACCTTTTGGTGCATGGGATGATGACCAACAAACAGCCATACCAACTAGGGTCTGCTCTTGAGTAAAAATGAAAATGATAGTTAATGGTTCCCCCCACTATGATTTCTACAACCAATCAGTATTTTAATGTTTGTGTATTCTTTATAAAATTTAGATGTGATTTATTATTGAACTCTGTTTCCAATATTGGTATGTATATAAACATGATAATATAGCCATTTTTAAATACATGAGTTTAAATAAAATGTTATTTTGAAAGCATTAAAAATAAATTAGAGGCCGCAGTGGCTCAGCGGATAGAGCGACAGCCTGCGGACTGAAAGGTCCCAGGTTTGATTCCAGTGAAGGGCATGTACCTTGGTTGCAGGCACATCCCCAGTAGGGGGTGTGCAGGAGGCAGCTGATCGATGTTTCTCTCTCATCAATGTTTCTAACTCTCTCTCTCCCTTTCTCTCTATAAAAATCAATAAAATATATTAAAAATATAAATAAAAATAAAAATAAATTAGAAACAGAAGCAGAGAAACCAAAATGATGGCATAAGTAAACACCTAAACTGCTGTCTCACACAACAATTTCAAAATGGCAACTAAAAGAAAAAACAAATGGATATCATCCAGAATCACAGGAAAGCTGGCTGAATGGAAATTCTACAACTAGAAGGAAAGAGAAAACTACAATGAGACTCAGAGGAGGTGTAGGAGGTAGAGGTACTGAGATGTGTGCAAGGAGAGGACTGACAACTGAGTGCACTGCTGGCTTTCCGAAGTGGGAGAAAGACAAAAGCTCCTGATTGTACTGAACTCCAGTTCTGGGTGAGACTCTGGAGGCCCAGACTCATACAAGGTGAAAGTGGACTGTCAGGAACGAGAAAAGTACACTGAGACTCAGAGGAACTGCAGAAGTCAGAGATACCAAGGTTTGCTCATGGAGAGGGTTGGCAACTGAGACTGCAGCTGGCTTTATTAAGTGGGAGGGAGACAAAAGTTCCCAACTGCACTGAACTCCAGGTCCGGGTGTGACTCTGGGGACCCAGAATCATTCAGGGAGAAAGTGGACTGTCTGGCAGCAGGTGGAACTCCAGGGCAGCTTTCTCTCAGAGGTGCTTGCAGTGATTACCATGGGACACTGAGACACAGGGGCTTATTAGGGTAGGGCTGATGGGAAACCAATGCTTTCTGCTCAACCCTGACACTCTGCCCCATCCAAGCTGAGCACAGAGGCTTTTTCAAGTCTTGTCTCATAAGGGTGTCTCCAGGACAGAAGTTCTCCCAGCATAGACACAACTGATCCTTACAGCCAATTGGCTTGGAGGTCAATTCTTTTCAGTGATACCAACAACAATCAAGGCTTAATTACAACAAGACTGTGCACACAGCACACAAAGTGGTGCACCAAGAATATCCACCTCAGGTAACTGGGGGAGGCTGAGCCACTGAGCCTTATAGGACACCTAGGACACAAAGCCACTCTATCAAGTCAGGGAAACAGCAAATATGTGGAGACAAAGAAACATATTACAAATGACAGAAATGGAGAGAAAGCAAACAACTGGATATAGAGTTAAAAACCACAGTTATAAAGTTTTTCAAAAAAATTTTCAGAAAAGGCCAATAAATTTAGCGAGACCCTCAAAGATGTGAAAAAGGACCAACTAGAAATTAAGCATGCACTGATTGAAATAAAAAATATTATATAAAGATATAACAGCAGATAAGAGGAATGCAAGAATCAAGTCAAATATTTGAAATACAAAGAAGAAGAAAACACTCATCCAGAAAAACAAAAAGAAAAAGGAATCCAAAAATATGAAAATAGTGTAAGGAGCCTCTGGGACAACTTCAAGCGTACTAACATCTGAATTATGGGTGTGCCAGAAGAAGAAGGAGAGCAAGACACTGAAAACCTATTTGAAGAAATAATGACTGAAAACTTCCTCCACCTGGTGAAAGAAATAGACATACAAGTCCAAGAAGTGCACAGAACCCCAAACAAAAGGAATCCAAAGAGGACCAAGACAGATCATAATTAAAATACCAAGAGCAAAAGACAAAGAGAGAATATGAAAAGCAGCAAGAGAAAAACCGTTAATTACCTACAAGGAAGCACTCATACGACTGCTAGCTGATTCCTTAACAGATACTATGCAGGCCAGAGGGGAATGACAAGAAATATTCAAAGTGATGAATAGCAAGAACCTACAACCAATCTTACTCTACCCGAAAAGCTATCATTCATAATTTAAGGGCAGATAAAGAGCTTCCCAGATAAGAAAAAGCGAAAGGAGTTCATCACTGCGAAACCAGTATTATATGAAATGCTGAAATGTATTCTTTAAGAAGAGGAGGAAGAAGAAAAAGATAAAGATAAAAATTATGAACAACAAATAGATATTAATCAATAAGTGAATCTAAAAATCAAATGAATAAAAAAATCTGATGAATGGCATAAACTGGTGAATATAATAGAATCAGTTGCATAGAAAAGGAGGGGACTTCCAGAAGGAGAGGAAACAGCAAGGAATAGAAAACCTATTTAAAGAAATAATGACATAAAACTTTTCTGATATAGAGAAGAAAAAACCCCACATAAATCCAAGAATCTCACAGAGTCCAAAACAAAATGAAACCCAAAAGACCGATTCCAAGGGACATTACAATTAAATTGGCAAACATCAATGACAAAGTAAGAATCTTAAAAGCAGCCAGAGAGAGACCAAAAGTTGCTTACAAAGGAACCCCCTAGAGACTAGCAACTGATTTCTCAACAGAAATTAATCAGGCAGAAGGGCATGGACTGTAATACACAAAGTAATACAAAGGAAGGGTCTGAGTCCCAGAATACTGTACCCAGTTAGGCTATCAATCAAAATTGAAGGTGAAATTAGGAGCTTCACAGACATAAAGGAACAAAGGGAATTTATTACCACCAAACTAGCAATGCAAGAAATGCTAAAGGGTCTGCTGACAGAAAAGAAAAGAAAAGAAAAGGAAAGAAAAAGAAAAGAAAAGAAATAGAAAGTGAAGAAGGAATACAGGGGTAAAGAATAAAAATGGTGACAAATAAATACCTATAAATAATAACTTCAAATGTAAATGATTAAATGCCCCTAATCAAAAGATATAGGGTAATGGATTGGATAAGAAAACATGACCCATATTGGTAATGACTACAAGAAACCCACCAAAGAAAAAAAGTTGCACACAGACTGGTGGTGAAGGGAGGGATAAAGGTTTTTCAGGCAAATAGAAATGAAAAAAAAAGCTGGGGTAGAAATACTTATATCAGACAAATTAGATCTCAAAGTGAAGGACATAACGAGACAAGAAAGGCCACTTCATAATACTAAAGGGAACAATCCAACAAAAAGAAATAACTCTGGTAAACATGTACACACCCAATACAGGAGCACCCAAATGCATAAAAAAGCCTGGAGGATATTAAGGGGAGAGATTAACAGCAATACAATAATAGTAGGAGACTTTAATACCCAACTATCGCAATTGGACAAATCCTCTAAACAAAAAATTAGCAAAGAAACATCAATCCTATGCGACTTACTAGACCAGATGGAATGAATTGACATATTCAGAACATTTCACCCCCAAAGCCACAGAATATACATTCTTAGGTGCACATGGGTCATTTTCAAGGATAGACCATATGTTGGGTCATAGGCAAAGTCTCGTCAAATTCAAGAAGATAGAAATCATATCAAGTATTTTCTCAGATAACAGTAGCATAAAACTGGAAATCAACTACAATAAACACAATCCAAAAAAATGAAACACATGGAGACTAAACAGCAGGATATTAAATAATGACTGTGTTACCAGAGAGATCAAAGAAGAAATAAAAAACATCATGGCAACAACTCACAATGAAAACACAACAATCGAAAATCTATGAGACACAGCGAATGCAGTCTTGAGAGGGAAGTACATAGATCTACAAGCCTACTGCAAAAAACAAGACACAATGGTAATAAATGACCTCACCCTACAACTCAAAGAGTTATAAAGACAGCAACAAGAAAACCCCAGTGTAAGCAGAAGTAAAGAAATAAAAAAGATCAGAGGGGAGATAAATGACATTGAGACAAAAAAACAAACAAACAAATAAATAAATAAAAAAGATTAAAAAAACCAAGTGCTGGTTTTTTTGAAAGGATAAACAAGATTAATGAACCTTTAGCCAGCCTCACCAAGAAGCAAAGAGAGAGGACCCAAATAAATAAAATCAGAAATGAAAGAGGTGAAAGAACAATAGACCCCACCAAAATACAAAGGATTGTTAAAAAAATACCATTCCAACAAACTGGGCAACCTGGAGGAAATGGCCATATTCCTAGTAAAATATAACCTTCCAAAACTCAATCAGGAAGAATCTAAACATCTCAATAGGCCAATAACTATGGAAGAAATTGAAGAAGTCATCAAAAAGCTTCCAGCAAACAAAAGCCCAGGGCCAGACGTCTTCACATGGGACTTTTACCAAACATTCAAGAAAGAACTAAAGCCTATCCTCCTCAGACTATGTAAAAAATTCAGGAGGATGGAACATTTCCAAGCTCCTCTATGAAGCCAGCAACACCCTAATACAAAAACCAGATAAAGACAACACAATGAAAGAGAATTACAGGCCAGTATCCCTCATGAACATAGATGCTAAAATCCTCAACACATTTCTAGCAAATTGGATCCAGCAGTGCATCAGAAAGATCATACACCTTGACCAAGTAGGATTTATCCCGGGGATGCAAAGATGGTAAAATATCCACAAATCAATAATCATTATAGCTCACACAAACAAACTGAGAGATGAAAACCACATAGTCATATCAAGTGATGCAGAAAAAGCATTTGACAAAATCCAACACCATTTCTTGATAAAAACTCTCAACAAGGCGTGAATAGAAGGATCATACCTCAATATAATAAAAGCCATATATTATAAACCCACAGCTGACATCATACTCAATGTGCAAAAACTAAAACCATTTCCCCTAGGAACAAGACATGGATGCCCACTCTCACCACTCTTGTACACCATAGTATTGGAAGTATTAGCCATTGCAATTAGACAAGAAGAGGAAGAAGAAATAAAAGGCACCTAAATTGGAAAAGAAGAAGTAAAGCTGTCCTTTTTTTTTGCAGATGACATGATATTGTACACAAAATACCCCAAAGACTCCATCAAAAAATTATTCTACTTAAATGAATTGGGCAATGTTGCAGGCTAAAAAAATTAATGCCAAAAAACCTATGGCATTTCTATTCACCAATGGTGAACTGATAGAAAAAGATTTAAAACGCAATCCCATTTACCATTGCACCAAAAAAATTAAGATACCTAAGAATAAACTTAACTAAGGAGTTAAAAGACCTATATCTGCAAAACTATAGGACACCGAAAAAAGAGATAGAGGAAGACATAAACAGATGGAAGAACATACCATGTTCATGGATTGGTAAAATCAACATGATTAAAATGTCCATATTACCCAAAGCAATCTATAAACTCAATGCACTCCCCTTTGAAATACCAATGGCATATTTCACAGACCTAGAAAGAAATCTTCAAAATTTCATCTGGAATAAAGAAAGACCCCGAATAGGCACAGGAATACTGACAGAGAAGAGCAAAGTAGGTTGGATCTCAATACCAGATTTCAAGGTATATTACAAAGCCACTGTTCTCAAAATAGCCTGGTTCTGGCACAAGAACAGACATATAGACCAATGGAATAGAATAGAGAATCCAGATATCTACCCAAACCACTATGCTCAATATTTGACAAAGGAGGCATGAACATACAATGGAGTCAAGACAGTCTCTTCAATAAGTGGTGTTGGGAAAATTGGACAGATTCATGCAAAAAAAATGAAACTGGATCACTGACATACACCATACACAAAAATAAACTCAAAATGGATAAAGGACTTAAACATAAGAAAGGAAACGATAAAAATACTAGAGGAATCCACAGGCAGCAAAATTTCAGACATATGCCAAAGCAATTTCTTAACCAATACTGCTCCTGGGGCAATGGAAACTAAAGAGAAAATAAACAAATGGGACTACATCAAAATAAAAAGCTTTTGCACAGCAAAAGAAACCATCAACAAAACAACAAGAAAGCCCACAGTATTTGCAAATGTTATCACTGATAAAGGTTTAATCTCCAACACCTACAAGGAACTTATACAACTTAATAAAAGGAAGATGAACGATCCAGCAAAAAAAATGGGCAATGGACCTAAATAGAATCTTTTCAAAAGAAGACAGAAGGAAGGCCAGGAGACACATGAAAACATGCCCATAGTCACTAAGTATCCGAGAGATGCAAATCAAAACGACAATGTGGTACCATCTCAACCTGTCAGAATGGCAACCATCAACAAATTTGCAAATGACAAGTGCTGGTGAGGATATAGAGAAAAAGGTGTGCTTGTATACTGCTGGTGGGAATGGAGACTGGTCCAGTCATTGTGGAGTTTCTTCAACAAACTAAAAATGGAATTTCCATTTGACCCAGTAATCCTACTTCTAGAAATATATCCCGAGAAACTAGAAACACCAATCAGAATGGATATATGCACCCCTATGTTCATAGCAGCACAATTCACCATAGCTATGATTTGGAAACAGCTTAAGTGCTCACCAGCAGATGAGTGGTTTAGAAAACTATGGTACATCTACACAATGGAGTACTACACTACTATATAAAAGAAGGAATTCTTACCATTTGCAGCAGCATGGATGGACCTGGAGAGCATTATGTTAAGTGAAATAAGCCAGTCAGAGAAAGAAAAATACCACATGATCTCACTCATTTATGGAAAATAAAGAACATTGTAACCTGATAAATAAAAATATACATATAGAGGTAGTAAATCACCCAACAGACTGTCAAATTACAGTGGGAAGGTTGGGGAGTGTTGAGGAGGGAGGGAAATAGATCAACCAAAATTCTTGTATGCATGCATATAAGCACTCCAATGGACACAAGACACTGAGGGGTGGTGGAATGAGGGCATGCGACAGGGGGTAGGGCAGGCTGGGGTAAGGTCAATTGTGAAATAAAAGAGTATATATGTGCTAATATATGTAATACTTTAAACCATTAAAATATTTTTAAAAATAAAGTACAGAGACCTTGTTGTCCATATACCCAATGTCCAAGGCCACTCTGTGCCTAGGCCAAATATATATATATACACACACACACACACACTACAGGCCTGGTGCACGAAATTTGTGCACCTGGAGGGGGGCCTCAACCCAGCCTGCACCCTCTCCAATCTGGGACCCCTTGAGGGATATCCAACTGCCCATTTAGGCCCGATCCTGGTGGGATCGGGCTTAAAGAGGCAGTCGGAAATACTTCACACAATCCAGGACTGCTGGCTCCCAACTGCTTGCCTGCCTGCCTTCCAGATTGCCCCTAACCGCTTCTGCCTGCTTTCCTGATCACCCCCTAACCACTCCCCTGCCAGCCTGATTGATGTCTAACTGCTCTCCTGCTAGCCTGTTTGCCCCCAACTTCTTTCCTCTGCCAGCCTGGTTACCCCTAACTGACCTCCCATGCTGGCCATCTTGTGTCCACATGGGGGCAGAGCCTTTGACCACATGGGAGCAGCCATTTTGTATGGTGGAGTGACAGTTGATCTGCATATTACTCTTTTATTAGATAGGTTAGAGGCCTGGTGCATGGGTGGGGGCCAGCTGGTTTTCCCGGATCAGGGTGGGGCATACCCTTGGGGCATAGGGTGGCCTGGGCGAGGGGCCTGTGGTGTTTTGCTGCCCATCCACGCCCCCTGACAACCTAAGCTGAGGCCCTGGAATCAGGGATTAATTTATGTTCTACAATTGAAACTTTGTAGCCTGGAGTGGAGCCAAGCCTTCTGCTTGCTCCATGGCAACAGCCATTTCTGTTTGCATTTATTTAAATTCTATAATTGAAACTTTGTAGCAAAGAGTGGATGCGTAGGTGCTAGGGCTGCAGAAGCTTGGCTTCCTCCATCACCTGGGCAACCATAGCCTCTGCTCTGTCCAGCTCCGTGGGTGCCGCCATTTCTGTTGGACTATATGTATCTTCTGTAATTGAAACTTTGTAGCATTGAGTGAAGGCCTAGGCCAGTAAAGGCAGGTGGAAACCTTGGCTTCCTCCATCGCTGGAGAAACCCAAGCCTCCCTCCTACTCTCAGTGGCTGCAGCCATCATGGTTGGGGTTTATTTGCATATTTGCACCTGATTGGCTGGTGGGCATGGTTGGTGGGCATGGCTTTTGGGTGTAGCGGAGGTGCGGTCAATTTACATATTACTCTTTTATTAGATAGGATAATTTAAGTGACAAGAAATGCTTTCACAGAAGAGAACCAAGATGGCAGAATAGGTGAACACCTATACTTGCTGCCTTTCACAACCACATTAAAATTACAACTAATAGGCAAAACAACTACCACCCCAAACTGTGGGAAATCTGGCTGGTGGATGTGCTGCTCTTTTAGTAGGGAGGGAGATACAAGCTCCCACTTGATCTGAACTCCAGTTCTGGGCAAGACTCTGGGGGACCCAGACACATACAGGGAGAAACTGAACTGTCTGGCATCGAGACAGGATTGTGAGGGCTGCTTTCTCTCAGAGGTGCTTGCAGCTTGTTCTGGCATGGGGCGCAGGACATGGAGACTTGGGTACCTCTCTAGTACAGGGCTTGCTGTTTGCTCTTTCCTGGTGATTCCCAGAGACCTTGACCCACCCAATTTACAACCCCATCCAAGCTGTGCGCATTGACTTTTGCATATGGATTACTTGTCCTTTCTCTGCCTAAAACATGTCAAACTGAAGCTGGGTCAAAGAGCCCCAAAGCCTCCAAAAGAAGGCCCAAGGCCCAGCAGCAGCAGCTGGCTTTGATTCACAGCTGGGCCTCATATGGGCACTTCTACACCCCATACTAAGAGGAAGAATATACAGGTGTCTCTGTTGCTCCTGCTGGGCATCCTCAGGCAGTGGTTTACCTTGCACCTCCTTGGAGATCCAAGAGCCAGTGTACCCAGTGGTCAGAGTGAGACCATACTGGATTACAACTCTTCTCATCCATAAGAGACACACTCAAGGGGCAGACTCAGCGAGCACCAAAGCCCCAACTGAGGCAAGTCCTACCCCATAAGGATGTCTACTGTGCAAAAGATCTTCCAATGTAGACACAGCTGGTCATCACAGCCAATTGGCCTGGAGGTCAATTCCTCACAGTGATACCAAGAGCAATCAAGAGTTAACTACAACAAGATTGTGTGCACAGGCCACAAAGGGGTGCACCAAGAGTGTCCACATCAGGTGACTGGGGAGGTTGAGCTACTGGGCCCTATAGGACACTTACCACACAAGGCCACTCTACCAGCTCAAGGAGACTTAGTAGCTACCCAATACATAGAAACAAACACAGGGAAGCAGCCAAAATGTGAAGACAAAGAAACAAGTCACAAATGAAAGAAATGGATGGAAAAAAAAATACTGGATATAGAGTTCAAAACCACGGTTATAAGGTTATTCATGGATTTTCTAGAAACTTCCAAGAAATTTAGTGAGACTCGCAAGTATATGAAAAAGGACCAATCAGAAATTAAGCATACACTGACTGAAATACAGAATAATATACAGAGATTCAACAGCAGACTAGAGGATCACAATAATCAAGTCAATGATTTGAAATATGAAGAAGCAAAAACCACCCAATCAGAAAAGCAAAAAGCAAAAAGAATTAAAAAATATGAAGATAGTGGAAGAGACTCTGGGACAACCTTAAGTGTACCAACACCCAAATTATGGGGGTGCCAGAAGAAGAGAGAGAGCAAGATATTGAAAACTTATTTGAAGAAATAATAACAGAAAACTTACCCTACTTGGTGAAAGAAATTGACTTACAAGTTCAGGAAGTGTAGAGAACCCAAAATGAGAAATCCAAAGAGGACCACACCAAGACACATCATAATTAAAATTTCAAGGGCAAAATACAAAGAAGGAATCTTAAAAGCAGCAAGAGAAAAACAGTTACATACAAGGGAATACCCATACAACTGTCAGCTAATTTCTCAACAGAAAATATGCAGGTCTGCATTTCCAAAAGGTGGGCACCCTGAGCCCATCTATCCACAGGGCACTCCTGGGAGTTGCTGGGAGCCTCCACTGGATATGATCTTGGACAAACAGGGACACACTCCCCCAGCAGTAGGAATTCTGAATTCACTCATCCTGGATACCTGCCCACAGACACCTCAATTATGTGGCTTCAGTTCCAGGACCCTTCAGAGTGCTTCAGTGTGCCTTGAGGGCAAACACCATGGGTGGCCCTGTGAGCCGCCACTGGGAGTATGCGCCTGTCCACCAGAGATGCAGCAGCAAAAGCTGAGTCTGCTCACCCCACAACTACAGAACCCTGGACACCACAGCCACGCCTTTCCAAAGCGCAAGCCTCCTGAGCCCCATCACCCCAACAGATGGTTCCTGGGGGCTACTGTGAATCCCCGCTGGCACACGCGATTTCAATCAAGTGTGCAATACAGCAAAAATTGGTACACTACCCTCCATGGCTGCTGAATTCTAGACACTGCAGTTATGCCTTTCCAGCTTGCAAACCTACATCAAGAGAACCCAAGTAGCTCAAGAAGGGAGCTATGCTAGATTACCAAGCCTAGGAGACCTGAGAGATCGCAAGAGTAGCACCATCCCCAAAAGAACCTGAGTAGCAAAGCAATCAGATCTACCATTAAAATGTTACAGCAAAACATGGGCAGACAAGAAAGCAATCCCCAAAGGAAAGAAAAAGAGGAATCACCAGAAAAAGGAGTTAAATGAAGTTAAGGCTAGCAGCATATCAAAGAAAGAATTCAGAGTAATGGTTATACAGATGGGCAAGAGGCTGGATAACAAATACACACAACTCAATGACAAATACACACAACTCAATGAGAATTCTAAGGACCTCAATGAGAATGTCACCAACATGAAAAGGAACCAAGAGGAGATGAAGAAGGACGTAGATGCAATAAAACACACAATGGAAGGCTTAGAAAGTAAAATCTTAAAGGCTGCCAGAGAGAGACAGAAAGTTACCTACAGGGATCTCCTATTATAATATCAACTGATTTTTCAACAGAAGCACACCAGGATAGAAGGGAATGGGATGAAATATACAAAGTGATGCAAAGCAAGAGCCTGAATCCAAAAATACTATACCCAGCAAGGTTATCATTTAAAATTGAAGGTGGAATCAGGAGCTTCACAGACCAAAAAAAAGGGCTAAGAGAGTTTATTACTACCAAGCCAGCAATTCAAGAAATGCTAAAGGGACTGCTGTAAAAAGAAGAAACTGAAAGACAAGAAGAAACACAAACAGTAAGAACAAAAATGATAACAAGAACCACTCACCTTCCAGCCTGATTGATGCCTAACTGCTCCCTTGACAGACTGTTTGCCCCTAACTGCCCTGGTCAAGCCTAACTGCCCTCCCTTGCAGGCCTGGTCACCTCCAACTGCTCTCCCTGAAGGACTGGGTCCCCATAACTGCCCTTTGGTGCAGTCCCAGTCACCCCTAACTTATCAATAACAACATTAAACCTAAAGGGATTAAATACACATGTCAAAAGAAACAGGGTAGCTGAATGAAAAAAAAGCATGACCCATATATTTGCATTCTGCACAAAAACCCACCTCAGAGCAAAGGATTTACACAAACTGAGAGTGAAGGGATGGAAAAACATTTTTCAGATAAGTGGAAATGAGAAAAAAGCTGGGGTTGTGACACTTATATCTGATAAAATACACCTCAAAGTAAAGGGCATAACAGGAGATAAGGAAGGCCAATACATAATACTAAAGGGAGCAATTCAACAAAAATATATAACTCTGCATATGTGCACCCAAGCATATATGCACCCAACACAGGAGCACCTAAATACAAAAAACAACTTCTGGAAGATATCAAGGGAGAGATCGATAGCAATACAGTCATAGTAGGGGACTTTAATATCCCACTGACACCACTAGGTAAATCCTCTAAACAAAAAATCAGCAAAGAAAAACCAATCCTAAATGACTCACTAGATCAGATGGAATTAATTGACACCTTCAGAACATTTCACACAAAGCTACAGAATATACATTCTTCTCCAGTGCACACAGAACATTTTCAAAGAAAGACCACATGTTGGGATATAGGCAAAGTCTCTTCAAATTCAAGAAGACAGAAATCCAAAGAAGCATCTTCTCACACCATAATGTCATAAAACTAGAAATCAACTACAATAAAAACAGTGAAAAAAATCAATCACTTGGATGCTAAATAGTGTGCTATTAAACAATGGTTGGGTTACCCAAGAGATAAAAGAAGAAATCAAAAGTATCCTGTCAAGAAATGACAATGAAAACACAACAATGCAAAATATATGAGACACAATGAAAGCAGTCCTGAGAGTAAAGTTCATAGCTCTACAGACCTACCTAAAAAAAGAAAAAATGGTAATTTAACCTTGCAACTTAAAGAACTAGAAAGAGCACAACAAGAAAAGCCTAAAGTAACCAGAAGTAAGGAGATAATAATGATCAGAACAGAAATAAATGACATAGAGACAAAAAACAAAAACAAAAACAAAACAAAACCCAAAAACATTACATAAGATCAATGAAACCAAGAGATGGTTCTTTGAAAGGATAAACAAGGTTGATGAACCTCTAGCCAAGCTTACCAAGACACAAAGTGTGAGGGCCCAAATAAACAAAATCAGAAATGAAAGAGGTGATGTAACAACTGACCCCACAGAAATACAAAGGATTTTAAAAAATACTATGAACAACTCTACTCCAACAAACTGGACAACCTTGACGAAATGGACACATTCCTAGAAAAATACAAGTTTCCAAAACTCAATGAGGATGATACAAAAAACCTGAATAGGCCAATAACTACTGATGAAATTGAAGCAGTAATAAAAAAGCTTCCAGCAAACAAAAGTTCTGGACCAGATGGCGTCACAGGGGAGTTTTATGGAGCATTCAAAGAAGAACTAAAACCTATCCTTCTCAGACTATTCCAAAAAATTCAAGAGGAAGGCACACTTCCCAACTCTGTCTTTGAAGCGAGCATTACCCTAATCCCAAAACCAGATAAAGACACTACAAAGAAAAAGAATTACAGGCCAATATTTCTGATGAACACAGAGGCCAAAATGCTCAATAAAATTCTAGCAAACCAGCCGAAGCCGGTTTGGCTCAGTGGATAGAGCGTCGGCCTGCAGACTGAAAGGTCCCAGGTTCGATTCCAGTCTAGAGCATGTACCGTGGCTGCGGGCACATCCCCAGCAGGGGGTGTGCAAGAGGCAGCTGATCGATGTTTCTCTGTCATCAGTGTTTCTGACTTTCTATCCCTCTCTCTTCCTCTCTGTGAAAAAATCAATAAAAATATTTTAAAAAATGAATTACAAAAATTCTAGCAAACCAGATCCAGCATTATATTAGAAATATCATACACCATGACCAAGTGGGATTTATTCCTAGAATGCAAGGCTGGTACAATATCCACAAATTAATAATTGTGATACATCACATAAAAAGAGAAACCAAAGTCTCATAATCATATCAATTGATGCAGAAAAGGCATTTGACAAAATCCAACACCCTTTTCTGATAAAACATGCAGCAAAGTGGGAATAGAGGGATCATATCTCAATATAATAAAAGCCTTATATGACAAACCTACCATCAAAATTAGAGTCAACTAGAGGCTTAGTGCATGAAATTTGTGCATGGTGATGGGGTATCCCTCATCCCAGCCTGCACCCTCTCCAATATCAGATCCTTCTCACAATCCAGGACTGCTGGCTCCCAAGTGTACACCTGCCTGCCATCCTGATTGCTCCTAACCACTTCTGCCTGCCAGCCTGATCACCCCCTAACCACTCCCTGTCCAGGCTTATTGATGCCGAATTGCTCCCATGCCAGCATGTTTGCCCCTAACTGCCCTCCCCTGAAGGCCAGGTCACCCCTAACTGCCCTCGCTTACAGGCCTGGTCACCCCCAACTGCTCTCTCCTGCAGGCCTAGGTCCCCACAACTGCCCTTCTCTACAGGCCTGGTCACCCACAACACCCTCCTGTGCCAGCCTGGTCACCCTTAACTGCACTCCCTTACAGACTTGATTGCCCCCAACTGCCCTCCCTTGCAGGCCTGGTCCTTCCCAAGTGCACTCCCATGCTGACCATCTTGTGGTGGCCATCTTGTGTCCACATGGGGGCAGGATCTTTGACCACATAGGGGCAGCCATCTTGTGTGTTGGAGTGACAGTCAATTTGCATATTATTCTTTTACTAGAAGCCAGGTCCATAAAATACGTGCATGGGGGCAGGGGATGGTAGAGTGTTATTCAACACATCCTGCACCCTCTCCAATCTGGGAACCTTGAGGGATGTCTGACTGCCCGTTTAGGCCCAATCCCAGTAGGGTCAGGCCTAAATGGGCAGTCGGACATCCTTCTCACAATCCAGCACTGCTGGCTCTAAACTGCTCACCTGCCTGCCTTCCTGATTGCCCCTAACCACTTCTGCCTGCCAGCCTGATCACTTCCTAACCACTCCCCTACCAGTCTGATTGATGCCTAATTGCTCTTCTGCCAAAATGTTTGCTCCTAACTGCCCTCCCCTGCTGGCCTGGTTCTCCCACAACTGCCCTTCCCTGCAGGTCCTGTCACCCCCAACTTCCCTCCTCTGCCAGCCTGGTTGCCCCTAAATTCCCTCCCCTGCAGGCCTAGTCCCTCCCAACTGCCCTCCTTTGATGGCCATCTTGTGGTGGCCATCTTTTGTCCACATGGGGGCAGTCATCTTGTGTGTTGGAGTGATAGTCAATCTGCATATTCCTCTTATTAGATTGGATAGAGGCCTGGTGCATGGGTGGGGGCCAGATTGCTTGCTCTGAAGGCTGTCCCAGATCAGGGTGGTAGTACCCTTGGGGCATGGGGCAGCCTGGGAGAGGGGCCTGTGGCTGTTTGCAGGCAAGCCACATCCCCTGGTGACCAAAGTGGAGGCTCTGGTATCTGGGATTTATTTTTCTTCTACAATTGAAACTTTGTAGCCTGGAGTGGAGCCAAGGCTTCTGTTCGCTCCGTAGTGGCAGCTATTTCTGTTGGAATTTATTTACCTTCTATAATTGAAACTTTGTAGCCTTAAGCAGAGGCCTGGGCCAGCCAGGGCAGGTGACAAGATTAGTTTGCTCCATCTCGGTGCAACTCAAGTTTCTTGCTCTATTCAGCTCTATGGCTACTGTTATTATCTTCTATAATTGAAACTTTGTAGCATTGAATGGAGGCCTGAGCCTGTAAGGGCAGGTGGAAAACTTGGCTTCCTTTATTGCCTGGGAAACCCAAGTCTCCCTCCTCCTCTCTGTGGCCGGCAGTCATCTTGGTTGGGTTTATTTGTGTACTCGCCCTGATTGGCTAGTGGTGTAGCTTGTGGGTGTAGCAGAGTGTTGGTTAATTTGCATATTACTCTTTTATTATATAGGATAGGCAAAAACTAAAAACATTTCCACTAAGAATAGGAACAAGACAGGGATGCCGGCTTTCACCATTCCAGTTCAACATAGTACTGGATGCGCTAGCCACATAAATCAGACAAGAAAAAGAAATAAAGGGCATCTAAATTGGAAAAGAAGTAAAACTGTCATCATTCACAGATGACATGATACTGTATGTAGTAAACCCTAAAGAATTCATGACAAAATTATTAGATTTAGAAAATTAATTCGGCAATGTGGCAGGATACAAAATTAACACCAAAAAGTCTATGGCATTTCTATACACCAACAGTGAACTTACGGAAAGAGAGACAAAGAAAGCAATCCCATTTGCCATCACACCAAAAACATTTAGATACCTCGGAATAAACTTAACTAAAGAGGTAAAAGACTTTTACTCAGAAAACTACAGGGCATTGAAAAAAGAGTTAGAGGAAGACACAAAAAGATGGAAGAGCATACCATGTTCATGGATTGGTAGAATCAATATCATTAAAATGTCCACACTACCCAAAGCAATCTATGTATTCAATACACTCCCCATTAAAATACCAACGGCAGGGAGAGAACCAAGAAGGCAGCATAGGTAAACACCTATTGTTCTGCCCCACACAACAATTCAAAAACTAGAACATAACAACAAAACAAACATCACCCAGAATCACTGGACAGCTGGCTGCGTGAAAACTCCACAAATAAAAGTAAAGGTGGGACACTGAGACTCAGAAGAGCGGCAGGAGTGCAGCCTTGAAGATACGCATGGAAACAGAGGTTAGGAGCCGCCACGCTCACGGGTTATAGGGCTGGCAGCAGCAATCCCGGCTGGATTTCGACAACGGGGAGGGCGGAGATGTCCCACTGCACAGATTCCCCAGCACCAGGCGAGGTCCGAGATCCGGGTTACATGGAGATGTCCCACTGCATAGATTCCCCAGTGCCAGGCGAGGTCTGAGGTCCGGGGGATGCACCCTGGAAGCCGGGCACAGCAGAGGTCTCCTAGTCTGAGGAGAAACCAGGTTGCTTGGAAAAGCAGTTTGTGCGTAAACTGTGTGACAGCACAGATGCGCGATTTGCCCCCCTGGTCCCGGAGACCACCAGACTGTTTTGTTTTACAACTCTGGGAGAGACTTGGGGTGTACACACTCATTTGGGGAGAGGCAGAGTTGTCTGGCATGGGGTAGAGACTAGCGACTTTCTCTTGGAGGTGTCTGCAACCATTCCAACAGAGACCTGCGTGCGCAAGCGCTGCATAGGACGTATCTGACGCTGAGGCTGCCTGCTCAGCTCAGAGACTCTGCCTATCCAACCCGAACACAGTGTCCCTTCACAGCCAATTGGCCTGGAGGTCAAACCCTCCTAGGGCTAACAACAACAAGCTGGGCTTAAATTCAAAAATACTGTACAACCCATAAAGGATTGCAGTAAGATTACCCACCTCAGGTAACTGGGGAGGCTGAGCCACTGTCCCTTAGAGGACATCTACCACATAAAGCAGCCACCATGCAGAGACATGGAAAGAAATTAGGTGTGAAAGAAATGGAAGAAAAAAGACGACTAGACATAGAGTTCAAAACAACAGCTATAAGGCTTTTCAAGAGGCTCCTAGAAAAGGCTGATGAACTTAATGAGAACTATGAGGAAATAAACAAGACCAACGAGGAAATGAATGAGACCTACAAGGAAATGAATGAGACTTACAAGGAAATGAATGAGATCCTCAAGGAAATAAACAAGACCTCTGAGGATATGAACGAGACCCTCAAGGATATGAAAAAGGACCAACTGAAATCAAGCATACACTGACTGAAATAAAAAATATTACACAAAGTCCTAAAAGCAGTCCAGAGGGCCACAAGAACCAAGTCAAAGATTTGAAATACAAAGAAGAAAAATCCACTCGGCTGGAAAAGCAAGAAACAAAAATAATCCAGATAATTGAAGATAACATAAGGGGCCTCTGGGACAACCTCAAGCATGGCAACACCCGAATTATTGGGGTGCCAGAAAAAGAGAGAGAGCAAGGTAATGAAAACCTACTTGAAGAAATAGTGACTGAAAACTTTCCTCACCTGGTGAAAGAAACTGACTTAAAAACCCAAGAAGTACACAGAACCCCAAAATATAGAAATCTAAAGAGGACCACACCAAGACACATCATAATAAAAATGCCAAGAGCAAAAGATAAAGAGAATATTAAAAGCAGCAAGAGAAAAAACAGTTGGTTACCTACAG
The DNA here is from genome assembly GCA_027563665.1 of Antrozous pallidus. NCBI lineage: Eukaryota > Metazoa > Chordata > Mammalia > Chiroptera > Vespertilionidae > Antrozous > Antrozous pallidus. Next base: position 88,946,277 of record CM050509.1, on the reverse strand, counting down.
GGGAGCACCCAAAAGATTGTCAGCGGATTTCTCAACAGAAATGATGCAGGCCAGACAGGAGTGGCAAGAAATATTCAAAATAATGAAGAGCAATAATCTACAACCAAGATTACTTTATCCAGCAAAGCTATCATTCAGAATTGAAGTGCTTCGCAGATAAGAAAAAGCTAAAGGAGTTCATCACCACCAAACTAATATTATATGAAATGCTGAAAGATATGCTTTAAGAAGAGGAAGAAGAAAAAGGTAAAAATATAAATTATGAACAACAAATACACATCTATCAACAAATGCATATAAAAATCAAGTGAATTGATAGTCTGATGAACAGGATAAACTGGTGAGTATAACAGAATCATGGACATAGAGAGAATGGACTGACAATTCTGGCGGAGAAAAGGGGTGGGGGAAGTACAGCAAGAGACTGGACAAAAATCTTGCAACAATGGGAGAGGACAGTGGGGAGGGGCAGGTGAGGGTGGGATGGGTACAGGGTGGAGGGGAGCTATAGGGGGATAAAAAAGGGAACAATGTAATTAATAAACTGAAAATTAAAATAATAAATAAATAAATAAATAAATAAATAAAATACCAAAGGTATATTTCACAGACCTAGATCAAGCTCTCCAAAAATTCATCTGGAATAAAAAAAATACCTCGAATAGCTGCAGCAATCCTGAGAAAGAAGAGCAAAGTAGATGGGATCTCAATACCAGCTATCAAGCTGTATTACAAAGCCACTATTCTTAAAACTGCCTTATATTGGCATAAGAACAGGCATATAGACCAATGGAATATAATAGGGAAACACAGAAATTGACCCAAAGCACTATGCTCAATTAATATTTGAGAAAGGAGGCATGAACATACAATGGAGTCAAGACAATCTCTTCAAAAAATTGTGTTGGAAAAATTGGACAGACACATGCAAAAAAATGAAACTGTACCACAGACTTACACCATACACAAAAATAAACTCAAAATGGATACAGGACTTAAACATAAGATGGGAAACCATAAAAATACTAGAAGAAACAACTGGCAGCAAAATCTCAGACATATTCCAAAGCATTATCTTCACTGATAGTGCTCCTAGGGTAGTGATGGGCAACCTTTTGAGTTTGGTGTGTCAAAATTCGCCAAAAAAAAAACAAACCCCCAAAAAACAAACAAACCACGAGCATAACTTGTGTGGTGTGTCACTTCGAGAAAAAAAAAAACAACCATAATTTCACACAATATTTATAGTTTAAATAACAAAAATGTATAATTGTAATATATAATTGTATTTAATAAACCAAAAACTAATTATTCAACTTACCTGCTTGGTGACTTCTTTGTTCATTTGTTAGTTGATTTCTTTCATTGGTCTTGATATGATTTAACTTGTGCGGGGTGCTGTGAACTAAGGTAAGTGAGTGGGAGGGGGAATTCTTTAACTAACCTGCCTATTAGTGACTTTTTGTTGCTGAATTTCATTGACTAAACATTTAATTGAAGGTTGGTATTTTGTATACTTCAAGCCCAAGCAAGCACTACTAATTTCATTTGTCAATCTGGTTTTTCTTTTTGTTGGTTTTGATATTATTTAATGCTGAGAATAAGGTCTCACAGCAGTATGTAGAGGGAAAAATTGTGAGTAAAGCCATTGCTATATTTTTCAGGGTGCTAAAAGGGTCTAGTAATTGGTTCCAGGCACTCCAAATTTCCTGTTCGTAGTGGCACTCCTCCTGATTCTCCAAGCGGCACCTTTCTAGATTCTCAAGCTTTGACCTCAAGTCAACAAACACATGAGCCCAGATGCCGTCTTGAAATTCTGCAAGTTTCATCTCCAAATCATCAATTTGCATTCATTGGAAACCATTTAATTACAAACTACTGTAGACTACTACATCAGGATACTTAATTATTTTTATGGTCTGTTCTAGGCTTCTAAATTGATTAAATCTATCACTGATCTGGTCAAGTAATGAGTCTAAAACATGCTGGTTCTTTATGTGCAAGGGTTCCATTTCATTTTGTACAGCTGCACAGGCCTTCTCAAAATAGTTTGTTACTCAAGGAAAATACTTACAAGTTTCAGTTTCTACATCTCGCTTGAAAATTTTAACTTTACTTTCAAAAGCTTTTATGTAGCCAAACATAATGTCAATACTTTTGCCAAAACCTTGTAACTTTAAGTTCAGTTCATTAATATGAACAGAGAGATCTGTAAAAACTATCAAGGTGTTGACCCACTTATCATTGAGCCGAGAAAAGTTTCCCAGATCCTTATCCTCAAGAAATACCTTCATTTCCTCAAAGCGCTTAAGAACTTTGCCTCGGCTCAGCCATCTTACATTATTGTACATCAGCAGTCCACTGTAGGTGGAATCAACCTCCAGTAAAAGTGCAGAAGATTCTCGCTTGTGAAGGGGGCAAGCAGCTATTAAATTAACTATTTTTGTAACAACTGACATTAAGTCGTTTAAGTCTGTGAATCCTGCCTTGGCACCTAAAACCTCCTGATGGATAATACAATGAAAAGGCACAATCAGATGTCCAATAGCTTCCAGAAACAATTTGACAAATCCAACTGTTTTCCGCACCATGTTTGGTGCCCCATCTGTCATCACTGACACAACTTTAGAGATATCAATGCTTAGGTCACAAACGTTTGTATAACAACCTTACATATTTCGCTTCCTGATGTACTTGTTGGCACTGATACTAACTTTATCAACTCTTCTCTCTTTGTGAGACCATCAGAATATCAACCAATAATGGCCACCTGAGCATGTGATGTGACATCAGTAGTTTTATCAAGAGAGATCGAAAAATATTTACAATTATTTATGTCTCTCTTTAATTGATGTTGTATGTTTGTGTTCAGTCTCATTATTCGGTCTTTTATGATATTTCTACTGAGTAGTAACTCAGATATTCTCTTAATAATTGCATCTTTATTCTACATATCATGAAATAGAACTGGTGCACATCTTAGGAGAGTTTCTTTAATAAATTCTGCCTCACTGAGTGCTTTTCCATGCTGAGCTATGGAATGAGCAATGCTCAAACTTGCAGATGTTAACTTTGTAGAGCCTTTTATAAATTTAAGGATGGTATTAGATAGGCTTTTATAAAGGTGTAGCTGCCTGTAAATACATTCTTTCCTTTCATCCTCACTTTTATTCAAGAGCTGGGCATGATTAGTTTCAAAATGTCTATTTATATTCCACATTCTGCTTACTACCGTTTCAGTACCTAGAACGCAAAATGATCTGCCATTTTTTTCTATAATGCCACAAACCTTGGTCCATGTCTGTTGAAAGGGTCAGCTACTGCTACTACCACTTCCTTTACTTAACTTTAGCTTTTTATTTTTTGTGTTCTGCATCAGGAAGGCAGTGACAGAAGATAGAATTATAGATAGCCTGTTAGCCCTGCAGGCAATTAGGGGTTAACTAGCCTAACTGACCACAAGATGACACATGTAACTGTCTTTTAGGAAAGGGCAGGGTTAATAAGCAGAAATAGGGGTTATTAAGGATGCACAACAGTAATAGTGGTGAAATGGAGTCTGCACTATGCTGCAAAATGACGTTCCTTATGTAAATTAAAATGGCTGCCGCTATTTTTAACGGCACCCATAGCATAGTCCCTCACCTCTCCCAGCCTCCCCCTCACTTATCTCAGTAATGGTGGTCAATTAGAAATCCACAGCACCCCAGAACAGTAGATTGGATGATGGTTGCTGTGGTTATGTGGTTGCAGATAATGGCAATCACAGGGCCCCCAGAGCTGCATCCCCCAAGGCATTCTGCTGTTCCCTGGTCCAATGGCCAGAAGTGAAGTCAAAGATCTCCTAACAGCCTAACTGGAAGTCCCAGAACTAAATGCTCTGTGCTGGATTTCTGTTGTTTTGGCCTACAGACCTCCGGCACAGAGTTTCTACACTACACTACAGCAAATGTTTAATTCTCTGCTACTGCACCTGGCCGTGCAATAGCCGAGGATGAAACATCCTTCTTGGCATGCGGCCCCATACTTCTCTGTATGTGACCGCATGCGGCCGCGTTCCAGTGCTGACATGCATTTCATAGGTTCTCCATCACGGTCCTAGGGCAATGAAAACTAAAGAGAAAATAAACAAGTGGAACTACATAAAAAAAGGCTTCTGCACAGTAAAAGAAACCATCAACAAAATAAGAAAGCCCACTATATTGGAGAACATATTTGCAAATGTTATTACTGATAAACGTTTAATCTCCAACATCTACAGGGAACTCATTCAACTTAACAAAAGGAAGATAAAGAACCCAATAAAAATTGGGCAATGGACCTAAATAAATACTTTTTGAAAGAGGACATAAGAAAGGCCAAAAGACATATGAAAACATGCTCAAAGTCACTAATCATCTGAGAGATCAAAATCAAAATGTCAATGAGGTGCCATCTCACACCTGTCAGAATGACTATTATCAACAAATCAACAAATGACAAGTGCTGGGAGGATGCAGAGAAAAAGGAACCCTCATGCACTCCTGGTGGTAATGCAGACTGGTGCAGCCACTGTGAAGAACAGTATGGAGTTTCCTCAAAAAACTAAAATGGAACTCCCATTTGACCCAGTAATCCCACTTCTAGGAATATATCTCAAGAAACTAGAAACACCAATCAGAAAGGATATTTGCACCCCCATGTTCATAGCAGCACAATTCACCATAGCTAAGATTTGGAAATAGCCTAAATTCCCATCAGAAGAAGAGTGGATTGCAAAACTATGGTACATCTACACAATGGAAAACTATGCTGCTTTTAAAAAGAAGGAATTATTACCATTTGAAGCATGGATGGAACTGGAGAGCATTATGCTAAGTGAAATAAGCCAGTCAGTGAAAGAAAAATACCACATGATCTCACTCATTTATGGATACTAAAGAACATTATAACCTGATAAATAAAAAGATAGATACAGAGGCAGAGAAGCATCAAACAGACTGTCAAATTACAGTGGGAAGCCTGGGGAGGGGGAGGCAGTTAAGAGATCAACCTCTATACATGCATATTAGCATAACAAATGGACATAAGACACTGGGGGGGTGAGGAGTCATTGGGGGTAATGGGGGGGGATGTAGACACATGTAATACCTGAATCAATATAAAAACTAAATAAAAGAATCTATGCAGGCCAAAACAGAGTGGCAAGAATTATACAAAGTGATGAATAGTAGGAAACTACAATCAAAATTACTCTACCCAGCAATGCTATAATTTTGAATTGAAGGTGAGATAAAGTGCTTCACCGACAAGAAAAAGCTAAAGGATTTCATCACCCCCAAACCAGTATTATATGAAATGCTGAAGGGTATTCTTTAAGAAGAAGAAAAAGGTAAAAATAAAAATTATGAACAACAAAGTGATAACAAATACATATCTATCAACAAGTCAACCTGAAAATCAAATTAATAAAAAACCTGATGAACAGAACATACTGGTGAATGTAATAGAATCAGGGACATGGAAATGGAGCAGACTGACAATTTTTGGGGGGAAGGGGTTTTGGGGTGGTGAGATAAGAGATTGGACAAAGATCTTACACCTATGCATGAGGTCAGTGGGGGTGGGGGGAAGGCCTGGAGTGGGATGGGTACCTGGTGGAGGGGAGCTATGGGAGAATAAAAGAGGAATATCTGTAATAATCTGTACAATAAAGATTAAAAAAATAAATCTAAAAGAATACAGAAAAAGAGAAAAAAAGGACTCAAATAAAGAAATGGTTTCACAGACCAATTTATTGTAAGGCACAATAGTACCAAGTTAGATAATCCTATCTAATAAAAGAGTGATATGCAAATTAACCATCACTCTGCTACACCCACAAGCCATGCCCACCAGCCTATCAGGAGTGAGTATGCAAATTAACCCACCTAAGATGGCTATGGCCAATGAGCAAGCAGGAGGCTTGGGTTTCTCAGGCAAAGAAGGAAGCCAAGCTTTCTGCACACCCTGGCAGGACCAGACCTCCACTCAAGGCTACCAAGTTTCAATTATAGAAGATAAATAAATCCCAGATACCAGGGCCTCAGCTTGGGTCGCTGGGGGCATGGCTGGCCTGCAAACCACCACAGGCCCCTCACTCATGCTGCCCCATGCCCCAAGGGAACCCCCAACCTGATACAGGACACCCTTCAGGGCAAACCACCTGGACCCCACCCATGCACCAGGCCTCTATCCTATCTAATAATCCAATCTAATAAAGGAGTAATATGCAAATTGTCTATCACTCCAACACACAAGATGGCTTCCTCCATGTGGACACAAGATGGCCACCACAAGATGGCCAGCAGAGGAGGCAGTTGGGAGGGACCAGGCCTGCAAGGGAGGGCATTTGGGGGCAATCCAGCCTGCAGTGGAAGGCAGTTTATGGGTGACCAGGCCTGGAGCGGAGAGCAGTTGGCAGTGACCAGGCCTGCAGGGGAGGACAGTTAGGGTTGACTAGGCCTGCAAAGGAGGGCAGTAAGGGGTAACCAGGCCTGCAGGGAAGGGCACTTCAGGGCAAACAGACTGGAGGGGGAGCATTTAGACATCAATCAGGCTGGCAGGGGAATGGTTAGGGGGTGGCAGGCAGAAGTGGTTGGGGCAATCAGGAAGGCAGGCAGGTGAGCAGGTGGGAGCCAGCAATCCTGGATTGTGAGAGGGCAGTCGGGCATCCCTTGAGGGGTCCCAGATTGGGGAGGGTGCAGGCTGAGCTGAGGGATAGCCCCCACCCCATGCACTAATTTCGTGCACTGTGTCTCTAGTATATTTATAACTTTATAAGAGTACAAAGAAAATTTAAAAAACAAAGCCATTTTATTAACAAATAGAACACATATATGTTAAGGTAAAGTAAAGAATCTTTTATTTTACATTTTCTGGTTATCAAATGTCAGCAAACCCCACTAACATTTAATAACGATGATATTTTTTTAATAAATATTCAGAAATTATTTGCATGTTCAGAGCAGAAAGTGAACTATCAGGAAGAAAAACTAAGAAAACAATTCCATTCACTATTGCATCAAAAAAATACATAGGAACAAATTTCACCAAGGATGTAAAAGACTGGTACTCAGAAAATTATGAGATATTGAAGAAAGAAACTGAAGAACATACAAATATGGGGAAGCATATACCATGCTCCTGGATAGGAAGAATTAACATTGTTAAAATGTTCATACTGCCCAAAGCAATCTATAGATTCAATGCAATTCCTATCAAGATATCAATGACATATTTCACAGAGCTACAAGAAGTATGCCAAAAATATATGTGGAACCACAAAAGACCCAGAAATAGCCACAGCAATCTTGTGAAATAACACAGTTGGAGGAATCATGTCACCTGATATTAAAATATACTACAAGGTTATAGTAATCAAAACGGCATGGTACTTGGCATAAAAATGGACACATATATCAATGGAAAAGACTAGAGAGTCCAGAAATAAACCCATACCTTTATGGTCAATTAATATTTGACAAAGGAGGTAAGAATCTGCAATGGGATAAAGACAGCCTCTTCAATAAATGGTGTTGGGAAAATTGGACAGAATAGAAGCAAAAAAAGGAACTAAACCATCTTGTTATACTAAATGCAAGAATAAATTAAACATGGATTAAATAATTAAATGTAAGACTCACAACCATAAAATGCCTAGAAGAAAACATAGACAGAATAATCTTTGATATTTCTCTTAGTAATATATTTTTTATACAATTTCTCAGGGCAAGGGAAACAAGAAAAAAATAAACAAATGGTACTACATCAAACTAAAAAGGTTTTGCACAAAAGGAACTATCAACAAAATGAAAAGACAACTTACTGAATGGAAGAAGATATTTGCCATCTGATAAGAGATAAATACCCCAAATTCATAAAGAACTCATACAACCCAACACCAAAACAATAACAATAACAAACAATCCAATTTGAAAATGGACAAAGGCCCTAAAGGGTTGCTTTTCCAAAGAGGACATAAATATGGTCAATAGACATGAAAAGTTGCTTAAATGTTACTAATTGTTAGAAATGCAAACTAAAAACACACTGAGATATCACCTCATACCTGTCAGATTGGCTATTATCAATAAATTCACAAAGAATAAGTGTTAGTGAAGGTGTAGAGAAAAGGGAACTCTTGTGCACTGCTGGTGGGAATGCAGACTGGTGCAGCCACTGTGGAAATAAGTCAAAGAAAGGCAAATACAATATGATCTCAATTATATGTGGAATCTAAAAATCAAAATAAATGGACAAACAAAATTGAAACAGACTTGTAGACACAGAGAGCAGACTGACAGTTTTCAGAGGGGATAGGAGTTGGGAACTGAGTGAAAAGGATGAGAGGATTGAGAAGTACAGATTGTTAATTACAAAATGGTCATGGGAATGTAAAGTACAGCACAGGGAATATAGTCAATTAGAGGCCCAGTACATGATTGGGGTGGTTGATCAGGGGCAGGGCAGGCCAGCAGGGAGGGGTTGCGGGCTGTTGGCTGCCGCCCCCCATCAGGGTGATGAACCCCTTCACTTTTTGCCTGTCTGTGAAGCTCTTTATCAGATAGCTCATTTTTTGATAGTTCATTTTCTAAAAGCTTTGCTGGGTAGAGAAGGGCATGGCAAGAAATATTCAAAGTGATGAAGAGCAAGGGCCTGTAGCCAGTGTGACCTTCCTTTTGAAAAGATGCATTTGCTCTGGGGATCTAGGGTTCGGTCTTTGTGAAATTTGGGTCAATCTTTGCATCAGGTGAATGGAATTGCTGAGGCCTATTTGAGAGTCGCCAAGGCTGGGAGCGTGATCTCAGAACAGTTAAAACCACATGGGATGTTATGGGTTCTCTCCTCAAACCCCAGGAAGGAATGTTATGGGTTCTCTCATCAAAAAGCCCACGCATATCTGTGCTACACCAACAGGGTTGCTTTAACACTGAAGCCTCCATCCGCAAGCCCACCTGCCTCCAGGAGCTGTTGGGAAGTTGAAAGTGGCCATGTAGATGAGTCCGGTGCCAGGTGACCTGGCAGGTGTCAGCGGCTAGGCTGTCTGAGGTCTGACTCCCAGGCATGGGGAGACAGGCTCTGACATCACCACCATGTGGAGGATTTGACGGCATTGGCAGCAGCTTCAGAGCTTGTTGCTATTTTGTTTTATTTTTATTTCCTTTTCCCCTTAAACCTTTCCAGGTTGTGTGCAAAGAGAGGAGCAGCCCTTGCAGCCTCCTCAGCGGAGAGCATGCCTTTGATCTGGGTTCACACCCAGCCGGATAGAGTCCTGTTTAGAAATATGTGTGGGTCTTGCATTATTTGGACTATTTCTGATAAAGAGGATTTTAGATTCTGGCACATAAATATGTTTCCTGCTTATCCACGAGGGCAGGAGGCTGAGCACAGCCACAATTCTTCACTCATTCACAGGCCTCCATCCAATGGTGGCGTGCAGGCGCTTTGCACACGGGGGTCAGGGAGCAGGGTCAGGCAGCAAATGCAGAACAGGCCATCCACAGCCCTGCTTTTTCCAGATCATTTGTCTCAGTCCCCAACTTCCCACTCCATGTCTATAGCATCTTCCTCTTGAGGTGGATTCAGGCATCTGCAGGGAATGATGTTTATCACAGGCTGTTTCTCTGTGTGGGTGGTCAGCATAAGAGTTACTGAATCAGGCTTCCTTTAGGATTGTGGTGGTGGGGGACAGCATAAAGGTGCGAACACAACCTGTGCAGACTCCTCACTGAGCACCTTCTGTATACCTCCTGTATACCTGGTGGGCGTCTTCCCTCAGGAGGGTTGCTGACAGCTCAGTCGCAAGCTTCCTGTGTCCGTGACCAGCAGGTGGGGGAGCCTGATCAGGGTGGGGCCGGCAAGGAGGAGGAGCCATGGGAGGTTGGGGGGTGGGGAGCTGATCAGGGCCTAGATCAGGCTGGTTGGCTGCCACAGTACGCATCAAAGCCACCGGTCATCCTGGTCATTCTGGTCATTCTGCCATTCAGTCACTGGGCATTCATATCTTAGTAGCCCTGCACATGAACCTGTGTGCCGGTAGCTTGCTGCCACCCTCCAGTAGCTCTCCACCCACTGCCCCACCCTCCTGTAGCTCCCATTGTCCCCCCATAGCTTGCTGCCTTGCCCTGTCCTGTAGCTCTCTACTGCCTGCTTATAGCCAGTAGCTCACTACCACCATCCTGTAGCTCCCTCTGGCCCCAGTCTGTTTGCTGCCCTGCCCCCTCCTGTTGCTCTCCACCTCTTGCTTATAGCTTGCTGCCCCACCCTTCTGCTGATCCGGGATCCGGTTGTTACGTGGTCGGTCGTTATGCTTCATGGCATAATGATGACTTGCATATTACCTCTTTATTATATAGGACTAGGGGCCCGGTGCACAAAATTCATGCACTGGGGGTGAGTGGTCCCTCAACCCAACTTGCCCCCTCTCACATACTGGGAGCCCTTAGGGGATGTGCAACTGATGTATCACCCTCAGCCCTGCCCAAGGCCTGCTCAGCTCAGCTCTGGCTGCCTGCAACCACCCGGCCCTGGGGGCTGGGCGCTCACTGCCACTTCTGCCCTCAGCTCCTGGGGGCCGGGCGCTCCCTGCCGCTGCTACCACCACCGCTGATGGTGCTGCTGCTTCCCCTCCCTCGGGGCTGGGCGCTCGCCACCACCTCTGTTTCATCTCCACCCCCGGACCCCGACACTGATGCAACTTGGCCCCGCCCCCACTCCTGATTGGCTGGTAGCATAGCCAATCAGGAGCCAAGGTACAGACAAATTTGATTGTTTCTCTTTTATTATATCCTATCTAATAAAAGAGAAACATGCAAATTTGACCGTACCTTGGCTCCTGATTGGCTATGCTACCAGACAATCGGAGCAAGGGGCGGGGTCGAGAGGTATGGGCACCAGGCCGCAGGAGTGGAGACGAAGTGGTGAAGGCATCAAGCACCCGGCCCCGGGTGCAGAGACCAAGCAGTGGCAGCACCAGTGAACCACAGCTGCGTCTAACTGAGGCCCCCGGGCATGAAGAACGAGGAGGCAGCAGCAGTGGCGGCAGTGAGAATTCACCACATCTGCATTTAACTGAGGCCCCTGGCATTGCTAATGTTTTACGTGTAGCTTCAGCTGTCTGCCACCAAAAATGAAAGGCAACTGCCAGAGGAAAGGCCCCCAAGTCCCAGCTTCAGCATTACAGCTGTAGAAACTGAAAACAGGTAGGAGGAAGTCCCACACACAGAATCTGTCCAAATCAGCCATTGGTCACACTGATGAAAGGCCTGACTGTCAAGATTGTCATTCTCCTCTATCTCAGAACGTGGCAATAGAGAGGTGGGATTACGTCCAAAGAAAAACTGTTGATGCAAAGGAGCTGTATAGCAGAAAGGTGCCAACATTATCGACAGAAAATGTCTGAAGAGTGATGTTGAAAGAAGGCAATGCCTGTGACAGAATGTATCTGAAGAGCAGCTATTGGAAAAATGTTGCTCTGAAGCCGAAAAACACCGGCATCTTCGACAGGAAATGTCTAAAGAACAACGTGCCTTTGAAGTTGAAAGAAGGCGGTGGCAAAGACAGAATATGTCTAAAGAACAGTCATCAACAAGTACTACCAACAGTGGTAGGAACTGCGTTCTCAGTGAAAACGGAATACGTGAGGATGCAATTCTTGAACATAGTAGTGGTGAAATGACTGTTAGATGTGAATTTTGCCTATCACTAAATTTCTCTGATGAAAAACCATCTGTTGAAGCAAAGAGAAAGTCTGTCCAAATGATATACATTTCCCAGATTACCCGCCATATTTAAAAAGATTAATGACAAAGATTCTAACAGTAAAAATTTCATGCAAAACATTCAATCTATAAATAGTTCTTTTGCTTTTGCTTCCATGGGTGCAAATGTTGCATCACCATCAGGGTATGGGCCATACTGTTTTAGAATACATGGACAAGTTTATCATTGTACTGGAACTTTACATCCTTTTGATGGTGTTTCTCAGAAGTTTGCTCAACTCTATATTTTGGATACAGCCGAAGCTACATGCAAAAGATTAGCAATCCCAGAAAAACAGGCCTGCTCAGAAAGACTCATGATCAACATCAACAATCTCATGCATGAAATAAATGAATTAATAAAATCATACAAGATGCTACATGAGGTAGAAAAGGAAGCCCAATCTGAAGTAGTAGCAAAAGGTATAGCTGCCATGGAAGTAACTATGGCAATTAAATATGATCGTAATAGTGACCCAGGTAGATATAATTCTCCACGTGTAACTAGGTTGTTGTCATATTCAGAAACGAAGATGGAGAACCTCCTTTTGAAAGGGACTTGCTCATTCATTGTAAACCAGATCCCAATAATCCAAATGCCACTAAAGTGAAACGAATCAGTATCCTGTTTCCTACATTAGATGCAATGACATATCCTATTCTTTTTCCACATGGTGAAAAAGGTTGGGAAACAGATATTGCATTAAGACTCAGAGACAACAGTGTACTCAACAATAATACTAGAAAAAATGTAAGAACACGAGTCATCCAAATGCAGTGTTATGGATTTCATCTCTTTGTGAGGGATACGTTCAATACTATTTTCAATGCAGGAAAATTAACTCAACAGTTTATTGTGGATTCGTATTGTTGTTATATCATTTTATTATTTATTTATTAATGAAATTATGTATTATTTTCACATACATTGTACTCATTACCTTTTATCTCTCACATTTTTAGTGTAGAGAAAGGGTAAATAACACTATTAAAATATTTCCTCTAATTAATACCCTTTTAATGTGCACGAATTTTGTGCACCTGGCCACTAGTCCTCCTATCTAATAAAAGAGTAACATGCAAATGTGACTGTACTTTGGCTCCTAATTGGCTATGCTACCAGCCAATTGTAACAGGGGGCGGAGCAGAGCAGGGGGTGGAGCAGAGAAGGGGCGTGGCCAGCACACAGGGGGCGAGGCTGGCAGGGGTGTGGCCACAGTGCAGTGAAAGCAACCACCACCCTGTAAGGATGGCCCACAAGGTACTTAAGGGCCGGCCCTCCTTAGGCTTATTGGGCCTGAATCACATGCAAATGAGCGCCTGGGGTCCGTGCATACCCCCCAGCCCAGCACCCGCGATGGGAGTGGGGGGGCTGCTGCGAGTCTCTGGGGTGTGCGGAGACCACGGTGGCCACCACAGGGTGGAGAAAATTCACAGTGCTCTTGGTTCCTGCGGGGTATCCTGGGCACCAGGAATTCTGGGAAATGTAGTTCTCTTGATAAACCCACTGTAGGAGTGAGTTTGAAGTACTGAGGTGGGGCGACGTGGAAGTGGCAGGGTGGGGCGGGCCGGGGCGGGGACTTTAGGCCTTGGGCTGGCGGGGGGCTCGGCAGGCGGGGCGCATGCGGGGTGCAAACCTGCTGGGAGGCTGGCACCCAATAGCCCCTAGATCAGAGACACAAACCCACAGGGGGCCGGTACCCAGCACCCACAAGCTCTGCCACCCAGGTGCTGGAGCTGCAAAGGCCGAATCAGAGACAGAAACCTGCATGGAGGCTAGCACCCAGTGGCCCCCAGATTGGAGATACAAAGCAGCAGGGAGGCTGGCACCCAGCAGCTGCAAGGCCCCCCATGGGGGTGCTGGGGCTGTGAGGGGCTGGATCTGAGACATAAGCCAGCAGGGAGGCCAGCACTCAGCAGCCCCAAGCCCAGCCACCACAGACCTGAGACTGGGGGGTGGGAGGGGGGTGGATACAAACCCGCAGGCCTGGCAGCCAGCAGCCCCAAGGCCCAATGCGTAGGCACTGGGGCTGCTAGTGTGTGTGTGGGGGGGTGGGGGGCGGGGGCAGCTGAGACACAAACCCACAAGAAACCTGTGTAAAGGGAGATAAACTATTATAACTTTATCTCCCTTTCCTCAAGATGAGAAAACTGTCCCTGGATTATTTAGTGATGTGGCTCATACCTTTCTACATACACAGGGTATGTTATGACCACTCCCAGAATGCCGTCTCCAGGGAATAACTTACTGTGGCAAATCATCTGAGAGAGGAAACAAGCTTCTGTTGGGTTTATTCTGTAGGTCAGAGAACATGCCACCCCCCCAACATATGCTTTATTGTTATATTGATGATCTTGAGCTGAAGATTCTCGAAAAACTGCAAGTGCATGCAGAGGATTTCACTGAAGTCTCCTGATCTGTCTAAAATTGGACCCCCATAAAGGAGCTTAAATGTCATAGATCCCCTTGATGGGAGAAATGTCATCAGGCAGAGAAGACTAACTCCTGTCACAGGACATAACACCCAAACTTTGTTACAAACTATTTCTCTCCATCCCCATTCACTTTTCCTAAAAATCATTTACTCTCCTCTAGGAGGCCTACATCTCTTGTTCCCTTTCCATAGGAAGAAGGTATTTAAATCTGCATTCTAAGCCAGCTTGGGGGAGTTGTTCATTTTTTCCTGAGATCTCCCACATATACATGAGGTACACATGTTAATGAATTTTTGTTTTTCTCTTAGCGATCTGTCTTTCATTACAAGGGCCTCCACTAAGAACTCAGAAAGATTGAGGAAAACTATTTTTCTTCCTCTATAATTCTATCTCGGGAAATCAAGTCCCCAGCTGAACAATGAGGTTGGCTCAAGTATCAAGTGTTCCTAGCTGACGGGAGGGAAGCTTCTAGGGAGAAATCAATGATATTGGCATCAAAGTGGGATGGAGGGCACACACATGGTTGATGGTGGGAGTTTAAAGTGGTTTGACATTTTTGGAGTATGACTTGGCAAATTTGATAGAAATGTTCAAGGTATATCCAAGAGTCTTCTTCTAGGAATCACATCTGCTGAGATAAAGTACAAGCACTTAAGCCCTGGTCAGAACCCAGGATGCTACTGCAGGCTCCCCTTCCATGATAGGAACACCTGGGAACAACCTGCATTTTTAGGACAAGGTAGCATCTATGCTAATAAAAGGGTAATATGCTAATTAGACTGAACATCTTCCTGGCGACCTTCCAGTTGTCCTTCTAGACATCCTTCCCGACAAAGCCATGTTGGCGGGGCCAAGGCAGAGGAGGTTAGAGGCAATCAGGCAAGCAGGGGAGAGCAGTTAGGGGGACCAGGACAGCAGAGGAGAGCAGTTAGGGCAAACAGGCTGTCAGGAGAGAGCAGTCAGGGGGATCAGGCTGGCAGGCAGGTGAATGGCTAGGAACCAGAGGCCTGAGGGGTCCCAGATTGGAGAGGGTGCAGACTGGGCTGAGGAACTCCCCCATCCTCCTCCCCCATGCACGAATTTCGTGCACTGGGCCACTAGTAGGATAATAAAGAGGTAATATGCAAATTTACCCCCACGCCCTCACATCCCAAGACGGCCGCCCCATGTCATCACAAGATGGCTGCCCCCACATTGTCACAAGATGGGTGCTCCCACGTCATCACAAGATGGCCACCCCCATGTTGTCACAAAATGGCCACCCCATGTCATCACAAGATGGCTGCCAAAAGATGACCACCCCCATGTCATCACAAGATGGCTGCCCTCACATTGTCACAAGATGACTGGCAGGGATGGCAGTCAGGGGTGACTAGGTCTGCAGAGGAGGGCAGTTGGGGGTGATTGGGCTGGAAGGGGAGCAGTTAGGTGTTAATCAGTCTGGCAGGGGAGCGGTTAGGGGGCTATCAGGCTGGCAGTCAGAGTGGTTAGGGGCAATGAAGCAGCCAGGCAAGCAAGTGGTTAGGAGCCAGCAGTCCTGGATTCTGAGAGGGATGTCTGACTGCCAGTTTAGGCCTGATACCTTGAACCTAAACTGGCATTTGGACATCCCCGAAGGAGTCCCGGATTGGTGAGGGTGCAGGCTGGGCTGAGGGACACCCCCACGTGCACTAATTTCATGCATTGGGCCTCTAGTATATAGATAATTTATAATAATAAATGTGTAATATGTTAATTAGACTAAACAGCCAAATGACCTTCGGGACATCCTTTTGGATGACATTATGGACAAAGCTGGTGTTGCGAGGGCCAAGGCCCTTGCATGAATTTCATGTATTGGGCCTCTAGTCCTATCTAATAAAAGAGTAACATGCAAATGTGACCGTACCTTGGCTCCTGATTTGCTATGCTACCAGCCAATCAGGAGCAGAAGGCGAGGCCGAGGGGTGGGGCCAAGCGGCACGAGGGCTGGGCTCTGGGGGGTGGAGACAGAGCAGTAGCATTGGTGAGCGTCACAGTGCTCTGGTCGCCCGAGCTTGGAGGTGGCCGGGGTGCGGGGCAGAGTGGAGTGAGCGCAGCAGCACCGCCATCCGAGCTTGGAGGCAGCCAGAGGCGTGGGGCAAGCAGCCGGGGCGCGGGAGCAGAGGTGAGCACCCAGCCCCTGGGGCTGGATGGTCACAGGCAGCTGGAGCTGAGCTGAGCAGGGAGATGGCTGATGGGCAGGTTGGGGGTGAGCCATCAATTGGACATCCCCTAAGGGCTCCCACTATGTGAGAGGGGGCAGGTTGGGCTGAGGGACCCAACCCTGTGCACGAATTTTGTGCACCGGGCCACTAGTGATTTATATTTCAACAAGAGGTCCGGTGCACAAAATTCATCCACAGGGGGAGAGGTGTCCCTCAGCCCAGCCTGCACTCTCTCCAATCTGGGACATCCCTCTCACAATCCAGGACTGCTGGCTCCCAGCTGCTCACCTGCCTGCCAGCCTGATTACCCCCTAATCACTCTCCTGCCAGCCTGATTGATGCCTAACTGCTCCCCTGCCAGCCTGTTTGCCCCTAACTGCCCTTCCCTGCAGGCTTGGTCACCCCTAACTGCCCTCCCCTGCAGGCCTGGGTCCCTTCCAACTGCCTTCCCCTTCTGGCCATTTTGTGTTGGCCATTTTGTGTCCACATCAGGGCAGGATCTTTGACCACATGGGGGCAGCCATCTTGTGTGTTGGAGTGATGGTCAATCTGCATATTACTCATTTATTAGATAGAATAGAAGCCTGGTGCATGGGTAGAGGCCAGCTGGTTTGGTATGCCAACTTTAGTTTGTGGAATACTCAAGTGGAAATAGGCTATATACCTGTGGTTCAGGAGATACTTGAGCTAGAAATATGTATTTGAAAGTCATCACCTTATAGACTAACTGAAACCTTAGATTGTGCAGGGAGAATTCCTAGAGAAGAAAGGAAGGCTAGGAGAAATCCTGAGAACCTTCAACATTTGTGGTATGGAAAGAGGTAAAGAAATAATCCTAACAAGAAGGCTGAACAGCAGCCAGAGAGGTGAAAGAAAAATCAGGGGAGTACACAACATCACAGAAGCCAATATGAGAGAATGTTTCAAGGTGGAGGTAGTGGTTATGCGTTGGAGAGCATAGACTACAATGGAATTTAGCTAGGAGGAGAATGTTGGTGACAGTAATTTCAGTGGAGTGGTAGGGCTGGATGTCAGACTACATTGGGTTGAAGACTGGGAGTGAGGAAATGAAGATAGTAAGTGTAGCTAGCTCTTTCCAGAAGTTTATTTGTGAAAGGGAAGTGATAATAGATGAGTGTTATGAGGGAAGGGAGAGCATCCTTTAATGCTGGTAGGGAGGAAGCTGACAGAGAGAGAGAGATGGGAGATACAGGTGAGAGAAGGAATAATTGAGGCTTGAGGTCCCTGAGATGGCTAGAGAAGATAGAATGCAGAGGAGGCCAGTCTCAGGCAGGAGGAGTCACAACAGGGAAGGAGGAAAATATGGATGTGGTGAATGAGCTTGTAGATTTCCTTATGGAACATTACTGCCAGGTAGCTTTTCTTTTTCTGTGAAATCATGTGAGGGGTGTGTATGGATAGTAGTGGAGGCCAAACTTGCTCAGAAAGCCTCTGGAGAGAAAGAAAGAGACCAATAGGGACTGAAAGAAGGGTTTCCTGGTCATAGTAAAGCCTAGTGGGAGTCGAGACCATTAATTTGTAATGCTTCCCATGTGCAAGGTTCGGTGTTTTTCCCAAGCAGTGCTTAGTGATCCTAGGGTAGGAGAAGAAAGGGCAGACATTTAGATTGATTTAAGGCTTGGGTGTGGGAACCCCTTTTCACGTCCCATGCGATTCAGGATCCCTGGTTCAGGGTTTGGGTTTCTGGAGGAGGCCGCATACAAATGAATAAAGAGACTCAGAAAAATACTAATTTGGAAAATGGGGGCCAGGCGGTAGTTCAACTCTAGTGGCAGAACTCCCACTCGCTCTGGCTTCACCACTCCTTTTATTAAGATTAAAATCATAAGATACAGCCATGTCCCCAGGCCAGAAACACCAGTAAAAGTCAATCAGTAGATCTTAGAACAGGTGGGGGCTGCTTCAACCATCAACATCCCAGTAACCAGCGCCAACCCCTCAGAGCAATCAAGGTTGACCAGCCCTCCTAACTCCCTGTCCACAGCTTTCTATTATTAAAACAGATTGGCTTCTGGCATATCCTCTGTTTCTTTCCTTCAAAAAATTCACAGATTTAGAAATAAACATCCTCCTATCTAATAAAAGAGTAACATGCAAATGTGACCATACCTTGGCTCCTGATTGGCTATGCAACCAGCAGGGCCAAGCTGCAAGAGCGCCCGGACCTGGGGGCCGAGACAAAGCTGCAGCGGCAGTGGTGGTGAGTGCCTGGCCCCTGGGCTCGGAGATGAGGAGGCGGCAGCAAGCACCCGCCCTCGGGGGCGGAGTGGAGGCAGCGGCAGTGGCACTCCGGCCAGAAGACTGAAGGCTCCTGCTGGAGTGAAGCCTCCAGCCGCCAAAGCAAAAACGGAAGGCAACAGCCAGAGGGAAGTCCTGGGTCCCAGGTTCCAGAGTAAAACTGGTCCTGGCAGCTAGGGGAAGGAAAGCCTATCGCATGAATCTTCATGCAAGGGGCCTCTAGTATCTTCTTATCTAATAAAAGAGTAACATGCAAATGTGACCATACCTTGGCTCCTAATTGGCTATGCTACCAGCCAATCAGGAGCAGGGTGTGTGGCTGGGGACGTGGCCACCGTGCACCTGGCCGCTTCCCTTCATGCCAGTGCCTGCAGGGAACGAAGCATTTCATGCCAGCGGCGGGCAGGAAATGAAGCACTGCTTCACACAGGTGCCAGCTGGGAATGCTTCACTTCACGCTGGTGGGGGCGGGGAATGAAGCACCGACCACACCTCTGCGCACAGTGCTTTTGAGAGCCTAGTGAGTGGGAGAGGCTCGGTCCTAGAGGCATCCCTGGTGCGGGGAGGGCTGGGACAGGACAACACCATACTTTCAAAGCAAGTTGTTTCCCACTTAAATATCCTCTGATGAGTATCTTTAAAAAAGAAGTAAATATTCAGCCATTGTCACACCTTGAAAAGTTAAGGTACTTCCTTAATATCACCTAATATCCACTGTACGTTCAAATGTCTTTGTTTCAAACATGCCTTTGACTGTTCGTTTGCCCCCTCTGGAGGCTACCCAAGGTCTTATTTCAGTCCTGATGTTGGGCTGCTTCCCAGGACCATAAGTTCCCAATGTACTTCCAGCCAGAGTTAAAGGGGGCTTCTTCTGTTTTTAAGGCATCGCCATATCCAGTGCCTGCCAGGCCTCTGTGAAAGCACTACTGCTTAGGTCCGGGTGCTGGGAGCTGAAGCAGAGAGGCTGTGAGGCCCAGCTCACCCAGGATGCTGGCCACCCATCACCCCCTCCCAATTATCCTGGCCCAGTCTTTCCTATGCATACCTGCTCACGGACAGCGTGAGGTGGTCCTGGCAGCGGGACGGGAGGCCTGTACCCTCCCCCAATCCAGTGGGGCTTGACAGGGGACCTTAGGCCTGGACCCCCACCCCAGAACCAGGCCAGAGGACTTGAGGCCATATCCTCCACCCAGTGGGGCTTGACAGGGGACCTCAAAGTGTACTTTCCATCCTGGTGCTGGGCTAGGGTACCTCAGGCTGCTCCCCCCACCCCAGCTCCAGACTGGGGGACCTCAGGCAGTGCCTCCCACCTGGTGCAGCTTGGCAGGGGACTGCAGGCCACACTCCCAACCCAGCAGGGATTGACAGGGGACCTCAGGGTGCGCTCTCCATCCTGGTGCTGGGTTAGGTGACCTCAGACTGCTCTCTCCACCTGGCTGGGCTTGACAGGGGACCTCAGGCTGTGCCCCCACCTGGCAGGTCTTGACAGGAGACCTCAAGCTGCACCCACACCCCGGCACCAGGCCAGGGGACCTGAGGCTATGCCCCACCTGCCTGGCTGGGCTTGACAGGGGACCTCAGGCTGTGCCTCCCACCCAGCAGGGCTTCACAGGGGACCTGAGCTTGTGCCCCCATGCCAGTGGGGATTGACGGGGGACCTGAGGCTGCACCTCCCTCCTGGTGTTGGGCCAGGGGACCTGAGGCTGTGCTCCTCTGCCTGGTGGGGCTTGACGGGGGACCTCAGGCCATACTCCCTACCCAGTGGGGCTTGACAGGGGATCTCAGGTCGTGTCTCCCACCTGGTGGGACTTGATAGGGGACCTCAGGCCACGCCCCCCATCCTAGTGCTCGCCAGGGGACCCAAGGATGCCCCCTGCCTTGGGGGGCTTGACAAGGGTTGGACTGGCAGGGTCTGGATCTAAGCCAATGTGGGGGGGGGGATCTGGGGCTGGGTCTCACGTGATTTTGAGGCACAAGTGAGTGAGTGGGGACTTGACTCTGGGTCCCATGGTGTGCCTCAGACTTTGACAGGAAGAAGGTTTTCATATACATTTTACTAATTTTCTTTAGTCTCTGATACTTCTACTATAGAGAAAGAGCAAATAGTAATATTAAATTATTTCCTCTAATTAATAACCTTTTAATGTGCACGAATTTCGTGCACCAGGCCACTAGTAGTGTTAATAAAAAGGGATAGCAAGGCGAGAGTTGGTGATAATCCTCCCCCTAGAGGTGGGCTCCCACCTGGCCTCAATATTCCCAAATTAATGCTTTTCTAGTCTCTTTCATTTGTGCGCAACCTCCTCTAGAACCCAAACCCGAACCCAAACCCTGACCCTGGAACTCTGGACCATGCAGGATGTCAAAGGGTTTCCCACATCTGGCGCCCAAATGCAGAATGTCTGGAGGAGATGATATTTTTCACCTAAGAGCGAAAGAGGAAAAATACACCAAGAAAAGGTGAGGAAAATTCACTGCACTCAAAGCCCACGGCCAGCTGTAGAGTCGTGATCTGTAAGTAGGGTGAGAATGTCTTTTTCAGCCAGTCTAATAGGGAAGAATTAGAATTTTGGTTTGTATGCTTAAGGAATTAAAAGTTTCAGAAGGTATTCTCTTATAGTTTTTGTTTCATGTTATAGAACATATCCTTTTGTTTCCTGAGGAAGGTACATTAAATCTTGAATGTTTGGCAAAAAGCTGGTCAAAATTTTTAAAAAGTTCAGCAGCAGGAAAAACTTACCTCAAAAAATGGTTTCTCCATGAGTAACACAATATTGTGTTTGCTAGAGCCTTTTAGAGAGGCTGAGGAGGAGCCTCCTCATCTGGTTCCCTCTGCTCCTCCTAGAGAGGAGCATGATGAAAAATTGTAGGAATGGCCTTTATGGCCCCCTCCACCTCCATGTCCTAATTCTGAAACATTTAATTCACTGCCAATAGAATCATCTATACAGAGAGCCATCAGAGAAGGGATGAAGGACATGTCAGTGGAAGAAAGGCTTGCTTTTCCTGTTATACAAGTATCTGACCCTCAGGTACCAAATCAGATAATAAGACACCATGAAAAATTTGATTTTAAAATGATAAAAGCTTTATGAGAAAGCGTTGTTCAAAATGGTCCAACAGCTTCATTTACAGGAGAAATTATGAATAATATTTCTGAAGCTTTCTTAGCTCCTTATGATTGATATTCTCTGGCTGGTGCAACTCTGGATGGAGGAGATTATTTACTATGAAAGGGAGAATAGTTGGAGAAATGTCAAGAGCAAGCCTGAGCAAACGGAGGGCTGAATGGTCAAATAACTTATGAAATGCTGGAAAAGGACAGCAGCTAATGACTCAGATGGGATATCAGATTAGTCAAGGCTTGGGAAAAAATTATCAGGGAATTAAGGAGCCCATCCAAGCCAAAGGAAACCCAGGAAGACGAGGATTAGGATATCAACCATTTTAGGAGTGGTCACTGCTCAGTCTCCTCACCCTCATGCTGATCCTATACAATGTAAAGATGATAAACCTGTATGGGTGGATCAGTGGCCATTAATCAAGGAGGAATTAAGTCATATTCATGAATTAATGCAAAACAAGTAGAGTGTGGCCACATAGAACCTTCCAATAGTCCCTGGAATATGCTTATATTTACAAACCCTAAAAGGCAACAGGAAAATGACAATTTTTATATCATCTTAGAGCTACTATGCATACCATGGGAGCTTTACAACCTGGACTCCCAGACCCTTCACAAATCTCTTTAAATTGGTCTCTTATAGTAGCAGATATTAAAGATTGGTGTTTTTTTTTTCACCAGTCCCCTGGCACCTCAAGATAAACAGAGATTTGCATTTTCAGTGCCATCCTCCTATCTAATAAAAGAGTAACATGCAAATATGACCATACCTTGGCTCCTGACTGGCTGTGCTACCAGCCAATCAGAGCAAGGGGTGGGGTCGAGAGGCATGAGCACCAGGCCCCCAGAACAGAGATGAAGTGGTGAAGGCATCAAGCGCCCGGCCCCGGGGCGCAGAGACCTAGTGGTGGCAGTGACAGCGGCCAGAACTCACCACAGCTGAGTATAACTGAGGCCCCGGGGTGTGGAGAACAAGGAGGGGGCGGGCGCGGGGGCGGCAGCGATGGTGGCGGGGGCTGCAAGAACTCACTGCAGCGGCATCTAATTTTGGCTCCTGACTGGCTATGCTACCAACCAATCGGAGCAAAGGGTGGGGTTGAGAGGCATGGGCGCGAGGTCCCAGGAGCCGAGTCGAAGTGGTGAAGGCATCAAGCGCCCGGCCCAGGTGCAGAGACCAAGCAGTGGCAGTGCCAGCGAACCACAGCTGCATCTAACTGAGGCCCCGGATGCAGAAAACAAGGCGGCATCTGTGGCGGTGGCAGCGGCTGTGAGAAATCACCACAGCTGTGTCTAACTGAGGCCCTGGCGCGTGGCCCGGGCCCAGAGAACAAGGCAGCGGCGGCTGCAGCAGTGAGAATTCACCACATCTGCGTCTAACTGAGGCCCCTGGCATTACTAATGTTTTATGTGTAGCTTCAGCTGTATGCCAGCAAAATCGGAAGGCAACCGCCAAAGGGAAGGCCTCTGAGTCCCAGCTTCAGCATCCAAGCTGAAACTGACAATAGGTAGGAGGAAGTCCCACTGTGGAGAGTGCCCTCGGGGAACAAAGATTCTCCGAGAGGGCGGGCCTTGCAAGGCCCCTCTGCTCTAAAGGTTAGTTATGGTTTCTGGCCCCCCTCCCCAGAATGGTTACCTTCAATTGTAGTTTAGCAAACAATACTGCCTTCCAGCACATAACATTGTAAATAGCCAAACGGTCTATGGAAAAATGGGAAAAGATTTAGGTGGCTTCTTGGATGGACACATAGCCTAGGGAAATTAGTTAAGATAAGGGGTTTAATGGGGAAACATGTTTACAATAGAATGTAGCTTTGTTGTTTGGGGAACAAGGAATTGTGTAATATGTAACCAGAACTGTTTAAAAGAGTGGAGTGAAATAAACTCGGGGCCGCAGTCCTAAAGAGGGCTTTTGTGGACCTCCTGATCCCATATCTTTTGTTTCTTCTTTATTTCTATCCATCTTTCTATCTCTATCTTTCCGTAAGCCTCACCCCCTTTTCAGGGACTGCTCGAGTGATGCCGGCTGGCCCCGGCATCCCACCCCCACAGAATCTGTCCAAATCAGCCTTTGGTCACTCTGCTGAAAGGCCTGTCATTCTCCTCTATCTCAGAACGTGGCAATAGAGAGGTGGGACTATGTCCAAAGAAAAACTGTTGATACAAAGGAGCTGTATAGCAGAAAGGTGCCAACATTATCGACAGAAAATGTCTGAAGAGCGATGTGTGTCTGATCTTGAAAGAAGGCGATGCCTGCAACAGAATATATTTGAAGAGCAGCTATTGGAAAAACGTCGCTCTGAAGCCGAAAAACACCGGCATCTTCGACAGGAAATGTCTAAAGAACAATGTGCCTTTGAAGTTGAAAGAAGGCAGTGGCAAAGACAGAATATGTCTAAAGAACAGTCATCAACAAATACTACCAATAGTGGTAGGAACTGCCTTCTCAGTGAAAATGGAGTACATAACGATGCAATTCTCAAACGCAGTTGTGGTGAAATGACTGTTAGATGTGAATTTTGCCTATCACTAAATTTCTCTGATGAAAAACCATCTGATGGGAAATTTACTCGATGTTGTAGCAAAGGGAAAGTCTGTCCAAGTGATATACATTTCCCAGAATACCCGCAATGTTTAAAAAGATTAATGACAGCCGAGACCGGTTTGGCTCAGTGGATAGAGCGTCGAACTGCGGACTGAAGGGTCCCGGGTTCGATTCTGGCAAGGGCATGTACCTTGGCTGCGGGCACATCCCCAGTAGGGGGCGTGCAAGAGGCAGCTGATCGATGTCTCTCTCCCATAGATGTTTCTGACTTTCTATCCCTCTCCCTTCTGCTCTGTAAAAAATCAATAAAATATATTAAAAAAATAAAAATAAAAAGATTAATGACAAAGATTCTGACAGTAAAAATGTCAAGCAAAACATTCAATCTATAAATAGTTCTTTTGCTTTTGCTTCCATGGGTGCAAATGTTGCATTGCCATCAGGGTATGGGTCATACTGTTTTAGAATACATGGACAAGTTTATCATCGTACTGGAACTTTACATCCTTCTGATGGTGTTTCTTGGAAGTGTGCTTAACTCATATTTTGGATACAGGTGAAGCTACACGTAAAAGATTAGCAATCTCAGCAAACCAGGCTTGCTCAGAAAGACTCATGCATGAAATAAATGAATTAACAAAATCGTACAAGATGCTTCATGAGGTAGAAAAGGAAGCTCAATCTGAAGCAGCAGCAAAAGCTATAGCTCCCACGGAAGTAACTATGGCAAATAAATATAATCATAATAGTGACCCAGGTAGATATAATTCTCCCTGTGTAACTGAGGTTGCTGTCATATTCAGAAACGAAGATGGAGAACCTCCTTTTGAAAGGGACTTGCTCATTCATTGTAAACCAGATCCCAATAATCCAAATGCCACTAAAGTGAAACAAATCAGTATCTTGTTTCCTACATTAAATGCAGTGACATATCCTATTCTTTTTCTACATGGTGAAAAAGGTTGTGGAACAGATATTGAATTAAGACTCAGAGACAACACTGTACTCAACAACACTAGACATAATGTAAGAACACGCGTCACCCAAATGCAGTATTATGGATTTCATCTCTCTGTGAGGGACACGTCCAATCCTATTTTAAATGCAGGAAAATTAACTCAACAGTTTATTGTGGATTCGTATTGTTGTTATATTATTTCGTTATTATTTATTTATTAATGAAATTATGTATTATTTTCATATACATTGTACTCATTACCTTTTAGCTCTCACACTTTTATTGTAGAGAAAGGGCAAATAGCAGTATTAAAATATTTCCTCTAATTAATATCCCTTTAATGTGCACGAATTTCGTGCACCGGGTCACTAGTATAAGAATAAAATGCTTAAGTCCCAATTTTGACGTCCAACAGTTCTCCCTGTATACATGTCAGCAGCAATATCTAAATGGTGGACAAATGACAACAATGCAGGTCCAACCCTCTTCAGTCTGGTCCTGAGCAACCTGTAGCAATATACAGCTGCTGACTGCTAGCATGGCAAGGCATCATCAGTCTTCCAGCTCCAGGCTGTTTTTAATCTACAGGGTCTTTAAGTTGTTTTCTGAAAATAAACACACTCTCAACCAAAAATTAACAAAATAATCTTTTCCGAATTTGCCTCAGAATTATTCTCATCCTTGCCCCAATAATTTTTTCCTGATCTATTTAGACACCATGTGTTTGTCATAGGTGTCTTGCTGTTAACATTACAAATAAAAATCAACCCTTTCAAGTAAAAATTTTTTCTAGATATAATTTACTTACAGAATAACTTTCCTTACATCATATTACTCCACTATCCCCCTTTTTTGAATGGAGGCTTTTGAAAAATTTTATAATACAGTCTTGATAACTTTAAATTTTATTCTTTTTGCACAAAATTATGACTGCTTTAGGTTCATTGCATGTTAAGCAATATTACTATGAATGAACTACCAATAAAAATTTTAGTTAACACTTTAGGCACATCTTTTTTATCTAGTACAATTAAACCTTCCTGAATATTTACTTATTTCAATTAGCCAATTTAATCTGAAAACTTAATTACTATTTTACTGTCAAATTTAATAGTCTAATAAATTTAATTTGCCCTATAAACATTAGTAGAAAGGATTATTTGCATTATTGAGTAGGCCCTGAGCTTTCCTGGTGCTAGGCTTGATTTAGATATAGAGTAGCTGCTGTCAGTCAAGTCTCTGTTGTCTAGGCCCCAATCTGAGCTTGGCCAAACCTCTGTCTGTTACCCGGCTCCCAATCTGAGCTGGGCGTGGGAAGCAAAGCAGCCATGGGGCAGGAGAACTCCTTCAGAAGGGGCTAAAGTTCAGCCCCCTGCACATTTGGGGGGGTGAGAGTCTATGCCCACCTATGTTGATTCCCAAGTTCTCTCCTGATGGCCACTGTGCCTATCTTAGGTTGTTCCTTCCCTGAGGAATCTTATCTGTCTCTGGCTAACCAGCCATCCTCTGGGGCCAAGCAGGGTAATATGAGGTTCATTTCTGTCTCCTTGTTAGTCTACACCCCGCTGGCCTCCACACCCAGCACCAGCCTTGGGATCCCACCTCGGCTGCTGACAGGACCCCGGCATGGATCACAGATCTTGGGAAAACCAGGTTTCTTCTCCAGAGAGGTCCCAGCTCATACTATTGGGCAAGAGACAGATCCACGGTATCAGCCACTATGAGGTTTCAACCTCAGGATGAACATAAAGCTCAAGCAACAGCCATAGGCAATTAGATTGTAAGAAAAGGGTCCCTCTTGGAAAAAAGGCAAGAGAGGCCAATATATAATGTTCAAATGCCTTTCCAAGGAGCCTTCCACACAGTGGAAGGCATTAAATCCTTTCATATCCCTTTTAAATTTGCTACCAATCGTTCAAAAATTTATTTTATAAGTTTGTTTGGAATAATTGTACGATTTGCTGTATAAAGTATCAAAAAATTATGATATCATGTAAGGATACTCTTTTTCCTAGGCCATGACAATTAATTTTTAAACTGGCTGTCAATTTCTTTTTGTATAGAGATGGATCTTAAATTTTTTCTTTTTTTTAGCTTTCCAGAACAATAACTAACACCTAATTTGACCAAAATTTGCATTTCCCTGCGAGTTCTTTTATAATTTTTAAACACCTTAAGCAATCTCATTGCGGGAAAACAAATAGCCTTGCCTTCTCCTGCCACCTTTGAATTTCTCTACACCAGAGGTGGTTTCATCATTGGAGATTCACTTATTACTGATTTTAAATTCCAAATATCAATTATGATTTTAATTTGGACAAGAAACCACATTCTTTAAGCATTCAGTCATTGTGGAGTTACGGATCTTCAGTTTTTATATATTAGGATAACCACAACAGTAGTAGTAGTAGTAGTAGTAGTAGTAGTAGTAGTAGTAGTAGTAAGTAATGTTTGCAGGGAAATAACTGAGTGCCAGGTACTGTGCTAAGTCTTATCATGTATTAATTTATTGCATTCTCACAAAGATCAATGAGGCAAGTTCT
The DNA here is from genome assembly GCA_027563665.1 of Antrozous pallidus. Taxonomy (NCBI): domain Eukaryota; kingdom Metazoa; phylum Chordata; class Mammalia; order Chiroptera; family Vespertilionidae; genus Antrozous; species Antrozous pallidus. Next base: position 88,918,449 of record CM050509.1, on the reverse strand, counting down.
CTTATTGTACCCATTTCAAAAATGAGATCAGAGAGGTGAAATAAATTGCCCAAGTAGGATACACAGTAAGTAGGATAGCCTGGATTCAAGCCTAGGTGTCTGGTTCCAGAGACCAAATTCTTAACCATTTCACATGTCTTACCCACGACACATTTTGAAGAATGTTGACATTAGCTGGCTGGAGCAGACCCCAAACTCAAAGCAGAAAATCCATAAGCTGGCCACAGCCTAGGGAGTGGCCTAAGCTATCTTCCAAATGAAATCATTCAGATCACTCAGTCAATCCTGTGGTTTCTATGAGTCATGCTCCTCTTAGGCTAAAACCCAGCTCAAATTTGGAAAGGGAGTAGGGGAGTAGGGGAGTAGGGGAGTAGGGGAGTAGGGGAGTAGAGGAGTAGGGGAGTAGGGGAGTAGGGGAGTAGGGGAGTAGGGGAGTAGGGGAGTAGGGGAAAGGGAAAAGGAAGATAGCAACTTAGCCTCTTTCTGAGTTTGTTGGTAAGCTCAAGTTTTAGGAATCTTTCCTTAGAGTTCTGGTTAGAGGATTTGAAGCCTCACTGTGAACAGACTGATATGGAGGGAATCCATCACCTGGTTCATGAAGCCCATGAGGCCTGGTATGTGAACAACACCTCCCCAAGCACCATGACAGTCAGGACATTTCCTCTCCTTCTCTCTATCCCCTAGAGCTTGATCCAAATGGGTACATTTTTTCTTTAAATTTCATTTTTCAATTATAGTTTATATTCAGTATTATTTTATATTTGTTTAGGGTATACAACATAATGGTTAGACATTTATGTACTTTACAAAGTGATCCCCTCCAAGAGTTCAAGCACCCACCTGGTACCATATGTAATTATTACAATATTATTGACTATATTCCCTATGCTGTACTTTACATCCACTTGACTATTCTGTTATTACCAAATTGTACTTTTTAATCTCTTTACCTATTTCACCTAGTCCCCCAATCCTCCCTTCCCTTTGGCAATCATCAGTATGTTCTCTGCAACTACAAGTCAGTTTCTGTTTTCTTTTGTTTATTAGATTCCACATATAAGTGAAACAATATAGTATTTGTCTTTCTCTGTCTGATTTATTTCACTCAGCATAAGACCCTTTAGGTCCATCCATGTTGTCCTAAATGACAGTATTTCATCCTTTCTTATGGCTGAGTAGTATTCCATTGTATATGTATGTACCCACAACGTTTTTATCCACTCACCTATTGATGGGCACTTGGGTTGCTTTTATATCTTGACTATCTGTAACAATAAAAGTGTAATATGCTAATTAGACCAAACGACCTTCCAGACATCCTTCTGGACATCCTTTCGGACAACCTTCTGGATGAAGTTGGGGCTTCAAGGGCCGAGGCAAGCCTCTGCAGCTGCAAGGGCCGAGCCCCTTGCATGAATTTCATGCATCGGGCCTCTAGTTGTAAATGATGCTGCAATGAACATAGTGGTGCATATACTTTTTCAAATTAATGTGTTGAGTTTCTATGGGTAATTTCCCAGAAGTGGAATTGCTGGGTTATAGGTAGTTCAATTTTAAATTTTTTGAGGAACCTCCATACTGTTCTCCACAGTGGCTGCACCAGTCTGCATTCCCACTGACAGTGCACAAGGGTTCCTTTTTCTCCACATCCTTGCCAACACTTGTTAGTTTATTAATGATAGCCATTCTGACAAGTATGAAATGATATCTCATTGTGGTTTTAAGTGCATTTCACTAAGTCCCCCTCCACCAGAAAATAAGGCAAATTTCTAACATAAGGAAAGGGAATGGATTCCAGAGAACCATTGCCCAGAGATTAGGTTCCTAGAAATGCCCCACCTTCATGAAACAGATTTTTGATGTCTTGTGTCTGAGCTGTTGTTTTCCCAAGGATGGTGGGCAGGCCACTGGTGGTACATTACATAATTTTAGACAGTATATGAGTGAACCTTTTTTAAGTTCAATAGTCATGAGTTTATTTTAATGTATTTTTAAAAATATATAATTAATACATTAAAAATCAATGGTTTCAAGGGTTTTATTGCTTAGAATCATGCTGAAGTTTTTTAAGGTAGTTTTTTAAAAGAAAAAAATAACACCTACACTACTCATCTCCTTTTCTTGATTTTTATCTCTACTCTCTCTCTCTCTCTCTTTCTCTCTCTCTCTCTCCCTCTCCCTCCCTCTCTTCTTCACTCCCCCTCACTTCTAAAATTGAATTTGCATCCAGAGAAAGAAATCCAGAAGAGGAAAATTCCCAAAGCAAATTGTACAAAGTGTTATTCATTGCTATTTATTATAGCAACAAATAAAAGCAACCTGAACAACCAATTATAAGGATCAGGCTAAGCAGACTGCAAGTTTTAATACATTTGACTATAATATGGTCACCGAATTTGACAACATAAACTGCACTGGAACAATAAAATATTTTATGGAATACTGTTAAGTAACATATATGACATATAACTTTCTAATTTTAAGTCATAGAGGCACTAGGCAACCAATACATTCTTATTGAAATTGAATGCCAACTCTGAGACAGTAGGGGGCCATCAACTGGAAATTCCAGTTCAGCTGAAGTTTAGAAGTGGGAGGTGGGCCATCCAACACTTCCCTTCTTTCACCATGAAGACAGAGATTAAGATAGAGATTGAACTACAACATGGGCCTTTTCTCTGCTGACAGGAGAGAGATACTTGGCTTCTGTATGTCCACCTCACTGCAGAAACAACTATCCTTTCTCTCACTGCCAACAAAGCATTTGGATGGAAGACTCCACTCCCATTCCAGAACAGTGTGTTACTGTGTGGAGACCCAGTGTGAGTTCCTTCCTGAGGTTTCTTGGCAAAGGCTGTGTGCCCCACCCCATCATCCAAAGTTTACACTGTAAATATCTGGGGTGAAAAGAAAAGCCAGACTCCAATCCTGAGCTGGTCTGCTGGAGGCTGAGCCAAGGGTGTGTTGTTGTTACAAAAGATAATTCTCTCCCAGAGTTTACTAAAGTGGATTATTTTTGCTGGGTCAGGTTTTCCAAGTTTATTCTAGAGACTGAAGACAGGAGGGAAGCAGGACAGGTCTGTATATGGGATAGCAGGGAAGAGAGACTTGTTTTTCTCTTTTCCTGACCAGATGCTTCCCAAGAATAGCTGCTGTTTATTGGATATCTACTCTGTGTGGTGTGCTTTATGCATCTTATCCCATTTTATCCTCATGACAGCTTGGCAAACCATCATCCTCCCATTTTACAATTGGGGAAACAGACTCAGAGAGATCTTATGCAAGGTCATTTACCCAGGGAATGGTAAAGTCAAGATTCACTAAACAAACATTTATTGAACAACCTAATGTATGGCAAACTTGTACTGGGCACTGTACCTACAGCTGTGAACAAGAGCAAGGAACATTTGGGGAGGGTTGTTACAAACAAGTAGACAGGTGGGGATAGTACAGGGTGGCACATGCTGAGATGGTAAGAAACTGATGACATGGGAGCATGGAAAAGGGGCACCCATCATACCCAGGGCTGGGAGGTGGGGAAGCAACACAGGCTTTCCAGAAGAAGTGATGTCTGGGCTGGATCTGGAAGAGGAGCAGGAGTCAGCCCAGTGAAAGCCATGGTAGGTAAAAAGTGATCCAAATAGAAGGCAGAGCATCACAAAGGGCCAGAATAAAGAGAGAGCGTAGAGCTCTGAGAAAGGCCTGAGCATGCTCAAGTATGACTAGAGTAAGCTGAGAGAGGAAATTAAGGTGGTAAGCAGAGGCTCTGAAGTACCCAGGAAGTCATGAGCAGGAGTTTGGATTGCACTCCAGGTGTAATGAGTAGCCACAGGAGAGCCTTGAGCAAAGCAATGATGAGATCTTATTGGCAGTCTCTGGCTCAGACTGGCCACTGGGCAGACAGTGGGTTGTAAGGGAACAATGGTGAAAGTGGAGATGTCACAATGATGACTTAGCCCAGCGTGGTAGTACCAGAGGAGACAGATTTGGGGTTTGTATTTCAGGTAGAACTAACAGAACTTTTGATGGATTCGAGGTAGGAGTAAAGAGAGGGAGGAATCAAGTCAGTTAGACTTCAAAGACCTCAGCTTTTCTTATCTGCAAAAATAAGCTGAAGCTAAGGGCTGCCTGCAGCTAAACTTAAGATCTAGAGCACTGGAACCACTGAAAAGCAAATGTGTTTCTTTTTCCTCCTACACTTTCCCCTTTTTTATTGAATTTATTGGGGTGACACTGGATAATAAAGTTATACAGGTTTCAGGTGGATAAGTCACCATCCCAAGTCAGGTCTCCTTCCATCACCAACAAATGTTTCTTGCTTGCCATTGATCCAAAGGGACAAGAGAATTTGTTTATTTATTTGAGTGAACACCTTAAACATGTGTCCAGGACTGTTTAAGTGCTTTAAAAATATTTACTTGCTTAATTCTCATAACAACTGTTTTTATTATCCCAATTTTTCAGAGGAGGAAACTAAACAACAAGGAGATAAGTAACCTGATCAAGGCCACACTGCTAGCAAGTGGCAGAGCTGGGATTCAAACTCAGGTAGTCTTATTTCAGAGTTCTATGCTGCTTCATTCTATGCAAATGAATTGAGTCACTCATTCATTTGCTCATTTACTCATGCATTCAATATGTAATTACTAAGGGTATATAACATGTGCTAAGAACTAGGGCTAGAATGATCCACAAAACCAAACCCAGTGTCTGCTGTCATGGAGTGCACAGTCCAGTGGATAAGCAATATACTAGCCAAATAACCACAGACAAATGTGTGTTAGGGAGCCTACAATGGGTGTTTGACCTAGTCAGGGAGGTCAGAGAAAGCTTCTCTAAGGAAGTGATAGTTGAGATGATGTAGGAAGGATGATTAGGAGTTAATTAGGCAAAGAAGGAAGGAACAGCACTCCAGAAGAAACAGTATGTACAAAGACCCTATAGTGGGAAGGAATGTACTGTATTTACGGGACCAAAAGAATGCCAGTGTGGCTGGAGGAGGGAGAGGGGCATGTGTGAGGAGAGCCTGACACCCTAACACAGGCAAAGCCCGTAATCCCTTCTCATTTTTGCTTTTGAACATTTTCATCTACATTTTGAACTTATCCCTCTGTCACTCTGTCTTCAATGTGGAGATCAGTTTGGAGGAGGCCAGGATGAAAACCAGGATACCAGTCAGGGGGTCATTGCCATAGTCCAGGGGAGACCTCTGAAGTGGTGGCTTAGATTTAGGTGGTATCTTAGGGATTCAAGGGCTATTAAGGAAGGAAAATAGATAGGATTTGGTGACAGATTGAGTGTGAGGAGAGAACAGAGAATGAGCCTTCAAGAAAGGCTCCTAGGGTTTCCTGCCTTGTATATCCAGGTGGATAGATGGTGATTATATTCTGAAGTACCCAGAAGAAGACTGGGTTTTGTGGGGAAAGATCATGCATTCAGTTTGGGGAATGTCAATTTTGAGATACCATTGAAACATCCAAGAGTAGGGGTCAAGTATGCAGCAAGCTATTCAGATAAATTGACCCAGGATTTAGAGGAAAAGGCTGGGCAAATTCAGTGGTGTTCTGGAGCTGACACTCGTTGGCTCCTGAAAGCTTATTGTTTAAATATTGAGGAATTTTACAAGCAGGTTATCCAACCATTGGTTACTTCAAATTGGTTATAATGAATGTGTTTATAGCAAGAAAGGAAGTTGACAAATGCTACAAAGTGGTGTCCCCTCCCTGCCCCTGTCCCAGCCAGTTTATCAGAACAGCAGTGGCTAAAGATCACATTTGGGGGTGCTCAGCTGGGATTGTGGCTGAATCTTCTAGGGAGGTTCTACAGAGTACAAGGCCTAGGACCAAGCCTTGGTAAATACCAAGAGTTAGGTAGAAAAAGATGAGCGTGCAAAAGAGACTGAAAAGGAACAGTCATCTGGCTTCACATTCACATGTTTCTCATCCTTTTCAACTCTTTTACTGCTGCCTTGGTTGAAGGCCATATTGTTTTACATCTGGACTACTCAAGCTTCACAACTTGTCTCTGTTTCTCAAGGCTTTCTAAAAGTCACTTACAACATTTTTGCTTAGTGGGTCACTGGGTGAGTAAAATAATCTGATTGGAACAGAGGGTGTATGTAGAAGAGTCTATTTGAAAGCATTTACTCCCATTCTATCACTTGCTAGCTGTGTGACCTTGGGATAGCTTCCTGGTCTCTCTGAGCTTCAGTTTCTTCATCTGTGAAATGAGACTAATATGACTTGCTGCTACAGAGTTGTGAGACCCATAGAAACTGTATGTGGTAAAGGGCACAGCACAGAGCCTGACTTACCATCAAGCTTTCTTTTCTATTTGCATTATCAGTGGAGAAGTTGCTGAAGATTTGATATGATAGCTGGTCTAGACAGGAGATTCGAGGACTCAGCAAATCTTCATTCTCTGCCTCAGATCCTTCACCTGGGCACCCAACCTCCTTTACTTTCTTTTTTTTCTTACTCCTACCCATTCCTCCCTTCCATTTTGGCAAAATCAAACAATAAGTCCTTTATTTTCTCCCTTCTGCCCCATGCTGAGCCTTCTCACACACCAGGAGTGAAAAATCCCTGCCCCTTGGCTGGCCCACCAGACCTTTCCCTCTCCTCACTCAAGCTGGTTCTTGATCCTGATTCCTCCCTTCCTAACCTGGTCTCTCAGGTGCACTTACCCTTAGCTTCCAGTAATTGACTAGAAGAAGTGGGATGAACTACGTAAAATATTAGGGACACAATTCAAGAAGATCCCAGCATTTTCATGTGCTCTGAAGCAGACTGCATTGAAGCCTATGGAGCCTGTGGGCAGCAGGGCTGTTTTCTACATCATTTGTGGATGCTTTAAAGAAGTAAAGGAAGGAAGTTAGGAAACTAATATTTATTGAATGCATGCTGGATGCCTGGCCTCATACTATGAAGCTTCATAAGTTGTGCAATTCCTTGTCACAGCTTGGGAGAGTGATGTTATTTAAGTTATCTGTAGTGTTCCTATTGCTCTGTGAGGACATGGGACAAGCCCTCTTTACCTTTGCATCTAACAGAATATGGGGGGGGGGTCTGTATTCAAGAAATACTTCTTAAATTGAATTCCAGACACCATCATGTTGAGGCAACATGGCCCAGGAGACCAAAGATTTGGAGTCTTTACTACTTGTATGGCTTTAGACAAGCAATTTCACTTTTTCTGAGCCTTAATTTCCTCATGTTTAAAATGGAAATAATGATCCCTCCATGGGAGGGTGTTGTGAGCATGTACAGGTGGCCTGGTAAACTTCAGTGTGCAGTCTAAATTCAGGTGAAGTGCTCCCATATACTCCACGATAGGCTTTTATTTGTCTAATTGCTATTTAGGTCTGTAGCTCCCAAATGCAAATAAATACTCACCCTTCACAAAGTTTTCACTCTTCTGAGTTAAAAAGAAAGAAAAATGATGATATAGTTTTATTGATTGATTGATTGATTGATTTTAGAGAGGGGAGAAGAAGGGGGAGAGAGAGAAAAAGAGATAACATCCATTTGTTGTTCTACTTATTTATGCATTTATTGGTTGACTCTTGTATGTTCCCTGATTGGGGATGGAACCTTCAACTTTGGTGTATTGGGACAACACTCTTACCAACTGAGCTACCTGGCCAGGGCGATGATATAGTTTTTCATAAAGCCAAGTGTGTTCAGTTTCTAAATTTCTGAAATTGTCATTCCAACTTTTTGATGTTAAAATATCCTATTGTTTATAAAATCTTGGTTATAGTAAATGACATTTTTTAAAAAATGCCTTTACTTGATCAAATAAAATGACAGCAGTGTTCTGTCGGAGCCCCCTATGATAAAGATAATACAGGGTGCTAAGAGAAGACCCTGGACTGGAATTGAAGGGAGGTCTGATAAGAGTTAGGAAGGATAAATAGGTGTGTGTTAGGTGATGAAAGGTGGGAAAAATAGACAGGTTAGAGATCTGGGCCAGGATGGGGACCTTCACAGCCTGAGTGCCACCTAGCAGGTTAACACCTCTGAGTTGCTCTGGCCAGAGGTGTTGGGATGAGTCACTTTGTCTCAGACTCTCCTGGCTCACAGATGGGTCTAAAAAGTCCAGGCCACTACATTGGACAGTAACTGAGCTCCCCCACCCCAACCCAAAGGTGACTGCTCCTTGCAGTCTGCTCAATAGCTGCCATACTCCACATCAAATCCCCAACTCACCTTCTGACATGGCTTACTCTCTACTCCTTCTGCTGTTTCCCTGCAGATTTAATAAAGCAAGAATCACTCAGTTCTGTGGTGGGATAGCCAAGATCCCACAGCCTGAATGCACAGGCTCAGGAGAAACTCAAATTCCATCTCCCTCTTCCACACATGAAGAGTGGGAGTGGAGCGGGGCTGGATCTTTCCCCAGGATGTCACTCTGCTGGCCTGGGAGTGGAAATAGGGCTGCACACTTCTCTAGGACCTGCTGTGTGACCTCTGGCCTCTCCAGATCACACCACTGGATGCAGGCCAGCAGCAGGAGGCCCCTGGCGATGGGGAGAGCCAGTCCACAGGGGCAGAGTATGGCCACCCGAGCATGCTCTTTTGCATTCCAAGTGGTGGGTCTGGATTATCCACTTCTTGGATTTCTCCAGACCTCTGCTTGATCTATTAGCACACCCCCCTACACACACACACACACACACACACACACACACACACACACACACGAAATCCTTTCTTTAGTCAGGAGATGCAGTCACCAGTTTGTTTAGCCCAGGGCATATGCCAGGTGCCCGTTGGCTGCCCAGCTGACCCAGGAAAGAGGCAAAGGACACTTCCAGAGGAAGAGGAAGCCAATGGGGGCAGGCATGAAGGCAAGGCTAAGGGTTGCAACAGTGGCCAGTCCCATTACCCAGCCCAACCCAACCCAGTCAATAGTACTCAATATTCCCAGCTCGCTGTCAGGGCAGACTCTCATGGTATTTTGCCTGCTGGTGCAGTGGGACTGGAAAAAAAATAGCAGAGGGATTAGTAATCCTGAGGATGGAGGACTTTAAAAACTAAAAGAGATTAAATCTTTATCAGATATAATATTGGCAAACATGTTCTCCCATGCAGTGGACTTTCTTGTTATTTTTATTAATGGTTTCTTTTGGTGTGCCAACTCAGTTACTGCCTAACTATATTTCACCTTTTTATTTTCATGTAATACCATTTGTTTATTTTTTTCTTAGTTTCCAGTCCTAGGAGATGTGTTGGTAAACATATTGCTATGCACTATATCTTATGTTTTTCTGCCTATAGAGAACGTATACAACTTAACAAAAGGAAGATAAACAACCCAATCAAAAAATGGTCAAAGGACACTTTTCAAAAGTGGACATATAGAAGACTAAGAAGCATATGAAAAAAATGCTCAAAGTCACTAATCATCTGAGAGATGAAAATCAAAACAACAATGAGGTACTACATTCCAGTGCCATATATTTGGCCCCCAAACTGAATACTTGTGCACCTGGCATCATGCTGAAGAAGTACATAATGGCTAAAATGTTTTCAGTTTGCATTGATATATTTGGCATCTCACAGACACAAATGTGGTATCAAATTTCATTTGCAGGTTGACAATTTCAACTCTATATGTCTAAATATATTTGCATGATCAATATTTGATATAGTAATTGGTATCTCTGTGGTTACATATCAGTCACTTGTTCAAGTCTTACCTGCTCTAACAGGCTGTGCAAACTAATTGTTCTCCCTAATATTTTATATGTAAAGCTAACACAAATCTCTTCTGTAAGAAACAGGTTGAGGAAGTCAGTCTGGGATATTTTAAATTATGAGTATAAGAAGAGGAGCTTATTTATCAAGAAGAACATTGACCAGAAAACAAAAACAATCTCTGCCCATCTCTCAATGTCCTCTTCTCTGAGGTCCCTCCAGTCTCTTCCAGCCAGAGAGCATTTCTCCCTCTTGTCAGTTCCATAGTGCTTAGTCAGATTTATTCCAGGGCCTCTGGTGCTTTCTCCCTTGGGTTATAGTTAGTGGTGTATTTGGCTGTTTTCCTTTAAAGTCTGTGAGTTGTTTGAAAGCACGTTTCATCTCTGGTTCCTCCTCCTCCTCCTCCTTTCTTCCTTCCTAACCCTCTTCCACTTCTTCCTCCTTTTTAAATTCTCACCTGAGGATTTTTGTTTTTGTTTTTGTTTTTTGGTTGATTTTAGAGAGAGAGAGGAAGAGAGAGATAGGGAAACATCCATGTGAGAGAGAAACATAGATCGGTTGCCTCTCCTATGTGCCCCAACCCAGAATCAATCCTGCAACCTGGGTATGTGCCATGACTAGGAATCGAACCTGTGACCAGATGACCCTCAGGTAACCGAGACACCTGGCCAGGGCTCTGGTTCTTTCTTGATACCACTAGCCTTTAGCACAGAGTCTGCATTTAAATAAATAACCACTCGCAGAATAACTGATGGGGTTGGATGGTTTCTGTCTTTGTTGGGTTTTTCTTGGGTTGAGGGAGGCTGCTGAAAGCCTCAGAATTTCTCACTGGGGAGAACAAGGACTTGTCTGCAAGCAGCACCCATAGTACCTCCTCAGTGCCCCTCCCCATGCACAGTTCTCCTCGCTAGCCACGTCCTTGTTTCTGCTGTCCTTACCTCCTTCCCTGTCTAGTGCAATACTGCCTGTCTCCAGAAGGAACCCAGAAGGGCTCCTTGTTTTCTTCCTTGCTTCATGTCCCTTTCCAATAGTATCTAGAGTGATACAACCCTAACCCCAAGATGTCTCTCTGGGTTATAAGCAGTAGTGAGAGCCTTAGGGGGTTGTGATCACTCCATGCTTTTCTCTTCATTTGTCTTTAGTATTGGGCAGGTATGTGTGTACGTGAGATAAAATATAAATAACAATTTACCATTGTGACCATTTGTAAGTGTACATTTTAGTGTTATTAAGTACATCCACAGTGTTGTGCAGCCATCTCCAGAAAATTTCATCTTTCCGAACTGAAACCATACCCACTAAACAGTAATACCCTATTTCCCCTCCCCCCAGTCCCTTATAAACCACTCTTCTACTTTCTGGCCCTATAAATTTGACTATTCTAGGGACCTTATGTAAGTGAAATAATACAATATTTGTCTTTTTGTACCTGGTTTGTTTCACTTAGCATAATGACCTCAAGGTTCATCCATGTTGCAGCATGTGTCAGAATTCCCTCTCTTTTTAAGGCTGAATAATATTCCATTGTATATAAACATTACATTTTGTTCTGAGTACAGGTCCTTTGTCTCCTTAGTTAAGTTTATTCCTAGGTATCTTAATTTTTTTGTTGCAATGGTAAATGGGATTGCTTTTTTAATTTCTCTTTCTGTGAGTTCATTATTGGTGTATAGAAAAGCCATAGACTTCTGGGTGTTAATTTTGTATCCTTCTATATTGCCAAATTCATTTATTAAGTCTAGTAGTTTTTTGATGGAGTCTTGGGGTTTTCTATGTACAATATCATGTAATTTGCAAATAAGAACAGTTTTACTTCTTCTTTTCCAATTTGGAGGCCTTTTATTTCTTCTGCTTGTCTGATTACAATGGCTAGTACTTCCAGTACTATATTGAACAGAAGTGGTGAGACTGTGCATCCCTATCTTGTTCCTGTTCGTAGGGGAAATGGTTTTAGTTTTTGCCCATTGAGTATGATGTTGGCTGTGGGTTTGTCATATATAGCTTTTATTATGTTGAAGTATGATTCTTCTATTCCCACCCTGCTAAGAGTTTTAACCAAGAAAATGTGTTGGATTTTGTCAAGTATTTTTTTTACTGCATCAATGGATATGATCATACTAGAGGCCTGGTGCACAAAATTTGTGCACTCAGTGGGGAGATGGGTCCCCCAGCCTGGCCTGTTCCCTGTCACAATGCAGGAGCCCCGCCCATCCCTCTGGGACTCCTTGATGAATTGCCCCAAAAAGGTAGGCCAGAGCTGAGGATCCTGCTCTGTGCCACATGGATCTGGGAGGCAGGACACCAAGAACCCCCAAGCAAGCCTCTCCATGCAGAGCCGAGGGGATTCCCCCCCCCAAAGGTAGGTCTTGCCATGTGTAACTAAGAGAGCCCTACACAGACCTTGCCATGTAGAGCCAGGGGACTCCCAGGCAGGCCATGCTGGACACCCAGGCAGGCCTTGCTTGTAGAGCCGGGGGACCCCCAGGCAGGCCTCATTCTTAGAGCCAGGGGACCCACCTCCTCCCAGCTCCACATAGCCAAGAGGAAGTGTGACTACCAGGCAGGCTCCATGTTATGCACACTGCATCAAGCCAAGCCCTGCCACCTGCATGTGCCAGCTGTGTGCGCAGCCATCTTGTGAGGGTGTGAGGGCATCACAGCATGACCACCACTTAGGCTTTTATTAGTAAGGATACATGTTCATAGGGACTTTATTCATAATAGCCAGAAAGTAGAAAAAGGGTACTTGAATAACCATCCTCATATATAAAAATTGTGACCCCCACGGCCCCCAGTGCTGCCCATGCCTGGGCTTGGGGGCCGGGTTTGTGGCTGTGATCAGGACCCCCCAGACCCCAGCGCCGCCATGTCCTGGCTTGGGGCCTAGTTTGTGGCTGCGATCGCCACCCCTGCAGCCCCCAGTGTGGCCATTGCCCGGCTTGGGGCCAGGTTTGTGCTTGTGATCACGCCCCCCCCCCCCCAGTGCCGCCATTGCTGGGCTTGGGGACGGGTTTGTGGCTGCCATCACAGCCCCCAGTGCTGCCATTGCCAGGCTTGTGGCTGTGATCGCCACCCCCAGGGCCCCCAGCGCCGCCATTGCTGGGCTTGGGGCCAGGTTTGTTGCTGCTATTGCTACCCCCGCAGCACCCAGCATCACCATGGCCAGGCTTGGGGCTGGGTTTATGGCTGTGATCACTACCCCCACGGCCTCCAGTGCCACCATTGCACTGGGGGTAGGTGGTCCCTCAACCCAACTTGCCCCCTCTCACATACTGGGAGCCCTCAGGGGATGTCCAACTGATGGCTCACACCCAGCCTACCCAAGGCCTAAAGCCTCTGGAGAGGCTTTAGGCCTTAGGCACCCAGCCATCGCCCTGCTCAGCTCAGACCCGGCTACCTGCAACCACCCGGCCCCAGGGGCTGGGCGATGGCCACCACTTCTGCTCACAGCGCATGGGGTCTCCCTGCTGCCACCACCACCACTACTGCTGCTGCCACCAGCTTCCCCACACAGTGCCTGGGGGCTGGGCGCTGGCTGCCATCACCATTTCATCTCCACCCCTGGGGCCTGCACTGGTGCCACTTAGCCCCACCCCCACTCCTGATTGTTTGGTACCATAGCTAATCAGGAGCCAAGGTACGGTCACATTTGCATGTTACTCTTTTATTAGATAGGATGGTTTCCATCTCTCAGTTTGTTTATGTGGTGTATCATGTTTATTGATTTGCGGATATTGTACCATCCTTGCATCCCCAGAATAAACCCCACTTGGTCATGATGTATGATCTTTCTAATGTAATGCTGGATTCAATTTGCTAGAATTTTGTTGAAAATTTTGGCGTCTGTGTTCATGAGGGATCCTGGCCTGTAATTCTTTTTCTTTGTAGTGTCTTTATCTGGTTTTGGCATTAGGATGATGCTGGCTTCATAGAAAGAGCTTGGAAGTGATCCTTCCTCTTGATTTTTAAAAATATTTCATTAATTTTTTTGCAGTATAACTTAAATTTCATAATAGTGCATATGTTTTCCTTCCCCCCTATTGTCCTCCCCCCAGCCTCCCCTACCCACCAGCATATGTCCCCACCGGCCCCCTCGCCTCAGTGTCTTGCATCCATTGGTTATGCACATATACATGGATACAAGTCCTTCGGTTGATCTCCCACAGCACCCGCCCCCCCCACCCTCCCCAGCCTTCCCCCCTGTAGCTTGACAGTCTGTTCAATGCCTCCCTGCCTCTATATCAATTGTCTCCCCTGTTTCTATTCTTCAAAAATATTGGATCTGCATACTGGAAATAAATATATAAGAACAAAGAATGTTTGAGTCTCAGTTTCAATGTCCAACTGTTCTGAGTCCCAGGTTCAATGTCAAATAGTTCCTTATGTGTACATGTCAGCAATCGTACGCGGATGGTGGACACATGGTGGCACTGCAGGTTCCATTCTCTCTGGTTTGGTCCTGGGCCACCTGCAGCCATGCACAGCTGCCGACTGCTAGCATGGCAAGGTGTCGTCAGTGTCCCCCATCTCTGGCCCGTCCACGTGGTTGGAACAGACCTGTCAGTTCCTCACTGTCACAGGAACCCACATGGTTTTGGAGTTGTTCTCTGAAAATACACAAACACATTCTCGACCCAAAGTTAACAAAGGGATCCTCTCTGCAAATTAGACTTGGGATTCTTTTTATTTTAGCCCAAATGATTTTCCTTTGGCTTATTTTGATACCATGTGTGTTTTTCATGGGTGTCCTGCTGTTGGCATTACAAATGAAAGTTACTTTTCTGGAGTAAGAATTTTCTAGATGTATTTTACTTACAGGATATTTTTCCTTACATGATATTACCCCACTATTCCCCTCTCCCCTTTTTTGATTGATGGGGCTTTTGGAAATTTCATATTGCAGTCTTGGTAATTTTAAATTTTAATTTTTGCACACAAAAATGACTGTTTCAGCTTATTTGGATGGTAGGAAATTTTACAATGAGATGAACTACTAATAGAAAATTTAGTTAGTATTTTAGGGATAGCTTTTTGTACAGTACACTTAACTTTTCTTGAGCATTCATTTATTTCACTTGGCCAATTTAAATTAATCTGAAATCTCGATTACTATTAACTGTCAATTTTAATACTCAAGCAAAAATCTTAGTTTACCCTGTAAATATTAGTGGAAAGGATTATTTGCATTCTTAAGTAGGCCCTGAGCATTCCTGGTATTAGACTAAATTTAGATATAGAGCAGCTGTTGCTGGCCGAGTCTCTGTCTGTAACCTGGGTCCTGATCTGAGATGTGTGTGGGAGGTGAAGCAGCCATGGGGGCAGGAAACCTCCATCAGAAGGGGTGAGAGTTCAGGCCCCTGCAAAGTTTGTGTGTGAGGGTCTGTGCCCCACCTCTGTTGACCTTTTAGTTCTCTCCTGTTGGCTCCTCTGCGACTGTGCCTGTCTTAGGTTGTTCCTTCCCTGAGGAATCTTACCCGTCTCTGGCTAACCAGCCATCCTCCGGGGCCAAATGGGGTGATGAGAGGTTCAGTTCTGTCTCCTTTGTCATCTATGCTCTGGTGGCCTCCTTGCCCAACACCTGCCTTGGGATCCCCTCGCCTGCTGGTGGGGTGCCGGTACTGATCACATATTTCAGGGGACCCAGGTTTCTTCTCCAGAGAGGGCCCAGCTCACACCATTGAGTGAGAGAGAGACCCATGGTGCCAGCCTCCCAGAGGCTTCAACCACAGTTTGATATGAAAGCGCAGGCAACAGCTATGTGTACTTGGATTGTAAGAAGAGGGTCCCTCTTGGCAAAAAGAGCAAGAGGGGCCAATATAGAATGCTCGAATGGCTTCCCAGTGCCTTAATTCCTTCTGAAAGGGATTAATTCCATTCTGATCCTTTTTTAAATTGCTGCCAAACATTCAAAGAATTAGTTTGTAAGATTATTTGGGATAATTGTATAATATGCTGTTGCCAAATATAAAAAATTATAATGGCATTGTAGAATAATATCATGTAACGGTATTATGGTGTCATGGGAGGTTAAGGAGGGCCTAGCCTAGGGACTGGTGTCCATAGGAGATGACAAGCTCTAGGCCATGTCAATTCAATCTCAAACTAGCTGCCAATTTTTTAATAACTTTATATAAACTTTGCCACAAATGTAAAAACACAAATTACTTACCTTAGTTCAAGCGTTTAAATTTATTGACGTTTCCCCTTAGTCCCACCACCTGCCACTTACCCTGAGGTTTGACATTCTGATGGACTTTTCTCAGTCTCTGGATCTGTTCTTGTTCATCAGTCTATATAATTCATTATATTCCTCAAATGAGTGAGATCATGTGATATTTGTCTTTCTCTGCCTGTCTAATTTCACTTAGCATAATGCTCTCCAAATCCATCCATGTTCTTGCTAATGGTAGGAGCTCCTTTTTTTTTAACCACAGCATAGTATTCCATTGTGGAGATGTAGCACTGTTTTTTAATTCACTTATCTGCTGATGGGCACTTAGGTTGTTTCCAAATCTTAGCTATGGTAAATTGTGCTGCTATGAACATAGGGGTGCATATATCCTTTCTAATTAGCATTTCTAGTTTCTTGGGATATATTCTTAGAAGTGGGATCACTGGGTCAAATGGGACCTCATTTTTAGTTTTTTGAGGAAACTTCATACTGTTCTTTACAGTGGCTAAACCAGTCTGCATTCTCACCAGCAGTGCATGAGGGTACCTTTTCCTCTGCATTCTTACCAGCACTTGTCATTTGTTGATTTGTTGATGAAAGCCATTCTGACAGGTGTGAGATAGTACCGCATTGTCATTTTGATTTGCACCTCTCGGATAATTAGTGACTTAGAGCAGGTTATTATGTGTCTCTGGGCCTTCCTTTTATCTTCTTTCGAAAAGATTCTATTTAGATCCATTGCCCATTTTTTTATTGGATCATTTGTCCTCCTTTTATTAAGTTGTATGAGTTGCCTGTAGATGCTTGAGATTAAACCTTTAACACTGACAACATTTGCAAATATGTTCTCCCATATAGTGGGTTTTCTTGTTGTTTTGTTGATGGTTTCTTTAGCTGTGCAAAAGCTTTTTATTTTGATGTAGTCCCATTTGTTTATTTTCTCTTTAGCTTCCATTGCCTTAGGAGCGGTATCAGATAAGAAGTTCTCTTGGCATATGACTGAGATTTTTCTTTCTATGGATTCCTCTAATATTTTTATGGTTTCCCATCTTATGTTTAAGTCCTGTATCCATTTTGAGTTTATTTTTGTGTATGGTGTAAGTTGGTGGTCTAGTTTCATTTTTTTTGCATGTATCTGCCCAATTTTCCCAACACCATTTATTGAAGAGACTGTCTTGACTCCATTGTATGTTTATGCCTCCTTTGGCAAATATTAATTGAGCATAGTGGTTTGGGTTGATATCTGGATTCTCTATTCTGTTCCATTGGTCTATATGTCTGTTCTTGTGCCAGTAACAGGCTGTTTTGTGAATAGTAGCTTTGTTATAGAGCTTGAAATCTGGTATTGAAATCCCAGCGACTTTGTGCTTCTTTTTCAGGAATGCTGTGGCTATTTGGGCTCTTTTTTTTTTATTCCAGATGAATTTTTGGAGAGTTCTTTCGAGGTCCGGAAATATGCTGTTGGTATTTTAATGGGGAGTGCCTTAAATTTATAGATTGCTTTTGGTAGTATGGACCTTTTAATGATGTTGTTTCTCCCAATCCATGAATACCTTATGTTCTTCCACCTGTTTACATCTTCCTCTATCACTTTTTTTAGTGTCCTGTAGTTTTCTGCGAATAGGTCTTTTACCTCCTTAGTTAAGTTTATTCCTAGGTATCTTAATTTTTTTGGTGTGATAGAAAATGGGATTGCTTTTTTAGTTTCTCTTTCTTTAAGTTCGCTATTGGTGTACAGAAATGCCATAGTTTTATTGGCGTTAATTTTGTAGCCTACTACTTTGCTGAACTCATTTAGTGAGTCTATTAGTTTTTTTATGAAGTCTTTCAGAGTTTTTATGTACAATATCATGTCATCTGCAAATAAGGATAGCTTTACTTCTTTTTTTCCAATTTGGATGCCTTTTATTTCTTCTTGTCTAATTGCAATGACTAATACTTCCAGTACTATGTTGAACAGGAGTGGTGAGAGTAGTCATCCCTGTCTTGTTCCTGTTCTTAGTGGAAATTTTTGTAGCTTTTGCCCATTGAATATGATGTTTGCTGTGAGTGTATCATATATGGCTTTTATTATTTTGAGGTCTGATCTTTCTATTCCCATCTTGTTCAGAGTTGTTAAAAAGAAAGGGTGTTGGATTTTGTCAAATGCTTTTTGTGCATCAATTGATATGACTATGTGATTTTTATCTCTAATTTGTTTATGTGATGTATCAGATTTATTGATTTGTGGATATTGTACCATCCTTCCATTCCTGGGATGAATCCTCCTTGGTCATGGTGCATGATCTTTCTGATGTACTGCTGGATCTGATTTACTAGAATTTTATTCAGGATTTTGGCATCTATATTCATGAGGGATATTGGCCTGTAATTCTCTTTTATTGTGTAGTTTTTATCTGGTTTTGGTATTAGGGTGATGCTGGCTTCATAGAAGGAGTTTGGAAGTGTTCCATCCTCTTGACGTTTCTGGAATAGTCTGAGGAGGATAGGTATAAGTTCTTCCTTGAATGTTTGGTAAAACTACCCTGTAAAGCCGTCTGGCCCTGTGCTTTTGTTTTCTACAAGCTTTTTGATGACTGCTTCAATTTCTTCCATACTTATTGGTCAATTGAGCTATTTAGATTCTTCCTGATTGAGTTTTGGGAGGTTATATTTTTCTAGAAATATATCTATTTCCTCCAGGTTGTCCAGTTTGTTGGAGTAGAGTTGTTCATAGTATTTTTTAACAATCCTTTGTATTTCAATGGGGTCTGTTGTTATTTCACCTCTTTCATTTCTGATTTTATTTATTAGGGTCCTCTCTCTTTGCTTCTTGGTGAGTCTGGCTATAGGTTCATCAATCTTGTTTATCCTTTCAAAGAACCAGCTCTTGGTTTTGTTGATCTTCTGTATTGTTTCTTTGGTCTCTATGTTGTTTATCTCTGCTCTGATCTTTACTATTTCCTTCTTTCTGCTTACACTGGGCTTTTCTTGTTGCTCTCTTTCTAACTCTTTGAGTTGTTGGGTTAGATAATTTATTGCCGTTGTTTCTGGGTTTTTTTTTTGCGGTAGGAATGTAGAGTTATGAACTTCCCTCTCAAAACTGCTTTCGTCGTGTTCCATATATTTTGGGTTGTTGTGCAATCATTGTCATTTTTTTTGCCATTATGTCTTCTATTTCTTTCTTGATCTCTCCGGTAACCTAGTCATTGTTTAATAGCATGCTGTTTACTCTCCATGTATTTGATTTCTTTGGATTGTTTTTATTGTAGTTGATTTCCAGCTTTATGCCTCTGTGATCTGAGAATATGCTTGATATGATTTCTATCTTCTTGAATTTGGAGAGACTTTGCCTATGACACAACATATTGTCTATCTTTGAAAATGACCCATGGGCACTTGAAAAGAATGTATATTCTGTGGCTTTGGGGTAAAATGATCTGAAGATGTCAATTAATTCCTTCTGGTCTAGTGACTCATTGAGGATTGATGTTTCTTTACTGATTTTTTTAGAGGATTTGTCCAATAGTGATAGTGGGGTATTAAAGTCTCCTACTATGATTGTATTGCTGTTGGTCTTTCCCTTGATATACTCCAGGAGTGTTTTTATGTATTTGGGTGCTCCTGTATTGGGTGCGTATATGTTTACCAGAGTTATTTCTTCTTGTTGGATTACTCCCTTCAGTATTACGTAGTGACCTTCTTTATCTCTTGTTATGTCCTTCACTTTGAGATCTAATTTGTCGGATATAAGTATGGCTACCCCAGCTTTTGTTCCATTTCCATTCACCTGAAGAAACTTTTTCCATCCTTTCACCCTCAGTCTGTGTGTGTCTGTTTTTCGGAGGTGGGTTTCTTGTAGACAGCAGATATATGGGTCCTGTTTTCTTATCCAGAACGTTACCCTATGTCTTTTGATTGGAGCATTTAAACTGTTTACATTTAAAGTTATTATTGATAGGTACTTATTTTTGGCCATTTTTGTTCTTTCCCCCTTTCTTCTTTCGTTGCTTCCTATTGCTTTTTACAGCAGACCCTTTAGCATTGCTTGCATTGCTGGTTTGCTGGTAATGTATTCCCTTAGACCTTTTTTGTCTGTGAAGCTCCTAATTTGAACTTCAATTTTGATTGATAGCCTTGCTGGTACAGTATTCTAGGATTCAGACCCTTTCTTTGCATGACTTTGTATATTTCATTCCATTCCCTTCCTGCCTGATAAATTTCTGTTGAGAAAACACTTGCTAATCTGATGGGGGTTCCTTTGTAGGTGACTTTCTGTCTCTCTCTGGTGGCTTTTAAGATTCGCACTTTGACATTGATGTTTGCCAATTTATTTATAATGTGCCTTGGCATAGGTCTTTGGGGGTTTAATTAGCGTGGGACTCTGTGAGCTTCTTGAATTTGTGTGGGTTTTTTCTTTCCTATATCAGGAAATTTTTCTGTCATTATTTCTTCCAACAGGTTTTCTATTCTTTGCTCAGTTTCCTGTCCCTCTGGAAACCTTATTATGCAGATGTTGTTTTGTTTCATGTTGTCCCAAAGTTCCCTTAGGCTCTCCTCCTGCTTTTTAATTTTTTTTCTAGAAGCTGCTCTACTTGAGTATTTTTTCCTACCTTGTCTTCCAGCACACTGATGCAGTCCTCTGCTTCTTCTAGTCTACTCCTGATACTTTCTATGGAGTTCTTTACCTCAGCAATGTCACTTTTCATTTCTTCTTGGCTCTTCTTCATTTCTTCTTGCCTGTTCTTCATTTCTTCCTGGGTCTTCCTCATTTCCTCTTGGTTCTTCTTCAATTCCTCTTGGTTCTTACTCATATTGTCAAATTTGTCTTCCATTCTTTTCAGCAACTTTATGACCATTTCTCTGAATTCTTTTTTTGACAGGTTGCTAACTTCCATTTCGTTTACCTCTTTTTCTGGTGAGGCTTGTTTTTCTTTCATATGTGGGCTGTTTCTTTGTCTCCCCATGGTCTCTTCTCTGTGTGTCTGGTTATGTAGTTCTCACTCTCCTGTGTTGATTTAAAGGCACAAAATACAACACAACCATGTGCAACACACCATGCACTGAACATGAATATATTCACGGTATTGGTAACTCCAAATTAAAGGTGATTCCCAGAGAAAGGCAAATTTGGAGATAGGTGAGAAAGAAGGAGAACCCCCCCCACACACACACAAAGAAAGACAGGAATGCTAAAATGATATTGGGAAAAGGGGGAGAAGTAAAAAAAAAAAAAAGAAAAAAGAAAATGGGAATAAACTATAAATGTGGGGTGAAAACTCCTATAGGATAGCCACTAATCTGAACAAAAGCCAGCAACAAGTACTTGGAGATTGGCACAAACTACATACAACTACTAATATCAAGAGAGGTGAGGGAATACAGAAGCAAAATCTATCAAAAAACAATGCAAACGAGGACAAAAAAAAATAAAAAACAACACCAACCCCCCCCCACACACAAAACAAACCAAAATAAAAGAATAAGAAAACCAATCTCACAAACCTGCATAAAAAATCCATATAACCAATAGTTAAGTAAACAACAACAACAGGACAGAGAGAAAAACAATTTATAATAGTGAAGTCAGAGAAGCAAGAGGTAAGTATGGACTTGGAGTAGATGGTTGGAGATTAGATATATAAGTGGATTGAAATTTTAACAGGGGGTAAAAAGAAAGAATAAGGTAAATCTAAAGCGGCAAAAGTGTAAGGGAAACAAGGCACTAAATAGGGAAAGTTTAGCAAGAGAGTGGTGGCATAAAGGTGAAGTTGAGGTAGAGTAAAAGATACTAAAGGGTAGATGAAAATAGACTATAGAACACTAATCCCAAAGTAGAATAAAGTGAAAATAAAATCAATTCTTTAATTTGTGTTCCACAAGAGTCAGTTTGTGATTCAGCCCCTGGGTGGCAGTGTTTCTAGATTGACCTCTGGGTCTATTGGTCCTCTCTAGCCTGAACTAAAATCTTGCTGTCCCTGTGGTATTCAATACTGATTTGTGGGGGTGTGCTGCTCCAGAGCTGCCTCTATAATGGTGACTGCTGGTTTAGCATTCAGGACCCTCCCAAATTTTTTTGTGTTTCCCTCCTCTCTCAGGTCCAAATGGGTTGCTTTCTAGGGATTCCTTCTGCCACCAGCTCCAAGGGCCCTCTTCCACGTTTACCAGCTCCAACAGCCACAGATTTTATTTCAGGCGCAGATCTCCCGGCTCTGAGTTCCAAGGTGCAGATCTCCCAGCTCTGCCAGCTCTCTCAGTCTCGTGCCCAAAGTAACCCCAGTGGTAACCTGACCTTTCCATGCCTGAGCGCAGAACTCCTTAGACTCTGCACGTCCGCTCCAACTGGGCACTGGTGTTCTGGGGGTCTCAGCCGTCTAGTGGGTACTGCAGCTGTATATTTTCAGACCCTTCGCCTTCAAGATGGCGTGATCCACCTCTGCTCCAGTGGCTCCACGAGAGAACCCAGCAGTCCTGGGGCCGCTCTGTCGTGGGAAGCCAGTCCAGTAGTCCCCTATCTTCTCCTAGAGCAAAACTGTCCCCCTACTCACCATCAAACTCTCCCTGTGCAACCCTCAGCTGCTCCCTCCTTCTGCCCTGGGACCAGATTCAGATCACATCCCTCTGTTTTGCTGCCATTCCCCCCCCCTTTGAATATTTCTTGCCACTACCATCTGGCCTGCAGAGTTTGTGTTGAGAAATCAGCTGACAGCTGTATGGGTACTCCCTTATAGTTAACTGTTTTTCTCTTGCTGCTTTTAATATTCTCTCTTGTCTTTTGCTCTTGGCATTTTAATTATATTTCTTGGTGTGGTCTTCTTTGGATTCCTCTTTTGAGGGGTTCTGTGCACTTCTTGGACTTGTAAATCTATTTCTTTCACTAGGTGGGGGAAGTTTTCAGCCATTATTTCATCAAATAGGTTTTCAGTATTTTGCTCTCTCTCTTCTTCTGGCACCCCAATAATTTTGATGTTGGTATGCTTGAAGTCGTCCCAGAGGCTCCTTACATTATCTTCATATTTTTTGATTCTTTTTTCTTTTTTCTTTTCTGGTTGGCTGTTTTTTGCTTCTTTGTATTTCAAATCTTTGACTTGATTCTTGCGATCCTCTAGTTTTCTGTTGGCTCTGTGTATATTATTTGTTTATTTCAGTCAGTTTATGTTTAATTTCTAGTTGGTCCTTTTTCATATCCTTGAGGGTCTTACAAAATTTATTGGCCTTTTCTAGAAAATTCTTGAAAAACCTTATAACCATGGTTTTGTACTCTATATACAGTAGTTTGCTTTCCTCCATTTCTTTCATTTGTAATATGTTTCTTTTTCTCTGCATTTTAGCTGCTTCCCTTAGTTGATAGAGTGGCTTTGTGTGCTAGGTGTACTATAGGGCACAGTGGCTCAGCCTCCCCAGTTACCTGAGGTGGACACTCTTGGTGCACCCCTTTGTGGACTGTGTGCAGAATCTTGTAGTTAAGCCTTGATTGTTGTTGGTATCAATGGGAGGAATTTACCTCCAGGGCAATTGGCTGTGAGGATCAGCTGTTTCTATTTTGAGAGAAGTTCTATTCTGGAGATACCCTTATGAGGCAAGACTTGCTTCAGTTGGGGCCTTGGTGCTCACTGACTCTGCCCCCTGAGTGTGTCTCTTATGGATCTGCAGAGTTGTAATCTGGATGGTCCTACTCTGACCTTTGGATACACTGGTTCTTGGATCTCCAAGGCGGTGCTAATTCAGCCTCTGCCTGAGGCCACCCAGCAGGAGCTACAGAGATCTGCAGATTCCTCTTTGTTTGGGTTTTGGAGGTACCCAGATGAGGCCCAGCTGTGAAACAATGCTGTGGGGCCAGAACTGGAGTTCAGAGCAGTCGGGAGCTTGTGTCTCTCTCCTGCTCAAAAAAGCCAGCTGTGTACTCAGCTCCCAGTCCTCTTAGTGTGCATGCCCCTGTACCTCTGCACTTTGCTTCCGCAGTTCTTCTGATTCTCAGTGTGCTTTTCTCTTCCCTTCTAGTTGTAGAATTTCCACTTAGCCAGCCTTCCTGTGGTTCTGGATGATGTTCGTTTTGTCTTTTGGTTGTAGTTTTGAAGTGGTTGTGTGAGGCGGCAAGTTCAGGTGTTCACCTATGCCACCATCTTGGTTTCTCCTGGAACCAAAATTTTCTAGTTTATTTTTTAATCCTCACCCAAAGATATTTATTCCGTTGACTATTTTTTGACTTTTATTTTATTATTTTAAAAATTATTTCTTGTTGAAAGTATTACATATGTCCCCTTTCCCTGACTTGTCTTCGCTCAGCCTTCCCCAGCCCCCCCCCGCCCTAGCTTTCACCCTCCCCCATTTTCTGTGTCTATTGGTTATACTTATATGCATACAAGTTCTTCTACCCTCCCCACCTTCCCCTGCCCATTGACTTTTTTAGAGAGAGAGGAGTAGAGGAAGGAGGAAGAGAGAGAGAAACATCTATGTGAGAGAGACACATTGATTGGTTGCCTCCAGTTCGCATCTGAACTGGGCTATGGATAGAGCCTTCAACCATATATGCCCTTTACTGGGAATCAAGCTGATGTTCTAACCACTGATCCAAACTGGATAGGATTATTTTGTTATTTTTAATTTTGTTTATATGGTGTATCCAATTTACTGATTTGTAAATTTTGTACCTACCTTTCACCCCAGGACTGCATCTTACTTGATCATGGTATCTGATCTTTTTTAATGTATTGCAGGAGCCTGTTTGTTAATATTTTGTTGAAGACTTTAGCATCTATGTTCATCAGGTATATTGGCCTATGGTTTTCTTTCTTTGTAATCTTTTTATCTTGTTTTGGAATTAGGATAATGCTGGTGTTGTAAAATGAGCTCAGGAGTCTTCCCTCCTCTTGAATTTTTTGGAGTAGCTTGAGAAGAATAGGTGTTAGTTCATCTTTGAATATTGGTGAAATTCACATGTGAAGCCATGTGATCCTGGACTTTTGTTTTTGTGAGTTTATTTTATTACTACTTCAGTTTCACTAGTTAATTTGTCTATTCTATGATTCTTCTTGATTTCATTTGGGAAGATTCTATGTTTCTAGAAATTTAACCATTTCTTGCAGATTGTCCAATTTGTTGGCATATAGTTGTTGGTAGTATTTTCTTACAATCCTTTGTATTTCTTTGGTGTCAGCTATTACTTCTTCTCTTTAATTTATGATTTTATTTTTTGGGTCCTCTCTTTTTTTTCTTGATGAGTCTGGTTAAAGTTTTGTCAATCTCCTTTAGGTTTGCAAAGAACCAGCTGTTGGGAGAGGAGAACTAAGATGGCGGCAAAGGCAAAACACCTATCTTGCCGTCATAATCAGCAATTTTAATACTACAACTTAACGAAGGAACAAACACCTTCCAGAATCACCAGAACGCTCGCCGAGTGAAAATTCCACAAATAAAAGTAAAGATAGGACACTGTGACCCGGAGGAGCGGCGGAGGACAGCGTTGAAAGATTCGCCCGGAGAGAGGTTTGGAGTGCGCGCCGCGGAGAGGGCGGGCGGCTGAAAACCGGCCGGGTTCCTCGAACGGGGAGACGGGCGTCCCACTGGACAGATTCTCCAGCTCTGGGCGAAGTCCAGGGAACCCACTATCACACGGGGTGAAAACTGGACAGTGGGAGGGCACGCCGAAGCTCGGGTGCTGCCGGGTCTGCCGGCTTGTGGAGAAGGCAGCTCTCCCGCGAACAGCTCGGCTGCGTGACGGCGCAGAGAGCGCACCACGACTTGTCTCTCATTTGGAAAACCGTCAGACTGCTTTGTTTTACGACCCTGGGTGAGACATTGCGCATGCAAAGTCATTTGGGGACAGTCTGAATTCCCCGGCAGCCGGTGGAGCTCCACAGCGGCTCTCTCTCAGAGGTACTGGCAGCCATTGTCCCCGGCACAGAGCCCCTGGGGCCGCATAGGGTGGAGCTAACGCTGTCTGCTTGGCCCGGAGACTCCGCCCATCCAACCTGAGCACAGCTGAGCTTCACAGACAATTGGCCTGGAGGTCAAACCCTCCTAGGGCTAACAACAAAAAGCTGGGTTTAAATTCAAAAACACTGAATACAACCCATAAAGGATTGCAGTAAGAGTACCCACCTCAGGTAACTGGGGAGACTGAGCCACTGTCCCTTTGAGGATAGCCACCACATAAAGCAGCCACCATGCAGAGACATGGAAAGAAATCAGGTGTGAAAGAAATGGAGGAGAAAAGACGACAAGACATAGAGTTCAAAACCACGGTTATAAGGCTTTTCAAGAGGCTCCTACAAAAGGCCGATCAACTTAATGAGAATTACCAGGAAATAAACAAGACCAACCAGGAAATAAACAAGACCAACCAGCAAATGAATGAGATTTACAAGGAGATGAATGATACTTACAAAGAAATGAATGAGACCCTCAGGGAAATGTGCAAGACCTCTGAGGATACAAACCAGACCCTCACAGATAAAAAAAAAGGACCAACTAGAAATCAAGCATACACAGGCTGAAATAAAAAATATTACACAAAGTCCTAAAAGCAGTCCAGAGGGCCACAAGAACCAAGTCAAAGATTTGAAATACAAAGAAGCAAAATCCACTCAGCTGGAAAAGCAAGAAACAAAAAGAATTCAGATAATTGAAGATAGCATAAGGGGCCTCTGGGACAACCTCAAGCAAGCCAACATCCGAATTATTGGGGTGCCAGAAAAAGAGAGAGAGCAAGTTAATGAAAACCTACTTGAAGAAATAGTGACTGAAAACTTTCCCCACCTGGTGAAAGAAACTGACTCAAAAGCCCAAGAAGTACACAGAACCCCAAAATATAGGAATCTAAAGAGGACCACACCAAGACATATCATAATTAAAATGCCAAGAGCAAAAGATAAAGAGAGAATATTAAAAGCAGCAAGAGAAAAACAGTTGGTTACCTATAGGGGAACACCCATACGATTGTCAGCGGATTTCTCAACAGAAACGATGCAGGCCAGACGGGAGTGGCAAGAAATATTCAAAATAATGAAGAGCAAGAATCTACAACCAAGATTACTCTATCCAGCAAAGCTATCATTCAGAATTGAGGATCAGATAAAGTGCTTCGCAGATAAGAAAAAGCTAAAGGAGTTCATCACCACCAAACCAGTATTATATGAAATGCTGAAAGATATTCTTTAAGAAGAGGAAGAAGAAAAAGGTAAAAATATAAATTATGAACAACAAATACACATCTATCAACAAATGAACATAAAAATCAAGTGAACTGATAGGCTGATGAACAAGATAAACTGGTGACTATAACAGAAACATGGACATAGAGAGGGAATGGACTGACAATTCTTGGGGAGAAAAGTGTTGTTGGAAGTACAGCAAGAGATCGGACAAAAATCTTGCAACAATGGGAGAGGACATTGGGGAGGGGGAGGTGAGGGTGGAGGGTGGGATAGGTACAGGGTGGAGGGAAGATATAGGGGGATAAAAAAGGGGAAACAATGTAATTAATAAACTGAACAATAAAAAAAAATTAAAAAAAAAAAAAAAAAAAAAAAAAAAAAAAAAAAAGAACCAGCTGTTGGTTCTATTGATCTTTTGTATTGTGTTTTTTTAGACTTTTTTTTTTAAATGGGCTGAATTCTTTATTTTTTATTTTTTAAATCTTTATTGTTCAGTTTATTAATTACGTTGTTCCCTCCCCCCCCATAGCTCCCCACCACCTGGTACCCATCCCACCCTCTGCCCTCATCCCCCTCCACTGTCCTCTCCCATAGTTGCATGCTTTTTGTCCAGTCTCTTGCTGCACTTCCCACACCCCTTTTCTCCCCAAGAATTGTTAGTCAATTCCCTCTCTATGCCCATGATTCTGTTACATTCACCACTATATCCTGTTCATCAGCTTATTAATTCATTGATTTTTAGATTCATTTGTTGATAGATGTGTATTTGTTGTTCATATTTACACTTTCATCTTTTTCTTCTTCCTCTTCTTAAAGAATATCTTTCAGCATTTCATATAATATTGGTTTGGTGGTGATGAACTCCTTTAGCTTTTTCTTATCTGTGAAGCACTTTATCTGACCTTCAATTCTGCATGATAGCTTTACTGGATAGAGTATTCTTGGTTGTAGATTCTTGCTGTTCATCACTTTGAATATTTCTTGCCACTCCCGTCTGGCCTGCATCGTTTCTGTTGAGAAATCCGCTGACAATCGTATGGGTGCTCCCTTATAGGTAACCAACTGTTTCTCTCTTGCTGCTTTTAATATTCTCTCTTTGTCTTTTGCTCTTGGCATTCTAATTATGATGTGCCTTGGTGTGGTCCTCTTAGGGTTCCTATATATTGGGGTTCGGTGCGCTTCTTGGACTCCTAAGTCTATTTCTTTCACCAGGTGTGGGAAGTTTTCGGTCACTATTTCTTCAAATAGGTTTTCATTGTCTTGGTCTCTCTCTTTTTCTGGCACCCCTATAATTCGGATGTTGGTATGCTTGAGGTTGTCCCAGAGGCCCCTTACACTATCTTCAATTTTTTGGATTCTTTTGGTTACTTGCTTTTTCAGCTGAGTGGATTTTCCATCTTTGTATTTCAAATCTTTAACTTGGTTCTTGGGGTGCTCCAGAGCACTTTTAGGTCTTTGTATAATATTTTTTATTTCAGTCAGTGTATGCTTAATTTCTGGTTGGTCCTTTTTCATATCCTTGAGAGTCTCCTTTATATCATTGAGAGTCTCCTTCATTTCCACGTTGGTCTTGATCATTTCCTTGCAGGTCTCGTTCATATCCTTGAGGGTCTTGTTCATTTCCTTGTAGGACTCATTGATTTCCACGTTGGTCTTGATCATTTCCTTGCAGGTCTCGTTCATTTCCTTGTAGGTCTTGCTTATTTCCTTATAGGCCTCGACCTTTTGTTGGAGCCTCTTGAAGAACCCTATAACCGTGGTTTTGAATTCCACGTCCAGTCGTTTTTTTTCCTCCATTTCTTTCACATCTGATTTCTTTCCATGTCTCTGCATGGTGGCTGCTTCCCTGAGTTGGTCAATTAGCTTTGTGTGGTAACTTTGTGTGTCCCACTACTAGGGACAGTGGCTCAGCCTCCCCGGTTACCTGTGGTGGATATGGGTTGCACAGTCTTGCTGAAGTTAAGCTCAGTTAATTGTTGTTAGCACTTGGAGGGGTTGACCTCAGGCCAATTGTCTGTGAAGCTCAGCTGTGCTCAGGTTGGATGGGCGGAGTCTCTGGGCCAAGCAGACAGCGTTAGCTCCGCCCTATGCGGCCCCAGGTACTTTGTGCCGGGGGCAATGGCTGCCAGCACCTCTGAGAGAGAAACGCTGTGGAGCTCCACCAGCTGCAGAGGAATTCAGACTCTCCCCAAATGAATCTACACTCCCAATGTCTCACCCAGGCTCGTAAAACAAAGCAGACTGACGGTTTTCCAAATGAGAAAGCAAGTCGCAGAGCGCTCTCTGCGCAGTCACGCAGCCGAGCTGTTCGCGCAAGCTGCCTTCTCCACAAGCCGGTAGGCCCCTGCAGTGCCCGAGCTTCGGCGTGCCCTCCCACTGTCCAGTTTTCACCCTGTATGATAGTGGGTTCCCTGGACTTCGCCCAGAGCTGGAGATTCAGTCGAGTGGGACGTCTTTGTCTCCCTGTTTGAGAAAACTGGCCGGTTTTCAGCTGCCCGCCCTCTCCATGGCGCGCGCTCCAAACCTCTCTCCGCGTGAATCTTTCAACGCTGTCCTCCGCCGCTCCTCCGAGTCACAGTGTCTTATCTCCGCTTTTATTTGTGGAATTTTCACTCGGCCAGCTTTTTGGTGATTCTGGAAGGTGTTTGTTCTTTCGTTAAGTTGTAGTATTAAAATTGTTGAGTATGACGGCGAGATAGGTGGTCCACCTATGCCACCATCTTGATTCTCTCTGGATATGATTTTAATCTTCTAAAATTTATTGAGAATTGTTTTGTGTTATATTGTTTTTTATCCTAGAAAATGTTCCATGTGAAATGGAAAATAATGTATATGCTGCTGCTTTGGGGGAAAATGATCTGAATATATCCATTAAATTCATGCGATCTAATGTGTTATTTAAAGCTGCTTCCTTGTTGATTTTCTTTTTTTTCTATTTTAGTTTTATTTATTTTTTCTTTATTGTTCAGTTTATTAATTACATTCTTTCCGCTTTTTAATCCCCCTATATCTCCCCTCCACCCTGTACCTATCCCACCCTCCACCCTCACCTCCCCCTCCCCAATGTCCTCTCCCATTGTTGCAAGATTTTTGTCCAATCTCTTGCTGTACTTCCCACAACCCTTTTCTCCCCAAGAATTGTCAGTCCATTCCCTCTCTATGTCCATGTCTCTGTTATATTCACCAGTTTATCTTGTTAATCAGCCTATCAATTCACTTGATTTTTATGTTCATTTGTTAATAGATGTGTATTTGTTGTTCATAATTTATATTTTTACCTTTTTCTTCTTCCTCTTCTTAAAGAATATCTTTCAGCATTTCATATAATACTGGTTTGGTGGTGATGAACTCTTTTAGCTTTTTCTTATATGCGAAGCACTTTATCTGATCCTCAATTCTGAATGATAGCTTTGCTGGATAAAGTAATCTTGGTTGTAGATTCTTGCTATTCATTATTTTGAATATTTCTTGCCACTCGCGTCTGGCCTGCATTGTTTCCTTTGAGAAATCTGCTGACAATCGTATGGGTGCTCCACTGTAGGTAACCAACTGTTTTTCTCTTGCTGCTTTTAATATTCTCTCTTTATCTTTTGCTCTTGGCATTTTAATTATGATATGTCTTGGTGTGGTCCTCTTTAGATTCCTATATTTTGGGGTTCTGTGTACTTCTTGGGCTTTTAAGTCAGTTTCTTTCACCAGGTGGGGGAAGTTTTCAGTCACTATTTCTTCAAGTAAGTTTTCATTACCTTGCTCTCTCTCTTTTTCTGGGACCCCAATAATTCGGATGTTGGCATGCTTGAGGTTGTCCCAGAGGCCCTTTACGCTGTCTTCAATTATCTGAATTCTTTTTGTTTCTTGCTTTTCCAGCTGAGTGGATTTTGCTTCTTTGTATTTCAAATCTTTGACTTGGTTCTTGTGGCCCTCTGGACTGCTTTTAGGACTTTGTGTAATATTTTTTATTTCAGTCTGTGTATGCTTGATTTCTACTTGGTCCTTTTTTGTATCTGTGAGGGTCTGGTTCGTATCCTCAGATGTCTTGTCTATTTCCTTGAGGGTCTCATTCATTTCCTTGAGGTTCTCATTCATTTCCTTGTAATTCTCATTCATTTCCTGGTTGGTCTTGTTTATTTCCTGGTAATTCTCATTAAGTTGATAGGCCTTTTGTAGGAGCCTCTTGAAAAGCCTTATAACCGTGGTTTTGAACTCTATGTCTTGTCGTCTTTTCTCCTCCATTTCTTTCACACCTGATTTATTTCCATATATCTGCATGGTGGCTACTTTATGTGGTAGATATCCTCAAAGGGACAGTGGCTCAGCCTCCCCAGTTACCTGAGGTGGGTACTCTTCCTGCAATCCTTTATGGGTTGTATTCAGTATTTTTGAATTTAAACCCAGCTTGTTGTTGTTAGCCCTAGGATGGTTTGACCTCCAGGCCAATTGGCTGTGAAGGGAGACTGTGTTCAGGTTGGATGGGCGGAGTCTCTGAGCTGCACAAGCAGCATCAGCGTCAGCTGCATCCTATGTGGCACTTGTGCGCGCGGGTCTCTGTTGGATAGGGATGGCTGCAGACACCTCCAGGAGAAAGCCGCTAGTCTCTTCCCCTTGCCAGACAAGTCTGCCTTTCCCCAAATGTGCCTGCACACCGAAAGTCTAGCCCAAGGTTGTAAAATAGATGGTTTCCGGAACCAGGAGACAAGTTTCCAGGGGGCAAGTCGCGGGTTTGCGTGACCCTTGGGACTAGGAGCCTCTGCCGCACCCCGCTTCCAGGGTGGGTCCCCCGGACCTCGGACCTCGCCTGGCACTGGGGAATCTGTGCAGTGGGACGTCTCCACGTACCCCGGATCTCGGACCTCGCCTGGCGCTGGGGAATCTGTGCAGTGGGACGTCTCCGCCCTCCCCGTAGGAGAAATCCGGCGAGGGTGCTGCTCCAGCCCCAGCCCCCACGCATCCAGGACGTCTCCTAACCTGTTTCCCTCTGAAAGACCGTGCTCCCGCTGCTCCTGAGTCTCAGCGTCCCACCTTTACTCTTATTAGTGGAGTTTTCATTCAGCCAGCTTTCTGGCGATTCTGGGTGCTGTCTGTTCTGCTGTTATGTTGTAGTTGTTAAATCGTTGCGAGGGGCAGAACAATAGGTGTTTACCTATGCTGCCATTTTGGTGTTCCTCCCTTGTTGATTTTCTGTCTGGAAGCTTGCCATTGATGTCAAAGGGTAGTTAAAATTACCTACTATGACTGTATTACTATTTACCTCTCCCTTATGCACATCAAGATTTGCTTTGCATATATAGGTGCTCCAATGTTGGGTGCATAAATGTTCGTGAGTTTCTTCTTGTTGGATTGCTCTCTTTATCATTATGTAGTGTTCTTTGTGTCTTACTAAAGCCTTTAATGTCTATTTTGTCAGATATTATTACTAGTCCAGCTTGTTTTTCATTTCCATTTGCATGAAATATTCTTTTCCATTTTTTTACTTTTAGCTTGTGCATTTCTTTCATTCTGAGGGGGTGTTCTCCTATAAACATCATACATGTGGGTCTTATTTTCTTACCCATTCAGCTCCCCTATGTATTTTTATTGGAACATTTAAACCATTTACCTTTTAAGTGCTTATTGATAG
The DNA here is from genome assembly GCA_027563665.1 of Antrozous pallidus. Lineage (NCBI taxonomy): Eukaryota > Metazoa > Chordata > Mammalia > Chiroptera > Vespertilionidae > Antrozous > Antrozous pallidus. Next base: position 88,885,824 of record CM050509.1, on the reverse strand, counting down.
TTACATATTTATTGCTATTTTATTCTTTTAACTATGTTCCTCTGTTTTTATTTTCTTCTTTTTCTGATTCTTCTTAAGAAGACCCTTTACCATTTTTTAACATACTGGTTTAGTGATAACAAACTCCCTATAGCCTTTTCTTTTCTGGGAAGCTCTCTATTTCTCCTTCAATTTTACATGACGGCCTTATTGGGCAAAGTGCTATTGGTTGTAGGTCCTTGCTTTTCATCATCTTGAATATTTAATGCCCATATCTTCTGGCTTGAACTATTTCTCTTGAGAAATCAGCTGATGATCTTATGGCAGTTCCCTTGTAGGTAACTGTCTTACTCTTGCTGCTTTTAAGATCCTCTTTTTGTCTTTAACCTTTGCCATTTTAAGTTTGATGTGGCTTGATGTGGGCCTCTTTTGGTTCATCTTGTTTGGGATCCTTTGTACTTCATGGACATGTGTGTCATTTTCCTTCACCAGGTTAGGGAAGTTTTCAGTCATTATTTCTTCAACTAGGTTCTCAATGCTTTGATCACTATCTTCTCCTTCTGATACCCCTATGATGAGGATAGTGTTACTTTTCATTTTGTCCCAATGTTTCCTTAAACTACCATCATTTTTTTTAAAAATTCTTTTTTCTTTTTGAGTGTTTGATTTGTGTTTTCTCTTACCTTGTCTTCAAAATCATGAATTTAATTCTCTGCTTCATCTAACATACTGTTGATTCCTTCTAGTGTATTATTCATTTCATATATTCTTCCTTCTGACTGTTTTTTAATAATTCCTATATACCTTTCTTTGTTAATTCTCACCAGAAGATATTTTTTCCATTAATATTTTTGGAAAGAGTGGAAGGGAGGGGGAGGAGAGAGGGAGAGAGAGAGAAAAAGAAAAAGAAACATCAATGTGAGAAAGACACATCAATTGCTTGCCTCCTGCATCACCATGACAGGGGCTGTGGATCAAACCTGCAACCCACGTATGTGCCCTTGACCAGGAATCAAACCCACAATTTTTGGTGTGTGGGCCAATGCTCTAACCATTGAGTAACACCAGCCAGGGCTATGCCTTTTGTAATGCTGCTGTTGAAGTTCTTTATAGTTCTCACTCACTCCCTTTAGCATCCTTATAACCATTAATTGCTTGCCTCCATTTTGTTTATCTCTTTTTTTTTTTGTAGAGATCCTTCTGTTCATGTGGGGTATGTTTCTTTGACTCTTCATTTTGGCTCTCTCTTTATGTTTGTTTCTATGTGTTAGATAGATTTGCTATGATTTCCAGACTTGGGAGGGTAACCTTTTATAGTAGCTGTTTTGCGGGACCCTGTAGCACAGTCTCCTTAACCACCTGCACTGGGTGCTTCAGGAATGTCCCTTGCATGGGTTATGTAGAACCTCCTGTTTTAATTGAGTCTTGATTGCTATTGGCTCATATGTGTGTGGGATCAACCCTCAGGCTGCCTGACTGTGAGGATCAACCCTGATCATAGTGTATGAGTTGCCATGCAGGTGCTGACTATATGAAGCAGAATTTGCCTCAGCAGTGTGTGTGGTTGATCTCCCTTTGGATATGTTGCATGTGAAGCTAATTAGATTCTGCTCTGATATTGTCTGAAGATGGCCACTAGGTGTGTTGATTCGGGGACCTCTTGGGGAGCAGGCCAATATCAGATATTGCCTGTGACTCACCCTGGGCAACCTATTTGGAGCTACAAAGTGATCCACAGTTTGTGGCTGCCTCTGCTGGACCTGGGTGTGCACAAGAAGGATCAGGCTACATACCAAAGCTGGCTTTTACCAGCACTGGGTTTGGGGGCAGGTCAGTAAAAGTTCTGAGGAACCCCAAGGTCTGCCTCTGCCTCCTCCACCTGCTGGCTGCTGGTTAAGCTTGGTCAATGAAAGACCCTCTGATGGTAATCAAGTTGCATGCACTAGGTTTTTAGTGAACTACCAGATATAGGAGAGAGGTGTTCATCAGATCTATACAGATTTAAACTTGGTGCCAGTGGCTAAGTATGAGACACTCGGGAAATGTCTTAGGATATACCAAGTCTAGATGTTACCCACTGGGTATTTGCACATCTTTATGGTGTGGTGTGGTCTCAGAGAGTCATAAGGCTGAGGTCCACTAAGTTTATGAAGCCCTCAAAAAACAAAACTTGGCCATGTGAAGGGAAGGCTCTGCACTGATTGGATGTGCAAGTGAAAAATTCCTCCTGTCCTAGAGCCACTCAGCTCAGTATGTACCAGATTATGCCAGGAGCCTGATCTTTGCAGGATGGGGCCACTGGGAATCAGTGGGGGAGGTGCAGGTCAGGCTTGGGGGAAGTTGAAGATTGTGGCCCCTGTCCCAGAGCCACACAACTCAGTCTGTCCCAGATTCTGCCCAGACCACGGCAGGGCAGAGCTACTAGGAATCAAAAGGGTGGGGCCATTGAGAGGAGAGAGAGAGAGAGAGAGAGAGAGAGAGAGAGAGAGAGAGAGAGGCTAGTGGACCTCTTATGAGGAGGAAGTGCCACTCAGGTTAGGATTAGGGTTATGGTTAGAGTTAGGTGACCAGGAGTGCCTGCCCTGGGGAATATAACCTTGCCATAGTGGAAAGTTTGGGAAATGCCCCAACCCCAAAGCCACACAGCTTAGTCACTGACACCCTTGAGTCTGTTCAGACCTCTACACCCCAGCCTAGGCAGTTGACTCCTCAGCAGGGCAGAAGCTCCATAGGTTGGGTTGGCAGGGAGTCCAGAGTAGGTCTATTGCATTCCCCAGGTTGATACTGCAGGTAGGGGAGTATTCCAACCAAGAATGAGTGTCTGTGGTGCAGTACTGTGACATAGTACAGGGTGTCCTGTGGTTGTTTCTTCATCTTTCTCCCCAGGGCCACAAACCACCATCTCACCTAACACAACTCCAGTCCATTCTGTTCTCCCTGCACTGGAGCCCAGGGTGAGTGGCTAAGAATAAAATTTTGTACATTCGCCTTCTAAGAGGGTGCCTGTGGCCCTGGCTGGGTAACTCAGTTGGTTAGAGCATCATTCCAATGCACCAAGGTTGTGGGTTCTATCCCTGGTAAGGGTATATATAAGAATCAACCAATAACCTGTTTGAAGAAATAATGCCAGAAAATTTCTCTGGCATTGGCAATAAAAAAAACTATGCAAGTCCAAGAAGTACATAGAGTCCCAAAAAAGATGAACCCCAAAAGACTGACATCAAGATACATCATAATTAAACTGGCGAACACCAACAACAAAGTAAGAGTCTTAAAGGCTGCCAAGGAGAGGCAGTAAATGACCTACAAGGGATATCCTATTAGAATATCAACTGATTTCTCAACAGAAACACAAAAGGCCAGAAGGGAATGGAATGAAATGTACAAGATTATGCAAAGCAAGGGACAGAATCCAAAAATACTATACCCAGCAAAGCTGTCATTCAAAATTGAAGATGGAATCAGGAGTTTCACAGACAAAAAAGGACTAAGAGAGTTTATCACCACTAAACAAGCAATGCAAGAAAAGGTAAAGGGTCTGCAAAAAAAAAAAAAAAAGGAAAAAAGGAAAAAATAGGAAGCGAAGAAGGAAGACAGGGTAAAGAATAAAAAAGGTGACAAACAAGTATCTATTAATAATAACTTTAAATGTAAATGGATTAAAAGCCCCAATCAAAAGACATGGAGTAATGGATTGGATAAGAAAATATGACCCATATATCTGCTGTTTTTACAAGAAACCCACCTAAGAAAAAACACACAGAGACTGAGGGTGAAGGGATGGAAAAAGGTTTTTCAGGCGAATGGAAATGAAAAAAAAGCTGGGGTAGCAATATTAATATCTGACAAATTAGATCTCAGAGTAAATGACATAAAAAGAGATACGGAAGGCCACTTCATAATACGAAAGTGAGCAATCCAACGAGAAGAAATAACTTTGGTAAACATAAAAGAATCCAATAAAGGAGCACCCAAATACATTAAAAAGGAGGATATAAAGGGAGAGATTGACAACAATACAATCAAAGTAGGGGGAAAATCCTCTAAACAAAAATTCAGCAAAGAAACATCAATCCTAAATGACTCAGCAGACCACATGGAATTAATTGACATCTTCAGAACATTTCACCCGAAAGCCACAGAATATTCATTCTTTTCAAGTGCAGATGGGTCATTTTCAAAGATAGACCATATACTGGGTCACAGGCAAAATCTCTTCAAATTCAAGAAGATAGAAATCATATCAAGCATCTTCTCAGATCACAATGGCATAAAATAGGAAGTCAGCAACAATAAAAACAATCCAAAAAAAATCAATCACATGGAGACTAAATAGCATGCTATTACACAATGACTGGGTTACCAGAGATATCAAAGAAGAAATAAAAACATTGTGGCAACAAACGACAATGAAACACTGCAACCCAAAACCTATGTGACACTGTGAAAGAATTTGAGAGGGAAGTTCATAGCTCTACAATCCTACTGCAATAAAAAAAAGAAACAATGGTAATAAATTACCTAACCCTACAACTCAAAGAGTTAGAAAGAGAGCAACAAAAAAAGCTCACTATAAGCAGAAGGAATGAAATAATAAAGATCAAAGCGTGCGCGCGCGCGCGCGCGCGCGCACACACACACACACACACACACACACACACACACACAAAAAAAACCAAAAAGAAAAAAACAACAACATACAAAAGATCAACAAAACCAAGAGATGGTTCTTTGAAAGGATAAACAAGATTGATGAACTTCTAGCCAAGCTCACCAAGAAGCAAAGTGAGAGGACACAAATAAACAAAATCAGAAATGAAAATGGAGAAATAACAACAGGCACTACAGAAATACAAAGGATTGTTAAAAATACAATGAAAAATTCTGTTCCAAAAAACTGGGCAACCTGGAGGAAATGGACATATTCCTAGAAAAATGCACCCTTACAAAACTCAATCAGGAAGAATCAAAAAATCACAATAGGCCAATACCTATGGAAGAAATGGAAGCAGTCATCAAAAAGCTTCCAGCAAACAAAAGCCCAGGGCCAAATGGCTTCACAGGGGGGTTTTACCAAACATTCAAGGAAGAACTAAAACCTATCCTCCTCAGACTATTCCAGAAAATTCAAGAGGATGGAACACATCCAAACTCCTTCTATGAAGCCAGCATCACCCTAATACCAAAGCCAGATAAAAATGACACAATGAAAGAGAATTACAGGCCAATATCCCTCATGAATATAGATGCGAAAATCCTCAATAAAATTCTAGCAAATCGGATCCAGCAGTACATCAGAAAGATCATACACCATGACCAAGTAGGATTTATCCCAGGGATGCAAGGATGGTATAACAACCGCAAATCAATAAACGTGATACATCATATAAACACATTGAGAGATGAAAACCACATAGTCATATCAATTGATGCAGAAAAAGCATTTGACAAAATCCAACACCTTTTCTTGATAAAAATTCAACAAGGTGGGAATAGAAGGATCATACCTCAACATAATAAAAGCCATATATGACAAACCCACAGCCAACATCATACTCAATGGGTATAAACTAAAACCATTTTCCCTAAGAACAGCAGCAATATAGGGATGCCCACCCTTACCACTCCTGTTTGACATAGTACTGGAAGTATTAGTCATTGCAATCAGACAAGAAGAAGAAATAAAAGGCATCCAAATTGGAAAAGAAGAAGTAAAACTCTCCTTATTCACAGATGACATACATTGTACACAAGAAACTCTAAAGACTCTGTCAAAATACTTTCGAATTAAGAAATGAATTTTGTAATGTAGTAGGATACAAAATTAATGCCAAGAAATGTATGGCATTTCTATACACCAATAGTGAACTTACAGAAAGAGAGACTAAAAAAGGGATTCCATTTACCATCACACCAAAAAAAACCAAAAACGTAGGAATAAACTTAACTAAGTAGGTAAAACACCTATATGCAGAAAACTACAGGATGCTGAAAAAGAGATATTGGAAGATATAAACAGATGGAAGAATAAACCATGTTCATGGAATGGTAGAATCAACATCATTAAAATGTACATATTACCAAAAGCAATCTATAAATTTAATGCACTCCCCATTAAAATACCAATGGCATATTTCACAGACCTAGAAAGAACTCTTCAAATTTCATCTGAAATAAAAAAAGACCCCGGATAGTCACAGCACTCCTGAGAAAGAAGAACAAAGTAGGCCGGACCTCAATACCAGATATTAACCTGTATTACAAAGCCACTGTTTTCAAAACAGCCCAGTACTAGCACAAAAACTCGCATATAGAACAATGGAATAAAATAGAGAACTCAGATATTGACCCAAACCATTATGTTCAATTAATATTTGACAAAGGAAGTATGAACATACAATGGAGTCAAGACAGTCTCTTCAATAAATGGTTTTGGGAACATTGGACAGATACATACAAAAAAAAAATGAAACTAGACCAACAACTTACACCATACACAAAAATGAACTCAAAATGGATAAAGGACTTAAACTTAAGACAGGAAATCATAAAAGTACTAGAGGAATCCACAGGCAGAGAAATCTCAAACATATGCTGAAGCAATTCATTCACCAATACTGCTACCAGGGCAATGGAAAATAAAGAGAAAATGAACAAATTAGACTACATCAAAATAAAAGGCTTTTGCATAGTAAAATAAACCATCAACAAAACAACAAGAAAGCACATTGTATGGGAGAACATATTTGCAAATGTTATCACTGATAAAGGTTTAATCTCCAACATTTACAGGGAATTCCTACAACTTAATAAAAGAAAGATAAATGATCCAATTAAAACAATGGGCAACGGACCTAAATCGATACTTTTTGTAAGAAGACAAAAGGCCAAGAGACATAAGAAAACATGCTGACAGTCCACAAAGGGGTGCACCAAGAGTGTACACCTTAGGTAACAGAGGAGGCCGAGACACCTAGCACACAAAGCTACCCAACTAACTCAGGGAAAAAGTGAAAATGGGGAGAGAAAGAAAAAGATCACAAACAAAAGAAATGAAGGAAAACAAACGACTGGATATAGAGTTCAAAACCACAGTGATAAGGTATTTCAAGAGGCTCTTAGAAAAAGCCGATAAGGTCAGCGAGAACCTCAAGGATATGAACAAGACCCCTCAAGGAGATGAGCGAGACCCTCGTGGATATGATAAAGGACCAACTAGAAACTAAACATACACTGACTGAAATAAAAATTTTTTTACAGAAACCCAACAGCAGACTAGAGGAACGCAAGAATCAAGTCAAAGATTTGAAATACCAAGAGGCCAAAAACACTCAACTGGAAAAGAAAAAAGAAAAAAGAATCCAAAAATTTGAGGATAGTGTAAGAAGCCTCTGGGACAACTTCAAACATACCAACATCAGATTTATGGGGGTGCCAGAAGAAGAGAGAGAGCAAAATACTGAAAACATATTTGAAGAAATAATGACTGAAAACTTCCCCCACCTGGTGAAAGAAATAGACTTACAAGTCCAGGAAGCACACAGAACCCCAAGCAAAAGGAATCCAAAGAGGACCACACCAAAACACATCATAATTAAAATGCCAAGAGCAAGCCAAAACCAGTTTGGCTCAGTGGATAGAGCATTGGCCTGCAGACTCAGGGGTCCCGGGTTCGATTCCGGTCAAGGGCATGTACCTTGGTTGCAGGCACATCCCCAGTAGGGGGTGTGCAGGATGCAGCTGATCCATGTTTCTAGCTTTCTGTCCCTCTCCTTTCCTCTCTGTAAAAAAAAATCAATAAAATATATTTTTAAAAAATGCCAAGAGCAGAAGACAAAGAGAGAATATTAAAAGCAGCAAGAGAAAAACACTTATTACCTACAAGGGAGCACCCATATGCTTGTCAGCTGACTTCTCAACAGAAACTATGCAGGCAGGACGGGAGTGGCAAGAAATTTTCAGTGATGAACAGCAAGAACCTATAATCAAGATTACTGTACATGGCAAAGCTATCATTCAGAATTGAAGGTCAGATAGAGTTTCACAGATAAGAAGGAGCTAAAGGAGTCCATCAACACCAAATCAGTATTATATGAAATGCTGAAAGGTATTCTTTAAGAAGAAGAAAAAGGTGTCTGCTTCAAACTAGAGTATGGATGGAACTGGAAAACATTATGCTAAGTGAAATAAGCCAGTCAATGAAAGATAAGTATCACATGAACTCACTCATTTATGGAATACAAAGAACAGCATAAACTGATGAACAAAAACAGATCCAAAGACAGAAAAGCATTGACTGTCAAACCTCAGAAGGATGGTAGGGGAGGGCGGGAGTAAGGGGAAGAGATCAACCAAAGGACTTTTATGCATGCATATAAGCCTAATCAATGGACACGGACACCAGGGGGGTGAGGGCATAAGTGATGACGGGGGGAGGAGGGATTGTAAGGGGTAATGGGTGATGAGGACACATATGTAATACCTTAATCAATAAAGAAATTTAAAAAATTATAAAAGGAGTACAAGACATACTTCTCTTCCTTCATAGCATCTAGCACAGAGTAGAGTTAATTATAGGACCTTAGAAATGCCTGCACATGGATTGATTGATTGCCAGCATTCTGCTTTGTGACTCCTTTTAATATTTTAGATGCTGAAAGGTCATTATTGTAATAATCATAAACATCATTTATCTGTTCATGACACTGTCCTGTGTGCTACATAAAATTTAGCAGGGAGTTCTAAAAGTTTAAGAATAACTGAATGGATGTTGATGGTCACTCTAATTGGGAATGATGGCACACATGCTGGAGGCTTCCTCTAAACATTTAAAAATTAAATTTATTGAATCTATAGATAACTTGCTTCTTTCTAAAAATAATTGGAAGCATTTTAAGACAAAAATATGAGAAGGTTACAGCATGAAACTGAGATCTGGACTAATGTAAGAAATGGGTAGAACGAGGAGAAAAAAAAGAAAACATGCTCAAAGTCACTGATTATCTGAGAGATGAAAATCAAAATGACAATGTTTTACTATGTCACACCTGTCAGAGTGGCTATCATCAACAAATCAATAAAGGACAAGTGCTGGTGAGGACTCAGAGAAAAAGAACTCTCGTGCACTGCTGGAGGGAATGCAGACTGGTGCAGCCATTGTGGAGAACAGTATGGAGTTTCCTCAAAAAACTAAAAATGGAACTCCTTTTGACCCAGTAATGCCACTTCTAGGAATACATCCCAAGAAAATAGAAACACCAATCAGAAAGGATATATGCACTCCTATGTTCATAGCAACACAATTCACCATAGCTAAGATTTGGAAACAGCCTAAATACCCATCAGCAGATGTGTGGATTAGAAAACTATGGTACATCTACACAATGGAATACTATGCTGCTATAAAAAGGAAGGAATTCCTACCATTTGCAGCAGCATGTATGGAGCTGGAGAGCATTATGCTAAGTGAAATAAGCAGGCAATGAAAGAAAAATACCATGTGATCTCACTCATTTATGGATAATAAAGAACGTTATAACATGATGAATAAAAAGATAGATACATAAGCAGTAAAACATTGAATAGACTGTCAAATTATAGCAGGAGCCCTGGGGAGTGTTGGAGCGGGGGAAAAGAGATCAACTGAAGGTCTTGTATGCATGCATATAAGCACAACCAATGGATACAAGACACTGGGGCGGTGGGATGATAGCATGTGACGGGGGTAGGGGAGTCTGAGGGAAGGTCAATGAGGAGGAAAATGAGATATATGTACTACTATATGTAATACTTTAAACAATATAATAAAATTTTAAAAAGAATCAACTAATAAATGCATAAATATATGGAATAACAATTCAGTGTTTCTCCTGCTCTTGCTCTCTCTACCTCTTTCCTCTCTCTTTCTTAAATCAATTAAAAAAACTTTTAAAGGGTAATACACAAATTGACCATACCTCTGCTACACCTACCAGACTTCGCCTCTCCCTGGTGGACAGAATCCCTGTTTATTTTTATAGCCACATGTTATATAGGTGCCTTTTCCTGGCTCTGGTGCTCTGGGCTTAGCAGCCTGGTATGGGGTTTAAATCCCACATTCTTCAGGTGGAACTTTTGCAGCTGAAATTTCCCTCCAGATTATCAGCCTCTGCATGTGGGAGTGGGCCATCCCTTTTTGTATCTCTGTATGTTCCACCAGTCTTGATGCCTCTTCTCTTGTAAATCCTTGATTATAAGATTTTTCTTCAGCTAGTCTTCAGCTATTCAGGACAACCTATCTATATAAAAGCCTAAGTGACTGTCACAACCAAATGGAAAACTGAACAGGCTGCATGGGTTGATCAGGCCGGCAAGGGGTTTAGTGAGGGGTGACCAAAGTGACTCAGCAGCATGGCTGTGTGGGACAACCAGGCTTGAAAGGGTGGAGGCACTGAGGGGCAACCAAAGGACTGAACATCAAGCTGCATGGGGTGACCACCTGCAGCATAGGGAGCAGTTGGGGGCACCTAGGCTGGCGGGAGGGGGCAGACAGTTGGTGGCACTCAGGCTGGCAAGCAAAACTAGTTAGGGGTGATCAGGCCAGCACGGGGGGCAGTGAGGGGCATTCAGGCTGGCAGGCAGGTGAGTGATTAGGAGCCAGCAGTATAGAATTATGAGAGGAATGTCCGACTGCTGGAGATTGGGTCTAAACCGGCAGTCAGACATCCCCTGAGGGGTTCCTGGATTGGAGAGGGTGCAGGCTGGGCTGAGGAGACCCTCCCCCCTATGCACCAATTTCACACACTGGGCCTCTAGTAGTTCCATAATTAGTTGTAATTTCAGTTTGGTCTTTGGAGGAGATGAGTTTAACTTCCATTTACTCCACTGCTATCTTGGATCTCCAAGGATTCTATGGTTGAGGAGCTGAGATCTTAGTGTAAGGAGACAGGTAAAGGAAATACAGTTGACTTGAACAATGCAGGAATTAAGAGATTAAGGACACCAACCCTTCCACAGTTGAAATTTGCATATAACTTTTGACTCCTCCTAAACTTAACTATCCTATCTAATAAAAGAGTAATATGCAAATTGACCATATCTCTGCTACACCACAAGCCACGCCCACACACCAATCAGGAGCAAGTATGCAAATTAACCCCAACCAAGATGGCTGCAGCCATGGAGAGAGCAGTCGGGAGGTTTGGGTTTCTCAGGTAATGGAGGAAGACAAACTTTCTGCAGCCCTGGCTTGCCTTGGCCTCCACTTAAGATAACAAAGTTGCAATTGTAATCTCAATAAATCCCAGATACCAGGGCCTCCACTTAGCTCACTGGGGGGCGTGGCTGGCCTGCAAACCACCACAGGACCCTCGCCCAGGCCACCCCACACTCCAAGGGAACCCCCACCCTGATCCGGCACACCATTCAGAGCAAACCAGTTGGCCCCTACCCATGCACCAGGCCTCTATTCTATCTAAGAGTAAGATGCAGATTGACCATTACTCCAACAGTCAAGATGGCTTCCTCCATGTGGTCAAAGATTCTGCCCCCATGTGGACTCAAGATGGCCACCACATGATTGTCCAGCAGGGGAGGGCACTCAGACATCTCTTGAGGGGTCCCTGGCAGGCTGGGCTGAGGGACACCCCCCGCCACCTATGCAAGAATTTCGTGCACCAGGCCTCTAGTTAATAATATACTGTTGACCAGAAGCCTTACTGATAACATAGTCAATTAACACATATACATATACATACACATATACGTATTTTGTATTATTATATACTGTATTATTACAATAAAATAAGCTAGAGAAAAGAAAATGTTATTAAGAATTCACGAGGAGGGGAAAATACATTTATAGTATTTATTGAAAAAAATCCTGTATGATTTTTTTTTCAAACCTGTTCAAACCTGTGTTGCTCAAGGGTCAACTGTAAAGACAATTCCTTCAGATAGTGATAAATGTATGAAGAAAATAAAGCAGTATAATGAGGCTGGGTTGTAATGTAAAAGCAAGTAAGGAAGTGATATAGAAGCTCTTCTGAGGGATCTTGGTCTCAGATCAAGGGCTCCTGCCTTGAGTTGGTTCTCAATATATTGTCAACCTTACCTTATCCTGTGAGAATTTATATGTTATCTGCCCAAGGCAGTGGTTTAAGTGTACCTCCCAGGGGTCTGTACATGGGGATATAGGTATGAGGGGCTGAAGAGAAGGGGGCTATAAACATGGGGCACCTTCATAGGAAAGTTCTGACATCAATTGTCCTTTGGCAAAACTGTTAGTTGTGGTAGATGAAATAATAGTAGTGGCCTGAGAGCTTCCCCCTGATGCTCTCATGAGCCCAGCTCATGCATATTGCTTTCTTCACACGTGTGAACACTGCTTTATCTTAAATACAGCTTAGACATTATCTCATGCCATCACAACCCTTGTCACACTTGAGTACTCTTATTCATTAAACGTTTGGGTATTTCCAGAGCCCAGTACAGAATTGATACTTAATAAGTTCTTATCAAATGAAAGAATAATGGTGACTTTTTCCTTCTGCTTCCTAAACTGACTGGCTTATACCTGTTCATGCATGAAGACTCAGTTCACACATTATCTTATCACCTTGTGCCTCACCTGGGGAGCTCTTCCTCATTCTTTACTTCCTCTGTAAAGCCTTCCTTGACCTCCCCAGGCAGAATCGATCCCTCCCACCTCTGAGAACTCCAGCACATTCTATTCCCCTTATGACATACATCACTAACCACTCTAGGGGTATTTTCTGCTAGGGCTCAGTCAAGTTCCCAAAACTGTAGGTTTCTCAATGGCAAGGACTGCATTGTTGGTAATCTTAAAATCCCCAGCACTAGCCCCTAGAGGGTGCTCAATCAATATTTGTGAATTTTTAAAAATGATTTTTGTCCTAGATAGAGGAGATATGCTGAAGCTGACTTGTTGTGGCTCATGAGAGCCACTTGTTAAATATTTAGGAACTTTGTGAGCCAATTTTTAAACACAACCATTGTTAAAAATTAAATTCCAGTATATGAGAAAACAGAAGACAAGCTGAAATTGAAGGACATTTTATCAAAATGACCACCTAAATGCTATATGGGATCTTGGATTGGATCCTACAACAGAAAAAAGACTTTACTGGGAAAACTGGTGAAATCAAAATAAAGTTTGTATTTCAGTTACTATGATGTACCAAGGTTAATTTCTCAGTTTTGATAATTTTTTAAAAAATTATGTAAGATGTCAACATAAAAGGAAGCTGGGTGGAGGGAGATTTGAAGATGGCTGCCAACGGGAAGGCAGACTGCAAGATAATGCGTGAGTGAGACAATGAAAGGAGAGTGTGTGGTTGCATGGAGAGTGTGTATATGTGAGTTGAGGGACAGCTAAACTTCCAGGGACTGGTAGGGGATTGCCAGACGGGTCCCCTGACTGGGCAGCCTCCACTGCTGCTGAAATCCCTCCTGGAGCAACTGGCTCTGATGCAGAGACTGCGCCATCTTGAAGGGGAGAGGGGATGTTATCAGTAGCCTAAAAATCCCAGGAATCTACAACAACAACACCTAGCAAACAGCTGTGAACCCAGGAACACCAGTCCCCAAGTAGCACCTCCTCACAGAAAGGTCAGATTTTGCCTGGGATAAGATGAGGTCTGTGATCCAGGCAGAAGAGAGAAATGCACAAAATGTGAGCTAGAGGATCCAGAGAAGTCTGCGCCCAAATAGGAATTTGCGGCCTTTGGGGCTAGTGTGATCCATGAAAGTGGAAGGGAATCCACAGGATTCTAACAGAAGGGAACTCTAAAAAGCAACCCATAGTTGAACTAGGTGCAAAAGGCATAAAAATTTATTTTTATTTTTATTTTTATTTTTAAAATATATTTTATTGATTTTTTACAGAGCGGAAGGGAGAGGGATAGAAAGTCAGAAACATAGATGAGAGAGAGACATCGATCAGCTGCCTCTTGCACGCCCCCCACTGGGGATGTGCCTGCAGCCAAGGTACATGCCCTTGCCGGAATCGAACCTGGGACCCCTCAGTCTGCAGTCCGACGCTCTATCCACTGAGCCAAACCGGTCTCGGCAAAAGGCATAAAAATTTTTAACAGCGTACCAGCCTCTTAGACACAAGGGGAAAAAAGACTGCACAGACTTGCATACAGCACCAGAATTCACACACTTACTCTGGTTCTTTTTTCTTTTTTTCTTTTTCCCTTCCCTTTCCTTCCCTTCCTTTCCCTTCCCTTCCATTCCCTTCCCCTTTCTCTTTCTTTCTTTCTTTCTTTCTTTCTTTCTTTCTTTCTTTCTTTCTTTCTTTCTTTCTTTCTTTCTTTCTTTCTTCCTTCCTTCCTTCCTTCCTTCCTTCCTTCCTTCCTTCCTTCCTTCCTCTCTCTCTCTCTCTCTCTCTCTCTCTCTCTCTCTCTCTCTCTCTCTCATTCTTTCTTTCTTTCTTTCTTTTTTAAATTCTTGCTTTTGATTACTAAGTGCAATACATAAGATCACCCAATTGGGGACACTCTAAGAGACTGCAGGGGAAAGTTGTTGTGGAACCTGGGGATCAGAGCAGGGAATAATGATCAGAGAAGCAGCTCTGGGGCAGCCCACTCCAACAAACTGGTATTAAGTACCACAGGGAAAACATAATCTAAACACTAGCCAGAGAGGACCTATAGACCCAGAGGTCAGTCCAGAAACACTGTAACCCAAGGGATGAATCACAAATTGACTCTTGTGTAAACACAGATAAAGGAGTATAAGAAATAAAGAAGTACTGCCTGTTTGAAAATAAGGACTGTGGCTTACAACACTGAGCAGCAGTGGAACACAGGGAACTTCAATACTGTCCTGACTAAGAAACAGGCATGCCACACAAAACAGTAGAGGAAGTGAATGGCCTTCACTATTGTACATTTTTATTTTTATTTTTCATCTTTTAAGAAACTAATTTTTTTCTTTTTTCCTCACTTGATTTTACCTGTTTAATTATTACATTTCCCTATTTAATCAGTATTATTATTACTACTCTTTTACCTTTATTTAAATTGTCATTTTATTTTCTCTTTATTTTAATTTGGGATTAGTATTCTACATTCTATTTTCATCTTTCCTTTAGGATCATTTTACTGTATCTCAACTTTACCTTTATGCCAACACTTTCTTCCTTACTTTTCTCCTTTTGTTGACCTGTGTTTCTCTTACCCTATTCCTGCTTTAGACTTTTCTTATTTCTTCTTTTTACCCCTTGTTCAAATTTCACCCTACTTATATTTATAACTAGAGGCCCAGTGCACAAAATTCGTGCACAGGGTGAGGGGGTAGAGGAGAGTGTCCCTAAGCCCAGCCTGCACCCTCTCCAATCTGGGACTCCTTGAGGGATGTCCAACTGCCCATTTAGCCCCGAACCTGGTAGGATCGGGCCTAAATGGGAAGTTGGACATCCCTCTCACAATCCAGGACTACTGGCTCCCAACTGCTTGCCTGCCTGCCAATTATAATTAAATTGCCTGCCAGCCTGATCACCACTAACCACTCCCTTGCCAACGTGGTTGATGCCTAATTGCTCCTCTGCCATCCTGTTTGCCCCTAACTGCCCTCCTCTGCAGGCCTGGGTTCCCCCCAACTGCTTTTCCCTGAAGGCTTTATCACGCCCAACTTCCCTTTTCTGCAAGCCTTATCACCCCTAACTGCCCTACCCTGCAAGCTTGATCGATTCTAACTGCACTCCCTTGCAGGCCTGGTCCCTCCCAACTGCCTTCCCCTGCTGTCCTCATTACCCACAACTTCCCTCCCCTGCTGGACATCTTGTGGTGGCCATTTTGTGTCCATATGGAGGCAGGATCTTTGACCACGTGGAGACAGCCATCTTTTGTGTTGGAGTGATGATCAGTTGGAATATTACTCTTTTATTAGATAGGATAAAGGCCTGGTGCATGGGTGGGGGCCAGCTGATTTGCCCTGAAGGGTGTCCCAGATCAGGGTGGGGGTTTCCTTGGGGTATGGAGCAGCCTGGGCTAGGGACCTATGCTAGTATTCAGGCCAGCCACTCCCCTCTTCCCCCCACCCAGTGAGCCAAGCAGAGGCCCTGGTATCTGGAATTTATCTTCTATAATTAAAATTTTGTAGCCTGGAGCAGAGCCAAGCCTTCTGCTTGCTCTGTGGTGGCAGCCATTTCTGTTGGATTTATTTGCCTTCTATAATTGAAACTTTGTAGCCTTAAGTGGAAGCCTGGGCTGGCCAGGGCATATGGAAAGCTTGGCTTCCACCATCTCTGTGTGCAACTCAAGCCTTCTGCTCTCTCCAGCTCTCTGGTTGCCATCATTATCTTCTATAATTGAAACTTTGTAGCATTGAGTGCAGGCCTGAGCAGGTAAGGGCAGGTGGAAGCTTGGCTCCCTCCATCTCCAGGGAAACTCAAGCCTTCTCCTGCTCTCTGTGGCCAGCAGCCATCTTGGTTGGGTTTATTTGCATATTTGCTCCTGATTGCCTGGTGGGCGTGGCTGATGGGCATGGCTTGTGGGTGTAGCAGAGGTATGGTCAATTTGCATATTACTCTTTTATTAGATAGCTTTTCCAATCCCCTGCTCCAAGCCCATACCCACCTTTCTCTTCTCTTTCTTCACTACCCAAATTGTTTTTTCTTTATCCTTTTGTTGCTTGCTTGACTGTTGATTATTTTTTTATACTTGCTTGTGAGATTGTTTCGCTTTTTGCTTTTTGTTTCATTTTTGTTTGTTTGTTTGTTTGCATCTGTTTTCCCTTGCATCACTTGATATTGTTGTTGTTTGTAGTTTGTACTCATCTCTAGGTATTTGTTGCTGGCATTTGTTGGAATTAGTGGCTATTCTATTGGAGTTTTCTCCCCATATAAATAGTTTCCCCCCCCTCTTCTTTTTTATTTCTTTCTTTTCACTCTTACTTTTTCCCCCCTTTAACCAATATCATTTTTGCACTAATTTTTTCTCTTCTTTTTCTCATCCTCTAATTCTCTTTTCTCTGTTGGTCACCTTTATTTGGGGTTATTAGTATCATAAATACACTGGTGTTCAGTGCCTTGTGCATTGTGCCATGTTGTGTTGTATTTTGTGCCTTTAAATCAATGCAGGTGAGAGAGAACTACATAACCAGAAACCCAGAGAAGAGTGATCATGGGGAGACAAAGAAACAACCCATATATGAAAGAAAAGCAGGCCACACCCGAAAAGGAAGTAAATGAAATGGAAGTAAGCAACTTGTCAGAGAAAGAATTCAGAGAAATGGTTATAAGTTGGATGAACAGAATGGAAGACAAATTCAACAACATGTGTAAGAACCAGAGGAAATGAAGAAGAACCAAGAGGAAATGAAAACTGATATTGCTGCTATAAAGAGCTCAATTAAAAGCATCAACAGTAGACTAGAATAAACAGAGGACCGCATCAGTCAGCTAGAAGACAAGAAAAAATACCCAAGCAGAGAAGCTTGTAGAAAAAAAATTCAAAAGGAGGAGGAGAGCCTAAGGGAACTTTGGGACAACATGAAATGAAACAACATCTGCATAATAGGGGTGCCAGAAGGAGGGGAAACTGAGCAAGGAATAAAAAACCTGTTTGAAGACATAATGACAGAAAACTTCTCTGATATAGGGAAGAAAAAACTCACACAAATCCAAGAAAATCTATTGGAAGAAATAATGAAAGAAAACTTCCCTGTTACAGGAAAGAATAAACCCACACAAATCCAAGAAGCTCACAGAGTCCCAAGCAAAATGAACCCCAAAAGACTGATGCCAAGGCACATTACAATTAAATTGGCAAACACAAATGACAAAGTAAAAATCTTGACAGCCACCAGAGAGAGACAAGAAAGTCACCTATAAAGGATCCCCCATCAGACTAGCAATTGATTTCTCAACAGAAACACATCAGGCTAGAAGGGAATGGAATGAAATATATACAAAGTCGTGCAAAGGAAGTGTCTGAATCCAAGAATACTGTACCCAGCAAGATTTGATTGTGTCAATCAATATTGAAGGTGAAATCTGGAGCTTCACAGACAAAAAAGGACTAAGAGAGTTTATCACCACCAAACCAGCAATGCAAGAAATGCCAAAGGGTCCACTGTAAAAAGAAGAAATAGGAAGCTAAGAAGGAACACAGGGATAAAGAATAAAAATGATGACAAACAAGTACTGATTAATAATAACTTTAAATGTAAATGGATTAAATGTCCAAATCAAAAGACATAGGGTAACTGAGTGGATATGGAAACATGACTCATATATCTGCTGTCTACAGGAAACCCACCACAGAAAAAAAGATGCACACAGACTGAAGGTGAAGGGATGGAAAAAGTTTTTTTTCAGGTGAATGGAAATGGGAAAAAAAATCTGGGGTAGCAATAATTATATCTGAAAAATTAGATCTCAAAGTGAAGGACATAACAAGAGATAGGGAAGGCCACTTCATAATACTAAAGGGAAGAATCCAACAAGAAGAAATAACTCTGGTAAACATATATGCACCCAATACAGGAGAACCAAAATACAATTTAAAAAATCTCCTGGAGGATATCATGGAAGAGTTTGACAGCAATACAATCATAGTAGGGGACTTTAATACCCCACTATCACCATTAGACAAATCCTCTAAAGAAAAATTCAGCAAAGAAACATCAATGCTAAATGACTCACTAGACCAGATGGAATTAATTAACATCTTCAGAACATTTCACCTCAAAGCCACAGAATATACATTCTTCTCAAGTGCAGATGGGTCATTTTCAATGATAGACCATATACTGGGTCAGAGGCAAAGTCTCTTCAAGTTCAAGAAGATAGAAATCATATCAAACATCTTCTCACATCATAATGGCATAAAACTGGAAATCAACTACAATAAAAACAATCCAAAAAAATCAAACACATGGAGACTAAATAGCGTACTATTAAACAATGACTGGGTTACCAAAGGGATAAAAGAAGAAATGAAAACATCATGGCAACAAATGACAATGGAAATACAACCATCAAAAATATATGGGACACAACGAATGTAGTCTTGAGAGGGAAGTTCATAACTCTACAAATCTACTGCAAAAAAAGAACGAATAGTAACAAATTCCCTAACCCTACAACTTAAAGAGATAGAGAGCAACAAGAAAAGCTCAGTGTAAGCAGAAGGAAGAAAACAATAAATATCAAAGTGGAGATAAGTGGCATAGAGACCAACAAAAAAATACTAAAGATCAACAAAACCAAGAGATGGTTCTTTGAAAGGATAAATAAGATTGATGAACCTCTAGCGAGGCTCATCAAGAAGCAAAGCAGGAGGGCCCAAATAAACAAATTCAGAAATGAAACAGGAGAAATAAGAACAAACCCCACAGAAATACACATGATTCTTTAAAAATAGTATGAAAAATTATATTCCAACAAACTGGACAACCTGGAGGAAATGGACATATTTCCTAGAAAAATACAACCTTCCAGAACTCAATCAGGAAGAATCTAAAAATTTCAGTAGGCCAATAACAATGGAAGAAATTGAAGCAGTTATCAAAAAAGCTCCCAGCAAACAAAAGCCCAGGGCCAACAGCTTCAAGCGTAGTTTTACCAAACATTCAAGGAAGAACTTATACCTGTCCTCCTCAGACAATTGCAAAAAATGCAAGAGGAAGGAACACTTACAAGCTCATTCTATGAAGCCAGCATCACCCTAATACCAAAACTAGATAAATAAAACAAAATGAAAGTGAATTAAAGGCCAATATTCCTCAAGAACATAGATGCCGAAATCCTCAACAAAATTCTAGTGAATCAAATCCAGCAATACATCAGAAAGATCATATACCATGACTAAGTAAGCTTTACTCCCTAAGGATGGTACAACATTTGCAAATCAATAAACGTGATACATCAAATAAACAAATTGAAAGATAAAAACCACATAGTCATATCAATTGATGCAGAAAAACATTTGAGAAAATCCTACACCCTTTCTTGATAAAAACTCAGCAAGGTGGAAATAGAAGGATCATACCTCAACATAATAAAAGCCTTATAAGACAAATCCACAGCTAACATTATACTCAATGGGCAAAAACTAAAAACATTTCCCCTAAGGACAGGAACAAGACAGAGATGCCCACTCTCGCCACTCCTATCCAACATAGTACTGGAAGTATTAGTCATTGCAATCAGACAAGAAGAAGAAATAAAAGGCATCCAAATTGGAAAAGAAGAAGTAAAACTTTCCTTATTTGCAGATGACATGATATTGTACATAAAACCCCCTAAATACTCCATCAAAATTCATTAGACTTAATAAATGAATTCAGCAATATAGCAGGATACATAATTAATGCCAAGAAATCTATGCCATTTCTTTACACCAATAGTGAACTTACAGAAAGAGAGACTAAAAAACAATCCCATTTACCATCACACCAAAATATTAAGATACCTAGGAATAAACTTAAGTAGGTAAAAGATCTATATGCAGAAAACTACAGAACACTGGAAAAAAGAGAGGAAAACGAAAACAGATGGAAGAACATACCATGTTCATGGATTGGTAGAGTCAACATAATTAAAATGTCCATACTACCTAATGCAATCTATAGATCTAATGTACTCTCCATTAAAATACCAATGGCATATTTTACAGATCTAGAAAGAACTCTCCAAAAATTCATCTGGAATAAAAGAAGACCCTGAATACCCACAGCAATCCTGAGAAAGAAGAACAATGTAGGAGGGATCTCAACACCAGATATCAAGCTGTATTACAAAGCCACTGTTCTCAACACAGCCTGGTACTGGCACAAAAACAGACATGTAGACGAATGGACTAGAATAGAGAACCCAGATATTGACCCAAACCACTATATTCAATTAATATTTGACAAAGGAGTCATGAACATATAATGGAGTCAAGACAGACTCTTGAACAAATGGTTTTGGGAACATTGGACAGATACATGAAAATTATACCATACACAAAAATTAACTCAAAATGGATAAAGAACTTAAACATAAGACAGTAAACTATATAACTACTAGAGGAATCCAAAGTCAGCAAAATCTCAGACATGTGCCGAAGCAATTCATTCACCAAAACCACTCCTAGGGCAATGGAAAATAGAGAGCAAATAAACAAATGGGACTACATCAAAATAAAAAGCTTCTGCAAAAAAAAAAAAAATCAACAAACAATAAGAAAGCCCAGTGTATTGGAGAACACATTTGCCAATGTTATCACTGATAAAGGTTTAATCTCCATCATTTACAGGGAACTTGTACAACTTAATAAAAGGAAGACAAATGATCCAATAAAAAAAGGGGGCAATGGACCTAAATAGATACTTTTCAAAAGAAGATAGAAGGAAGGCCAAGAGACATATGAAAATATGCTCAAAGTCACTAATTATCTGAGAGATGCAAGTCAAAATGACAATGCAGTACCATCTCACACTTGTCAGAATGGCTATCATCAACAAATCAACAAATGACTGGTGCTTGTGAGGATGCAGAGAAAAAGGAACCCTCATGTACTGCTGGTGGGAATGCAGACTGGTGCAACCACTGTGGAGAACAGTATGGAGTTTCCTCAAAAAAACTAAAAATGGAACTCACATTTGACCCAGTAATCCCACTTTAGGAATACATCCCAAGAAACTAGAAACACGAATCAGAAAGGATATATGCACCACTATGTTCATAGCAACACAATTCACCATAGCTAAGATTTGGAAACAGCCCAAATGCCCATCAACAAATGTGTGGATTAGAAAACTATGGTACATCTACACAATGGAATACTATGGTGATATAAAAATGAAGGAATTCCTACTATTTGCAGCAGCATGAATGGAACTGGAGAGCATTATGCTAAGTGAAATAAGCAAGCAATGAAAGAAAAATACCACGTGATCTCACTCATTTATGGACAATAAAGAACATTATAATTTGATGAACAAAAAGATACATAATGTGGCACTAAAGCATCAAACAGGCTGTCAAATTATAGCAGGAAGGCTGGGGAGTATTGGAGAGGGGTGGAAAGAGATCAACCAAAGGATTTGTATGCATCCTTATAGGCACAACCAATTGACACAAGACACTGGGGGGTGGGATGAGGGCATGCAACAGGGATTAGGGGAGGCTAGGGGGAGATCAATGAGGAAAAAAGGAGATATATGTACTACTATGTGTAATACTTTAAACTATAAAATAAAAAAGGAAGCTGGGTGAAGTGTATAGAGGAACTCTACTGCTTCTGCAACTTTTCTGTAAGTCTAAAATTACCTCAAAATAAAAAATTAACTATGAAACAAAATTTTTATTTTTATAAACCTAGAATTAAATAAATTATATTAAAACCAAAAATAATCAATACTTAATTTCCAACTCTTCCAATGTATTTTGCTATGAACTATACTTGTGAGCTGATTCACATATATTGCAACTGAACAGTTTGCTACTCTGCATGTTGTAACAACCTGTGCTTTGCGATGACACTGTCATAGGTAGCTTGAAATAGGCCCCAGTAGGAATATTTATGTCATGAAAACCTGGGATTTACACAAATCAAGGCTTGAATTTTTGTTTTGTTCATTTCACTCTAGACTTAATAAAGTGATGGATAAAATGTAAATAATGTACATTTAGCTTAAAAGTGTGTCATCTTCCCGGCTGGTGTGGCTCAGTGGTTGAGTATTGACCTATAAACCTGTAGGTCATGGTTCAGTTCCCAGTCAGGGCATATGCTCAGGTTATAGGAATAAGAGGCAGCTGATCAATGATTCTCTCTCATCATTGTTTTTTCTATCTCTCTCTCCCTCCCCCTTCCTCTCTAACATCAATAAAAATATGTATTTTTGAAAGTATATCATCTCTATAGCTGTTATTTAGTGAATAGCACAAAAACACCAAGGAAATATGTTTCCAGTACATGGAAACTATTCTCTGATTCAGCAAATAAGTTATTTGAATCTTAAATGATGTTGTCAAGTTCCAACACTTCTTTATTGTTATACTTTCTTCTTACTCATTACCATAAATGAAAATATTACCCATAATTCTATTATGATTATAAGTTGCTTATGATATTCAGCAAAATCTAAGAAAACATTATATGAAAATCAATTAGCTATATTTGATTTGCAAAAAAGAGTAATATATTTTATTTTTATTCGTAAATTATGTGCTTCGCATTTTTATATAATAAGTAAGTGTATATCTATCTGTATATACATGCATTCATTTTCTTTTGAGGAATGCTTGCTAAACATTTACCAGAACACCACTAGTCCTAACTATTAATTACTGTTTCATCAAATGCATTGACAGAAGAAAACACAAAATTGACAATTCATCACCAGACATCTTGTTTGTGCCAGGCTGTCCTGTCTCTTTATGTTCATCTTCTCAGTTGTTATTCACCTCTGGGAAGTGTGTGCATTATGGACACCCTTCATGAGGATAAGATGAGGATACAGTGACTAGACTAAGGTTAACTAATTAGAGCCAGGATTAAACCTTACATCTGTCTGAGTCCAAAACTAGCTATACTAGTTTCCTAGGGCTGCTGTAACAAATTACCACAAATTTAGGAGCTTAAAGCAACACATTTATTCTCTTACAGTTGGAGTTCAAAAGTATGAAATGGGTCTCACTGGATTAACATCAAGGTGTTGACATGGCTGTGTTCCTTCTGGAAGTTCTAGGGGAGAATCTATTTCCTTGCCTTTTCCAGCTTCTAGACACCACCTGTGTTCCTTAGCTTTTGTCCTCTACTTCCATCTTCAGAACCAGCAATGACTAGTCAACTCTTTCTCAGATCCCATGTGTCTAAACCTGCCTCTCTCATCACATCTCATCGAACTCTGCATTTCCTGCCTCCATCTTTCACTTTATAAGGACCCTTGTGATGACATTGAGCCCAGCAACAAAGTGCATGAGACTCTCCCCATTTCAAGATCAGATGATTTGCAACCTTAGTTCTATCTGCAAATCCTATTTCTGAATTTTGCCATTAAACCTAACATATTCACAGGTTCCGAAGATTTAGGATGTGGACATCTTTGGGGGGCCATATTCTGCCTATCACACTTGTGCTTTTTCCATGACCCTTAATCATCTTGGCTCTTGTTTTAGTGGTTATATAATCCAATGCTGGGCCCCCATTATTCTTCTGACACCAGTATGCCACAGATCCTATGCTCTCTGTGTTGGGTTGTTATATCTTCTTTCCTTTGGTCATTCTCCCAGCATGCCAGAGTGCTGAGGGAGAGTTTTCTACTCCCTGGGACTTTTAATCCTGGACATATATTTTTACCTTTGTTCTTACTAAGGTGTTTTTATAATAGTTTCCAGGATTTTTGTCTATTGCTGGCTTTACCAAAACTTCTGTTCATGTTTTTTTCCTTTTCCCAGTGCTTGCATGGGGCCAGTATTCCTCTTTCCTATATGGTAGGTCTCATTGTACTGTGGTTTATGCATTCCTACTTTCTGAGTCTATTTCTAGTCACCAGCCAGGATTTTGCATTATTTATTTGCTCTTCTCACAGATTTTTACACTGCTGTATTCTAGAAAAGTCCTTTTCCCATACCTGCAGATGAGGTATCTGTCTCTCTGGGTTTAATATTGTTTTCTGACTGATTTTCAGAGTCAGACTTTATAAATAATAGTTCTCCATCTTCACTTGTTTCCTCCACACTGAGATTCCTGATTCTGGTCAAGGGCATGAAAAACCTTCAAACCTATGGCCAGAAGTTGTCCCTCCCCCAGAAATCCTTCATAACAGCCAGACCTACCTCTTCACTGCCTCCAGCACCAACTACAACCTCCTTGTTTCCCACTTCCATCCTTGCCAAAAGTTCTTCGCCCCTCCCTTCTGCCTAGCAGATTCTCACCGACACATTGGGGCCCAGTCAAAATCCTAACCACCTTGAGGAAAACTTTCCAGATCTTATCGGCCCAATGGACTTACTCTCTTCTGACCACCTCTGGAACTTATTGCGAGTAACACTAATTTTGACACTTTAATATCTACCACTATGGAGAAGTTGCAAACTAGTGGCTGGTGTGCCAAATAATGGCTAAGGATATGTTTTATTTGGTCTGCATATGGCTTGTTTATTTTTAAATTATTTGCTAACATGTAACAATTCATAATCTTTCTGTACCATCTGGATTTCTGGCTTCTTTGAAAACCAGAAAAGTCTAGTAATACTGAGTCTGTATTCTCATAGGATGACAATGGATAGCTGGATTAGGGTGGCCTTATCTCTGTTAGATTAAGCCTGTGGATTCCAGCTTGCTGCATTCTCCTCTAACTCCTTATTGTCATATTACTTCAGGCTCCTTTACTCACTTTTAATTTTTAAAAAAATTTAATATGTTTTATTGATTTTTTTTTACAGAGAGGGATAGAGAGTTAGAAACATTGATGAGAGAGAAACATCGATCAGCTGCCTCCTACACACCCCCTACTGGGGATGTGCCTACAACCAAGGTACATGCCCTTGACTGGAATCGAACCTGGGACTCTTCAGTCTGCAGGCTGATGCTCTATTTACTGAGCCAAACTGGTTAGGGCTCCTTAACTCATTTTTAGTACTTGCCTGACTCCTCAAGGCATTCTGAAATTCTGGTATTTCTATGCTTGCCTAAATGTCAGGCTATATTACAGTCTCTTGGAGGAAAGAAACTTTATTTTGAATTTTTTTTTTGTTTCTCCCATGCTGCTCTGTACAGAGTAGATGCTCAATAAATATTTAGATTAGAGAATTTACTGCTAGATGATTCTAGAATGTATAAAATTTTACTTTTATGATAAGGTAAAGTTTTATAAATGAAACATTTGTTGAGAAAGTCCCATGTACCTGACTCAGTGTTAGATGTCTCAGAACAACAGAGAAGGAAACTGAGACTCCAAGAGCCTACAGAGCAGGGCTGAGCTGTAGATCTGGTAGTTTCTTGGATAAGTAAGGGCTAATGCCTTTCTTCAATAAAGAAGCTTTGCTCAGTGTCAGTGCTGGAAGCAGTGAGGAACTGCCCTTGGTGCTCTCTGTAATGTTTGTTCACAAACTCTGACGGTTACTTTGTTTGGATAGAAATTGAATATTTATTAAATGTTCTTGCTGTGCTGGGCATTTATTAAATAACTCCGTAGTTATTCATGGATTATCAGTTATTCTGAGCATCTTGGGAATCCCACTGAAAAGATGAGGGCAATATATATGTATTGAGCCTAATTGTTGATGAGATTTTGAGCCTATTTGATGAGTCCTGTGCAATCGAGAGAAGCCTCTACTGAGTCCCTTGCCCATATCTGCACAGAGATTGTGCTATTTCCTCATGCTGTCATTGGTGATACTGATATGTGGTGCAGGATGGGACAATGTGGAGAAATTATGTGTTTAATTACACAGTTTCAAGCAGAAAGGAATGTGAGAATACCAAGGACTACCACTGGGGCAAAAATTTAGTGTCATGTGTTACTGAACAGCTGCAGGAAAATTTTCTGAACCCTTGGATGCAGAGAGGTACGTTTGTCAGACATTGGTTCTGAGTAAATTTGAGGGCAAAAAAGCTATAGAATAAACAGACATGGTGCACCTAGTAGCTTGACTGTAGAGCTTTTGTCTGCCTTCTTTGTCATTTTGTCCCTAGCAGCCACCACCAGTTCCAACCATGGCTAGGAGAGAAGGGAGGTGGGAAGGCTTCAGCCCCAGGGCTATTAGGTTTCTCTGGGCCTGATATGCTCACAGGCCCTGCTTAGGGTCACCAAAATGCTCAGGTTCAGCTGGGTGGACTGAACTTCTGGGAAAGAGGAAGGTCTTGGATCAATCCTAAAGAGTCAGGATAGAGCAGAATGTAGGTAGGGAAGAGAAATAGGGCAAAAACTCAGCTAAGGCCATTTATGGGGGCTTTAGTCCTTCAGACTCCATAGAGAGCAAAGGATCTGTAGCTATGGAATCACCTAGAACTGGGTTCAAGCTCCTTCCCCATTCCTACAAATATGGCCTTGGGCAAGTCACTTAATCTCTCCAAGCCCAAATTTACTTCCCTTTGTGTGTAAGTGGTCTTGAGGCCTTGTTTGTATGGGGCCTGGCCCACATTTCAAGAGATGGGAGTTGTGAGCTCTATAATGATGCAACCAAGCAATAAACCATCATATTAGTTATTAGTTATTATGGGCTTACTATGGAGCCAGACATTATGCTAAGCCATTTAAATCCATTATAACCAATATATGCTCCATTCAGAGCAGTTTCAGAGCTGACACTTCTAACTAGACCATCCACCAAGCATTAGCCTCACTTCACACTTGAGGAAACTTGAAATTTTGGAGGCACTGGCATCAGAGATAGAGCTTAGGACTTTTCTTTCTTTCTCTCTCTCTCTCTCTCTCTCTCTCTCTCTCTCTCTCTCTCTCTCTCTTTCTTTCTTTCTTTCTTTCTTCTTTTTTGATTTTTTATTGATTAAGATATTACATACGTGTCCTTATCCCTCTATTAACCTCCCCCTCAAGACTCCCCCCACTCACGCTCTCATCCCCCTGGTGTTCATGTCCATTGGTTAGGCTTATATTCATACATACAAGTCCTTTGGTTGATCTCTCCTCCTTCTCTGCCTCTGGATCTGTCCCTGTTCATCAGTTTATGGTGTTCATTATATTCCACAAATGAGTGAGATCATGTGGTATTTGTCTTTCTCTGACTGGCTTATTTCACTTAGCATAATGCTTTCCATTTCCATCCATGCTGTTACAAATGGCAAGAACTCCTTCTTTTTTATTGCGGCGTACCTGGTTACCCCAAGGGGAATTAAAGCTTGAGAACACCCTCCTTGCGCATGTGCACGCCTGTGGCCGAAACTCCCAGACGGGGAATAGGAGCTTGGAGCTTGAGAGCTCGCTCAGAGGCCTCAGTGCTGCTAGGGGAATTTGAGAGACTGGAGGTTGTTCCCCGCAATGCAATCGCAACCGGGTGACTAAACCCGCAGGGGGGCAGTGCCACCTGACTTGTTATAGGGCAAGTACACACAGAAGTCAGTCTTCCACAGTGCAGGCACACCACAGAGATATTGTGCAACCCAGTCCCCCATGGTGATCAGGACCCAGATTCTCCCAGCAAGAGGCAGCACTGAGCACCACTGACTTGACTCTGTTTCTTACCTTATGTACTTGGGATCCCTGACTTACAGCACATTCACACTAAGAGCCAGTGACTCCAATTCTTGGTGCATGCACACACGAGGACCCTGATTCTCAAAGAGAAACTGCACGAGGCAACAGACTCTGATACTCGATTCTTGGTGCAGACACAGGGAAACTCTGACTCCTGGCATCATTTTCAACACACGCCAAGAGCGCGGTGCAGGCGGAGTCCCTGATTCTAGGTGTGCACACAAGATCACACAAAACCCTGGGAACACTGAGTCTGGGCAAACCTGGTTCCCACCAACCCACAGCACCCACACGCCCTAGTGTCGGAGCTTGGGACTTTAGACTTCAGGCTCTGCTATTAAACACACTGTGTGACCTCGGAGAATTTACTCAACCTCCCTGAGCTTCAGTTTTCTGATTTGGAAAATGGCCAAGTCCAAAGCCTCTGGCAGCCTATACAGTGAGCAGCAGTATCCTGTGGGAGAAGGTGGAGGTGAGGAAGCTCAGAATCTCCCAGAGAACAAGAATGACAGCACATGGATGGGTCTGTGGCTTTATGAAATGGAGGCAGGTCTGGAACAGGAACTCGTTAGAGTGCATGTGCCCAGCTCACACTACCCATTTAGAGAGCACAGATGATCCAGATAGGCAGGCACACCCATACCATGAGCTGCTGTTGCTATCTAGGGGAAAGGCGGTGACCAGGAGTCCAGGTTGCTGTTGTTGTGGCTGGACTGAGGTTGAGCACAACAGCAAATCCCTGTCTCCTGCTGGTTTCCGGAGTGGAAAGAGGCAGCGAAGAATTGCTCCAGGAATTGAGAGGGGAGTGAGGAAAAGCAGCTGAGTGCTGCTTCTGGTTTGGAAATTATAAATAAATCCATCTGAAAGTGTTTGGGGCTGTGGGAGCCTAAGGCCAGCCCTTGCAATTCAGGCCATGTAGCACATATTTCCATTCACATCAGACTCCCTACCCCCACCCCCTCCGCCTGCCCTATCCCAAGAGACTGTCTAATTGGCTTCTCTGCTCTAGCCCTGGTCCTAGCTGGGCAGAAACTTCTCAGGCCCCAACTCTACTTCCAGCCCCTGTCCCAACCCTCCTCTCCTCCAAGTACAACACTAGCAATATCATGTCTGAGAAAGTGCTTCAAAAAGTTTCATGTGCCACTCAAGTATTGGTTGAATGAATGAATTCATTTTCAATTAAGCATTTAACTGGCAGTACATTCCCCTTGCTACGAAGAGGCCCCATGGTAATTATGTAAGTTGTTGCATTCTTTTTTTAAAATATATTTTTATTGATTTTTTTTGCAGTATAGCTTATAATTAATAGTAGTACATGTTTTCCTTTCCCCCTCCCCCTTATTCTCCTCCCAACCTCCCCCACCCCCCAGCACATATCCCCACCCTCCACCCTCCCCGCCCCAGTGTCTTTCATTCATTGGTTATGCTCATATGCATGCATACAAGTCCTTCAGTTGATCTCCCCCAGCATCCACCTCCCATCCACCCAAGCCTTTCCTCTGTAGCTTGACAGCCTGTTCAAGGCCACCCTGCCTCTTTATCAATCACTCTCCCCTGTTTCTTTTCTTCAAAAATATCTTGCCTCTGCATACTAGAAATAAATGTATAAGAACAAAAAATGTTTCAGTCTCAGTTTCAATGTCAAACTGTTCTGAGTCCCAGATTCAGTGTCAAATAATTCTTTATGTGCACATGTCAGCAATGGTATCCAGATGGTGGACACATCGTGGCAATGCAAGATCCATCCTCTCTGGTTTGGTCCTGGGTTGCCTGCAGACATGCACAGCTGCCGACTGCTAGCATGGCAAGGAGTCGTCAGTGTCCCCCATCTCTGGACTATCCTCGTGACTGGAACAGATCTGTCAGTTCCTCACAGTCGCAGGAACCCACATGGTCTTGGAGTTGTTCTCTGAAAACACACAAACACATTCTTGACCAAAAGTTAATAAAGGGATCCTCTCTGCAAAATAGACTTGGGATTCTTTTTAATTTTTGCCTAAATGATTTTCCTTTGGCTTATTTTGACACCATGTGTGTTTTTTCATGGGTGTCCTGCAGTTGGTTTTACAAATGGAATTTACTTTACTGGAGTAAGAATT
This sequence comes from Antrozous pallidus, assembly GCA_027563665.1. Classification (NCBI taxonomy): domain Eukaryota; kingdom Metazoa; phylum Chordata; class Mammalia; order Chiroptera; family Vespertilionidae; genus Antrozous; species Antrozous pallidus. The sequence continues at coordinate 88,855,588 of CM050509.1, read as the reverse complement.
TTCTGGATGTATTTTACTTACTCGATATTTTTTTCCTTACATGATATTACCCCACTGCCCCCTCCCCTTTTTTGATTAATGGGGGCTTTTGGAAATTTTATATTGCAGTCTTGGTAATTTTAAATTTTAATTTTTGCACACAAATATTACTGCTTTAGGTTCTTTGGATGTTAGGCAATTTTACAGTGAGATGAACTACTAATAGATTTTTTAGTTAATGTTTTAGGAAAAGCTTTTTGTCCAGTACACTAAAATTTTCTTGAGTATTCACTAATTTCACTTGGCCAATTTAAATTAATCTGAAAACTTGATTACTATTTTCCTGTCAATTTTAATATTCAAGCAGAAATCTTAGTTTACCCTGTAAATACTAGTGGAAAGGAATATTTGCAATTTTGAGTAGGTCCTGAGCATTCCTGCTAATAGACTGAATTTAGATATAGAGCAGCTATTGCTGGCCGAGTCTCTGTCTGCCACCTGGGTCCCGGTATGAGTTGTGCGTGGGAGGCGAAGCAGCTGTGGGGGTAGGAGACCTCCCTCAGGAGGGGTGAGAATTCAAACCCCTGCAAGGTTTGTGGGTGAGGTTCTGTGCCCCACCTCTGTTGACCTTTCAGTTCTCTCCTGTTGGCCCCTCTGTGACTGTGCCTGTCTTAGGTTGTTCCTTCCCTGAGAATCCTTACCCGTCTCTGGCTAACCAGCCATCCTCCGGGGCCAAACAGGGTGATGTGAGGTTCAGTTCTGTCTCCTTTATAGTCTATGCCCCCGTGGCCTCCACGTCCAGTACCTGCCTTGGAGTCCCCTCGCCTGCAGGCAGGGTCCCGGTACTGATCACATATCTCGGGGGACCCAGTTTTCTTCTCCAGAGAGGGCCCAGCTCACACCATTGGTCGAGATACAGATCCATGGTGCCAGCTGCCCAGAGGCTTCAGCCACAGCTTGAACTGAAAACTCAGGCATCAGCTGTGTGTATTTGGATAGTAAGAAGGTCACTCTTGGCAGAAAGGGCAAGAAGGGCCAATATAGAATGCTCAGATGCCTTCCCAGTGCCTTAATTCCTTCTGAGAGGGATTAATTTCTTTCCTATCCTTTTTTAAGTTGCTGCCCAACATTCAAAGAATTAGTTTGTAAGTTTATTTGGGATAATTGTATAATATACTGTTGTCAAATATCAAATATTATAATGACATTGTAGAATAATATCATGTAAGGGTATTATGGTGTCATGGGAAGTTAAGCAGGGCCTAGCCTAAGGACTGGTCTCCATAGGATATGACAAGCTCTAGGCCATATCCATTCAATCTCAAACTAACTGCCATTTTTAATAACTTTATATAAACTTTGTCAGGGGTGTAAAAACACAAATCACTTACCTTAGTTCAAGATTTCAAATATATTGACTTTTCCCCTTACTCCCACCACCTGCCACTTGCCCTGAGATTTGACATTCTGATGGACTTTTCTCAGTCTCTGGATCCATTCTTGTTCATCAGTCTATGTCATTCATTGTATTCCTCAAATGAGTGAGATCATGTGATATTTGTCTTTCTCTGCCTGGCTAATTTCACTTAGCATAATGATCTCCAAATCCATCCATGTTGTTACAAATGGTAGGAGCTCCTTCTTTTTTTCCGCGGCGTAGTATATCATTGTGTAAATGTACCATAGTTTTTTAATCCACTCATCTGCTGATGGGCACTTAGGCTGTTTCCAAATCTTAGCTATGGTAAATTGTGCTGCTATGAACATAGGGGTACATATATCCTTTCTAATTTGCGTTTCTAGTTTCTTGGGGTATATTCCTAGAAGTGGGATCACTGGGTCGAATGGGAGCTCCATTTTTAGTTTTTTGAGGAAACTCCATACTGTTCTCCACAGTGGCTGTACTAGACTACAATCCCACCAGCAGTGTACAAGAGTTCCTTTTTCTCCGCATCCTCACCAGTACTTGTCGTTTGTTGATTTGTTGATGTAAGCCATTCTGACAGGTGTGAGATGGTACTGCATAGTCGTTTTGATTTGCATCTCTCGGATAATCAGTGACTTTGAGCAAGTTTTCATATGTCTCTGGGCCTTCCTTTTGTCTTCTTTCATGAAGATTCTATTTAGGTCTGTTGCCCATTTTTTTATTGGATCATTTGTCCTCCTTTTATTGAGTTGGGTGAGTTGCCTGTAGATGCTTGAGCGTAAACCTTTATCACTGATAACATTTGCAAATATGTTCTCCCATACAGTGGCTTTTCTTGTTGTTTTGTTGATGGTTTCATTAGCTGTGCAAAAGCTTTTGATTTTGATTTAGTCCCATTTGTTTATTTTCTCTTTAGCTTCCATTGCCCTAGGAGCAGTATCATCAAAGAAGTTCTTTTGGCATATGTCTGAGATTTTTCTTCCTGTAGATTCCTCTAATATTTTTATGGTTTCCTGTCTTACGTTTAAGTCCTGTATCCATTTTGAGTTTATTTTTGTGTATGGTGTAAGTTGGTGGTCTAGTTTCATTGTTTTGCATGTATCTGTCCAATTTTCCCAACACCATTTATTGAAGAGACTGTCTTGACTCCATTTTATGTTCATGCCTCCTTTGTCAAATATTAATTGAGCATAGTGGTTTGGGTTGATATCTGGATTCTCTATTCTATTCCATTGGTCTATATGTCTGTTCTTGTGCCAGTACCTGGCTGTTTTGAGAACAGTAGTTTTGTAATACAGCTTGAAATCTGGTATGGAAATCCCACCGACTTTGTGCTTCTTTCTCAGAATTGCTGTGGCTATTCGGGGCCTTTTTTTGTTCCAGATGAATTTTTGGAGAGTTCTTTCTAGGTCTGTGAAATATGCCATTGGTATTTTAATGGGGAGTGCATTAAATTTATAGATTGCTTTGGGTAGTATGGACATTTTAATGATGTTGATTCTCCCAATCCATGAACAAGGTATGTTCTTCCACCTGTTTACATCTTCCACTATCTCTTTTTTCAGTGTCCTATAGTATTCCACGAATAGGTCTTTTACCTCCTTAGTTAAGTTTATTCCAAGGTATCTTAATTTTTTTGGCGTGATGGTAAATGGGATTGCTTTTTTAGTCTGTCTTTCTGTAAGTTCACTATTAGTGTATAGAAATGCCATAGATTTCTTGGCATTAATTTTGAAGCCTGCTACGTTGGTGAACTCTTTTATTAAGTCTACTAACTTTTTTATGGAGTCTTTTGGGTTTTTTATGTTCAATATCATGTCATCTGCAAATAAGGATAGCTTAACTTCTTCTTTTCCAATTTAGATGCCTTTTATTTCTTCTTCTTGTCTAATTGCAATGGCTAATACTTCCAGTACTATGTTGAACAGGAGTGGTGAAAGTGGGCAACCCTGTCTTGTTCCTGTTCTTAGGGGAAATGGTTGTAGTTTTTGCCCACTGATGATGATGTTTGCTGTGGGTTTATCATATATGGCTCTTATTATGTTGAGGTATTATCCTTCTATGCCTACCTTGTTGAGAGTTTTTATCAGGAAAGGATGTTGGATTTTGTCAAATGCTTTTTCTGCATCAATTGATATGATTATGTGATTTTTATCTCTAATTTGTTTATGTGATGTATCACATTTATTGATTTGTGGATATTGTACCATCCTTGCATTCCTGGGATAAATCCTATTTGGTCATGGTGTATGATCTTTCTGATGTACTGCTGGATCCGATTTGCTAGAATTTTATTGAGGATTTTGGGATCTATATTCATGAGGGATATTGGCCTGTCGTTCTCTTTCATTGTGTCATCTTCATCTCGTTTTGGTATTAGGGTGATGCTAACTTCATAGAAGGAGTTTGGAAGTGTTCCATTCTCTTGAATTTTCTGGAATAGTCTAAGGAGTATAGGTTTTAGTTCTTCCTTGAATGTTTGGTAAAACTCACCTGTGAAGCCATCTGACCCTGGGCTTTTGTTTGCTGAAAGCTTTATGATGACTGCTTCAATTTCTTCCACAGTTATTGGTCTATTGAGTTGTTTAGATTCTTCTTGATTGAGTTTTGGGAGGTTATATTTTTCTAGAAATATATCTATTTCCTCCAGGTTGTCCAGTTTGTTGGAGTAGAGTTGTTCATAGTATTTTTTAACAATCCTTTGTATTTCAATGGGGTCTGTTGTTATTTCACCTCTTTCATTTCTGATTTTATTTATTAGGGTCCTCTCTCTTTGCTTCTTGGTGAGTCTGGCTAGAGGTTCATCAATCTTGTTTATCCTTTCAAAGAACCAGCTCTTGGTATTGTTGATCTTCAGTATTGTTTCTTTGGTCTCTATGTCATTTATTTCTGCTCTGATCTTTACTATTTACTACCTTCTGCTTACACTGGGCTTTTCTTGTTGCTTTCTTTCTAACTCTTTGAGTTGTTGGGTTAGATAATTTATTGCCGCTGTTTCTAGTTTTTTTTTTTTTTTTGCGGTAGGATTGTAGAGCTATAAACTTCCTCTCAGAACTGCTTTCACTGTGTCCCATAGATTTAGGATTGTTGTATTTTCATTGTCATTTGCTTCCATGATGTTTTCTATCTCTTCCTTGATCTCTCTAGTAATCCAGTCATAGTTTTATAGCATTCTGTTTAGTCTCCATGTGTTTGATTTCTTTGGATTGTTTCTATTGTAGTTGATTTCCAGCTTTATGCCACTGTGATCTGAGAATCTGCTTGATATGATTTCTATCTTCTTGAATTTGGAGAGACTTTGCCTATGACCCAACACATGGTCTATCTTTGAGAATGACCCATGAGCACTTGAAAAGAATGTATATTCTATGGCTTTGGGGTGAAATGATCTGAAGATGTCAATTAATTCCATCTGGTCTAATGAGTCATTGAGGATTGTTGTTTCTTTACTGATTTTTTGTTTAAAGGATCTGTCCAATGGTGATAGTGGGGTATTAAAGTCTCCTACTATGATTGTATTGCTGTCTATCTCTCCCTTGATGTCCTCTAGGAGTTTTTGTATATATTTGGGTGCTCCTGTATTGGGTGCGTATATGTTTACCAGAGTTATTTCTTCTTGTTGGATTGCTCCCTTTAGTATTATGAAGTGGCCTTCTTTATCTCTTGTTATGTCCTTCACTTTGAGATCTAATTTGTTGGATATAAGTATGGCTACCCCAGCTTTTTTTTCATTTCCATTCGCCTGAATAACTTTTTTCCAACCTTGCCTCCTCAGTCTGTGTGCGTCTTTTTTTTTTTTTTGGAGGTGGGTTTCTTGTAGACAGCAGATACATGGGTTGTGTTTTCTTATCCAGTCTATTACCCTATGTTTTTAATTGGAGCATTTAAACCATTTACATTTAAAGTTATTATTGATAGGTACTTATATGTTGCCATTTTTGTTTTTTATCCCTGTGTTCCTTCTTCGCATCCTATTTCTTTTTACAGCAGATCCTTTAGCATTTCTTGCATTGCTGGTTTGGTGGTGACAAATTCCCTTAGTCCTTTTTTATCTGTGAAGCTCCTGATTTGACCTTCAATTTTGATTGAGAGCCTTGCTGGGTATAGTATTCTAGGATTCCGACCCTTCCTTTGCATGACTTTGTAAATTTCATTCGACTGCCTTCTGGCCTGATAGGTTTCTGTTGAGAGATCACTTGTTAGTCTGATGGGGGTTCCTTTGTAGGTGACTTTCTGTCTCTCTCTGGCAGCTTTTAAGATTCTTACTTTGTCATTGGTGTTTGCCAATTTAATTATAATGTGCCTTGGCGTAGGTCTTTTGGGGTTTATTTTGCTTGGGACTCTGTGAGCTTCTTGGATTTGTGTGGGTTTTTTCTTTCCTATATCAGGGAAGTTTTCTGTCATTATTTCTTCCAACAGGTTTTTTATACTTTGCTCAATTTCCTGTCCTTCTGGAAGCCCAATTATACGGATGTTGTTTTGTTTCATGTTGTCCCAAAGTTCCGTTAGGCTCTCCTCCTGGTTTTTAATTTTTTTTTCTCGAAGCTGCTCTACTTGGTTATTTTTTCCTACCTGGTCTTCTAGCTCACTGATGCGATCCTCTGCTTCTTCTAGTCTACTCTTAATATTTTCTATCGAGTTCTTTACTTCAGCCATGTCACTTTTCATTTCTTCTTGGCTCTTCATCATTTCTTCCTGGGTCTTCCTCATTTCCTCTTGGTTCTTACTCATGTTATCAAATTTTCTTCCATTCTTTTCAGCCACCTTATGACCATTTCTCTGAATTCTTTCTCTGACAGGTTGCTAACTTCCATTTTGTTTACCTGCTTTTCTGGTGAGCCTTGTTTTTCTTTCATATGTGGGCTGTTTCTTTGTCTTCCCATAGTCTCTCTTCTCTGTGTATGTGGTTATGTAGTTCTCATTCTCCTGCGTTGATTTAAAGGCACAAAATACAACACAACCAGGTGCAACGTACCAGGCACTTAACCGGAATGTAGTCACAGTAATGGTAATTCCAAATAAAGGTGATTGCCAGAGAAAGGCAAATTCGCTGTTAGGTGAGAAAAAAGAAAGAGAACCTCCCCCAGACATACACAGACACTCACACACCCACACTCACACAAAAAGAAAGAGACCCCCCCCACACACACACTCACAAAAATGAAAGGCAGGAATGCCAAAATGATAATGGGAAAAGGGGAAGAAGAAAAAAAAGAGTAAATTATAAATGTGGGGTGAAAACATTTATAGGACAGCCCCTAATCCGAACCAAAACCCACAACAATTACCTGGAGATTGATACCAATTACATACAACTACTAATATCAAGGGAGGTGAGGGAACACAGAAGCAAAAATCTATCTAAAAACAATGCAAACGAGGACAACAAAACAAGAAACAACACCAAAAATAAAAATACCCCCCCTAAAAGACAAACCAAAATAAAAGAATAAGCAAATCAATCTCATAAACCTGCTTTAAAAATTGATATAATCAACAGTCAAGTAAACAACAACAACAGGACAGGGATAAAAACACTTTAAGATAGTGAAGTCAGAGAAGCTAGAGGTATATATGGACTTGGAGTAAGTGGTTGGAGATTAGATATATCAGTGGGGTGAAATTTTAACAGGGGGTAAAAAGAAAGAATTAAGGTAAATCTAAAGCAGGAAAAGTGTAAGGGAAACAAGGCACTAAATAGGGAAAGGTTAGCAAGAGAGTGGTGGTATAAAGGTGAAGTTGAGGTAGAGTAAAAGATACTAAAGAGTAGATGAAAATAGACTGTATTCCCAAGGTTGAAGAGAAAATATAATTAATTCCCTGTGTCACACAAAAGTCAATTTGTGATTTGGCCCCTGGGTGGCAGTGTTTCTAGATTGACTTCTGGGTCTATTGGTCCTCTCTATTCTGAACTAAAATTTTGCTGTCTCTGTGGTATTCAATACTGCCTCTCTAATGGTGACTGCTCTTTTAGCAGCCAGGACCCTCCCAAAATCTTCCGGGTCTCCCTCCTCTGTCAGGTACAAATTGGTTGTGCTCCAAGGATTAACTCTGCCACAAGCTCCAAGGGCCCTCTCCCACGTTTACCAGCTCCAACAGCCACAGATTTTATTTCAGGTGCAGATCTCCAGGCTTTGAGTTCCAAGGTGCAGATATTCCAGTCTGCCAGCCCCCTCAGTTTCACGCCCAAAGTACCCCCAGGGAAATCTGACCTTTCTGTGCTGGAGTTTAGAGCTCCCTGGACTCTGCGCATGTCCGCGCCAACTGGGCGCGGTGTTCGGGGAGTCTCAGCCGTCCAGCCGGTACTGCAGCTCTATATTTTCAGGTCCTTCCCCTTCAAGATGTCATGGTCTGCCTCCACGCGCCTCCTCACGCAGTTGGCTCAGGGAGAGAACCCAGCAGTACTGGGGCCGCTCAGGCTGGGGAGGCCAGCCCAGCAGTCCCCTATCTTCTCCTGGAGCACAGCTGTCCCCCTACTCGCCAACAAACGCTCCCTGTGCGACCTTCAGCTGCTTCCTCCTTCTGCCCTGTGAGCAGATTCAGATCGCATCCCTCCGTTCCGCCGCCATTTTTTTTCTCCAGTTGTTGCATTCTTTACTTCTAGCTCCATCTCAGAATCATCTTTGCCCATTCCAGCTAAGGCTGGCTGATGTGGAAAGGCAGTGCCCAAACCTTGTTCCTGTTTCTATCCTCAGCACCAAGGGTACTGCTCAGTAGATGTTGATTATATAAAGGGTTGAGTTAATTTATTAATGTGACAAATATTTATTGCACACACTTATGTACTGCACACCCTGCTACATGCTGGAAACATTGTAGAGAACAAAATAGAGTCCCAGCTCACTGAACTTGTGGTCATGGTGTTTCTCAACGAGAGTATTATTGGTACTTGAATGAAATTATTCTTTGCAGTGTGTGACAGTCTTGCACACTCCTGTCTCCTGATCCTAAGTGCCAATAGTATCCTGGAATCATTGTGAAAACCAGAAATGTCTCTACACATTTCCAAATACTTTTGGGGACAGGAGGATCCAGCCCTGGCCGAAGGCCACCACTAAGAAAATTGACAGTGAGTGAGAGTAAGAAGGCCAATCACAAGGTATGAATGTGTTGAGTCCTCTAAGTCCACATATAAATTTGTGGTTTAGGAATGGGAAATCATGTTTCCCCTAGAAATATGTAAAAATGATCCTTCAATTGCTTTAGTTAAGCTCCAGATACCAATCATGTGGCTGAGGTGCACGGTTCTCTGGAGCTGGGTTAGGGCCAAGGCACAAGTACCACAATGGCTTTTTTGAATGTGCTGATGAGATGGTTACTTGGGAATGTTTAGAAAGCAGCCACAATCTGGTCCTGAGGCAGATGACAGGTCAGATCTTAAGATACGGATTTCTGATAAATCTGTATTGAAGTAGGAGTTAGAGTTGAGGCGCAGGATCCATTAAGATCCATAAGGAAGAAGGTATTAAGGAAAGGTGTAGAATGAATCCAGGATAAAGGCCAGAGCTAGAGAAGTAGCTCCCAATGGTGTCTCTTCTTTGCCCCTGCATTTCTAGCCCACTGTCGGCACCCTACTTCAAGGCCACAGCTTGTGCCAAAACCATTGCTGAGTCTCCTCACGGGCTTCCATTCTTCTGGTCTCTCTGCTTTCAAGAATTATCTACTTAAAACACAGCTTTCATCATGTCCCTTCTCAACATTCACCAGGTCCAACCTCCTCAGCCGTGCATTTTTAACCCTCTGTAGTACAACTTCCTTTCAACCTGGCACTCCCTTGGTGACCTGGCACCAGATTCTCCTTTCAAGGCTCCTTGCTGCTTGCTGGGACTAACCAGCAGACCCTGAGAGATAGATGAATGATTACTCTGACATGCCTTTCTGTGAAAGAGAGGGCTAAGGGACTGCCTGGCTAAAGGAACCAGACAGCCCCATTCACCTGCCTCCTTAGACTTTTATTGTAACAACAACTTGAACTAGATTAACTATTAGATACTATCAACAGGGTAAGCATCCTTGAGAAGACAAATGCATCTCCAGTGTCCTTTAAGCAAGGACATCTAATGAAAAACATAAATATTTCAGCAAAACACCCATGGGCTCAGAGTTATTTGGAAAAGTCAAGGCAGGGTCTGCTGCTTTTGGCAAGGTCCGCCTAGAGGCCTCCAAACTTTAAGAGATTCCTTTGTACAGACTTTCCAACCAAGTCCCATGCTTCCCCACAATTGCTCAACTCCTAGACCCTACCATCTGGCCATATAGAGCCCCACACACATATTGTCCTTCTCTATGCCACCTCCTCCCCTGAGATGCCCTTTAACCCTCTCTCCATTTGTAAAAATACACTCAGGCTTCAAGCTCCAGCTTAAGTCTCTTCTCTTTTGTAAAGCTTTACCTGGAGAGGCAAGCAAATGTTTTCCCACATCCAGATCCCCCTCTGCAGCTCTTCATATACACCATGGTGCTGTTTGTCTCTCCAACTAGACCAGGAGTTCTCTTAGGACAGTACTCGTGTCTCATTTTGATCTGTAATCCAGTTACCCAGCCAAGTGTGAAGAAGTGAAGAAGTGGCCTTGGGGATTTGCTGGTATTACAGAGCAAAGAGGAAGTGGAAAGGTTTCCCCCAAGCCCAACCGTGGGTCCACTTGAGACACTTTTAACTGCTCTCTCCATACGCACTATATTCAGATGATGGTCTGTGAAAGAGCTGGGAAGGATAAGAGAAAAAATGGAGAGGCAAGGCAAGGGGCAGGCAAAGGAGAAGAGAGGCCAGAAGGATGAAAGAGGAGAGATAACCAAAAGTCTTCATCAACAGCTTACATACATAAGGGTTTCAAATAACCTGGAATTGAATACGAAGAGATTTGGGATCCAGAAAATGAAAGCAGCTGCTTAGATAGGTCAGCTGAATATTCAGATAATTAAAAGGCATTAGTGCCCTTCAGTGCCAAACCATGCTTTGAACAATGTTCTGCTAATGCCAAGATGCCCATTTAGTAAAGAGCAGAAAACAGCGTTGGCATGAGAAAGCTGGAGAATTCCTCAGAGAACTCTTATTAAGGGTACCAGGGACCATTGGAATCCTATAGTTGCCCCACACTTCAGGCCTTCTTCTTGCCAAAGAAAAGTGGGCATGAGAAGAAAACCAACATGTCATGAGTGGCTAGTTTCTCAGAGGCCATGCAGATACCTTTCATACACACTAGGTCATTTGATCCTTAATGAAACTTTGTGAGGTGGTTAGTGTCCCTATTTCACAGATTACAAAATTAAGGTCCTGGAAGGGTTAAGAATCTGACCCAAGGTCATGTAGCTCGAAAGTCTTGGATCCAGGATTACAATGCAGGCCATCTCTCCCTGGTTGATAGCAATTTGATCCCTGTTCTTGCTGACTTTGGCTGTGGGGATGATCTCTTTGGATTGATTTCTTTGGCCATAAATACCATCATTTTTTCCTGGCTCTGGAATGAGCTCTCGGAATCATGTGCCATTCTCTAGTTTCCAGCTGGGTGCATTTGCTGGTGGTTCACAGATATGAAACAACAGGCCTTATCCTGGGGATCAATGCCAGGGTGTTTTGGCTCCCAAAAGATACTACAGGCTTTAGGCTTTTAGGTTATGGGGCCAGGTTTTCTATTTTCTCTTTACTCCCAATGACCTTCCTATGTTTGATGGTTTCCTGCTTCCCAGACAAGTTTAAAAATACTTATAAAAATCATGGCACCTTTGAGATGTTGCCCACACTGTGTTCTGACTGCCATTGCAACCCTTCCCTATCTGCTCAGAGGTTGATGGATGGAATCTGTCTGCTGCAAGCCTATGAGTGGTTGTGAGCAGAGGACAGGAGATGTGGACAGAGCAGGTGCAGACAGTGTTTTCCAGAATTTGTTGTGACATGGAGGAGTCAGTGGAGGTAAAGTTGGTTGGAACCAATTAAGGGGCAGAATGACTCACATAGGGTTGTGGCTTTGGGATGGGGTATATTAGCTATAAAAACAATTACAATGGTTTTCTGGAGTCAGGTATAGTCTGGAAATCTTTTGTGCTTGGCTTAAAGTTGTGTGTCCCACACAAGTTGTAGGGTATCAGGATTATCAAGCTGCATGCAGGGCCTACTGAAATCTTATTGAATAACACATTTTTCAGTGATATATACTGACAAGCAGGGTAACAAGTCTCTGGTTTGGGTTTTTTCTCTGATTATTTTAGTGAATGGGATTCTTCTGCACCACCTTCAAAATCTATTTGGAATCAACCACTTCTCACCACCTCCATTACTACCATGTTAGTCCAAGCCATTATCCTCTCTTGCCTGTCACCAGTCTCTCAAAGTGATGCTGTTAAAACATAGTCTTAGTATGTCAGTCTTTGCTCAACATCCTCCAATTGCTCCCATCTCATTCATATTAAAAGCCAAAGTCTTGAGCCATGGTCTCTGGCACCAATTACACCACTGCCAGTAACTGAGACCCATTACAACACTGCCAACTCAAAGCACTAGTGATTCTGGAGGTACTTGGAGAAACCAGGAGTGCTGGACACACTGACCAAGTTTTTGAAAGCATCACTTAGGAGCTGCTACCCCCCAAAAATCCAGAAATAGAGCTGCTTTTCCTAAAATTTGCAGAAATGAAAGAGAACCACAAAGCTTTATAGAAGAAAATAAAGAACTGAAAATAAAGCTTGCTCAGTATGAACCACCTCAGGAGAAGAAGCATGCTGAATAGGATTCTTCTCAGTTGAAAATACACTGAAAAGTATTTTTGTATGACTTGAATACTTTGTACAGATATAATATTTTCTGAACAGATGCTAAGAACTCTTTTAATATGCCCAATTCACATATAAGCACATATTCTTAGAATCACCAATTAAAACTCAATATAACTTTCTTTGGGTCTTAGCAATAAAAGTGAATCCTGAAAAAAATCCTAAACACAGCCATCTAACTCACTACCTTAAAAGACATTCTGTTTACTAGTCTGACTAGGAATGATGGTACTGGTTGTATTTTAGCCAAGAAAGGTTAGCATGGAGCTGTTCTTTAGTTTAATTCAGGGTATGAGCACAGGTACAGTCATTCTTTTTTAAAAATAAGACACTATTTATATTCTCCATAGGCAGCTGAAGAGATCTGTGTGACATAAGATGCTCTTGCATAGGTTCCCAGGAATCTTTTGGTCATTTATATAATATGGAACAAATAACTCTTCTTTGCCACCACTTTGCCTCAGATAATTGTGTGTGTGTGTGTGCCAGTTTGAACTCTGACATCATGTTTTCCTTCTATGCATTCATACCCTATTTGATAATGGTGCCTTGCTTGTTCTGTGCTTCCCTGGATCCTATTTGCAAATTTTCAATTTGCTACAATAGCAGTTACCCTGATGGTAATTTATATTATTTTAAACAAGAGCACACTGTTCCCTTGCCTTACTTAGTTGCTCAGTTGAGCACAGAACAGAGAAAATATAAAATTCAGGGTTCATGCACAAGCTGGGATAAAGGTAAATGAGCCATATAGTGTGGAAAATTACAGTTTGCAGGTATAATTACAGTGCTTTCTTCTCTCTAAGTATTTTTCTAGACTTGAATTCACTTTATCTTCATTATCCCTGTGAAGTAGGTAAGGCAAGTATGAGGGAAGGTTGGGTGTTGAATTTTTAGGCCAAAGACTGATATTAATGCAAATTACTTACTAAATATAGAACCTGGGCACATCAATTAACTGCTCTGAGATTCTGTTTCCTCATCTGTTAAATGAGAATACCTGTGTTGCTTACCTCACAGGGTTGTTGTGAGAGTCAAATGGAATATATGTGACACATTTTTAAACAGTAAAGTACTAAAAAAAGCTAAAGTCTTTATGGTAGCCTATAGGCCCTCATAATCTGGCCCCCCTTATCTCCTTCACATTATCCCCTACAAATCCTCCGTCACCTCCTCCATTCCAGCCACATTAGTCTCCTGATTATTTCTTAAGCTCTCCAGGCACATTTATACTTTGTACTAGCTTTTCTTTCTACCTGAAATTCCTTTCCTTAGTGTGTCAGTCAAGATCCTGGGAGAGTGTGGTTATGGGGCCTGGGTTATGGTCCTTTCCACATGGAAAGGACCACCTGGCAGGAGCTGTGGTCTTTGGTAAAGGAATGTCATCAACCCATTATGAACCTGCCTAGACAGAGTTGATGAAAAATCACACTTTCTTTTTCCTTCTGATCTCCTTATAGGTGCTTCTTATTGGTCAAAGCTAGTCCTAAGCCAGAGGGCAAGGGAACCTGTTGATGCAGTCCATTACAGGTCAGCCTCCCAGGGCACAAAGCTGGGTGAAGGAAGGTGAAGTAGGTCTAGAGGGGTATATGGAAAACGTCCAAAATCACTAGATGGTTTTGTAGCTACCTGTCTCCCTATATTCCTTCAGATCTGATCCTTCTCAGTGAAGCTTTCTCTGGCCACCATTTCTAAAATTTCAACACCCAGCAACCAACACCTTGTATCCTCCTTACATGCCATGTGTTTTTTCATAGCACTTAATACCATCTAACATATAATTTATTTATTTTTCTGGCCTATAATCTACTTTCCCACTACAAAGGGAGCTCCATGGGGACAGGGACTTTGTTTTATTCACTGGTATTACCAGTGTCTAGAATAGTACCTGGCACATAGTAGGTGTTCAGTAAATATACAGTGATGAATAAAAGCACTCTTAGGGCCCATCATAGAGTACTCTGCTCTCAGCCAGGTACAAATGGGCACATGTGTCTGATTGTTATTCATGCCTGCTGCACAAGAAACTCAACTGCTGCCATGTGTTAAAACTTCCTGACAGTTTGTCACCCTGAGCCTTATAGAAACTATTGTTGCATTGATTCAGCATGGGCTGAGCTTTGTGGGTTTTAAGTTATTAGAAGCAGTGAGTAGACTCATAGTCATGGGGACATTGGTACTTCCAGGTGGTACTTCATACCTCAAAGGTAATACTAGTGGGCCTGTTTCCAAAATAGGTAGGCTTAGGCTTGGAGCCACTTCTTTGAGGCTCAAGTGCAGGCGGGCATGAACTGGGTCCCCTGGTTAGAGTGATGGTGAAATAGGTATAGGTCAAATCAGGACAAGCAAAACCAGGTTAGAGTTCCTAGAGCACTGTAACTGTATCCAGGATAATGTTTTTACTATACAAGTAGCATAAGAATATATTTCCATTGTGAACAAAAATCAACTGCAGTTAAAATCCTCTTTTCTCCCCAACTCTACTCCCCAGAGGTAAGCATAAAGTGCCCTCTTCCAAATCTTTTTTTATGTGTAAATTGTGTGTGGGTATTTAAAAATAAATGGTATTAAACTTTATATACTGACCTATAGTTTGCTATTTTTACTTAACAATGTATATCAGAAACCTTGCTATGTTATGACACTAGGATCTAACTCATTCCTTTTAATTAAGCTTTTATTTTGAGACTAGAGACCCAGTGCATGAAATTCATTTCTAACTGGAATTCCTTTCCTTAGTGTGTCAGTCAGGATCCTGGGAGAGTGTGGTTATGAGACCTAGGTTATGGTCCTAGAGCACTGTAACTGTATCCAGGATAATGTTTTTTACTATACAAGTAGCATAAGAATATATTTCCATTGTGGAAAAAAAATCAACTGCAGTTAAAATCCTCTTCTCTCCCCAACTCTACTCCCCAGAGGTAAGCATAAGCTTTTTATTTTGAGACTAGAGGCCCAGTGCCTGAAATTCATTTCTACCTGGAATTCCTTTGATACTAGAGGCCCAGTGCATGGGGGCAGGGGTGTCCCTTCACCCTCTCCAATCTGGGACCACTTGAGGGTTGTTCAGTGGGCAGTCGGACATCCCTCTCAAAATCCAGGACTGCTGGCTCCCAACCCCTTGCCTGTCTGCCTGCCTGCCTGATTGCCCCTAACTGCTTCAGCCTGCTAGCCTGATCAACCCCAACCACTCCCCTGCTGGCCCGATTGCTCCTAACTGCCCTCCCTTGCTGGCCAGGTCACTCCTAATTGCCCTCTCCTGCAGGCCTGGTCCCTCCCAACTGCCCTCCCTTGCAGGCCTGGTCACCCCCAACTACCCTCCCCTGCAGGCATGGCCACCCCTAACTTCCCTCCTTTGCAGGCTTTGTTCCTCCCAGCTGCCTTCCCTTTCAGGCCTGGTCCCTCCCAAGTGCCCTCCCTTGCGGGCCTGTTCACCCCCAACTGTCCTCCCCTGCAGGCTTGGCCACCCCCAACTGCCCTCCCCTGCTGGCCATCTTGTGGTGGCCATCTTGTGTCCACATGGGGCAGCCCCCAACTGCCCTCCCCTGCTGGCCATCTTGTGGTGGCCATCTTGTGTCCACATGGGGGCAGCCATCTTGTGTGTTGGAGTGATGGTCAATTTGTATATCACCTCTTTATTATATAAGATAATTGTAAATTCACATGCAATTTAAGAAATTATACAGAGATTTCCTATACCTTTCACCTAGTTTTCCTCAATAGAAGCCTCTTGCAAAACTAGTACAACTAGGAAAAGTGACATTGATACAGTAAAGATGCTGATTTCTACTACCACAAGGATCCTTCACATTGCCCTTTCATAGCTACATTCACTTTCTACCCACCTCCACCTTCTCCTTGACTTCTGGCACTCACTAATATATTTCCGTTTCTAAAATTATATAATTTCAATGCTTTTATATAAATAGATTCATACAGTATTGTTTGTTTTCCACAGTCAGCATAATTATCTGGAGATTCATTCAGGTTGTTTGTGTATCAAGTATTTTTCTTTTTCTTGCAGAGTAGTTTTCCATAGCTTGGATGTACCACAGGTAGTAGATCTATTCATCCATTGAAGGACATTTGGATTGTTTCCAGTTTAGGGATATTACACATAAAGGTGTCATGAACAATTATGTAACAGGTTTTTATGTGGACAGACATTTTTATTTCTCTGTAATAAATATCCAAGGGTGCAATTGCTGGGTCGTATAGAAGTTACAAGTTTAGCTTTTAAAGTAACTTAACAAGCTGTTTTCCAGAATGGCCATAACATTTTACATTCCCAATAACAATGTGTGAGGGGTCAGTTTCTTGTCATCTTCACCAGCATTTGCTGTTGTCACTATTTTTATTTTATTTTACCCATTCTGCGACTGATGTACTAATATCTATGGTTTTAATTTGCATGTCCCTAAAAGTAAGTGATTGAACATTTTTTCATGTGCTTGTTTTCCATCCTTATAGCCTTTTCAGTGAATTGTCTGTTCATGTCATGTTTTGATTGTCAGGTATGAGATCTAGTTTATGTGCCTTGCTCTAAATTCCAAACATTTTTCTTTTTCTAAAAATTTTATAGTTTTACATTTTACATGTAAGATTGCTACGCATTTTCCAGCTTTATAGAGATGTAATTGACATGTAGTATGTAAGTTTAAGGTGTACAATGCAATGATTTGATACACATTATATTGGAAATGATTATTACCACAGTATGATTAGTTTGTGATGCATTTAAGTAGATTTTTTGTATAAGGTATGACACAGGTTACATTAATTTCCTGAGATGGCCATAAAATTTGCCAGAAACTTGGTAGCTTAAATAAATAGAAATTTATTCTGACATGGTTCTGGAGGTCAGAAGTCTGAAACCAAGGTGTCAGCAGGCCGATGCTCTCTCTAGAGGCTCTGGGAGAGGTTGCTTCCTCGCCTCTTACAGCTTTTGGTGGCTGCCAACATTCTTTCTTATCTGTGGCCACATCACTTCAATATCTACCTCCATCTTCACATCACCTTCTCCTCTGTGTGTCTCTCTCACAAATATATTTGCCATGGGATTTAAGGCCCATTGAATAATCAGAATAATCTCTTCATCTCAAAATTCGTAATTACATCTGCAAAGATCCATTTCCCAATTATGGTAATATTCACAGGTTCTGGGGATAAGAACATGGACATATCTCCTAGGGGCTACTATTCAAGGTTCATTTTTTTTTTGCCTATGTGTAACTGCTCGAGCACCATTTGAAAAGGTCATCTTTCTTCCATTTAATTTCTTTGGCACATTTATTGAAAATCAGTTGTGCATATTTGTGTTAGCCTATTTCTGGGTTCTCTACTCTGTTCCATTCACTGATGTGTCTATCCCTTCATCAGGACCATACAGTCTTGATTACTGTAGCTATGTAATACATTTTAAATTAGGCAGAGTGATCCCACTTTATTCTTTTTCAAAATTGTTTTGGCTATTCTAGCTCCTTTCCTTTTCTATATAAATTTTAGAATAAGTTTGTCCATGTCTAAAATGTCCTCCTGGAATTTTGACAGGAATTGCACTAAACCTATATATAACTTTAGGGAGAATTGACATTTAAATCATGTTGAGTCTTCTAATCTATTAACACAGTATATTTATCAGTTTATTTAGGTCTTCTTTGAATTTTTTCATCAGCATCTTGTTATTTTGAGCATACAAGTCCTATTCATGTCTTTTTATATTTACACTTCAGTATTTCATTTTGAGCAATTGTAAGTGGTATTGTATTTTTAGTTTTGGCATCCATTTGTTCATTTCTAATATATAGAAATACAATTATATTGTGTGTACTTATCTTGTATCCAGAAACTGTGTTGAACTTACTTATTAGTTCTAGGAATTGTTTTGTAGTACTTTGGTATTTTCTATATACCATCATGTCTTCTCCAAATGGGAACAGTTTTAATCCTTCCTTTTCAATTCTGTGCATCTCATGTCTTTTTATTGCCTGATAGTACTGGCTAGACTTTTCAGCATCCTGTTGCATTAGAGTGGTGAAAACAAACATCCTTGCCTTGTTCCCAATCTGAGGAGGAAAACATTGTCATTCACCATTATGTTTAGTTAGCTATTATGTTTTTTGTAGATACTTTTTTTTCAAATTGAAGAAATTCCTTTCTTTTCCTATTTCTGAGAGGTGGTTTTTTTTTTTTATAATAATGGGTGTTAGGTTTTGTTAAGTGCTTTTTATGCATTGATTGATATGATCATGTGGTTGATCTTTAGTCTGTTAATATGGTGGATTACATTGATTTATTTTTCAGATATTAAAACTGTCTTGTGATAAGAAAGCACTTTCCAGAATGGAAGATAGTGACCAGCAGGAAGGTAGGGAGGGAGAGAGTGTGAGAGAGTGAGGGAGTGATAGAGGAGTGTGTGGATGTGTGTGGTGTGTGTTGGTATGAGCTAGGGACAGTTAGATTCTGCAGGTCTTCCAAGGGGCTGCCAACCAGGCAGTCTTAGACAGCGGAGCCCCGTGCTCAACGCGGACACTTCTGGGCGACCAATGCGGGCACAGCGACCACACCATCTTGAGAAACAGAGCTGCTTGAGACTAGGATCCTGGCCTCAGCACCACCCAGTCTGATCTCAGACGCATACCAGGACCCTGCAGCCACTGGGGACAGAGACCTGTGACCACAGCTGCAGACAGACAACAAGAATCCA
The DNA here is from genome assembly GCA_027563665.1 of Antrozous pallidus. Taxonomy (NCBI): domain Eukaryota; kingdom Metazoa; phylum Chordata; class Mammalia; order Chiroptera; family Vespertilionidae; genus Antrozous; species Antrozous pallidus. Next base: position 88,836,710 of record CM050509.1, on the reverse strand, counting down.
GACATTCCAGCTGCAGATTTTTTTGACTCAAGGATCCTATCCGCCTCCCTGCAGGCTCATGGGCAGCGCCATATTAACTGATAGACCCAAGCCTGCCATAGGCTGCAGCGCTGCTACAGGAATTTGAGGCTGGGAGCGTGGACACTGGGAATCTGTTCCCCACAACACAATCGGGTGACCAAACCCAAAGCCCACACAGGGCAGCAGTGCCACCTGACTTCGATTCTGGGCAAGCGCACATGGAAGTCTGTTTTCTGCAGCGCAGGAGCAGACCTCCGGCGGACACAGTGCTACTGTGCAACCCAGTCCCCCAAGCTGACCAGGACCACAATTGTCCAGGCAGGAGGCAGCACTGAGCACCACTGAATTGACTCTGTCTTTTTTTTTTTTTTTGTCACGTGCACTAGGGATCCCTGTCTCCCAGTGCAATCACATTAAGAGCCAGTGACTCCAATTCTTGGTGCATGTGCACACAGGGATCCCGATTCTAGTGAGAGGCGGCATGAGGCAACAGAGACTCTGATACTCAATTCTTAGTGCAGATACAGGGGAACTCTGGCTCCTTGCACGTATTAGGGGACTATGATTTTGGTCACACACCAACAGGGTCTCTGTTTCAGCATGGTGCAGGTTGGGTCCCTGATTCTAGGTGCACAACTGAGACCACATTGAGTGCTGGTAACACTGACCTTGGGTGATCCTGGTTCCCACCAACTCATGGCAGCCACACATCTTAGTGTCGGAGCACTTTAGTGATACTCAGGTGGTGCAAAGCTCCCACTGCACATGGCCCAGGCCACAGCAACTTGGCGTTTGAACCTTCTGGTGATAGTCAGAATGGGTAGATGACACAATCCCCAGAGGAAAGAAAATGAGGAGTCACATGATGAGGAAATTGGTAAAATTAAAGCATGCAACATGACTGAAAAAGAATTCAGAGTAATGGTCATGCAATTCATACATCAGATGGATGAGAAAATCAACAATCTATGCAAGAATAAGAAAGAAAAGCAAAGTGATATAGCTACAATCAAAAACATCATGGAAAGTTTCAACAGTAGACTAGAAGAAGCAGAGGACTGAATTAGTGAGTTAGAAGATAAAGTAGAGAAACAAGCTCAATCTGAACAACAATAGGAAGAAAAAATTAAAAGACAGGAGGAAATCCTAAGGGAGTTTTAAGACAACATGAAATGAAATAACATATGCATAATAGGACAGCCAGAAGGACAAGAAGATCAGCAAGGATTAGAAAATCTATTTGAAGAAATAATAACAGAAAACTTCCCAGATATGGGGAAGAAAAAAGTTACAGAAGCACAGAGAGTTCCAAACAAGATCAATCCCAAAAGACCCACAGCAAGACACATCATAATTTCAATGGCAAATATTAACAACAAAGAGAGAATCTTAAAGGCTGCAAGAGAGAGAGACAGAGAGTTACCTACAAAGGATCCCCCATCAGATTATCAAATGATATCTCAACAGAAACACATCAAGCTAGAAGGGAATGGAAAGAAGTATACAAAGTGTTGCAAAGCAAAGGACTGAATCAAAGAATACTCTATCCAGCAACACTATCAATCAAAATCAAAATTGAAGGGGAAATTAGGAGCTTTGCAGACAAAAAAAAAGCTAAGGGAGTTTATCAACACCAAACCATCAATGCAAGAAATGCTAAAGGGAATGCTATAAAAAAAGGAAATAAAAAGACAAGAAGTAACAGAGGCACAGAAATAGAATGACTACAAACAAGTACCTTTCAATAATAATTATAAATGTAAATGGACTACATGCTCCAATAAAAAACATCGAGTGGCTGAATGAATAAAAAAACATGACCCCTATATATGCTATCTACAAGAGACCCCACCTCAGAAAAAGGGACTCACACAGATTGAAAGTGAAGGGATAGAAAAATATCTTTCAGGCAAATGGAAATGAAAAAAAGCTGGGCTAGCAATGCTTATATCTGACAAAATAGACCTCCAAGTGAAGGCCAAAACAAAAGATAACAAAGTTCACTTCATAATACTAACGGGCTCAACACAACAACAGGATATAACCCTGACAAACGTATATGCACCCAATGCAGGAGCACCCAAATACATAAAAAACTCCTGGAAGATATCAAAGGAGAGATCGACAACAATACAATCCTAGTAGGGGACTTTAATACACGACTGACATCACTGAATAAATCCTCTAGAGAAAAAAATCAGCAAAGATACAGCAATCCTAAATGACTCACTAGATCAGATGGACTTAACTGACATCTTCAGAATATTTCACCCCCAAATCACAGAATATTCGTTCTTCTCAAGTGCACATAGGACATATTCAAAAAATAGACCACATATTGGGTCGCAAACAAAGGCTCTATAAATTCAAGAAGATTGAAATCAGACGAAGCATCTTCTCAGACCACAATGGCATAATATTAGAAATAAACTACAATAAAAAACAATTCAAAAATTTCAAACACTTGGAAGCTGAATAGCATGCTACTAAATAATGATTGGGCTACCATACCAATGAGATCAAAGAAGAAATTAAAAACATCCTGGAAACTAATGATGATGAAAAAACAACAATCCAAAATCTATGTGTCACAATGAAGGCAGTCCTGAGAGGGAAGTTTGTAGCTCTACAGTGCTACCTCAAAAAAAAAAAAATGGTAGTAAATATCTAAGTCTACAACTCAAAGAATTAGAAAGAGAGCAGCAAGAAAAGCACAGAGTGAGCAGAAGGAAGGAGATAATAAAGATCAGAGCAGAAATATATGACAGAGAGACAAAAAAAATACAAAAGATCAATAAAACCAAGAGCTAGTTCTTTGAAAGGATAAACAGGATTGATAAACCTCTACCCAGGCTCACCAAGAAGCAAACCAAGAGCACTCAAAAAAGCAATATCAGAAATGAGAGAGGAGAAATAACAACAGACCCCACAGAAATACAAATGATTGTTAAAAATACTATGAACAACTCTACTGCAAAAACTACACAACCTGGAGGAAATGGACATAGTCCTAGAAAAATACAACCTTCCAAAACTCAATCAGGAAGATTTAAAAAATCTCAATAGGCTGATAACTATGGATGGAATTTAAGCTGTCATCAAAAAGCTTCCAGCAAACAAAAGCCTGGGACAAGATGGCTTCACAGGAGAGTTATACCAAACACTCAAGGAAGAACAAAAACTTACCCTCAGAATAGTCCAAAAAATTCAAGAGGAAGGTACACTTCCAAGCTCATTCTATGAAGCCAGCATTACCCAAATAACAAAACCAAATAAAGACAACACAATGAAAAAGAATTAGAGGCCAATATCCCTCATGAACATAGATGCCAAAATCCTCAACAAAATTCTAGCAAATTGGATCCAGCAGTACATCAGAAATATCATACACCATGACCAAGTAGGATTTATCCCAGGCATTCAAGGATGGTACAATAACCGCAAATCAATAAATGTGATGTATCACATAAACAAATTGAGAAATACATCACATAGTCATATCAGTTGATACAGAAAAAGCATTTGACAAAACCCAACACCACATCTTGGAAAAAATCTCAGCAATGTGGGAATAGAAGGATCATATCTCAACATAATAAAAGCCATATATGACAAACCCACAGGCAACATCATACTAAATGGACAAAAACTAAAACCATTTCCCCTAAGAACAGGAACAAGACAGCGATGCCCTCTCTCACCACTCCTGTTTGACAAAGTACTGGAAATACTAGCCATGGAGATCCAACAACAAGAAGAAATAAAAGGCATCCAAATTGAAAAAGAATAATTAAAACTGTTCTTATTCACAGATGACATAATACTGTACATAGAAAATCCTAAAGACTTCATCAAAAAATTATTAGACTTAAAAAATGAATTTGTCAATGTAGGAGGATACAAAATTAATGCCAAGAAATCTATGGCATTTCTATGCCCCAACAATGAACTTACAGAAAGAGAGATTTAAAAAGCAATCGCATTTACCATTGCAACAAAAAATTAAGATGCCTAGGACTAAACTTAACTAAGGAGGTAAAAGACCTATATGCAGACAACTACAAGAGGTAGAGAAAGACATAAACAGATGGAAGAACATACCGTGTTCATGGATTGGTAGAATCAATATCATCAAAATGTCCATACTACCCAAAGCAATCTGTAGATTCAATGCACTCCCCATTAAAATGCCAATAGCATATTTCACAGACCTAGAAAGAACTCTCCAAAAATTCATCTGGAATAAAATAAGACCCCGAATAGATGCAGCAATCCTGAGAAAAAGAACAAAGTAGTTGGGATCTCAATACTAGATATCAAGCTGTATTACAAAACCACTGTTCTCGACCTCATTCATTTCCACCGGCCTGCAGGCGAGCAGCTCCGGCTTCTATCATCGCCGTCCCTCCGCCGCAAGGCTTCGCTATCGCCGAAGCCTCCACCAGCGACTCGTCGCACCCGATTCTCTCCTCTTCGTTCCCCGCCAACCGCAATCATTGACGCCATGTCGGGCTATTCGAGTGACCGAGACCGCGGCCGGGATCGAGGGTTTGGTGCACCTCGATTTGGAGGAAGTAGGGCAGGGCCTCTATCAGGAAAGAAGTTTGGAAACCCTGGGGAGAAACTAGTTAAAAAGAAGTGGAATCTTGATGAGCTGCCCAAATTTGAGAAGAATTTTTATCAAGAACATCCTGATTTGGCCAGGCGCACAGCGCAAGAGGTAGAGACATACAGAAGAAGCAAGGAAATTACAGTTAGAGGTCACAACTGCCCAAAGCCAGTTCTGAATTTTTATGAAGCAAACTTTCCTGCAAACATCATGGATGTGATTGCAAGACAGAACTTTACTGAACCCACTGCTATTCAAGCTCAGGGATGGCCAGTTGCCCTAAGTGGATTGGATATGGTTGGAGTAGCACAAACTGGATCTGGGAAAACATTATCTTATTTGCTGCCTGCCATTGTCCACATCAATCATCAGCCGTTCCTAGAGAGAGGTGATGGGCCTATTTGCTTGGTGCTGGCACCAACTCGGGAACTGGCCCAGCAGGTGCAGCAAGTGGCTGCTGAATACTGTAGAGCATGCCGATTGAAGTCTACTTGCATCTATGGTGGTGCTCCCAAGGGACCACAAATACGAGATTTGGAGAGAGGTGTGGAAATCTGCATTGCAACACCTGGAAGACTGATTGACTTTTTGGAGTGTGGAAAAACAAATCTGAGACGAACCACCTACCTTGTCCTTGATGAAGCAGATAGAATGCTTGATATGGGCTTCGAACCCCAAATAAGAAAGATTGTGGATCAGATAAGACCTGACAGGCAAACCCTAATGTGGAGTGCAACTTGGCCAAAAGAAGTGAGACAGCTTGCTGAAGATTTCCTAAAAGACTATATTCATATAAACATTGGTGCACTGGAACTGAGTGCAAACCACAACATTCTTCAGATTGTGGACGTGTGTCATGACGTAGAAAAGGATGAAAAACTTATTCGTCTGATGGAAGAGATCATGAGTGAGAAGGAGAATAAAACCATTGTCTTTGTTGAAACCAAAAGGAGATGTGATGAACTTACTAGAAAAATGAGGAGAGACGGGTGGCCTGCCATGGGTATTCATGGTGACAAGAGTCAACAGGAACGTGATTGGGTTCTAAATGAATTCAAACATGGAAAAGCTCCTATTCTGATTGCTACAGATGTGGCTTCCAGAGGGCTAGATGTGGAAGATGTGAAATTTGTCATCAATTATGACTACCCTAACTCCTCAGAGGATTATATTCATCGAATTGGAAGAACTGCTCGCAGTACCAAAACAGGCACAGCATACACTTTCTTTACACCTAATAATATAAAGCAAGTGAGCGACCTTATCTCTGTGCTTCGTGAAGCTAATCAAGCAATTAATCCCAAGTTGCTTCAGTTGGTTGAAGACAGAGGTTCAGGTCGTTCCAGGGGTAGAGGAGGCATGAAGGATGACCGTCGGGACAGATATTCTGCAGGCAAAAGGGGTGGATTTAATACTTTTAGAGACAGGGAAAATTACGACAGGGGTTACTCTAGTCTGCTTAAGAGAGATTTTGGGGCAAAGACCCAGAATGGTGTTTACAGTGCTGCAAATTACACCAATGGGAGCTTTGGAAGTAATTTTGTGTCTGCTGGTCTACAGACCAGCTTTAGGACTGGTAATCCAACAGGGACTTACCAGAATGGTTATGATAGCACTCAGCAATATGGAAGTAATGTTCCAAATATGCACAATGGTATGAACCAACAGGCATATGCATATCCTGCTACTGCAGCTGCACCTATGATTGGTTATCCAATGCCAACAGGATATTCTCAATAAGACTTTAGAAGTATATGTAAATGTCTGTTTTTCATAATTGCTCTTTATATTGTGTGTTATCAGACAAGATAGTTATTTAAGAAACATGGGAAATGCAGAAATGACTGCAGTGCAGCAGTAATTATGGTGCATTTTTTCGCTATTTAAGTTGGATATTTCTCTACATTCCTGAAACAATTTTTAGGTTTTTTTTGTACTAGAAAATGCAGGCAGTGTTTTCACAAAGTAAATGTACAGTGATTTGAAATACAATGAATGAAGGCAATGCATGGCCTTCCAATAAAAACTATTTGAAGACTGAAAAAAAAAAAAAAAAACCAAACCACTGTTCTCAAAACAGCTTGCTACTGGCACAAGAACAGACATATAGATCAATGGAATAGAATAAAGAACCCACAAATTGGCCCAAAACACTATGCCGTATCAATATTCGACAAAGGTGTCATGAACATAAAATGAAGTCAATACAGCCTCTTCCATAAATGATGTAAAAACTGGACAGATACATGCCAAAAAATGAAACCAGACCACCAACTTACACTACACACAAAAATAAACTCAAAATGGATACAGGACTTAAACATAAGACAGGAAACCATAAAAATACTAGATGAATCCACAGGCATCGAAATCTTAAACATATGCCGAACCAATTTCTTCACCAATACCGCTCCTAGGGCAATGAAAACTAGAGAGAAAATAAACAAATGGGACTACATCAAAATAAAAAGCTTTTGCACAGCAAAAGAAACCATCAACAAAACAACAAGAAAGCCCACTGCATGAGAGAACATATTTGCAAATGTTGTCACTGATAAAGGTTTAATCATACAGGGAACTCATACAACTTAATAAAAAGAAGATAAACAACCCAATTAAAAATGGGCAAGGGACCTAAATAGAATCTTTTAGAAAGAAGACAGAAGAAGGCCATGAAACATATGAAAACATGGTCAAAGTCACTGATTATCCAAAAGATGCAAATAAAAATGACAATGAAGTATCATCTCACACCTGTCAGAATGGCTATCACCAACAAATCAACAAAGGACAAGTGCTGGCAAGGATGAGGAGGAAAAAGAACTCTTCGGCACTGCTGGTGGGAATGTAGACTGGTGCAGCCACTGTGGAGAACAGTACAGAGTTTCCTCAAAAAACTAAAAATGGAACTCCCATTTGACGCCGTGATCCCACTTCTAGGAATATATCCCAAGAAACTAGAAATACCCATCAGAAAGGATATATGCACTCCTATGTTTATAGCAGCACAATTCACCATAGCTAAGATTTGGAAACAGCCTAAGTGCTCACCAGCAGATGAGTGGTTTAAAAAACAATGGTATATGTACAGAATGGAATACTATGGTGCTATAAAACAGAAGGAATTCTTACCATTTTCAGCAGCATGGATGGAACTGGAGAGCATTATGTTAAGTGAAATACGCCAGGCAATGAAGAAAAATACCACATGATCTCACTAATTTATGGAAAATAAGGAACATTATACCCTGATGAACAAAAAGATAGATACGTAGGCAGTATCATCGAACAGACTGTTGGATTACAGTGAGTGGACTGGGGAGTGTAGGGGAGGAGGGAGAGAGATCAATTGAAGGACTTGTATGCATGCATATGGGCACAGCCAATGGACACAAGACACTGGAGGGGGGGGGTAGGATGAAGGCATGAGATAGGTGATGGGGGAGTCTGGGGGAAGGCCAATGGAGGGGAAAGGAGATATATGTACTAGTATATGTAATATTTTAAACAATAAAATAAATAAATAAAAAGTGGATGTGGAAATAAAAAGAAAAAAAGTATAATTGATCAACAGCTAGTAACCAAAGAAATGTAAATGAAAACACCCATCAGATACCATCTTTTACACATCACATCAGTATTATAAAAGTTTGATTATAGCCAAAACTGGCTTGGCTCAGTGGATAGAGTGTCGGCCTGCGGACTGAAAGGTCCCAGGTTTGATTCTGGTCAAGGACATGTACCTTGGTTGCAGGCACATCCCCAGGAGGGGGTTTGCAAGAGGCAGCTGATCGATATTTCTCTCTCATTGATGTTTCTGACTTTCTATCCCTCTCCCTTCTTCTCTATATAAAATCAATAAAAAATATATATTTTAAAAGTTTGATTATATCAGGTATTGACATAGAGGTGAGCAAAACTGCTGGGTGGAGTACAGCCATTTCAGTAGGAATTATGCAACATCTATTAGTATGTAAAATACTCATCCCCATTAGCCAGAAACTCCACTTCTTAGCATCTATCCTAACGTAAGTGTTGCACATGTACACTAATGTTTATTAAATGGACATTTATTGGCATATCAACCATCAAAATTTAGAAACAACCTGTATTCATGAAATAGGAAAATAGTTAAACTCTCATGAATGTTATACTCTACCAAATGATGTAATTTTATTTTATTTTATTTTTTTTTTTTTTTACAGAGAGGGAGAGGGATAGAAAGTCAGAAACATCGATGAGAGAGAAACATCAACCAGCTGCCTCTTGCGCACCCCCTACTGGGGATGTGCCCGCAGTCAAGGTACATGCCCTTGACCAGAATCGAACCCGGGACCTTTCAGTCCAAAGGCCAAAGCTCTACCACTGAGCCAAACCGGTTTTGGCCCAAATTATGTAATTTTAAAGGAATAAATTAGAACTTCTGCTCCTAGGAAGACAGAGTAGATAAACTTATCCCTATTCCTCCCAGTAAGTAAAACTAAACCTCCTGAATGTCATAAATAAAACAACCACAAAAAGATTCTGAAGGGTGAATAAAAGAAGGTATACCAGAAAGAGACCTCAGGACTCAAGAATGACATGGTGGTAAGTTCCCTGAATTTCTGTGTTGCCTCATATATTTCAGAGCCAAAGCTGAAAATGCTTGCAAAGTGGAAACACCAGTAAATGCAAGACAAGAAATCAAAACAAAAACAAGCCTGTTTCTCTAACCAAAGGACCAGAAAAGGAGGTAGATTTGAAAGACATAAAATTTTAGACAGTAGCTGCTCTACTCCAGTCAAATACCACAAGAAAAAAAATGTGGCCCCATCCCCAACCCCACCTACAAAGGACAATTTGAAAACAGATTTACACCCTTACAAAACTGTAACCAGGTACTGCAGACAACTGTATTGGGGTGATGTCAGAGAAGGCAGAGTGGGGAACTGGGATAGACCTACTAGACAGAAAATAAGCAAGCATATAGAAGAACTCAACAAGACCCTCAAGCAACAGGATCATATTTGACATTTATAGAACATCCATCCAACAAGAGAAAAATACACATTATTTTCAAGTGCCCTTGGAACACACACTATGTTAGACCATATCCTGTGCCATAAAAAATTCTCAACAAATTAAAAATAATTGAAATAAATTGACTATATTCTGTTACCATAATGAAATCAAAGTAGAAATCAATAACAGGTAAATACCTAAACACATGAAAACTAAAGAGAACCCTTCTAAATAATCCATAGGTCAAAGATAAAATCTCAAGAGAAAATTTAAAATACACTGAACTGAATGAAAATGAAAATACAGCAGAGCAAATTTGTGGGATGCAACTTTAAAGGGAAATTTATAACAGAAAATGTTTATACTAAAAAAAGATCTTATATCAATAATTGAAGTCCCTACCTAATAAACTTGAAAAAGAAGAATAAAGCCAAAATAAAATAAACAATAAATAAAATAAAGCCAAAACAAAGATATAACCTCCCAAAACTCAATCAGGAAGAATCTAAACATCTTAATAGGCCAATAACTATGGAAGAAATTGAAGCAGTTATTAAAAAGCTCCCATCAAACAAAAGCCCGGAGCCAGATGGCTTCACATGATAGTTTTACCAAACATTCAAAGAAGGACTAAAAACTATCCTCCTCAGACTATTCTAAAAATTTCAAGAGGAAAGAACTCTTCCAAGCTCATTCTCTGAAGCCAGCATCACCCTAATACCAAAACCAGATAAAGACAACACAATGAAAGTGAATTACAGGCCAATATCCCTCATGAACATAGATACCAAAATCCTCAATAAAATTCTAGCAAATCGGATCCAGCAGTACATCAGAAAAATCATTCACCATGACCACGTAGGATTTATCCTGGGGATGCAAAGATGGTACAATTTCCGCTAATCAATAAACATGATGCATCACATAAACAAATTGAGAGATAAAAATCACATAGTCATATCAATTGATGCAGAGAAAGCATTTGACAGAGCCCAACACCCTTTCTTGATAAAAACTCTCAGCAAAGTGGGAATAGAATGATCATACCTCAACATAATAAAAGCCATATATGATAAACCCACAGCCAACATAATGAACAACATAAACTGATGTACATAAACAAATCCAGAGACAGAGAAGGATGGATCAGACTGTCAAACCTCAGAGGGAAGGTAGGGGAGGGTGGGGGTAAGGGGGATAGATCAACCAAAGGACTTGTATACATGCATATAAGCCTAACCAATGGACACAGACACCAGGGGGCGTGAGGGCATGAGTGGGGGGTTGTGGTTAATGGCGGGATGAGGACACATATATAATACCTTAATCAATAAATAAATTAAAAGAATAAAACTGTCTTGCATCCCTGGAATAGATTCCACTTGATAATGGTGTATAATTCTTATATATTATTTAATACTATTTGCTAATGTTGTTTTGAGGTAGTTTGCTCATATATTCATGTAGTTTTCTTTTTGTGTGTGACTATCATCTGGTTTTGACATCAAGATAATACTAGCTTCGTAAAATAACTTGGAAAGTAGAAAAAAGGAATTAAAATAAAATCAGAATAACATTGAAAACATCAAAACAATTGGAGAAAATCAATTTGAAAAGATCAGTAAAATTGACAAACTCTAGTAAGACAAAAAACCCACAAGTTATTAATATTGGGAACAAAATGAATATTATTACAGACCTTTTGGGTATTGAAAGGATAATAATGGAATATTAAGAATAACTCTAAACACTTTGAGAATTTGTATGGGATTAACCAATTGCTTGACAAAGAAAGAAGGAAAGAAGAAACAATGGAAAATATCTGATTTAAATAGCCCTTTAACTACAATATTAGGAAAATTGAATTGAATTAAATTCAAAACTCCCGAAAGGAAATCTCCAGGTCTCATGGTTTCACTGGAGAATTCTACCAAATATTTAAATAACAAATGCCAATTCTACACAATCTCTCCCAGAAAATAGAAGAGGAGAAACTACTTTCCAAGTTATTTTATGGAGCTAGTATTATCTTGATGTCAAAACCAGATGATAGTCACACACAAAAAGAAAACTACATGAATATATGAGCAAACTACCTCAAAACAACATTAGCAAATAGTATTAAATAACATATAAGAATTATACACTATTATCAAGTGGAATCTATTCCAGGGATGCAAGACAATTTTATTCTTAGTCTCTCCTCGTGCTTTTTAATTTTTTTTTTTAGAAGCTGTTCTGCTTGGGTGTTTTCCCTACTTTGTCTTCTAGCTCACTGATGCGGATCTCTGCTTATTCTAGTCTACTATTGATGCTTTCTATTGAGTTCTTTATAGTAGCAATATCAATTTTTCATTTCTTCTTGTTTCTTCTTCATTTCCTCTTGGTTCTTACACATATTGTTGAATTTGTCTTCCATTCTTTTCATCAACCATATGACCATTTCTCTGAATTTTTTGACTGACAGGTTGTTTGCCTCCATTTCATTTACTTACTTTTCTTGTGATGACTGCTTTTCTTTCAGTCATGCAGGCTGTTTCTTTGTCTCCCCATGATCTCCTCTAGGTATCTGGTTATGTATTTTTCTCCTGCGTTTATAGGCAGAAAATACAACACAACAAGGCACAATGCACAAAGCACTGAAAACAAATGTATTCATGATATTAGTAACCCCAAATAAAGGTGACCACCAGAGAAAAGACAGAGGATAAGAAAGAAAGAAGAAGAGAAAAAAAGGAGTGCAAAAATGAAATTGGGAAAAGGAAAAAAAGTAAGAGAGAAAAGAAAGAGAATAAGAAAGAAGAGGGGAAAAACTATTTATATGGGGAGAAAACTCCAATAGAACTGCCACTTATCCGAACAAATGCCAGTAACAAATACCTAGAGATGCATGCAAACTATAAACAAAAACTAATATCTGCCGAGATCAGGGAAAACAGAAACAAAAAACAAAAACAAAAACAAAAATAAAAAGTGAAACAATCTCACAAACAAGCATTAAAAAACTGATATAATCAACAATCAAGCAAAAAACAAAAGGACAGAGAAAAATATGATTTTGGATAATGAAGAAAGAGAAGAGAGAGTTGTGTATGGACTAAGATTGGAAATTGGATAGTGAAATTTGAACGGGGGTAAAAGGAAGGAATAGGCAAAATCTAAAGCAAGAATAGGATAAAGAGAAACAGAACAACAAAAGGGGAAAACGAGGAAGAGGGAGTTGGTATAAAGGGAAAGTTGAGACAGAGTAACATTATGCTAAAGGAACGATGAAAATAAAATTTAGAACACTAATCCCAAAGTAAAATAAAGAGAAAATAAAATGATACTTTAAAAAAAAAGGTAAAATAGTAGTAGTAATAATACTGATTGAAAATAAAAATTTAATAATTAGAAAGGTAAAATTAAGTGAGGAAAAAAGAAAAAAATTAATTTCTTAAGTAAAAGATGAAAAAAATAAAAATGTACCAATAGTGAAGGTCATTCACTTCCTCTAACTGTTCTGTTTGGCATGCCTGTCTCATAGTATAGTACTGAAGTTCCCTGTGTTCCACTGTTCCTCAATGTTGTAGGCCACAGTCCTGATTTTAAAGTAGGCAGTACTTCTTTGTTTCTTATACTCCTTTATTTGTGTTTACACAAGAGTCAATTTGTGATTCAACCCCTCGGTTGCAGTGTTTCTGGATTGACCTCTAGGTCTATAGGTCCTCTCTAGCTAGTGTTTAGATTTTGTTTTCCCTGTGGCACTTAATACTGGTTTGGAGGAGTGGAGTACCCCAGAGCTGCTTCTCTGATCATTATTCCCTGTTCTGATCTCTAGGTTCCAGAAAAACAACTTTCCCCTGCAGTCTCTTAGAGTGTCCCCAATTGGGTGATCCTATGTATTGGGCTTAGTAATCAAAAGCAAGGATTTAACAAGGGGGGAAAAAAGAGCCAGAATAAGTGTGCGAAATCTGGTGCTGTGGCGCAAGTCTGTGCAGTCTTTATTCTCCTTGGGTCTATGCAGCCAGCACACTTTTAAAATTTTAGGCTGTTCTTTTGCACCCAGTTCAACTATGGGTTGTTTTTTAGAGTTCTCTTCTGTTAGCAACTCTGCGGACCCTTTCCACATTGGCAGATCACGCCAGCCCCAATGGCCATGGATTTTTCTAGGCACAGAATTCTCCAGGTCCTCCAGCTCCCCCCATGCGTGTTTCTTTCTCTTGCCCAGACCATAGACCTCACCTTTTCCCAGGCAAAATCTGAGCTTTCCATGAAGGGGTGCAGAGCTGCTCTGAATCTGTGTCCTTGCGCCACTTGGGGATCAGTGTTCTCAGGTTTGCAGCTGTTTGCTGGGTGCCCTAGTTGTAGATTTTCAGGCTTTTCAGGCTTCCCATAACATCCGCTTTCTCCTTCAAGATGGCATGGTCTCCGCATCAGAGCTGGTCGCTCCAGGAGTGAACTCAGCTGCAGTGGTGCCTGCCTGATCAGGGGAACCCTGTCTGGCTGTCCCCCATAGTCTGCTGGAGTAAGCTGTCACTTAACTCACCAACAAACTCTCCCAGTGCGACCACACACTCTCCCTTTGTTCTCTCACTCACACACTATCTTGCAGTCTGCCTTCCTGTCGGCAGCCATCTTCCAACCTCATCCAGATAGATACTTCTTGTAATAAGACTATATTTCCCTAAACTTGACCCTTAGCATGTCTTTTATTCTATGAGAAGAAAAATTCTGTTGGAGTAGCTTAGCTTCTATAAATAGTGTTATATCTTTACATGCTTTTAAAATATCAAACTTTAAAAAATGACAACTTCTTTTCCATCAGCTAGTTAAATTCCTTAACTATTAACCATGATACTTAAAACAATGTTAAAATATTTTTTAAATAAGACTCTGAGAAAAGATTTATATATAACACCTTTGAAGTTAATTTTTAAATCCTAAAGATTTGAAATCCTAAAGGACTACATATTTCCAACTTTATAAAAAATACTGGCAGTCCTGTCAGGGTAGCTCAGTTAGTTGGAGCATTGTCCCAATTCCCCAAGGTTGTAGGTTCAATCTCCATGTGGAACAACAAATTAATGTTTCTCTGTCTCCCTTCCTCTAACTGCTTCACACCCAACCAGAAATCACTTTGAGTGGAGAGCTCTGTCTTCACTTCACTTCCCTGTTGAACAATTTTTCAAATATCTACTGGCCATTTGAACAGACTGACCATATTTTTTGTCATATTTTCTTTTCTTGTTTTGCCATATTTCTTGTGAGTTTTTGCTTTTGATTGATTTACAGAAATTATATATTAATTAATTTTTATTTAATATTTTGCAAATATTATATTTCTTCCATATTATCTTTTATTTAACTTGATTAATATCTTTTATTTAAGAATTTTGTTTATGTAGATTCAAATTTATGAACCATTCCTTTATGACTTTTGTGTTGTGACCAAAATGACAACATATATCTACATATTTATTTATTTTATTTTATTTTTTGTCTTTATTGTTTAAGGTATTATATATGTGTCCTCCACCCTCCCATTACCCCCCACCCCTCAGTTCATACCCTCTACCCCATAGTGTCTGTGTCCATTATATGCATGCATACAAGTCCCTTGGTTGATCTCTTCCCATTCCCCCACCGTCCCCTGCCTTCCCTCTAATGTTTGATGGTCTGATCAATGCTTCTCTATCTCTGTTTTTGTTCATCAGTTTATGTCATTCATTGTATTTCACGAATGAGTGAGATCATGTGATATTTATCTTTCTCTGACTTATTTCTCTTGGCATAATGCTCTCCAGGTCCATCAAAGTTGTTGCAAATGGTAAGAGTTCCTTCAACTGTACAGCAATGTAGTATTATATTGTTTAGATATACCACAGTTTTTTAATCCATTCATCTGCTGATGGGCACTTAGGCTGTTTCCAAATCTTAGCTATTGTACATTATGCTGCTATGAACATAGGGGTGCATAAGTACTTTCTGATTGGTGTTTCTCATGGCTTGGGATATATTCCTAGAAGTGGGATTACTGGGTCAAATGGGAGTTCCATTTTTAGTTTTTTGAGGCAACTCCATACTGTTCACCACAGTGGCTGCACCAGTCTGCGTTCCCACCAGCAGTGCACGAGGGTTCATTTTCCTCCTCATCCTTGCCAGCACTAGTCCTTTGTTGATTTGTTGATAGCCATTCTAACAGGTCTGAGATGGTATCTGGTATTGAGATCCCTCCTACTTTGTTGTTCTTTCTCAGGATTTCTGCGGCTATTTGGGGTCTTTTTTTATTACAGATAAATTTTTAGAGAGTTTGTTCTAGGTCTTTAAAAATATGCCATTGGTATTTTAATGGGAATTGTATTGAATCTATAGATTGTTTGGGTATTATGGACATTTTAATGATGTTGATTCTACCAATCCATGAACACGGTATGTTCTTTGTGCTGGGCCAGCTCAGCCAAGGGTTCGGTGAGTCTGAGGGGGCGGAGGTGAAGCATTAAAGAAAAGACAGAGAGAGAATAAGCTGGGGCTTGGTGGATCTCCTGTGCCTGGCTATGGCCACACAGAGAGATCCAGCCAGCAAGTTGATGCTTTATTTTATAATCAAAGGTAAACAAGGTAGTGGTCACCATAGTTACAATGTTCTTGTGAGTTTCACTTATTTTGGCAGCACTTGTTGCACCTCCCACAGCCCATTAGCTACCCAGGAAGGATCTAGGGAATGTCATAAGGTCAAGCTTAATTATGTTAAGAGGACATCTAAGCTGGGACTTGTTTGTGACTTTGCCAAAGGTCAGTCTGAGGCTTAACCCTATAGCCTCTTCCTACAGTTCTTCCATCTGTTTATGTTTTCCTCTATTTCTTTTTCCAATGTCCTATAGTTTTTCAGGTACAGCTCTTTTACCTCCTTAGTTAAGTTTATTCCCAGGTATTTTAGTTTTTTTGGTGCAATGGGATTTTTTTAAAAATCTCTCTTTCTGTCAGTTCACTGTTGGTGTATAAAAATGCCATAGAAGAACCTAAAGATGCAAGTGAGGCCAGGAAAAGCACACCAGATGCTTTCCAAATTCTTGGCAATGAGGTATTTGGCTCATCCTGGCACACTCAGCCTGGCTGCTGGAGTAGCTTCTGGCATGTGCCTGGGCTGGAGCCTCCATGTATGCTTTGGAATGATCCTCAAAAGTTCAGTGAATGAGACAGACACAGAAACCAGAACTGAAGGAAGTATTTTAGGAGAGAGTGGAAAGTACAAAAATGATTCTTGTGGATTGAAATGACTTAAAGATGGGAAAAGGGGAAGTGGCAGCCCAATGTTCTCATGCTGCTGTTTCTGCCTCTAAGCAAATTCAAAGGAAAAACTCCGAATTGCTCAAACAATGGGAATACTGTGGCCAGCCCAAAGTGGTGGTCAAAGCCCCTGATGAAGAAACTCTGATTGCATCACTGACCCATATGAAGATGCTGGGACTGACTGTAAGTTTAATCCAGGATATTTGTTCTCAAATTGCACCAGGTTCTCAAACTGTCCTGGGAATTGGGCTAGGACCAGCAGACCTAATTGACAAAGTCACTGGTCACCTAAAACTTTTCTAGATAGAATTTTGTATCATGATTGTCTCACCACAAATGTTTGAAACTGTCAAATTCTAACAATAAAAACTGAGTTTCTCTCCCCCCCCCCAAAAAAATGCCATAGATTTCTGGGTGTTAATTTTTATCCTGCTACATTGCCAAATTCATTTATTAACACTATTAATTTTTTGATGGAGGCTTTAGGGTTTTCTATGTACAATATCATGTCATCTAAAAAAATAATGACAATTTTATTTCTTCTTTTCCAATTTGGATACATTTTATTCCTTCTACTTGTCTAATTACTATGGCTAGTATTTCCAGTACTCTGTCGAACAGGAGTGGTGAGAGTGGGCACCCCTGTCTTGTTCCTGTTCTTAGGGGAAATGGTTGTAGTTTTTGCCCATTGAATATGATGTTGACTGTAGGTTTGTCATATAAGGTTTTTATTATGTTGAGGTATGATCCCTCTATTCACACTTTGCTGAGGGTTTTTTATCAAGAAAGCATGTTGGATTTTGTCAAATGCTTTTTCTGCATCAATTGATATGACTATGTGATTTTTATCTCTCAATTTGTTTATGTGATGTATCACATTTATTGATTTGCAGATATTGTACCATCCTTGCATCCCCGCAATAAACCCTACTAGGTCATTGTGTATGATCTTCCTGATGTAATGCCATATTTAATTTTCTAGAATTTTGTTGAGCATTTGGCATCTATGTTCCTGAGGGATATTGGCCTGTAATTTTCTTTAATTGTGCTGTGTTTATCTGCTTTTGGTATTATGGTAATGCTGGCTTCATTATTTGCTTGGAAGTGTTCTTTCCTCTTGACTTTTTTGGAATAGTCTGAGTAGGATAGGTTTTAGTTCTTTGAATGTTTAGTAAAGCTCCCTGTGAAGCTGTCTGGCCTGGGGCTTTTGTTTCCTGGAAGCATTTTGATGACTGCTTCAATATCTTCCAGAGTTATCGGCATATTGAGGTTTTTAGATTCTTCCTGATTGAGTTTTGAAAGCTCATATTTTTCTAGGAATATATCTATTTCTTCTAGGTTGTCTAGTTTGTTGAAATAGAGTGATTCATAGTATATATTTTTTTACAATCTTTTGTATTTCTGTGGAGTTTGTTGTTTTTCACCTCTTTAATTTCTGATTTTCTTTATTTGGGTACTCTCTCTGCTTTTTAGTGAGTCTGGCTAGAGGTTCATCAATCTTGTTAATCCTTTCAAAGAATCAGCTCTTGGTTTCATTGATCTTTTGTATTTTTTTATTTTTATTTTTGGTGTCTATGTCATTTATTTCTGCTCTGATCTTTATTATCTCCTTCCTTCTGCTCACTCTGGGCTTTTCTTGTTGCTGTATTTCTAATTCTTTATGTTGTAGAGTTAGATAATTTATTACCATTTTTTTTCTTATTTTTTGAGGTAGACCTGTAGAGCTATGAACTTCCCTCTCAGGACTGCTTTCACTATGTCCCAAAGACTTTGGATTGTTGTGTTTTCATTGTCATTTGTTTCTAAGATGTTTTTTATTTTTTCTTTGGTGTCTTTGATAACCCAATCATTGAAGCATGCTCTTCAGCTTCTAAGTGTTTGAATTTTTATTGTAGTTTATTTTTAATATTATGCCATTGTGGGCTGAGAAGATGCTTTATATGATTTCAATTTTCTTGAATTTGGAGAGACTTTGCCTGCGACCCAATGTGGGATCTATCTTTGAAAATCTACCATGTGCACTTGAGAAGAATGTATATTCTGTGACTTTGGGGTGAAAGCATATTTTTTATTGTGGTTATAAGTATATTCTATTTTTATGTTTAGTTGTTTGAGCTATGTGGAGTGTGTGTGTGTGTGTGTATCAGTATAAGGTATTGATCTAATTTAGTTTCTCCAAGTGTAAATCCAATTGAACCAACACTATTTATTGAATAGATCATCTTTTCATCACTGGCTTGTAAATGCTATCTATTTGTTTAATATCTTTTATAAACTAATGCTTTACTTCTTTTAAAAATTTATCTTTATTGTTAAAACTATTACAGGTGTCCCTCTTTTTTGCCATTGACTTCCCCACATGCCCTTTTTGTTTAATAGCTTTACATGATCTATTTTAGGGGCTCTCTGTTCTCTTTCATTCATTTACTTGTCTATTTCTGTGCCAATACCACATTCTATTATTTATTATAGATTTGATACCTTGTATAATAAATAATCCTTCATTGGCCTTCCCGCAAAGTTGTTTTGTTTTATATATATATATATATAGTCTTTCATATGGATGTTAAATTATTTTATCAGATTATAAGAAAAATTCCTTTGGAGATTTGATTGGGATGGCAATGAGTTTATAGATTAATTTAGATATAATTTACATCTTTTCTCCACACAATTTTTCTTCCTTCACAAGGAACACTTCTGCCAATATGAAAGGTGTTTAGGGAATAAAGAACACAAAAACCTGGCCTCTTACACACATTTATTTCTATGTATTTATGAAAGACTGTACTTTCAAAATGCATGGGTGAATACAGGGGTGGGTACAATAGGTTAAATTACCAGCCATTATTACCTACAAGATAAATTATAAAGATAAAAATAATACTGGAAATAATAATAATAATAATAATAATACAAGTAATACAACAAATAATATAATAATAGATAATAATATAAGAATAAACTTTCATGTACTGACAGGTATAAACCTATTTTTGCCCATCTATTTATTTGTTTATTTATTTTCATTTTTAATGAATTTTTTATGACATTGGTTAAAAATTATATAGGTTTTAGGTGTACAATTCTTTTTTCTTAAAAATTTTAATGTTGGCATTATTGTAAGTATCCCCTATTTTCCCCCATTTTGCCCCTCTCTACCCACCTTCACCTCTCTCTCTTTTGGCCTTCACCACACTATTGTTCCTGTCCAAGGGGTATGCATATATGTTCTTTAGCTAATCCCTTCACTTTCTTTATATAGTCACCTCCACCTCCCTCCCTTCAGACAATGGCCAATCTGTTCCATGTATCCATGCTTTCGGTTCCATTTTGTTCATTAGATTCCATATATTAGTGATATCATGTGGTATTTGTATTTCTCTGATTGGCTTATTTCATTCATGGTGTCACAAAGGGTAAGAAATCCTTCTTTTTTATAGCCACATAGTATTCCATTTTGTAAATATACCACAGCTTTTTTATCCACTTATCAAATTATGGGCACTTGGGTTGTTTCCAGATCTTGACTGTGTAAATAATAATGCTATGAACATAGGGATGCATATATTCTTTCTGATTTGTGTTTCAGGATTTTAGGATATATATTTCAAACAAGAGATCCCTGGATCAAAAGGAAATTCCTTTTTTAATTTTTTGAGGAAACGTCATATTGTTTTCCATAGTGGTTGCACCAGTCTGCATTCCTACCAACAGTGTACTAGGTTTTTATTTTTTTCATATCTTTAACAGTGTTTGTTTTTTTTTTAATATTTTATTGATTTTTTTACAGAGAGGAAGGGAGAGGGATAGAAAATCAGAATCATCGATGAGAGAGAGACATCGATCAGCTGCCTCTTGCACGCCCCCTACTGGGGATGTGCCCGCAGCCACAGTACATGCCCTTGACCGGAATCGAACCCGGGACCCTTCAGTCTGCAGTCTGACGCTCTATCCACTGAGCCAAACCGGTCTCGGCAACAGTGTTTGTTTTTTATTGATTTACTGATAGTAGTCATTCTGACAGATGTAAGGAGGTACCCCATTGTAGTTTTGCATCTCTCTGATGATTAGTGATGTTGAGCATCTATTCATTTGTCTGTTGGCTGTCTGTATGTCTACTTTGGAGAAGTGTCAATTCAAGTCTTTTGTCCATTTTTATTTTATTTTATTTTATTTTTTTATTTAATCTTTACTGTTCAGTTTATTAATTACATTGTTCCCCTCCTTTTCCCCCCTATACTCCCCTCCACCCGGTACCCATCTCATCCTCCACCCTCACCTCCCCCTCACCCACTGTCCTCTCCCATAGTTGCATGATTTTTGTCCAGTCTCTTGCTGCACTTCCCACACCCCTTTTCTCCCCAAGAATTGTCAGTCCATTCCCTCTCTATGTCTGTGATTCTGTAATATTCACCAGTTTATCCTGTTCATCAGATTATTAATTCACTTGATTTTTAGATTCATTTGTTGATAGATGTGTATTTGTTATTCATAATTTATATTTTTATCTTTTTCTTCTTCCTTTTCTTAAAGAATATCTTTCAGCATTTCATATAATATTGGTTTGGTGGTGATGAACTCCTTTAGCTTTTTCTTATCTGTGAAGCACTTTAACTGACCTTCAATTC
Organism: Antrozous pallidus; assembly: GCA_027563665.1. Classification (NCBI taxonomy): domain Eukaryota; kingdom Metazoa; phylum Chordata; class Mammalia; order Chiroptera; family Vespertilionidae; genus Antrozous; species Antrozous pallidus. The sequence continues at coordinate 88,815,176 of CM050509.1, read as the reverse complement.
TGAATGATAGCTTTGCTGGATAGAGTATTCTTGGTTGTAGATTCTTGCTATTCATCACTTTGAATATTTATTGCCACTCCTGTCTGGCCTGCATAATTTCTATTGAGAAATCCGCTGACAATCGTATGGGTGCTCCCTTATAGGAAACTAACTGTTTTTCTCTTGCTGCTTTTAATATTCTCTCTTTGTCTTTTGCTCTTGGCATTTTAATTATCATGTGCCTTGGTGTGGTCCTCTTAGGGTTCCTATATATTGGGGTTCAGTGCACTTCTTGGACTCTTAAGTCAATTTCTTTCACCAGGTGTGGGAAGTTTTCGGTCACTATTTCTTCAAATAGGTTTTCATTGTCTTGCTCTCTCTTTTTCTGGCACCCCTATTATTTGGATGTTGGTATGCTGGAGGTTGTCCCAGAGGCCCCTTACACTTTCTTCAATTTTTTGGATTCTTTTGGTTTCTTGCTTTTCTAGCTGAGTGGATTTTACCTCTTTGTCTTTCAAATCTTTAACTTGGTTCTTGGGGTGCTCTAGAGTACTTTTAGGTCTTTGTATAATATTTTTTATTTCAGTCAGTGTATGCTTAATTTCTGGTTGGTCCTTTTTCATATCCTTGAGGGTCTCGTTCATATCCTCGTAGGTCTTGTTCATTTCCTCATAGGTCTTGTTTATTTCCTTGTAGGTCTCGGCCTTTTCTAGGAGCCTCTTGAAAAGCCTTATAACCGTGGTTTTGGACTCTATGTCCAGACATTTTTTCCCCCTCCATTTCTTTCACATCTGATTTCTTTCCATGTCTCTGCATGGTGGCTGCTTTCCTGAGTTGGTCAATTAGCTTTGTGTGGTAGATGTCCTCTAAGGGACAGTGGCTCAGCCTCCCCAGTTACCTGAGGTCGATATGGGTTGCACAGTCTTGTTGAAGTTAAGCCTAGATTAATCTAGATTAATCGTTGTTAGCACTTGGAGGGGTTGACATCCAGGCCAATTGTCTGTGAAGTTCAGCTGTGCTCAAGTTGGATGGGTGTAGTCTCCGAGCCAAGCAGGCAGCATCACTCCATCCTATGCAGCCCTAGGGTCTCTGTGCTGGGTGGCAATGGCCGCCAGCACCTCTGAGAGAGAGCTGTTGCTGAGCTCCACCAGCTGCCAGAGAATTCAGCCTCTCCCCAATGAGTCTGCACACCCAACATCTCACCCAGGGTCACAAAACAATGCAGTCTGATGGTTTCCTGAATGAGAGAGCAAGTCACGAGTGCTCTCTGCGTGGTCACGTAGCTGTGCTGTTTCCAAGTTCACGTGCACTCTGCACAAACTCGCCCTCTCCACAAGCCCGCAGACACCTGCAGCATCCGAGCTTCGGCGTGTCCTCCCACTGACAAGTTTTTACCCCGTATGATTGTGGGTTCCCTGGACTTCGCCCTGAGCTGGGGGATCAGTGCAGTGGGACATCTTTGTCTCCCCCGTTCGAGAAAACTGGCCGGGTTTTCAGCCGCCTGCCCTATCAGCTGGTGCGCGCACTGCTCCAAACCTCTCTCTGTGCGTATCTTCAATGCTGTCTGCTGCTGCTCCTCTGAGTCACAGTGTCCTATCTGCACTTTTATTTGTGGAATTTTCACTCAGCCAGCTTTCCGGTGATTCTGGATGGTGTTTGTTCTTTCATTAAGTTGTAGTTTTGAAATTGCTGTGTATGGCAGCAAGATAGGTGTTTACCTATGCAGCCATCTTGTTTCCCTCTCCTTTTGTCCATTTTTAAATTAGATTGTTTGTCTTCCTTGTGTTGAGTTGTATAAGTTTTTAAAATATATTTTGTAAATTAACTCCTTATCAGATGTATCATTGACAAATATATTCTTCTATACAGTGGGTTTTCTTTTTATTTTGTTGATGATTTCCTTTGCTGTGCCAAAGCTTTTAAGTTTGATATAGACCCTCTTGTTTAACTTTTCCTGAGTTTCCCCTGGCCTTGGAGACATATTGACAAAAATACTGCTACAAGAGATGTCTGAGATTTTACGGCTGATGTTTTCTTCTAGGATTTTTAAAACTTTTATCCATTTTGAATTTATTCTTGTGTATGATATAATCTGGTGGCCTAGTTTCATTGAAAAACCCACAGCCACTATCACACTCAATAGGCAAAAACTAAAAATGTTTTTCTTAAGATCAGGAACAAGACAAGGATGTCTGCTTTCACCACTCTTATTTAACATAGAACTGAAAATTCTATCCACAGCAATCAGACAGTAAGAAGAAATAAAAAACATCCAAATTGGAAAGGAGGAAGTAAAACTCTCATTATTTGCAGATGACATGATACTGTACTGTATATAGCAAATCCTAAAGACTCCACCAAAGAGCTAATAGATCTAATAAATGAATTTGGCAAAGTTGCAAGATATAAAATCAATATCCAGAAATTATTGGAATTTTTATATACTAGTAATCAGAAAGAGAGACTAAGAAAACAACCCTACTTACTATTGCAACACCAAAAAAAAGTACTTGGGAATAAATTTAACCAAGGAGGGAAAACTACAGGACATTGAAAGAAGAAATTAAGGAAAATACAAGTAAGTGGAAACATATGCTATATTCATGGATTGGAAGAATTAACATCATTAAAATGTCCACACTCCAAAGCAATCTATAGATTCAATGCAATTCCTATTAAAATACCAATGGCATATTTTAATATGGAACCAAAAAAGACTCCAACTAGCCACATCAATCTTTTTAAAATATAATTTTATTGATTTAGAGAGAGAGATAGTGAGTGGGAGAGAGAGATAGAAACAGTGATGGGAGAGAAACATCCATCAGCTGCCCCTTGCACACTCCTACTGGGGATTAAGCTCCAAACTTGGGCATGTGCCTTAACTGGGAATAGAGCTGGTGACCTCTGCTGAATGAGATGACACTCAACCAACTGAGCCACACTGGCCAGGCAGCCACAGCAATCTTGAGAAAGAAGAACAAAGTTGGAGGTATCATGCTACCTGATATACAGATATTTGTTAGACAAGTCTATTGTAATAAAAAAAAGCCTGGTACTTGCACAAGAGCAAGCATATCAACCAATGGAATAGAACATAGAGTCCAGAAATCAACCCATGCCTTTATGGTCAATTAATATATGACAAAGGAGGCAAGAGCATACAATGGAGTAAAAAATAGTTTCTTCAATAAATGGTGATGGGAAAATTGGACAGGTACAAGTGTACAATTCTATAATACATCATCTTTACATTGAACCCACCTCTGTATTTATTAGAAACATGGGGGCTGTGGGTATTGGGTCTATTCTTCAGTGGTACTTCCAGAGTTGGGGCAACGTTTTTACCTCATGAGAAAGAAACATACAAAACAAAAATAAAACTCTGGCTTAATAACATACTTTGCTGGACTTCAAACAAGGCCATGAGGAGTGGATGAAATAAGCAGCATGGAGTAACATTAGGAGACAGTGGGGTTATGATTTTTCTAACAAGGTGATCACAGGATAACAGCAAATATGAATGGTGGAGAATGGGAAGTACTAGGAATTAGGGGTGACCCCCTATTCCATACTGGTGTCTATGGGACCACTCATTCCCAGCAGGGTGTTTTCATTCATTGTGTCCATCTGTATACGGTATGTAGGGGAAGATGGGTTGGGTTCATAGCTGTGCTTATTGGGCCTAATAGTCTGGATAGACCATGGTGTGGGTTTGGAGATGGATCTACCTACCTTTGGGTCCACTGCTGACATATTACTCCCTAGTTCTGTGGAGTTTCCGTCTTGGTGGGGTTGCCAATGCTTGAATAACTTACCCTTGTATAAAAGTGACTCGTTCTATCACAATAGAGCCATGACACATGTCAGTGGTGTATTCATTCAGTGTTACTAACTAGCAACAGGTACTCACAGCCTGCTGCACAGATCTTGATGCCTGACCGTGGGATGGAGCTGCATCAGGGCTGCCAGAGCAGTTCAACCTAACCATGCAGATGCTGCCACAAGCCCACTGTGGGCCCTGAAAAATATTTGGTAACATTAGACAGCGTTGGAGTTTAGCTAAAGCTCTCCAAACTTTTCTAAAACAGAAGTGGGAGCTGGTTTAGGAAATCTTTGGCATGTGAAGATGCTGTCTGGATAAGCTCTCACTTACGTTCCATTTAGCTAGAGGGCAAATATTGTTCCTCCCACAAGGTCATGGTCTCCAATGCAGGAATTAAGGCCTGAATACCAGCGAATGGATCTTAGCATTCTATGTATGGGTCTTAGCATCTAAGAAGGCGGACAAAACATCACTCTAATGAAGAAGGCAAAATTGATCGCAGTAGGAGAGGTCCAAAGTGCTATGTGTATTCTGTTTACCCTGCTTGTAAAAATCCAATCTATTATTAAGTATTTTTTTTGCCCCAATGTCTCCAGGATCTGTACCTCTTATTTTTCCCCATTTTAATGACTGATGCAGACTCTACTAAGTGCTACTGGACTCTAGTACCACGTCTCTAATTTATTTTCCTTTGGTGCATATATTCCTAACTCAAAGCTCTGATCGTGTTCCCTGACCCATCTGAGTTTCTTCTTTGAAAAAAAAGTTTTATTTATTTATTTATTTATTTATTCATTCATTTATTTATTTATTCATTTATTTTGAGAGGAAGGAAGGGAGAGGGAGAGATAGAAACATCAGCTGCCTCCTGCACACCTCCTATGGGAAATCAAGCCTGAAACCCCGACAGGTGCCCTGACAGGAATTGAACCTGTGACCTCTTGGTCCACAGGACAATGCTCAGCCAACTGAGCCACATGGCTGGGCTGACTTTCTTTTAAATGCCATTTATAGTTTTTGTTTTCTTTCTAAAATGGCAAATGTTATTATATTGCTTGACTTTCAAGGTCCTTTATGATGTGATCCAATCTTCCCTTCCTCTGTGTGTGCGTGCACCCTGCTGCGGTTAGGAGCACAATGCAGCTTGATGCTGTGGGAGGTCCACCTTTAACTTTAGAGTCAGATATAACTGGTTGATCTAGTCCCGCTCTACTTCTTCGCTGCCTTCACTTCACCTTTCTCTGATCCCCAGTTTCCCACTCTGTTAAGGCCATGTCACAAAATGACCCATATTCGAGGTTAGTGGTAAAGACTCAGTGAGAATGGAAGTGAACAGTTCTTCCAGCGCCAGAAGCTGAGGCCCTGGTTAGGGGAGCAAGTGCTGCTGTGGGGAGTGGGAGGGTAAGGGAGAAAGGGGTAGGGGAAGGGGCTGTTTTTTTGTGCACAGAGCAGCTCGGCTGCCTTGATGTGTCACCCTGCAGAGGAGGGGGTCTATGGAGGTGGCTGTTGTTGGCCCAGCTGGGCGGATGAGTCACATTCCCTCAGCACCTCTGGAACAGGCCCAAGCCCTGCAGTGCAGTGCAGCCAGCCCAGCGCCCGTCAGAGGGCGCTGCAGTGCAGCCGCTCCAGATGCCAAAGGTGGGTGCTGCCTCTTCTGGTTCAGAGGCCCAGGGGCCCAGGGTGGGGAGTGGGTAGGGAATGTCTCTGTGGTTCCATTGGTAGCTTTGATTTTAACAAAACATTTGTTTGGCACAGAAATAATATGTGCCTCAAAATGATCACTTCCTATAGAGTGATAGGCCGACAGGACTCTATTGGAGAGTGCCTCTTCTTGCTTGTCCCAAGCTTTTGAGCACAGAGATGGGAAGTTGGCGACTTCACTCTTCTCAGAGAGAGTTCCTAATAGGGTAGGTCTCCCCTTTCCAAAATAGATCTTCCAAAGTTACCTTCATTTTATCCCCTCTGGCCTTTCCCAGGCGAGGTGATGGAGGTGACAAAGATTTGGGCTGACTGCAATGAAGGACAGAAGTAGTAAATGCTTTAGCTATTAGGGAACCAGGGTTTCAGTAAAGGCTTCTTCTGGTGGTTGCTGTGTGACTGTGGCCATTTCATTATTCATTCATTAAGAAAACATTTCACTGTTGCCACAAGGCACTGACTGTGGCGGGGGAAAGAAGAAGTCAAAAATATAAATAGACAATTATTCCGACCTTAAAACAATTTATGCTTCGCACAGGTCTCCATGCATACGTGATTCATAAGTATGTGCTGAATGCATACATGCTATAATTTAATCACTACACCCTAGAGAAGGTCACTGATGCATCCTAGGTTCCTAGAACAGAGCCTGCCACACAGTAGTTACTCATTCATTTGTTAAATGAATGGTGGAGGAATGCATTGAGCGTTTCATGGGCACAGAAAGCACCTAACCCACAAGAGCAGTCATGTCTGAACCAAGTATTGAGGAAAAGCTGCTCTGTGTATAAAAAGCAGCCCCAGGGCGGGCAGCCCCTTCCCCTTTTCCCCTCCCTCCCCCCTTCTCCCAACTAAGCATATAGGGCCAGAGAGGAAGACGATACAAGAAGAGAGAAGAGCCCATACCAAGGTACAGAGTCCAGTGTCCTCATCTCTCTGTGCCTCACTTCCCTCCTGTAACATGAAAAAGACAGAGTTCGTCCTGTAATCTCTTAGATTCTTCTACTTGTACAGTAAGATTCTCTGATTCTAGAAATGAGTTTAGTTATGCAGTTTAGAGCCTAACCAGTGTTGAATAGTTTTATAGTCCAAGAGATTCAGGTCTTGACTTTTAACTCAGTCTGTCTTCATAATAATAAAGACTGGATGATCGTAAGCATCTCTTTTCCATCCTCTTCCTCTGTCTTTCACCTTGGAAATCTCCCTCAAATTCCTATACAATCAATTAGACACCACAAAAATCTGCACTATTTGTATATTGCCATGATTTTTCTTTGTGTTAATTTGGCTTTTGACAAATCCTTTGATAATTACAAAATTTTTTAACTAGCAACGGTTGTGAGCAAAACACAAAAGTACAAAGAAGAAAATAAAAACCACCCATACTTTTCACTGCCCAATGTAGTTCATTGAAGATTTACTATGCCTTCATTAAAATATACACACACCACATACATCCCCAACACACACACACACACAAACACACACACACACACACACACACACAAGCTCATACAACCACACTGTTACAGATGTCTATCCTGTGAGTCCTATGTTTCCAAAGAAAGCATGAGCTGGGGAGCAGTTCTCGCTTATCCTCCTTTAGTTGTGTCTCTGGTGAGAAGAGATGTTGGCTGGTACCCCAAAACTCTAATTATTTAGCCACTTGCAGACCATAATGCTAAGTCCTCAAAGACTGTACTGCTCAGAGAACTTTTTAAAACTGTTTTCATTGATTTCATAGAGGAACGGAGAGGGAGAGAGAGAAACATCAATGATGAGAATTATCGATTGGCTGCCTTCTGCAGGCAGGAATCAAGCCCAAAATCCAGGCATGTGCCCTGACCAGGAATTGAACTATGAACTCCTGCATGGGTCAATACTCAACCACTGAGCCACACCATCTGGGCTGCTCAGAGAACTTTTCATTTTGAGGTTGGGTTCTTTCTTTCTGTCTCTCTTTCTCTCTTTCTCCCTTCCTTCCTTCCTTCCTTCCTTCCTTCCTTCCTTCCTTCCTTCCTTCCTTCTTCCTCCTTTCCTCCCTCTTCCCTCCCTTTCTCCCTTTCTTCCTTTAATTTAATTTATTGGGATAACATCAATTAACAAAATTATACAGGTTTCAGGTGCACAATTGTACAACACTATAATCTGTATTGTGAGTTCACTACCCTGAGGGAGGGTTTTGGACCCAAACCACTGTGGCTTCCTCACCTTGCATCTTGGGCTGGAGTTGGGCTAGATTATGTGGGGGTTACCAGGCCTCCTTTGGTCCAACCCAGAGATGGTGTTTAGTAGCTTTCTGTGTGGCAGGGGGAAGGGCTGCTTGGGAACTTGTTTCCCTACCTGCCTAAAGAGGGCCACATAAACCCATAACCTTAACTTAGTCATTTTCCATGGCCCCTCCCATTAAGAACTGCATCCCCAGCACACTAACCCCTTTTTGTGTCCTAATTCCTTAATATTCAATACATGATCCATAGTCCAGTATCATGGACCTGGAAGTGATGGTTTGTATATTAAAGCTTAAGAAGAAAAGTGCAAATTCTATTTCAGAAGGTCTGGGATGGAACCTGAAATTCTTCATGTCCTAATACGCTCCCAAGCACTAATGATGTAGCTGGTCATGGCCCACACTTTTAGTAGCAAAGATCTAGATGCCTCTTTTGCCCTCCTGCCTGAAAATGAAAGGGCAGGCTAGGTTTTGAGTGTTCCCTAAAGGTTAGAATGTGTAGACATAGACATAAAATTGAGGGTTATGTCTCAAGTGTTGAATAAATGTTTGGTGAGTGAATACATGAAGTTGAGGAGTAAGAAGATAAGGCTACACTCCCATCCCTCCAATGGCTTTCCCATTTCTGTCACAATATCATCGGCTTCTCAGTAACCACATGGAATTGGTTCCTTAGCCATTTTTGCTCTGGCTCTATCTTTCCTTTCTCACTGCTTCTATTCTCATTCATATGCTTTCTATCTATCCCTTGCCTTCATGTCTCTGTCCCCTTTCCACTCCAGTCTACTAATAAGCCTCTGCAGCTATGTACCAGGCCTTAAATCAATATTCACACAATCTTTCTTCTCCATTCTGAACCTGTTTTACTATCTTGGTGTCTTTAGATTCTGGAAACCATAACTGTTTTTTCTAACTGCCTCCTGTTCCTATTAGAGCCTGACACTTGACTCCCTTAGCTCGATGCCTGCTTTGATCAAAGATGCTGCCTCTATCACCTGACCTGACACTTCCTTGCACCCAACAGCTTTTGTATGCCAGCCTGGATATAGTTCCCCAGGCCTCTGTGTAGCCTACAAGGAAAGCCAAACATGGCAGCCTGATTCTCTTTTCACATAATTCTATTAGTTCATATATCTTGTCTTCACAAATAAACTCTAAATGCCTGGAAGGCAGGACTGTCTGTGTCTCTTTACTCTCTTTATCCTTGCAATGCCAGTATATTCATTCAATCACTTATTTATTTCTCAAAGACTGAATGTCCATTCTTTGCCTGGCCTGATACCAGGTACTGGGACAGCAGAAGGGAGGCAGAGATGGTCTAATATATTTTAGGAGATTCAAGGCAGCAGGGACGTTCAATAAGATGAGATTGACAGACTAATTTAGGTCCCAGGCCAGTGGAAATATTTGTGAAAATGGTTGGTGACCAGACAGGGGCTGCCCATACCTAGAACAGATAAGGAGGAAATTCTGGCTGCTGAATACTGGAGGCCTACTTTAGGGGTCTTGGGGAGAAGTGGGAGAAGGAGATGGAGTATTGTCTACTTTTTTCAAAATGAGTGCATAGAAGGAGAAATAACAGTTGCTATCTTGACCAAAAGTATTTCCAGTTGTTACCCAAAACAATAGGATTTGGTGGTGTAATTCTGAGAGGCGGGTGATGTAATGGGAATAGCACTGAACTCTTAACTTCTTTCTAGAACTCAGATTCCATGACCCTTTGACCTGGGTTTCAGGGCCAGCTCTCCTTCTTGATCTCTATCAGATCTTGGGTGACTCCATTCCCTTAGTATAGCCCCGTTTCTTCCACTCTAACATGGCAGGATGTGAAGCAAGGTAGTGTGTGAGGAGCTTGGACCCATTAAGTTTAAGCTTCCTCTGAGCTCTTGACATTCTTGACATGTGACAGGAAGAGAATCAAGGAGTAGGAAGGCTCAAGCAACAGAGCAGACCAGAGCAGGGGAGGTGGGTAAGGACTGGAGAGGGGGAGGGCCTGACCCAGGAAGCTATGAGGCCTGGAGATGGACTTAAGGATTGGTGGCATTTAGAAGGAATTGTCAACTGCCCAGGTGGAAGGGAGGAAGAAAGATAAAAAAAAGACAGAGATTTAGCTCTACCCTAGGAAGACTGAGTGAGAGAAATCTTGAGTCCCAGGCTCTTGCCAATAAACTGCCAGTGGCCTTAGATAAGTTTTATCTCTTTCTGGGTCTCAGTTGCCATATCTGCACAATGAAGGAATGACTGTGATTCTCCCAAACTCTCTCCCTAACCCAAGATAAGTGCAATAAGTTCAGGAATGCTTCAGGTTCCCAAATTGCTTAGATGGATAGCCAGAGGCTATGGTAAAGCCTTTAAGGCATGCAGTGCCTAGGGCAGTGGAAGGGAGGGAGCAGTAAGTGAGGTCATGAGTGGGGCTTTAGGGAGAGGAGTTGGGAACTCTTCTGAGGTAAAGTCCAAAGACAGGCAGTCCCTGAAAAGGAGCTATTTCTTGGCCTCAAAAAACCTGGCCTGCCAGTGTTTCAAAGGAGGCATTATGCATATTGTTGAGACATCTTTACATAAGAGGGGAACTTGGTGGTAGGGCTTTATCTTAGGGTTTGAATAAATGAACTCTGCACCCTAATCTGTAGAATCTCATTTGTAGATAACAAATAAGTGCTAACACTTAAAGAGCATCTGCTACCTTGTAGGCCTGGATCTAAGTGATTTACATGTATTCATTAACTAATTGTATCCTCAAAGTAACCCCTATTTTACACATGAGGAGACAGGCACAGAGAGACTAAGTAGACTGACCCAGATCACACAGCTAATGAACAGAGGAGCAGGCAGACCTGTCTCATGAGCAATAAACCACAGTACTGTTAGCAGCATCTGTGATCACCAGTAGAGTTACAGCTCTTTTCATATCACATTACAGCTGTTGCCAGTATCTTTAAAAAGGCATTTATGCTATTCACTACTTCAAAATTATGGTAGTCATTAGACCCACTGCTAGATCTTATTATACTAAATGTGTTCATCAAGAAGCACATATGACTAGATTGTAAATTGTGTTTAATATACAGTAATCAGTTTCCTTTGTAATATTGAGTAATTTATTTAATCCATTTAAAATATTTTTATTTCTTGATAAAGGATACATAGGCAGCACCAGACTGCTAAAGGGGTGCATGGCATGACTTCGGAGGTTCTTCTGATAGAGGCAGGCTGGAAACCTGGAAAGTGTGCACACTGAGCAATGTTCTGTGCCAGGCACCTTGCCCGTGTGTTCTCACCATCGAGAATGTGATGTGGTTATCCCACTTGACTCATAAGGAGACCAGAGCTAGTGAGGAGGAGAGTCTTGTCTACAGTCACCTTCAAGTAACTAGCCAAGCATCCAGGTTTGTCACTACAGCTGTCTGAAAAATGAATGCCAACCTTCAAAGCAGTTTTCCTCAAATAAAAATGACCTACAAAGTACATCTGAATGCACACTAAGTGACACCACCTTTTTAGCCTCAATGTGTGTCCAGACCTGGGGTGTAGAACAAGGGCCCTTCTCAGGAGGAGGGGAGTTTGTTGGCAACTGCAGGCCTGAGTTCAAATCTCAGCTCTGTCCTTGTACACTCTTGGACCAATTGCTTAACCCTATGATGCCTCAGTTTCCTCAACTGTAAACTAAGGATAATAATGATAGTTCCTATAGTGATCATGAAGTTTCAGTAAGGTAAAACAGACAAGGCCCTTGGCACTGTGCCTGGTACTATGATCCATTGCCTTTACTTTCTACTAAGAGAGTGATTCATGGAGGGAGCAGAAGGCTTCTGGAAGAACATTAGGAGATGCTGACCATTTGTCCTCCTCCATATCTATTATCTTGTCACCTGTGCTATGATTCTGTGATGTGGGAAGTAGTGGTAACCCTTAAACCTGTCCACCTGTCCTTCAACCCTCTGAGGGTTCACTGGAATTTGTGCAGAGCTTTTACAGTGGGATGACCAGGCCCACCACATTTTAATTGCAGTCCGCTGAGAACCGTGGCCTCAAAAGACAATGGATTGTGTGCTGCTCTTTGAAGACAACTAGGAAGGAGGTCAAAACTTGGAGACTCTACCCTGCTGTACAGACAGGATGAAAAGAAATGGAAGCCCAGGTGTGGAGCAGAAGCAGGTTTTTGGAGCAGAGGATCTGGAGCCTGCAGTGAGAAAGAGCTATGGAGGAGACACCTGACACTGCCAGGTCCCTAGCCTACCTGGTTTGCCTGCAAAAAAAAAAGGAGATATGGGTACAAGGGGAAGGATTCTTCTGTGCCTGTGTCCTTCCTTGAAGGGCAGATTCTGATTGGTTTGTTAACACCTTATAAGGAAAGAGGGAAACAGTCTATTCCTCCTCCTTACCTGGCACATGCACAGAATGGCTCTTCATCCACCTATTCACAAATTCAAACCTGGATACTTCCCCCATCCAACCCAGAAGAATGACAGCTCCATTCCATATAAATACTTGGTGGCCAGAGCAGAACAGTGCAATGGAGATCAGATGCCAGGTCCCTAAGGTTGCTGCCTTCTGTTGTAAGAGGAGAATGCAGAAAGCTCAGGACTTGGCAGGGCTGCTTTATCCTTTTTTTTTAATTTAATAAATCTTTGTTGTTCAGATTATTACAATTGTTCCTCTTCCCCCCCACACATACCACAGCTCCCCTCCACTTGGTTCCCACCCCACTCTCTGCCTTTAACTCCCACCACACTGTCCTCATCCATAGGTGTACAATTTTTTACAGTCTCTTTACGCATCCCCCACACACCTTTACCCCCAAGAATTGTCAGTCGACTCCTTTTCCATGCCCCTGATTCTATTATACTTATCAGTTTATTCTGTTCATCATATTTTTTATTCTCTTGATTTTTAGATTCACTTGTTGATAGATATGTATTTGTTTTCATAATTTTTATCTTTACCTTTTTCTTCTTCTTCCTCTTCTTAAAGAATACCTTTCAGAACTTCATATAATACTGGTTTGGCAGTGATGAACTCATTTAGCTTTTTCTTATCTGGGAAGCTCTTTATCTGACCTTCAATTCTGAATGATAGCTTTGTTGGGTAGAGTAATCTTGGTTGTAGGTTCTTGCTATTCATCACTTTGAATATTTCTTCCCACTTCTGTCTGCCCTGAAGAGTTTCTGTTGAGAAATAAGCTGACAATCATATGAGTGCTCCCTTGTAGGTATTTAACTGTTTTTCTCTTGCTGCTTTTAATATTCTCTCTTTGTCTTTTGCTTGAGGCATTTTAATTATGATGTGTCTTGATGTGGTTCTCTTTGGATTCTTTTTGTTTGGAATTCTGTGTGCTTCCTGGACTTGTAAGTCTATTTCTTTCACCAGGTGAGGAAAGTTTTCGGTCATTGTTTCTTCAAATAGGTTTTCAGTATCTTGTTCTCACTCTTCTTCTGGCACCCCCATAATTCAGATGTTGGTACGTCCCAGAGGCTCCTTACACTATCTTCAAATTTTGGGATTCTTTTTTCTTTCTGCTTTTCTGTTGAGTGTTTTCTGCTTCTTTCTATTTCAAATCTTTGACTTGATTCTTGCAGTCCTTGATAGGTCTCTGTATAATATTTTTTATTTCAGTCAGTGTATGTTTAATTTCTAGTTGGTCCTTTGTCATATCCTTGAGGATCTCGCTAAATTTATTGGCCTTTTCTAGGAAATTCTTGAAAAACCTTATAACCGTGGTTTTGAACTCTATATCTAGTCATTTGCTTTCCTCCATTTCTTTCATTTGTGATCTGTTTCTTTGTCTACAGATTTTTGCTGCTTCCCTGAGTTGGTGGAGTAACTTTGTGTGTTAGGTGTCTTATAGGGCCCAATGGCTCAGCCTCCCCAGTTACCTGAGGTGGACACTTTTGGTGCACCCCTTTGTGGACTGTGTGTACAGCCTTGTTGTAGTTAAGTCTTGATTGTTCTTGGTATCACTTGGAGGAATGACATCCAGGCCAGTTGGCTGTGAGGATCGCTGTTTCTATGCTGGGAGAACTTCTGTGCTGGAGACACCCTTATGAAACAAGACTTGCATAATTGCAAAAGCCTCTGTGCTCAGCTTGGTTGGGGTGGAGTCTCAGGGCAGAGAGATAGCCTTGGCTTCCTGTCAGCCCTGCCCTATGAGGCTCCTGGCTCTCAGTGTCCCATGGTAATCACTGCAAGCACCTCTGAGAGAAAGCCACCCTCGAGTTTCACCCACTGCCAGACAATCTAGTTTCTTCCCAAATGAGTCTGGGTTCCAAGAGTCTTGCCCAGAACTGGAGTTCAGCACAGTCAGGAGCTTCCATCCCCCTCCTGCTTGAGAAAGCCAGCTGTGCACTCAGCAGTCAGTCTTCTCCGCACACACCTCCAGACTCCTGCCTTCTGCAGCTCCCCTGAGGTTCAATGTGCTTTTCTCTTTTCTTGACAGTCCAGATCCTCCCTCCCCAATGAGTCTGGGTCCTCAGGGTCTCGGCCAGAACTGGAGTTCAGCACAGTCAGGAGCTTCCATCTCCCCACCACTTGAGAAAGCCAGCCACACATCTCCATACCTCAGCCTTTTGCAGCTCCTTTGAGTCTCAATGTGCTTTTCTCTTTCCTTCTAGTTGTAGAATTTCCACTCAGCCAGCTTTCTTGTGGTTTCGGATTGTGTCCATTTTGTCTTTTAGTTGTAGTTTTGAAATTGTTGTGCGAGGCAGCAGTTTAGGTGTTTACCTATGCCATCATCTTGGTTTCTCCCTTATTATCTTTTCATGTATCAAGAAATAAAATTCTGGCCAAGAGGAGGAAAAATATTTGCTCATGGTGACACAGGGAATAGTGTTAGAGGCAGGATTCTAGGTCCAGTGCTCCTTTCCCCATACCCACTTGCACACTTCAGCTTTGGCCCCTAACCTGCCAGTCCTGGAAAGGGGACCTGTTTTCCACCATGATCCTATGGCTCTAGCAGGATCTGTCAAATCACCCAGTAGAAGCCTTGAGTTTGCTGCTCTGGTCTCAAATAAATCTGTAGCTCTGGGTCTGAATCAAGAGTGAAGGGATGATGCATTTGGGGTTTTGCACTTGTGTTGCCTTCCCCCATGTTTTGTTCTGGGACATATTTTAGCCAGGTGAGATTTTCCTTGTCCCCCCCACCCCTCGCCCCCAAGTGGAGACTATGTCTTTAAGAAAGGATGAGTCAGAGCCATGAGGATCAGTTTCAAGCAGCCTCAGAAGGCAAATCTGGATTGAGTTTAGGAAGGAAAAAGAAGGGGTTAGCTTTGGTCCTGCCTCCTTTCCTTTCTCTACTTTGCTTGTCCCTCCTTCGGCTTTAGTCTAGAAATTCAGTTAACTTAGGCAGGAGGTTATGAAGCCCAGGGCTTTCCCCAACAGCTTTGTCCTCCCACCTCGTCCCTCCTCCAGCTCCCATGCACATGATCTGGAGGACTGCTGACCAAATTGCAGGAATGATTAGGTACGTGGTCTGGACATTTTTACTTTCTCTCTGTCACTTGAGGTCTGGGGAATGTCAAATGTGGATCTGATGGGAAGTGGGAGAGGGACCTCTAATACCTCTAAGAACATTAGTAACTGAGGCAGGAAGAAAATGGGTGGGCTTAACAATATTACTCTTGGTGACTCCACCAGGCACTCTGTGTTCAGGAGTCCATAGACTCAGAGAGAGGCCTAGTCCATGAAGCCAGCACCCCCCCCACCCCACCCCAATCACTTGTCAACTGAACCCTTGATGGGTGGGATTTATTTGGGGAGTGTTGAGTTTGCTGTTGCTACTGGAGGTTGATGCCAGAGGGGTGCTAGAAACCCCATGAGAAAATCAGATGGGAACATGTCTAGCTCCAGCCATCTGGCTGTCTGTCCATGACACTCTGCTGGCATATAGCCTCTAAGATGAGATGAGTGGGTTTCAGGCTGCTCAAGTTGCCTGAACTGTGGGCCAGGAGCCATGCAAGTTTTTTGTGTGCTTGTTTTCAACTTTGTGAGTGGCTAAAAACAAGGCTGTCTGTTTTTAAGGACTTCAATTTACACTTCAGGGGAAATGACTTAATGCTACTTAGCTGAAAGGGGAAAGCACAAAGAAAAAGATTTTAACACTGAGCTGGTGATAAAGATTTCTGTGAGCTCAAGAATGTTTTCCCCATGTATTTTAGGATTTATTCATGCATTTATTTATATATTTATTAAACAAACATTTGTTAAATGCCTGTTGGCACCCACTGCTGGTATGGAGGAACCTACACCCAAATATGGCAGTTGATCTTCCATCTGACCTCCTTCTCCAGGACTCTACTCCTCTTTTTCCTCATCTACACCCTGGCCCATTTAAGAGGGCAAGAAACACTAGCTCCTAATGCACTCAGGTGACCTGATGAGGGCAAGATAAGTTGCTGACTTGTTGGCACTAGAGTGGGTACGTCTCACCTGACAACAGTCCCTCTTGAAAGAGACTTGGGCCTGGGTTCCAAACATGACTTCAACCACTGGGAAGGACTTTGAAGGTCAGGAACCAACAGGGCTGTAGAAGTTCAGCCTAACAACTACCAGGCAGAAGGTATGCTCTGGGCCTTCTTTGGACATTAGGGGTAAAGCCGGGCTCCTGGTTGGGTCTTTAGCTTCATATGTAGGGCTAACATTAGTTGGATCTGCCAAGAGCAGATTCTTTGTGACTTAAGCAGGTTGTCATAATCTGGGCAGGAGGCATGCTAGGATCTCAGCCACCTAGGCTGTTACAGAAGGAGTGATGTAGGAACATTGGTTCTTGGGTGTTTTTTTGGGTGTAGAACACTTAGATATGGCACAGACTAGTTTGAGTAAGTGTGTGTGTGTGTGTGTATGTGTGTGTCAAAGGAAGTACTTCCTTGGAAAAAAAGCCAAACAGAAAGTGTAACCCTATTCATGCAGGCTTGGGCTTTCAAGACTGGACTCATAACTGGCAGGTTGCACAAAGGCCCAACAAATACAGTGAAAAAACAGTGCGGCCAATGCCAGGGCTTGCTCACCCTGCTGGGGGCAGAAATGATAAGGGGCTGAATGGAAAAGTAAACTTTATGACTTCAGCTGAGGGGAGCTGGAAGCTACCACCACCCGACTGGAAAACAAAGCCTCATAACAACATCTATCTACATTGCACTCTGGGCATTTGGGCTTGTGCTGGGCTTAACTGAAGGGTTATTTCTGAGCTTAATACACTGTGTGATTTCTTGAAGCTGTGGTGGTGATACTCTGCAAACTTATCCTTGTCCATCCCTCAAATCCCACTGCGGCTGCTCTGGATCCCCAAGAAAGGCTATCACCAAGCTAGACCTCCTGTTCCAACAGGGTAGCCCTCTACCCTCTCACATGCTGTGCTTGGGATCATGGGCTCTGCCTATGAACTCCTATCATTTCTTTGAAGAATGAAGCAGTTGCCCCAAGCAACTTGTTCAGCTGGTTGGATGGGGAGAAGGAGACAGAGAAGAGGGGTTGTGTCAGGGAGTTTAGATGCCAGCCAACATCCTCGATAAAGTAGGGAGCTGGGCCTTTCCATCTATAGCAACTTTATTGAAGAAGCTCAGTACAGGTTGTTTCCTCTCCTTCTGTGGTGTATTTTCAATAAGTGCTTAGTTTCCTCTTCATTTTTCTACAAGTCTAATTGTCTGGGGGAAACAGGATTTGTGTACTATTTTTTTTAATTTTTTTCCCATTGATTTTTATTTTTATTCTTTGCAATATAACTTAGATTTAATAGTAGTACATATGTTTTCCTTTTTTCCCTCCATTGTCTTCCCCCAGCATCTCCTACACCCAGCACATGTCCCCACCTGCCCCTCCCCCCAGTGTCTTGCCTCCATTGATTATGCTCATATGCATGCATACAAGTCCTTCGGTTGATTTCCCACAGCACCCGCCCCCCACCCTCCCCAGCCTTCCCCCTGTAGCTTGACAATATATTCAATGCCACCCTGCCTCTATATCAAGCACTCTCCTCGTTTCTTTTCTTCAAAAATATCTTGCATCTGCATACTGAAAATAAATGTATAAGAACAAAAAATTTTTGAGTTTCAGTTTCAATGTCCATCTGTTCTGAGTCCCAGTTTCAATGTCAAATAGTTCCTTATGTCTACATGTCAGCAATGGTATCCAGATGGTGGACACATGGTGGCAATGCAGGTTCCATCCTCTCTGGTTTGGTCCTGGGCCGCCTGCAGCCACGCATAGCTGCCGACTGTTAGCATGGCATGGTATCATCAGTTTCCCCTATCTCTGGCCCGTCCTTGTGGCTGGAACAGAACTGTCAGTTCCTCACTATTGCAGGAACCCACATGGTCTTGGAGTTGTTCTCTGAAAACACACAAACATATTCTCGATCAAAAGTAAACAAAGGGATCCTCTGTAAATTAGACTTGGGATTCTTTTTATTTTTGCCCAAATGATTTTCCTTTGGCTTATTTTGACACCATGTGTGTTTTTCATTTGTAATGTCAACAGCAGGACCCCAAGAAAAACACACATGGTGTGTACTATTTTTTAAAGAGGAGAAAATTGCCCTTTAAATATAAGCTGAGTAATTCCAGTAAAAATATTCAAGCGAATGACACTTCTGCCCAAGTGTGGGAAAATATCCATCCATCTCTCCACTTAATCAGAAAAATAATCCACCTAGTAGTGAGTCATGCTGCCCTTCAGAAAACAGAACCATTCTTAGCCACAGAGCCAGGAATAATGTACTTGAGAGATGATAGCAACTATAATGAAGAAAAGAAGTGAAAGGTTTGAGTTCCTGATGCCAGCAGCTGTATGGACCACCTTTCCCCCTCTTATGCAGTAGATAATGCACTGAACTGGGCTGTATCATCTATTACCATATCAATATGGCTCATCTTGATAAGTGGAGCCCTTGCAGGATCACTCCACAGCTCTTTGCATAGCCTGGGAGTTCTTTTGTAAAAACGTTTATAAAAAAATTCTCACCTAAGGACATGCTTAGAGACACTGGGAGGAAGGGAGGGAAAGAGAAAAGGAGAGAGAGAGAGAGAGAGAGAGAGAGAGAGAGAGAGAGAGAGAGAGAGAGAACCCATTGACTGCCTTTCCTATGGACTCTAACCAGGAACCAAACCCAAAACCCATGTGCCCTGACCAAGAATCAAATGAGTAACCCTTTGGTGCACAGGATGACACTAAACCAAGTGAACCACTCTGGCTGGGCTGGGAGTTCTTTTTTTATTGTGGAAAACATATACACATTATTTTATCTAATAAAAGAATAATATGCAAATTAACCATACCTTTGCTATACCCACCAGCCACCCCCACATGCCATGCCCACCAGCCAATCAGGAGCTGGGGCAGTGCCAGACAGCAAGCCTGCAACTTGGGCTGCGGGGGATGGGGCTAAGGCCGTGGGGGGCAAGGCCAAGGTGGGGGTTGGGGCTAAGGTGTCCCAGGCCACGGGGGGCAAGGCCAAGGCGGCCTAGACCACAGGGGTGGGGCTGAGGCCACGGGGGGGGGGGGGACAGGGCTGAGGCCATGGGAAACAGGGCCTAGGCGACCTGGACCATGGGGGAGCACGGCTGAGGTGGCCCAGGCCGTGGGGGTGGGGCCAAGGCTGTGGAGGCGTGGCCTGGGGCATGGGGGTGGAGCCGAGGCAGCCAGTGCACGCTGGCCAGGGAGAAGGCCTGGGCTGGAGGGGCGGAGCTGAGGCCCAGGCTAGCAGGGCAGGAGTTGACTGGGGCAAAAGTCCAGGCTGGTGGGGGGCAAGGTTGGGACAGAGCCAGCCATTGGCCCCATTGCAGGGCGATGGCTGGGTGCCCAAGGCCTAAAGCCCTTGGGCAGGCTGGGGGTGAGTGGTCAGTAGGACATTCCCTGAGGGCTCCCAGTATGTGTGAGGGGGCAGGTTGGACTGAGGGATCACCCACCCCCAGTGCACGAATTTCGTGCACCAGGCTCCTAGTATTACATAAAGTGTAATAGTTGTAAACGTGCAGCTCAATGACATTTTACATATGTATACATCTGTGTGTAACCATCATATAGAACAACATATACATTTCAGACTCCAGAAGGCTCAATTTTGTCCCTTCCACTTGGGCTCTTTATTTACATGCACCAAAGTTCTGCAGCCAAATGTTTGTGGTTAGTGATGTACTGGTAAATTTTTAACAACCAGTTCTGGTGTGTGTAGAGGTGCCACGCTTTGTAGCGTTTGTCAATTTTTGTGGTATAAATACATTGAGAGGCTAGGTTATTATGATCTCTGAATGCATAATAGTCTGGTAACTCAGTGTATATCCTATATAATAAAAGGTTAATATGCAAATTGTCCACTCGACCAGGAGTTCAACCAGCAAGCAGGCAGGCCAGCCAACCACCCGTGTCCCCTCCCCTGGCCAGGCTGACCGGTCTAATACACACACACACACACACACACACACACTGAGTGGCCAGATTATTATGTGTTCAAAGATCATAATAATCTGGCCACTCAATGTATACCTGCCATGACTGATTTTAAGTTATGAACAGTTTAACAACTGGCTTACAAAATGCTGAAAATTTAACAATTGGCTCCAATGAGCCAGGGCAAACTGGCTCCAGCACACCAGTGATTGTGATGTGGTATCAAAGAGAGCCACCCCAGCCTGGTGGGGCACAGGTAAGAGAGGGCTCTCAAATATTCCCAGGTCCAGCCCCTTTGGTGAAGAGAGAATTGTTCATAAGATTTAATGCAATTTTTAACTTCCATCATCCATACACCAGGCATCAGTTGTGTTCCCTCATGGCAAAGTCTAGAGGAGTGGTTCTCAAACTTCCTAATTCCATGACTCTTTAATATAGTTCCTCATGTTGTGGTGATCCCTAACCATAAAATTATTTTTGTTGCTACTTCATAACTTTAATTTTGCTACTATTATGAATTGTAATGTAAATATCTGATATGCAGGGTGTATTTTCATTGTTACAAATTGAACATAAAGTATAGTGATTAATCACAAAAGCAATATGTAATTATGTATTGTGAAATATTTATTTTTAATTACAAATAAATGAAATTTTGTCTTAAAGCATGGTGTAGCTTGGGTAACATATAACAACAGTAAACTACATTGCTACATTTTGCGACAGTATGCATAAAAAGCCAACATCAGTGCGAAGGTTGAGATTGCTTCTTTCTCACCAGATCAGAAATTCTCGGGGCAGTCTTTGCAAGAGCACAACGAAGATCATCTTCTACAACAAGTCTACTTCTGTATTTAGACTTGATAACCAACAAGCTGGAAAACCCTGTTTCACAAAGATATGTTGTTGGAAATGGAAGAAGAAAGCACAGCACAGTCTCAGACAGAACAGGATATGACTGCAAACACTTGATTCAGAATTTTGTAACTGGCATTGTAGAGAAATCAGTTCTTGCTGCATCACTGTTAATAAGTTCAATGAATTCCTCTTGTGCTGTCTCAGGAACATCTTCAACTTTGACTGTGAATGGGCTTCTGGCAAGTGCAAATAGAGTGTCAGGTAGATTTGGAAAGTACAATGAAGTTTCGTCTGCAAGCATGAGCAAGTGTTCTTTCACAGAAATTATCATCATAATCCTTTTGTCTGGTTCAATGTCATATTCCTCAAAAAAAAGCAGATAAGGTAGGCAACATGTAAATTTTATTTTCATCTTTTTTTTTTTTTTTTTTTTTTTGCCAAAGCTGAAGTTTCATTTGCAATGATCGGATCTTTTCAGACAAATTGAGACATGTTGCATTTGGTCCTTGCAGTGATAAATTTAACTCATTCAAGATAGCAATCAAGTAAGCTATTTTCTGCAGTTCACTTTTATCGCTGAAAAGTGCTTCAAACTGTGGTCTTGCTTTCTGATTAAAAAACGTTTTGAGTTCATCACGAAGCTCAAAAACATGTTTTAAAACTTTTCCTCTCAACAACCATCTCACTTCAGTGTGAAATAGCAGAGCATTGTTTGGCACATCCAACTCGTTGCACAGTTGTGACAACAGTCGACTGTTTAAAGTGACTGTTTACAAAATTGACAGAACTTGTGATGCTTTTCATTACTTCTTGTAACTCTTGTGGCAGCGACTTCATTGCTAATATTTGCTGATGAATCATATAGTGGGTTCCGATGATTTTTGGTGACTCATTCAGTACCAAACGTTGAAATCCAGGTCGACATCCTACCATAGCTGGAGCACCATCTGTACAAACACCATAAACCTTTCCCAAGAGATCTTACACTCTTTCAGAAATGAACCAACTGTGTCAAATACATCAGTACAGTAGTTGTCATCTCAAGAGGTTTGCAAAAAAGAAACTCATCTTTAAAGTCACCACCATATTAATGTCACATAAACCACTAACTGGACAGTTTGCAACATCTGGAGATTCATCAAACTGAATACTAAATATTGGAAGTGGAGCAGATTTAATTTCCTGGATTACCTGATCAAGAATATCAGCAGACATGTCATCTATTCTTCTGCTGACAGTGTCATTAGATAAGGAAATTGCACTCAAGTTTGTAACAAATTCATCTCCCATCATAACTCGAACAATGTCTTTGGCTGCTGGCAACAGTAAATCCTCAGCAATGGTGTGAGGTTTCATAGCTCTGGTGATTCTGAGTGGTACCAAATATGAAGCTTCAACAGCTACTATGTTTCGTTTGTGGTACTTGCCACCAGTGTCAAGTCTGGCTTTCTTGAGTCCATCAGCTTTGCTTCTAAAATAGTTGGTATCCTTGCTGGCAAAGCTTGGATACTTGCTATCAAAATGGCGTTTTAATTTGTTCAGCTTTATAGATTCGGCTGATAGAACTTCACAACAAATAACACTTTGCGATTTCTCAATTCCTGCTGTAATTATTGAGGTAAAACCATACTGTTAAAAATCCTCACTATATTTTCTTTTCTTAACATTCTTCTCTACACAATCCATTGTCATGGGATGGTTTGCTAATGAAAATAATATATAACAATAGCTTTAATAATACACAAGATGAGGGAGAACTAAGATGGCGGCAAAGGTAAAACACCTATCTTGCCGTCATAATCAGCAATTTTAATACTACAACTTAACGAAAGAACAAACACCTTCCAGAACCACCAGAACGCTCGCCGAGTGAAAATTCCACAAATAAAAGTGAAGATAAGACACTGTGACTCGGAGGTGCGGCGGTGAACAGCATTGAAAGATTCGCGGGCAGAGAGAGGTTTGGAGTGCGTGCCAGAAGAGGGGGCGGGTGGCTGGAAACCGGCCAGTTTTCTCGAACGGGGAGACAAAGACATCCCACTGACTGATTCTCCAGCTCTGGGCGAAGTCCAGGGAACCCACTATCATACGGTGTGAAAAGTGGACAGTGTGAGGGCACGCCGAAGCTCGGGTGCTGCCGGGTCTGCCGGCTTGTGGAGAAGGCAGCTTGTGCGAACAGCTCGGCTGCGTGACGGCACAGGGAGCTCTCTGCAACTTGTCTCTCATTCGGAAAACCGTCAGTCTGCTTTGTTTTACGACCCTGGGTGAGACATTGCGCATGCAAAGTCATTTGGGGACAGTCTGAATTCCCTGGCAGCCGGTGGAGCTCCACAGCGGCTCTCTCTCAGAGGCGCTGGCAGCCACTGCCCCCGGCACAGAGCCCCTGGGGCTGCATAGGGCGGAGCTAACGCTGTCTGCTTGGCCCGGAGACTCTGCCCACCCAACCTGAGCACAGCTGAGCTTCACAGACAATTGACCTGGAGGTCAAACCCTCCTAGGGCTAACAACAAAAACCTGGGTTTAAATTCAAAAACACTGAATACAACCCATAAAGGATTGCAGTAAGAGTACCCACCTCAGGTAACTGGGGAGACTGAGCCACTGTCCCTTTGAGGATAGCCACCACATAAAGCAGCCACCATGCAGAGACATGGAAGGAAATCAGGTGTGAAAGAAATGGAGGAGAAAAGACGACAAGACATAGAGTTCAAAACCACGGTTATAAGGCTTTTCAAGAGGCTCCTACAAAAGGTCGGTCAACTTAATGAGAATTACCAGGAAATAAACAAGACCAACCAGCAAATGAATGAGAATTACAAGGAGATGAATGATACTTACAAGGAAATGAATGAGACCCTCAGGGAAATGAACAAGACCTCTGAGGATACGAACCAGACCCTCACAGATAAAAAAAAGGACCAACTAGAAATCAAGCATACACAGACTGAATAAAAAATATTACACAAAGTCCTAAAAGCAGTCCAGAGGGCCACAAGAACCAAGTCAAAGATTTGAAATACAAAGAACCAAAATCCACTCAGCTGGAAAAGCAAGAAACAAAAAGAATTCAGATAATTGAAGATAGCGTAAGGGGCCTCTGGGACAACCTCAAGCAAGCCAACATCCGAATTATTGGGGTGCCAGAAAAAGAGAGAGAGCAAGTTAATGAAAACCTACTTGAAGAAATAGTGACTGAAAACTTTCCCCACCTGGTGAAAGAAACTGACTTAAAAGCCCAAGAAGTACACAGAACCCCAAAATATAGGAATCTAAAGAGGACCACACCAAGACATATCATAATTAAGATGCCAAGAGCAAAAGATAAAGAGAGAATATTAAAAGCAGCAAGAGAAAAGCAGTTGGTTACCTACAGGGCAGCACCCATACGATTGTCAGAGGATTTCTCAACAGAAACGATGCAGGCCAGACGCGAGTGGCAAGAAATATTCAAAATAATGAAGAGCAATAATCTACAACCAAGATTACTCTATCCAGCAAAGCTATCATTCAGAATTGAAGATCAGATAAAGTGCTTCGCAGATAAGAAAAAGCTAAAGGAGTTCATCACCACCAAACCAGTATTATATGAAATGCTGAAAGATATTCTTTAGGAAGAGGAAGAAGAAAAAGGTAAAAATATAAATTATGAACAACAAATGAACATAAAAATCAAGTGAACTGATAGGCTGATGAACAAGATAAACTGGTGACTATAACAGAAACATGGACATAGAGAGGGAATGGACTGACAATTCTTGGGGAGAAAAGTGTTGTTGGAAGTACAGCAAGAGATTGGACAAAAATCTTGCAACAATGGGAGAGGACTTTGGGGAGGGAGAGGAGAGGGCGGAGGGTGGGATAGGTACAGGGTGGAGGGAAGATATAGGGGGATAAAAAAGGGGAAACAATGTAATTAATAAACTGAACAATAAAAAAAATAAAGATAACTGCTGCTGTTAAAAAAATAATACACAAGATGATACATGGCATAGTTCAGTCAATAAGTTCATTAAAGTTTCCTATGATTTACCATTCTGTGTTGTTTTTTACATACCTGTTACTATCACAAGGGGGCAGTATTCATATCAACCACAACTGAATATAAAAAGATGGATCAGCATCCAGATTAAGTTCCCATGGTACAGATTTTGTTTTGTAGTAGTTGATGATCTTACAGTACATGGTTTTACATTTACCCAGTAATTATAATTCATTAAGTGTCGTTTTACCTGCAATACTGTCTTTCAACACAGTAGCTGCTTTTAACAGAGTAGCTGCTTTCAACACAGCAACTGCTTTCTACATAGTAGCTGCTCTCTACACATGTGTGACTGGTCCACATAAGTACACCTGTATTTATACGGAGTGTATGTGATGAGGTTGGCGCGATGATGTCATCATGCCAGATACTCGTATGTGAGTGTATCTGCATGTGGGTGGACCCGCCTGGAGATGGATAAAGGAACGGTGTCTCGGTTTCTAAGACCATCAGAAATATGTTTTCCAATGCTCTTAGGCAACCCGTGTAAAAAGGTTGTTTGACTCCTAAAGGGGTCACGACCCACAGGTTGAGAACTGCTGGTCTAGAGTCACAAATATAAGTAAACCATGGTTCTGTCTTTCAAGGAGCTTACATAATTTAACATTTTCAGGAAGAGGCAGGCATGTGAAGGTATACCAGTATATGCAGAAGTAGACATGTGGAGGTATATATGCAATAAAGGATTCCAGGGGCTGAGGTAGGAGACTACATGGGAATTATTAGGGGCTTTGAAGAGGGTCCATTTCTTGGAATCTGAAATGTATTTCTTACCACACTTTACTTTTGGAAGCGCCTTGGAGTTGAAGAAAAAAGCTGCAGACTCATACATGCCTGTATTGGATTTTTCGCTTCACTTCTTTCATGCTATGTGATCTTGGGCAAGTCATTTAACTTCTCTGAGCTTTAGGTTCTTTATCTTTAAAACTAGAAGCCAGGTTCACAAAATTTGTGTGTGTGTATGTGTGTGTGTGTGTGTGTATGTGTGTGTGTGTGGAAGGGGGCTATCCCTCAGCCCTGCCTGTGCCCTCTCTAATCTGGGACCCCTTGGGGAATGTCCAACTGCCAGTTTAGGACATCCCCCTCACAATCTGGGACTGCTGGCTCCTAACCGCTCACCTGCCTGCCAGCCTGATTGTCCCCTAACTGGTTCCCTGTCAGCTTGATTGCCCCCAACTGCCCTCCCCTGCTGACCTGTTTGCCCCAACTGCCCTCTCCTGCAAGTCTGATTGCCCACTAATGCCCTCCCCTGCTGGCCTGGTCACCCCCACTACCCTCCCCTGCTGGCCTGATTGCCCACTACTGCCCTCCCCTGCCAGCCATCTTGTGGCGACCATCTGTGGCAGCCATCTTGTGGTGGCCATCTTGTAATGACAGGAGGGGAGGCCATCTTGTGATGACATGAAGGCATCACATGAGGGCATGAGAACCACCTAGGCTTTTATTAGTATAGATGGGAATAATAAAAGTACCTGCCTTGCATTATTATTTTAAATATTAAATGCAATTGTAATTAATGCATAACGTTTAGCACATGTATGCATTTACTAATTATTAGCTTCAATTAGAGATTATTAATTACTAAACTGGACAAGCTTTGAGCCTAAAACTAATTTTCTTTATCTGTGAAATGAGAATAAAATGCCAAGAGAAAAGTAAGATCACATATGTGAATTATCAGGCCCAGAACAAGCACCTAGCAAGTGTTTTTTCTCCCTTCCCTGCTTTCCAATATACTGATTTATATGATCTCCAAAGAAAGTCCAGCTCAGACATATCAGGAAATAAATACATTAAGTAAATACACCAAACCCACTTTTTAAACTTTTATTTTACAGTAATTATAGATTCACAGGTAATTGCAAAAAAAAAAAAAAGTGCAACAGGTCCTGTGACCCTCAGCCACTTTTTCCTGATGTTGACATCTTAGGTAACTTAACTATCTATACTAATAAAAAGGTAATATGCTAATTAGATTGGGAGACCTTCTGGATGTTCTTCTGGACAAACCCATAGTGGCAGGACCGAGGTAGAGGCGGTTAGAGGCCAAGAGGGAAGAGAATTTGTGGATGATCAGGCCAGGATGGGACAGCAGTTGTGGGTGATCAGGCTGGTAGTGGGTGGGGCCATTGGGGGTAAGCAGACTAGCAAGGGGGCCAGTTGGGGTGAGCAGGCTGTCAGAGGGAGTCATTTGGAAGTGATCAGGAGAGGAATGGTGGGCAGTTTGGAGTGAGCAAGCCAGCAGGGGGGTAGTTGGGGGTGAGCAAGTCAGTGGGGAGGGAAGGTGAGGGTGAGCAGGCCAGCAGGGGGGATAAGTGAGGGTGAGCACACTGGCACGGGGGACAGTTGGGGGTGATGAGGCTGACAGGAGAGCATTTGGGGGTGAGCAGGGCAGCATCAAGGGGCAGTTGGGAGAGAGCAGGCCAGCAGGCAGAGTGGTTAGAGGCAATCAGGCAGTCAGGCAGGAAGGCAGGTGAGCTGTTAGGAGACAGCAGTCTTGAATTGTGAGAAGGATGTCTGACTGCTGGTTTAGGCCCGATCCCTTTAAACTGGCAGTAGGACATCCTTTGGGGGATCCCAGATTGGAGAGGGTGTAGACTGGGCTGAAGGACAACCCACCACACGCACAAATTCCATGCACTGGGCCTCTAGTCTGTATATATATGGCTAAGTGATTGTCACATCTGAAACAACTGAATGGATGACTAAACAGGCTGTGTGGGGTGACCAGGCCTGCAGGGGGGGTAGTGACGGATGACCAAATGATTGAGCAACAGGCTGCATGGGGCAACTGGTCAGCAGGAGTGTTAGTGAGGGGCCACCAAACTACTGAGCAGCAGGCTGTGTGGGGGCAATCAGGCACGCGTGGGGCAGGCAGTTGAGGGTGACCAGGCAGGCGGGTGGAGCAGTTAAGGGTGACCAGGCTGGTGGGAGGGGCACAGTTGGGGGCGACTATGCTGGCATGGGGGCAGTTGAGAGTGACCAGGCCAGCAGGGGGAGCATTTAGGGGTTATCAGGCAAGCAGGCAGGTGAGCAGTTAGGAGCCAGTAATCCTGGCAGTCGGACATCCCCTGAGGGGTCCCAGATTGGAGAGGGTGCCGGCTGAGCTGAGGGAACACCCCCTCCCCTGACCATGCACTCGGCCTCTAGTAATACAATATCAAAACCAGAAAATTGATATTGGTACAATTCACAGAGCTTATTCAGATTTCACTCATTTTACATGTACACTGTGTGTGTGTGAGTACGTTATCATGTGTGTATACAGTTTTATCACATGTAGATTTGTGTAATTATCCCACATTCAATGGAAAATATCCTCAGATGAGAATTAACAAAAATAAATAAAAATAAAAAATATTTTAAAATCCCATTTACCATTGCAGCAACAACAAAAAAGATACCTAGGAATAAAAATAACCAAGGAGGTAAAAGACCTGTACTCAGAAAACGATTGAATATTGAAAAAGGAAGTAGAAGAATATACAAACAAATAGAAGTATATACTGATTTCATGGATTGGAAGAGTTAACATCATTAAAATGTCCATACTACCCAGCAACTATATATTCAATGTAATTTCCATTAAAATACAAATGACATATTTCACAGATCTGAAACAAATATTCCAAAAATTTATATGGATGACCCCAAATAGCCTCAGCAATCTTGAGAAAGAAGAACAAAGTTGGAGGGATCACAAAACGAGATATAAAACTATACTACAAAGCCATTGTATTCAAAACAGCTCAGTACTGGCACAAGAGCAGGCAGGCATACAGACAAATAGAACAGAACAGGAGAACCAAGATGGCAGCATAGGTAAACACCTATCTTGCTGCCATACACAGCAATTTCAAAACTACAACTTAACAAAAAAACAAACACCATCCAGAATCACCGGAAAGCTGACTAAGTGAAAATTCCACAAATGAAAGTGAAGATAAGACACTGTGACTCGGAGGAGTGGCGGCAGACAGCGATGAAGATACGCATGGAGTCAGAGGTTTGGAGGCATGCGAGTGCCAGTGGATAGGGCGGGCAGCTGAAAACGAGCCAGTTTTCTTGAATGGGGGAGACAAAGACCTCCCACTGAACTGATTCTCCAGCTCTGTGCGAAGTCCAAGGAACCCACAATCATACAGGGTAAAAACTGGACAGTGGGAGGACACGCCGAAGCTCAGGGACTGCAGGGGCCTGCCGGCTTGTGGAGAGGAGGAGCTTGTGCGGAGTGCACGTGAGCTTGGGAACAGTGCAGCTGCCGCAGCTGTGTGACCGCACAGAGAGCACTTGTGACTTGCTCTTTTATTTGGGAAACCGTCAGACTGCATTGTTTTGCAACCCTGGGTGAGACACTGGGTGTGCAGACTCATTTGGGGAGAGTCTGAATTCTCCAGTAGCTGGTGGAGCTCGGCAGCGGCTCTCTCTCAGAGACTCTGGGGCCACATAGGGTGGAGCTGACACTGTCTGCTTGGCCCTGAGACTCCACCCAACCAACCTGAGCACAGCTGAACATGACAGAGAATGGCCTGGAAGTCAACCCCTCCAAGTGCTAACAATTAACCTGAGCTTAACTTCAACAAGACTGTGCAACCCATATCGACCTCAGCTAACTGGGGAGGCTGAGCCACTGTCCCTTAGAGGACATCTCCCACACAAAGCTAATTGACCAACTCAGGAAAGCAGCCACCATGCAGAGACATGGAAAGAAATCAGATGTGAAAGAAATGGAGGGAAAAAACAACTGGACATGGAATTCAAAACCACAGTTATAGGGCTTCTCAAGAGGCTCCTAGAAAAGTTTGAGACCTATAAGGAAATAAACAAGACCTATGAGGAAATGAACAAGACCTACCAGGAATTGAACAAGACCTGCAAGGAAATGAAAAAGACCAACGTGGAAATAAATGAGAACTACAAGGAAATGAACGAGACCTACAAGGATATGAATGAGACCCTCAAGTATATGAAAAAGGACCAACTAGAAATCAAGCATACACTGACTGAAATAAAAAATATTATACAAAGACCTAAAAGTACTCTAGAGCACCCCAAGAACCAAGTTAAAGATTTGAAATACAAAGAGGTAAAATCCACTCAGCTGGAAAAGCAAGAAACCAAAAGAATCCAAAAAATTGAAGAGAGTGTAAGTGGCCTCTGGGACAACCTCCAGCATACCAACATCCGAATTATAGGGGTGCCAGAAAAAGAGAGAGACCAAGACAATGAAAACCTATTTGAAGAAATAGTGACCGAAAACTTCCCACACCTGGTGAAAGAAATTGACTTAGGAGTCCAAGAAGCACACCGAACCCCAATATATAGGAACCCTAAGAGGACCACACCAAGGCACATCATAATTAAAATGCCAAGAGCGAAAGACAAAGAGAGAATATTAAAAGCAGCAAGAGAAAAACAGTTAGTTATATATAAGGGAGCACCCATACGATTGTCAGCAGATTTCTCAACAGAAATGTTGTAGGCCAGATGGGAGTGGCAAGAAATATTAAAAGTGGTGAATAGCAAGAATCTACAACCAAGATTACTCTATCCAGCAAAGCTATCATTCAGAATTGAAGGTCAGATAAAGTGCTTCACAGATAAGAAAAAGCTAAAGGAGTTCATCACCACCAAACCAATATTATATGAAATGCTGAAAGATATTCTTTAAGAAGAGGAAGAAGAAAAAGATAAAAGTGTAAATTATGAACAACAAATGCACATCTATCAACAAATGAATATAAAAATCAAGTGAATTAAAAATCTGATGAACAGGATAAACTGATGAGTGTAACAGAATCACAGACATAGAGAGGGAATGGACTGACAATTCTTGGAGAGAAAAGGGGTGTGGGAAGTGCAGCAAGAGACTGGACAAAAATCACGCAACTGTGGGAGAGGACAATGGGGGGGGCGGTGAGGGCGGAGGGTGGGATGGGTACTGGGTGGAGGGAAGCTATAGGGAAATAAGGGAACAATGTAATTAATAAACTGAACAATAAAGATTGAGAGAGAGAGAGAGAGAGAGAGAGAGAGAGAGAGAGAGAGAGAGAGAGAGAACAAATAGAACAGAACAGAGAACCCAGAAATCAACCCACACCAATATGGTCAATTAATATTTGATAAAGGCGGCAAAAGCATACAATGGAGTCAAGACAGTCTCTTCAATAAATGGTGTTGGGAAAACTGAACAGGTACATGCAAAAAAAATGAAACCAGACCAACAACTGACACAACACACAAGAATAAAAAAATGGATAAAAACTTAAATGTAAGTGGCAAAACCATAACAATCTTAGAAGAAAACATAGGCAGTAAAATCTCTGATAATTCACATAGCAGTATTTTCACCAATATATCTCATAGGGCAAGAGAACAAAGGAAAAAAATGAACAAATGGGATTGTAACTAAGCTAAAAAGCTTCTGCACAGCAAAAGAAACCACCACCAACAAAAAGGGAGCCCACTGTATGGGAGAACATATTCACCAATGATACATCTGGTATGGAGTTAATTTCCAAAATATACAAAGAACTCATACAACTCAACACCAGGAAGACAAACAATCCAATCCAAAAATGGGCAAAAGAGATGAATAAACACTTTTCCAAAGAGGACACACAGATGACCAACAGGCATATGAAAAAGTACTCAACATCACTAATCATCAGAGAGATGCAAATTAAAACTACAGCAAGGTATCACCTCATTCTTGCCAGAATGGCTACCATCAATAAAATCAGCAGATTGGTGCAGCCATGTGGAAAACAGTAAAGAGGTTCCTAAAAAAATTAAATATGGAACTGCTATTTGACCCAGTGATTCTACTTCTAGGAATATATCCTAAGAATCCTGAAACATGAACCAGAAAGAATACATGGACCCCTATGTTCATAACAGCATTATTTACAATGCTAAGATCTGGAAGCAGCCCAAGTGCCCACTAGTAGATGACTAGATGAAAAAGCTGTGGTACATTTATGCAATGGAATACTACATGGATGTAAAAAAGAAGGATCTTTTACCCATGGGAACAGATAATAGGGTGGTGAAGACCTGGGGTGGGGTGGTGGGAGCAGGCTAGAATGGACCAATAGAAGAGGAGAGAAAAGGGGAGAAATGGGGAACATATGTAATGCTTTTGCACAAAGATTTAATTTTTAAAAAAGAAAAATCTCTTACCCTTTGCAACAGCATGGATGGACCTGGAGATTATTATGTTAAGCAAAGTAAGCCAGTTAGAAAAAGACAAATATCACAATATCTCACTTATATGTGAAATCTTATGTACAAAATAAACTGACCAACAAAATAGGTCCAGAGGCAAGGATAAATGGAACAGACAGACAGATCTCAGAGGGCATGGGGTGGAAGGGATGGGAAGAGATTAACCAAAGAACATATATGCACATATGCATAACCCAAGGACATGGACAATAGTATGCGGAAGGCCCGAAGTGGGGAGCAAGCTGGGTGGATGGGGGCAGGGGGAGAAATGGGAGATACCTGTAATATTGTCAATAATAAATAAACATATAATAAAAATGATTGTGTGAAGACATAGATATACAGATCAATGAAACAAGATAAGGAACCCAGAAATAGACACAGAAAACACAACCAAGCAATTCAATGGAGGAATGAGTCTTTTCAACAAATGTTACTGAATGGATTGACATTTGCAGGAAGAAGAAAGAAGGAAGAGGAGGATGAGGAAAAGGAGGAGGAGGAGGAGGGGGAGGAGGAGGAGGAGGGAGGAAAGAGGAGGAGACAAAGAAACGACATAAACTTCACAACCTATAAAAGATTTAACTCAAAATGGGTAATGAGTTAAATGTACACATAAAGCTATAAAACTTGTTTTAATAGAGAATTTCTTTGGTATCCAGAGCTAGGCAAAGAGTTCTTGATACTTGACGCTGAAAGGATACACCATAAAAAGAAATATTGATAAATTAAATCTCATCAAAATTAAAATTTATTGCTCTGCAAAATCCCATGTGAAGAGAATGAAAAAGACAAGCTGCAGAGTGGGAGAAAGTATTTGTAAACCATATAACCAATATAGGTCTAGTATCTAGAATGCATAAAGCACTATCAAGACTCAACAGTAAAAATAAACAATCCAATTAGAAAATCAGCAAAGCCATGAACAGACAATGCATTGAAGAGAATATGCAGATGGCAAAATAAACTCATGAGAAGATATTCAACATCTTAGCCATTAGGGAAATGTAAGTTAAGATCATAGTGTGATACCATCCCCAACAGAATAGCAAAAATTAAAAAGAAAACTGACCATACCAAAGGCTAGTGAGGATGCCAAGAAACTGAGTCAACTCATACATTGCTGGTGGAATGTGAGCTAGTACAGCCACTCTGGAAACTATTTTGACAATTTTTTTAAAAAAAATTAAGCATGTGATTACCATACAAAATGGCAACTGCATTCTTAGGTATTTATCCCATAGAAATGAAAATTTATGTTCACAGACAAACCTGTTACAGGAATTTTCACAGCAGCCTTATATATAATAGTTTCAAACTGGAAAAAATCCAGATGTCCTTTAACAGGTGAATGGTTAAACCAGTGCCACTCTGTTGACTATTGAGTTTGCTGACGACGAGGTTAAACAAACTGGTACATTCATACCATGAAAGGGTGTAGATCTAGGGACTGCACCCATGCATGAATTTTGTGCACTGAGCCTCTAGTGTTATATAAAGGAATTCAATATTATTTTATACTAGAGGTCCAGTGCAAAGATTCATGTACTGATAGAGTCTCTTGGCCTGGCCTGCAAGAATCGGGCTGAAACCGATGTCTGCATCTGCGGTGCAGATGAAGCATATTTGAAGCCAATAGTGCAGCAACCTAACCCATGGCGGATTCCACGAGGAATCAGGCTCCATCCTGTACTGGTTGGAGCATTTGCCCCCTCCCCCGCCCCCCGGTGGTCATTGTTCATCATAGTTATCAGGCGAATAGTCAAACAGTGGGATAGTCACTTAGGCTTTTATATATAAATACACACACACACACTATGGCCCAGTGCACAAAATTCGTGCACATTAAAGGGGTATTTATTAGAGGAAACATTTTAATAGTGCTATTTGCCCTTTCTCTACAATAAAAGTGTGAGGGATAAAAGGTAATGAGTACAATGTATATGAAAACAATACATAATTTCATTAATAAATAATAACAAAATGATATAACAACAATATGAATCCACAATAAACTGTTAAGTTAATTTTCCTGCATTTAAAGTAGGATTGAACGTGTCCCTCACAGAGAGATGAAATCCATAAGACTGCATTTGGGTGACTCGTGTTCTTACATTTTGTCTAGTATTATTATTGAGTACAGTGTTGTCTCTGTTCCCCAACCTTTTTCACCATGTGGAAAAAGAATAGGATATGTCATTGCATCTAATGTAGGAAATAGGATACTGATTCGTTTCACTTTAGTGGCATTTGGATTATTGGGATGTGGTTTACAATGAATGAGCAAGTCCCTTTCAAAAGGAGGTTCTCCATCTTCGTTTCTGAATATGACAGCAACCTCAGTTACACGGGGAGAATTATATCTACCTGGGTCACTATTACGATCATATTTAATTGCCATAGTTACTTCCATGGGAGCTAGACCTTTTGGTGCTGCTTCAGATTGGGCTTCCTTTTCTACCTCACATAGCATCTTGTACGATTTTGTTAATTCATTTATTTCTTGCATGAGGTTGTTGATGTTGATCATGAGTCTTTCTGGGCAGGTCTGTTTTGCTGGGATTGCTAATCTTTTACGTGTAGCTTCAGCTGTATCCAAAATATAGAGTTGAGCAAACTTCCAAGAAACACCATCAGAAGGACGTAAAGTTCCAGTACTATGATAAACTTGTCCATGTATTCTAAAACAGTATGGCCCATACCCTGATAGCGATGCAACATTTGCACCCATGGAAGCCAAAGCAAAAGAACTATTTATAGATTGAATGTTTTGCATGAAATTTTTACTGTCAGAATCTTCATTTGTCATTAAGCTTTTTAAATATGGCGGGTAATCTGGAAAATGTATATCACTTGGACAGACTTTCCCTTTGCTACAACATCGAGTAAATTTCCCATCAGATGGTTTTTCATCAGAGAAATTTAGTGATAGGCAAAATTCACATCTAATGGTCATTTCACCACTACTATGTTCAAGAATTGCATCCTCACGTATTCCGTTTTCACTGAGAACGCAGTTCCTACCACTGTTGGTAGTACTTGTTGATGACTGTTCTTTAGACATATTCTGTCTTTGCCACCGCCTTCTTTCAACTTCAAAGGCATGTTGTTCTTTAGACATTTCCTGTCGAAGATGCCGGTGTTTTTAGGCTTCAGAGCAACGTTTTTCCAATAGCTGCTCTTCAGATACATTCTGTCACAGGCATCGCCTTCTTTCAACATCGCTCTTCAGACATTTTCTGTCGATAATGTTGGCACCTTTCTGCTATACAGCTCCTTTGTATCAACAGTTTTACTTTGGACATAATCCCACCTCTCTATTGCCACGTTCTGAGATAGAAGAGAATGACAGTCTTGACAGTCAGGCCTTTCAGCAGTGTGACCAATGGCTGATTTGGACAGATTCTGTGGGGGTGAGACTTCCTCCTACCTGTTGTCAGTTTCCACAGCTGGGATGCTGAAGCTGGGACTCAGGGGCCTTCCCTCTTGCTGTTGCCTTCTATTTTTGCTGGCATACAGCTGAAGCTACACGTAAAACATTAGCAATGCCAGGGGCCTCAGTTAGATGCAGATGTGGTTTGCCAGCGCTGCCACTGCTTGATCTCTGCACCTGGTACCGGATGCTTGATGCCTTCACCACTTCATCTATGCTCCTGGGACCTGGCACCCATGCCTCTTGACCCTGCCCCTTGCTCCAATTGGCTGTTAGCATAGCCAATCAGGAGCCATAGTACAGTCACATTTGCATGATACTCTTTCATTAGATAGGACTACAGGCACGGTGCATGGAATTCATGCATGGGAGTGGCAGTGTCCCTCAGCCCAGCCTGAACCCTCTTCGACCTGAGACCCCCCCCCCCCAAGGGATATCTAACTGCCTGGTAGGATCAGGCCAAAACGGGCAGTCAGACATCCTTTTCAGAATCCAGGACTGCTGGCTCCCAACTGCTCGCCTGCCTGCCTTCCTGATTGCCCCTAACTACTCCTGCCTGCCAGCCTGATCACCCCCTAACCACTCCCCTCCCAGCCTGATTGATGTCTAACTGCTCCAGTGCAAGCTTGTTTGTCCCCAACTTCTCTCCTCTGCTGGCCTGATCACCCCTAACTGCCCTCCCCTGCAGGCTTAATCACTCCCAACTGTCCTCCCTTACAAGCCTGGTCCCTCCCAACTGCCCTCCCCTGCTGGCCTGATCACCCACAACTGCCCTCCCTTGCAGGCCTGGTCCCTCCCAAATGCCCTCCCCTGCTGGCCATCTTGTGGTGGCCATATTGTGTCCACATGAGGGCAGAATATTTGACCACATGGGGGCAGCCATCTGTGTGTTGGAATTATGGTCAATCTGAAAATTACTCTTTTATTAGATAGGATAGAGGCCTGGTGCATGGTGGGGGCCAGCTGGTTTTCCCTGAAGAGTGTCCTAGATCAGGGTGGGGGTTCTCTTGGGGCATGGGGCAGCTTGGGTGAGGGGCCTGTGGTGGTGTGCAGGCCAGCCACACCCTCCAGTACCCAAGCAGAGGCTCTGGTATCTGGGATTTATTTATGTTCTACAATTGAAATTTCGTAGCCTAGAGCAGAGCCAAGCCTTTTTCTTGCTCCATGGCGACAGCCATTTCTGTTGGAGTTTATTTAAATTCTATTATTGAAACTTTGTAGCCTGGAGTGGAGGCCTAGGCCCCCTAGGGCTGCAGAAGCTTGGCTTCCTCCATCACCGGGGCAACCCTAGCCTCTGCTCTCTTCAGCTCCATAAATGCCGTTATTTCTGTTGGGATATATGTATCTTCTATAATTGAAACTTTGTAGCATTGAGTGGAGGCCTGAGCCAGCAAGGGCAGACAGAAAGTTTGGCTTCCTCCATTACTGGGGAAACCTAAGCTTCCCTCATGCTCTCAGTGGCTACAGAAATCTTGGTTGGGGTTTATTTGCATATTTGCTCCTGATTGGCTGGTGGGGGTGACTGGTGGGTGTAGCAGAGGTGCAGTCATTTTGCATATTGCTCTTTTATTAGATAGGACTAGAGGCCTGGTACACGAAATTCATGCACAGGGGTGGGGAGTGTCCCTCAGCCCAGCCTGTACCCTCTCCAATCCGGCACCCCTTGAGGGATGTCCGAATGCCTGTTTAGGCCTGATCCTAAATGGGCAGGCCTAAATGGGCAGTCAGATAACCGTCTCACAATTCAGAACTGCTGGCTCCCAACTACTCACCTGCCTGACTTCCTGATTGCCCCTAACTGCTTCTGCCTGCCAGCCTGATTACCCCCAAACCACTCCCCTGCCAGCCTGATTGATGCCTAATTTCTCCCCTGCCAGCATTTTGCCCCTAACTGCCCTCCCCTGCAGGCCTGGGTCCTGCCCAACTGTCATTCCCTGCAGGCCTGGTCACCCCCACCTTCCCTCCTTTGCTGGCTTGCTCACCCCTAACTGCTCTTCCATGAAGATTTGTTCACCCTCCCTTGCAGGCCTGGTCCCTCCCATCTTCACTCCCCTGCTGGCCATCTTGTGGTGGCCATCTTGTGTCCACATGGGGGCAGGATCTTATGACCACATGGGGGCAGCCATCTTGAGTGTTGCAGTGATGATCAATCTGCATATTACTCTTTTATTAGATAGGATAGAAGCCTGGTGCACAGGTGGGGGCTGGCTGGTTTGCCCTGAAGGGTGTCCTGGATCAATGTGGTGTTACCTTGGGGCGTAGGGCAGCCTGGACAAGGGGCCTGTGGTGGTTTGCAGGTCAGCCACATCCCCTGGACCCAAGTGGAGACCTTGGTATCTGGGATTTATTTATCTTCTACAATTGAAACTTTGTAGCCTGGAGTGGAGCCAAGCCTTCTGCTCTCTCTGTGGCCACAGCCATTTCTGTTGGGTTTTATTTATCTGCTATAATTGAAACTTTTTAGCCTTGAGTGGAGGCCTGGGCTGGCGAGGGCAGGTGGAAATCTTGGCTTCCTCCATCTCCAGGTGCAACTCAAGCCTCTTGCTCTCTCCAGCTCCATGGCTGCTGTGATTTTTATTTATCTTCTATCATTGAAGCTTTGTAGCATTGAGTGGAGGCCTGAGCCTGCAAGAGCAGGCAGAAAGTTTGGCTTCCTCCATTACTGGGGAAACCCAAGCCTACCTCCTGCTCTCCATGGCTGCAGCCATCTTTGTTGGGTTTATTTGCATATTCTCTCCTGATTGGCTGGTTGGTATGGCTGGTGGGCATGGCTGGTGGGCATAATGGAGGTGCAGTCAATTAGCATATTACTCTTTTTTATATTTTTAAATATTTTAATCTTTATTGTTCAGTTTATTAATTACATTGTTCCCTCCCATTTTTTCCCCTATAGTTCCCCACCACCTATAGGTACCCATCCCACCCTCCGCCCTAACAAGCCCCCCACTGTCCTCTCCCATAGGTACATCATTTTTGTCCAGTCTCTTGCTGCACTTCCCACACCCTTTTCTACCCAAGACTTGTCAGTCCATTCCCTCTCTATGCCCATGATTCTATTATATTCACCAGTTTATCCTGTTCATCAGATTTTTAATTCACTTGATTTTTATATTCATTCATTGATAGATGTGTATTTGTTGTTCATAATTTACACTTTTATCTTTTTCTTCTTCCTCTTCTTAAAGAATATCTTTCAGCATTTCATATAATATTGGTTTGGTGGTGATGAACTCCTGTAGCTTTTTCTTATGGGTGCTCCTTTATAGGTAACTAACTTTTTCTCTTGCTGCTTTTAATATTCTCTCTTTGACTTTTGCTCTTGGCATTTTAATTATGATGAGCCTTGGTGTGGTCCTTTTAGGGTTCCTATATATTGGGGTTTGGTGTGCTTCTTGGACTCCTAAGTCAATTTCTTTCACCAGGTGTGGGAAGTTTTTGGTCACTATTTCTTCAAATAGGTTTTCATTGTCTTGCTCTCTCTCTTTTTCTGGCACCCCTATAATTCGGATGTTGGTATGCTTCAGGTAGTCCCAGAGGCCCCTTACACTATTTTCAATTTTTTTGGATTCTTTTGATTTCTTGCTTTTCCAGCTGAGTGGATCTTACCTCTTTGTATTTCAAATCTTTAACTTGGTTCTTGCAGTCCTCTAGAGTACTTTTAGGTCTTTGTATAATATTTTTTATTTCAGTCAGTGTGTGCTTAATTTCTAGTTGGTCCTTTTTCATATCCTTGAGGGTCTCATTCATATCCCCGTTAGGTCTCATTCATTTCCTTGTAGGTCTCATTCATTTGTCTTGTTCAATTCCTGGTAGGTCTTGTTCATTTCCTCATATGTCTTGTTCATTTCCTTGTAGGTCTCGGTCTTTTCTAGGAGCCTCTTGAAAAGCCCTATAACCGTGGTTTTGAATTCTATGTCCAGTTGTTTTTTTCCTCCATTTCTTTCACATCTGATTTATTTCCATGTCTCTGCATGGTGGCTGCTTTCCTGAGTTGGTCGATTGCCTTTGTGTGGTAGATGTCCTCTAAGGGACAGTGGCTCAGCCTCCCCAGTTACCTGAGGTGGATATGGGTTGCACAGTCTTGTTGAAGTTAAGCCTAGATTATTGTTGTTAGTACTAGGAGGGTTTGACCTCCAGGCCAATTGGCTATGAGGTTCAGCTGTGCTCAGGTTGAATGGGCGGAGTCTCTGGGCCAAGCAGGCAGTGTCAGCTCCACCCTATGAAGCCCCTGGGACTCTGTGCAGGGCGGCAATGGCTGCCAGCACCTCTGAGAGAGAGCTGCTGCCAAGCTCCACCCACTGCCGAACAATTCAGCCTCTCCCCAAATGAGTCTGCGCACCCAACATCTCACCCAGGGTCATAAAACAATGCAGTCTGGTGGTTTCCCGAATAAGAGAGTAAGTCACGTAGCTGTGCTGTTCCCAAGTTCATGCGCATTCTGCACAAGCTCGCCCTCTCCACAAGCTTGCAGACCCTTGCAGCGCCCGAGTTTCGACATGCCTTCCCACTGTCCAGTTTTTACACCATATGATTGTGGGTTCCCTAGATTTCTCCCGGAGCTGGGGAATCAGTGCAGTGGGATCTCTTTGTCTCCCCCATTCAAGAAAACTGGCTGGGTTTTCAGCCGCCCACCCTATCTGCTGGTGTGCACACTGCTCCAAACCTCTCTCTGTGCGTATCTTCAATGTTGTCTGCCACCGCTCCTCTGAGTCACAGTGTCCTATCTTCACTTTTATTTGTGGAATTTTCACTCAGCCAGCTTTCCGGTGATTCTGGATGATGTTTGTTTTTTCGTGAAGTTGTAGTTTTGAAATTGCTGTATATGGCAGCAAGATAGGTGTTTACCTATGCTGCCATCTTGGTTCCTCCTGCATATTACTCTTTTATTAGATAGGGTAGTTTCAGGTGTACAACATAGTGGTTAGACAATTATATAATTTACAAATTGATTCTCCTAATAAGTTTATGGTAATAATTCTAATACAATACCTAAGTCAATGCATGGATTCATGCTCTGGTGGGGTCCCTCAGCCTGACCTGTACCTTCTCACAGTCCAGAACCCCCTCAGGGGATGTTGGAGAGCCAGTGTTGGCCTGATCCCTGCAGGCCAGGCCAAGGGACCCCACTGGTGTACAAATCCATGCACTGGGCTTCTAGTATGCATATAAGATCTTTGGTTAATTTCTTCCTGCCTCCCCTCCCCTCTTCCCCCTGAGTTTCATCAGGCTGTTCCATGTTTCCATGCCTGTGTGTTGAGCATCTGCCCCCTGGTGGTCACTGTGCATCAAAGCTATCAGTCAAATAGTCGAATGGTCACTTAGATTTTTCTATATATACTAGTAGCCTGGTGCATGAAATTCATGCACATTAAAAGGAAATTAATTAGAGGAAATATTTTAATATTGTTTTTTGCCCTTTCTCTATAATAGAAGTGTCAGAGATGAAAGAAAATTAGTAAAATGTATATGAAAATCTCCCTCCTGTCAGATTCTGAGGTATGCTGCAGGACCTAGAGTCAAGTTCCCAACCAACAACCTCATATGCTTCAAAAAATGCAGGAGACCCAGACCTAGCCAGCCCCACCCCCATCAAGCCCTGCCAGGCAGGGGCCATGGCCTAAGGTCCCTATCAAGTCCCACTGGGCAGGGGGCACAGCCTAAGGTTCCCCAGCCTGGCACAGCCTGAGGTCCCCTGTCAAGCTCCACTGGGCAGGGGGTGCAGCCTGTCTTCCCCCATCAAGCCTCGCTGGGTGAGGGGCATGGTCTGAGGTCTCTGTCAAGCCCCATGAGGTGGGGGGCGTGACTGGAGGTTCCTCACCCCAGCCAGGCTCCATGCAGCCTCAGGTCCCTGATATTCAGTTGTGATGTTATGACATCCCAGCTAATTTGCATATTCCTCTATTATATAGATTATTGACTTCCCTATGCTGCACTTGACAGCCCATGATTATTTTGTAACTACCAACTTTTGCCTCTTAATGTCTTCACCTTTGTCACTCATCCCCTCAAAACCCTTCCCCTCTGGCAACAACCAGTTTGTTCTCTACCCCTATAAATTTTTTTCCTGCTTTATTTGTTCATTTATTTGGTTCTTTATATTACTTATTTCACTTAGCATAATAACCTCTAGGCCCATCCATATTGTTGCAAATTGTAAGATTTCATTCTTTTTCATAGCAGAGTAATATTTCATTGTATATATGTACCACATCTTCTTTATTCACTTGTCTATTGATAGGCAGTTGGTTGCTTCCATATCTTAGCTATTGTAAATAACACTGCAATGAATGCAGCGTTCCATATGTCTTTCAAATTGGTGTTTTGGGCTTCTTAAGATATATACCCAGAAAAGGAATTGCTGGGTCATAAGGCAGTTTCATTTTAAATTTTTGGTGGAACCACTATACTATTTTTTTCCATAGTGGCTGTACCAATTTGCATTCCAACCAACAGTGCATGAGGGTTCCCTTTTTTTCCACATTCTTGTCAACATGTGCTGTTTGCTGATTTATTGATGATAGCCATCCTGAAATGTGTGAGGTGATAATTCATTGCAGTTTTAGTTTGCATTTCTCTGATGATTAGTGACATTTTATATAGCTATTGGCCATTTGTATGTCCTCTTTTGAGAAGTGTCTATTCAGGTTCTCTGGCCACTTTTTAATTGGATTGTTTTTGGGGGTGTTGTTTAATTGTATGAGTTCTTTATAAATATTGGGTATTAACTTCTTATCAGATGTAGCTTTGGCAAATATCTTCTTCTGTTCAGTAGGTTGTCTCTTTGTTTTGTTGATGGTTTTCTTTGTTGTGCAAAAAACATTTAGTTGGATGTATTTTGATTTGTTTATTTTTTTCTTTTGTTTCCTTGTCTGGGGAGATATATAAAAAAATATTGCCGTGAGAAATGTCAGAGACTTTGCTGCCTATGTTTTCTTCTAGAAGTTTTATGATTTCAAGTATTAAATGTGAGTCTTTAATTCATTTTTAGTTTACTCTTGCATATGGTGTAAGTAGTTGGTCTGGTTTCATTTTTTGCTTGTATCTGTTCAGTTTTCCCAACATCATTTAACCATTTATTAAATAGACTGTCTTTACCCTATAGTATATGCTTGCCTCCTTTTTCATAGATTAATTGACTGTAACAGCATGGGTTTATTTCTGGGGTCTCTATTCTATTCCATTGACCTATGTGTCTGTTTTTATTTCAGTAGCATATCATTTTGATTACTATAGCCTTGTAGTACAATTTGATATCAGGTAGCATGATAACTCTAACTTTGTTCTTCTTTCCCAAAATAGTTATGGCTATTCAGGGTCTTTTATAGTTCCATATGAATTT
This sequence comes from Antrozous pallidus, assembly GCA_027563665.1. Taxonomy (NCBI): domain Eukaryota; kingdom Metazoa; phylum Chordata; class Mammalia; order Chiroptera; family Vespertilionidae; genus Antrozous; species Antrozous pallidus. The sequence continues at coordinate 88,772,172 of CM050509.1, read as the reverse complement.
TTGTATTATTTATACTAATTCTGTGAAAAATGCCCCTGGTATTTTGATAGGGATTGCAGCCATGGAGATGGAGAGAACAGGAGGCCAGGGTTGCCCCTGGCGATGGAGGAAGCCAAGCTTCTGCAGCCCTGGCCTGTCTTGGCCTCCACTTAAGGCTTCACAGTTTCAATTATAGAAGATAAATAAATCCTAACAGAAATGGCTGCCACCACAGAGCGAGCAGGAGGCTTGGCTCCACTCCAGGCTACAAAGTTTCCATTTTAGAAGATAAATAAATCCCAGATACTAGAGCCTCTGCTTGGGTCGTCAGGGGCCATGGCCAGCCTGCACACCACCACATGCCCCTCTCCCAAGCTGCCCCACGCCCCAAGGGAGCCCCAGCCCTGATCCGGGACACCCTTCTGGGCAAACCAACTGGCTCCCACCCATGCACCAGGCCTCTATCCTATCTAATAAAAGAGTAATATGCAGATTGACCATCACTCCAACACACAAGATGGCTGCCCCCATGTGATCAAAGATCCTGCCCCCATGTGTACACAAGATGGCCAGCAGGGGACGGCAGTTGGGAGGGACCAGGCCTGCAAGGGAGGGCAGTTGGAGGTGATCTAGCCTGCAGGGGAGCAGTTAGGTGTCAATCAGGCCAGCAGGGGAGCAGTTAGGGAGCAATCAGGCTGGCAGGCAGAAGTAGCTAGGGGCGATCAGACAGGCAGGCTAGCGGTTAGAAGATAGTAGTCCCAGATTTTGAGAGGGATGTCCCACTGACAGTTTAGGCAGTCAGACATCCCCCAAGGGATTCCAGATTGAAGAGGTACAGGCCGGGTTGAGGGACACCCCTCCTCCCATGTACAAATTTCGTGCACCAGCCCTCTAGTCAATAATAATATATATGTATATTAAAATGTAAAAATAAATGTGTTCAAAAAGTCAAACAAACATGTTTACTGGCCACTCCTTTGTAGCCTCTGGTAACATAGAGATCAGAAGGAACAGGAAAGAAACAGCAGGGCCAGATGCCCTGCCCTTCCCCTGTGCAAGCCTGACTCTGGCATTATGCAAAAGTACATCCACCTGACTTTCCAAATGGGCTTTAAAACAGAAGACAACATCTCTCATCGATGTTTCTGACTTTCTATCCCTCTCTCTTCCTCTCTGTAAAAAATCAATAAAATATATTTTAAAAATTGATTAAAAAAAAAAAGCCGAACCCGGTTTGGCTCAGTGGATAGAGCGTCAGCCTGCGGACCAAAAGGTCCCAAGTTCAATTCCGGTCAAGGGCATGTACCGTGGTTGCGGGCACATCCCCAGTAGGAGGTGTGCAGAAGGCAGCTGATCGATGTTTCTCTCTCATGGATGTTTCTGACTTTCTATCCCTCTCTCTTGCCCTCTGTAAAAAATCAATAAAATATATTTTTTAAAAATTGATTTTAAAACAGAAGACAACACAGAAAAGATCCAATAATCTGGAAAAGCAAAACGTGGCAGGAGGATTAATGGGTCGAACCCTTAGTGTCTGGCTTACTTACTCATCTGATTCTGGCCCTCAGCTATCAATTATTCTCAACAGGCTGGGGGTGGAAATGGTTTGAAAAACAAAAGGAGCCTGAAAGGACTTCTATCAGAAGCTGTCCACGCAGAACTGAAGGACACTGCTTGATTTGTTTCCCCCCACCCACCAACCCTCAGTCTGGTTTTGCTACATGGCCTGCCAGCCCTAAGAGAAACAGCTGAAGCAGATCCCAAGTACTTTCTTTTGGGTAAGGGAGTAGTCTGACCTGGAGAGGAGACTGGAGGTGTCTGGAGGCCTTGCCTGAGAGAAAGGCCTTATAGGCATCATGGATTAGGCCACTCTCTCAGGCCCTGTCCCTGGGTGTTCAATCCTTCCCTCCCAATCTGTCTAATCCCTAGACCCTGTGATTTCAGCAGGAAAACATCTACAATGTGTTCAAACCACAGGGTCAGGCAGAATGAGCTAGTCTTTGAAACAAAAGTGTGAAGCTCTGCTCTTTGGGCTCCAAGCTTGTGTGGTGATGCAGTGACAGGCCTTCTGGGCTGCCTCTGTAGTAGATTGGCAGTTCCAGTTCACTCCACATAGGGGTCTAGGAGAGGATTGTCACCAGCTGACTTCCTGGCCTTGCAGTTTCTCCATTCCCTACTCTGCTCCCCATCTACTTCCTCCTGGAGATCAGGGCTCAATGGCTATGTTTTCTTTGTGAGTTGATCCTCACCCCAACCCACTTTTCAGGCCAGTAGAAGCCTGGTTGTTATATACAAATTGGGGTGGGGTGTTCTGGAACTGGAAGGGGTTTAAGAACTGGACCATACCTATTTGTGTGCAGTAATGGGAGGAGCTGAGGGGGGAGGATTTAAGAGGCAGAATCTTGGAAAGAGGCTGAAAATCAAAGCTGAGCAGAATTTCTGACCAAGAAGACAATCCCTTTTTTGAGACAAAAAAAAAATGAAGCTGCAAAGACTTTGTAGAGTGAGCAGGGAGCCTTAGGCCTGAGTTCAAGGGGTAGACTTATTGTGTACCAGGTGCATTCTAGGTGCTTTATTTAATAAGTGAATGAACGAGGTGTAGGCATAACATTCAGGGCATTCACAGACCAGTCAGGTAGCTCCTGTTCAGAATTCTTTGGTCAACCTCTCCCTTCCTGCATCTGTTCTGTGCCAGGCCTAGACTAGGTGTGCAGGTGTGGGGTAGAGGAGAGAGGGGAATCAGGCTCAGTGTTGCTTCTTGGGTGCCCACAGTGGACTTAGGGGAGATGGGCATGCGCACATGCAGCCATGTCATTTCCCTACTCCAGTAGTTCTCAATCCCATCAGACTTAATGTCACCCTTATATACCAATTCACTGTAATTTCATTTGCTGCTCTAAAATGAAATCTCTGAAAAACATAACCCACCTACACATATAATTTTACCCTGAAGAAGCTGCTTGAGGCCTCTGAGAAATTAACCAGGTTAAACCTTGTGTTTGAATATTAATCATGCACCAAATGTTATTAATGATATTGATCTATGCCATTTATTGATTATTTTGGCAAATATTTACTCTCTCCATCTCACCTTGTTAAAATTGAAGAAGAGCCCATGCAGGACACTAGAAGCAGTCTATAACGTCTAAGGGGTTTGGGAAAAACTTAAAGCAGATTTGATATAGATGGCACTATCTGGGGAGTGCAGGGAGCAGGGTGCAATAGTAGTACATAGGATTTGGTGGGAATCTAGTTGCCTATTCTGCAGGCCCACAGAAGCCACAGGATCTAAGCAAAGTCCCAACACTGAGGGAAAAGAGGGACTGACATGAGCTAGACCTGCCAATTGACTCCCAGCAGCCAGCTGAAGCTCGGAACTGAGTGTTATGTCTTTTGTGATGTGGGGCTGGTGGAGAAACCAAGGATAGTGGCCCCATACACAATGGCTAGTTAGGAAAACCAGCCCCTCATAGCAGGGGTGTAGGGGCAGTGGGAGATGGGAGGCCCCTCCACAGTCCTCTACCCCACACCACCCCTGCCTTCAGGGCCTCAGCTCACTGCCAGCCTCAGATGTAGCACCCAGGGCAGCACACACTATTTCCAGTGCCCCCCTCACACCACTTGCTGAGGACAAGACCCTACTACCCTGTCAGGCTTGAGTCATATTGATTCCAGAGCTATACCAGGTTGAGTGTCTTTGCTGACTGACACAAGCCTGGGACAGCAGGGATAGCATATAAACAACTTTTCCTTCACTGGTGTTTAAGATGACCATGCATGCCTTTTTATATTGTGTGCAGACCACATGCCTATGGCCCACACAAGTTGCATTTATGCAGACCAGGCAAAGGCAAAAGTCTGCTAAAAACTCTTTAGTGTTTTTTTCCTGATACAACTGAGAACTTACTAATGCCAAATGCTTGAGTGGAGCTTGCCCAGTTTTCTTGGATTGGTGTAAGCACCCAAACAGAGCTGCCCCCCAGTTCAGGAAGCATGTTTCATGTTCATGGCCAATGAAAATTGAGGCTGCCTCGTGGAAACAGAGGGGCTCACCCCCAATTGGTCCTTGGATGTTGCTAAGAGTTTTCATCGGCCAGTTTCCCTTACTCCCTGAGCCCTGCATTCCTAACCTTTTAAGGTTTGGAGTTTCTTTGCTGCTAGGCGGGTCCACAGCCCCAACTGATAGGTAAAAGACAGAGTCTCTTAGACAACACCAGCAGCCTATCTCCTTGGAAAAGTATTGAATGGCACTAGACCCCAAAAAGTCATCCCTAAAATTTTAACAGCTATAAGGCAACTACCTAGAAGGGGGTGTGACCAGACCAGAAATTAAAAATAGCGAAAGCTTGTGCTTCAGCTTTATCCTAAGCAATAATATCTCATGCTCCCAAATTCCCATGCGTTTAAACAAAGAGAAGCCAACTCCTGTGCCTCCTGAGGACTGATGTGAGAATGAGCTAATCAGAGTAATCACGATGCACTTTGCCAATATAAAAAGTGAACTGGCAGTGCTCATTATCGCTAAAGAATCTGGCCCATTTCCTCCTCTTCCTGTGATTACAAATACAGAAAGCTTGTTAGGAGAGCCTGGTGGCACTGGTAAATGGGCCATGCCATCTGGATTCTGGCTTCCAAATCCTGGGCTGAGGATTATTCTCTCTCTTCTCTGGGGTCATTTCAAGAACAGACACTGCAGAGAGAATGCTCAGGAGTAACATCTGCCCTGTGTTTCTGCTCCTCAGTGTCTTTACATTGCTAGCAAAACTCCTATTTCTGACACAGAGAAAACTTCAGATGTCACAAATAAATGAGTTCCCTGTGCCAGATACTGGGCATATTTTATCATTTAAGCCCCAAAACAACATTATCAATTTGGTATTGTTATCATCATTATCATCATTGTCATCATCAGGATTGTACAGATGGGAAGATTGAGGCTCACAGAGGTTAAGTGACTTCTCCAAAGTCACACAGCTAATAGGGAGCAAAGCTGGGATTAAAACCCTAGGTTTAATTCAAAATACAGTATGATGTGCATACACTACAGCTGTTGTTCATCCTAAAGGTGATGAAGCTAAAACATGGCTACACTCTTAGTTCCCTCTCTATTACACATACCTCACTTCATCATTTTTGTCCACCATCCTGAAACCATGTCCAGGTCCCTAGTTATCCTCATACTTCCCCTAAGGGGCCTCCACCAGTGTGCTTCCCTTACCTGATTTTGAGTTTCTATTTCATAGTAGGTGTTGGCAGGCTTAGCAGGGAGAGAAAAGAGCTGGCACCTGTTGTATTTCTCATTTTTCCAGAGTAAACTATTCCACTGAAGCCATCAACACTGGAGACTGATTCACTGTGTTCCCTTTCTTGGGGCCTTTGTATTCTCACTGGGAACAATGACTGGCTGCAGAATGAAGCATTCTAATAGTGGAATTGTAGGCAACAGCCGCTGAATGATGGAAACACTTTGGGGTATTTCGCTTGCTCCCTAAATCCTCTTTGCATATGCTGAGCCTGATACTGACTGCAAGGTCTTTTTTTTTTTAGCTCAATAGTTGCTTCCCAAAATTGGATTCCAGGGATTCCCAAGTGTGTCAGAATCAGAACCATTAGAAGAGACAATGTGCTGTGCTGGGCTGGGCATGGAGAAGGTGTGCCTCATACTTTGTTGTAACATGGCATCTGAAGTCAGCTTCTAGTACTAGCAGCCCTTGGGTTGCCCAGACAGTTCAGATCAGGAGTTCAGTCTAAATACAGTAAAGAGGAGGCAAAATGGAAAGTTTGGAGTGTCTAGACTCTAGAGGAAAAGGTTACCAACTTTGCTATGCAGATGAATGCACCCTGAGAGTTCCTGGAAGCTACCAAAAGCCTCCATCCTGAAACAAACCTTGGTTTCTGAGCTATCCAACCCAGATCAGATTGTGAAGACTGTTTCAGTGCCATTAACACTCAATTGCCCTTAACTATGCCTTTCACACTCATAATAATAATAGGTAACACTTATTGAGTGCCTACTATATGGCAAGAACTAAGCAAAACACTTTATGTGGATTAACTCAATGCTCACAACTCAATAAGGTGGATACTGTTTTCTCCTAATAATACAGATGAGGAAGTGGAGGAACAAAGAGATTGATTTTTCTACACTTGGATTCAAGGAGAGGTAGTTAATGTGATGTGATACAATTCAGAGTAGAGGTTGAGCAGCAGTAGTCTCAAGAAAAGACCAAGGACCTGTCATCCTCTGGAGAAAGGAACTCATGGAAAGTAAAAGCAGACAACTGTTGGTGGGAGGGGCAGAGTAACACTTTCTTGGAATTAGGAGACTTTTATCTTGCCTGAGAAAGTGCAACATGATCCCACTGGGGTCTTGGGGAGAGTGCCAATGCTCTATCCCAGTGTTTACTAGCAGACTGAATAAGTCACCCAGGTATGATACTGGGGGGCCTTTTATTTCTCCTCCAGAGTGACAGAAATGTCGTCAGCATTTTCTTTATTTTTTATCTTTATTGTTCAGTTTATTAATTACATTTCCCCTTTTTTTTCACCCTATAATTCCCCTCCACCTGGTACCCATCCCACCCTCCGCCCTCACCCCCCTCCACAGTCCTCTCCCATAGTTGCATGATTTTTGTCCAGTCTCTTGCTGCACTTCCCACACCCCCTTTCTCCCCAAGAGTTGTCAGTCCATTCCCTCTCTATGTCCGTGATTCTGTTATATTCACTAGTTTATCCTGTTCATCAGCTTATTAATTCACTTGATTTTTAGGTTCATTTGTTGATATATGTGTATTTATTGTTCCTAATTTACACTTTTATCTTTTTCTTCTTCCTCTTCTTAAAGAATATCTTTCAGCATTTCATATAATATTGGTTTGGTGGTGATGAACTCCTTTAGCTTTTTCTTATCTGTGAAGCACTTTATCTGACCCTCAATTCTGCATGATAGCTTTGCTGGATAGAGTAATCTTGGTTGTAGATTCTTGCTATTCATCACTTTGAATATTTCTTGCCACTCCTGTCTGGCCTGCATCGTTTCTGTTGAGAAATCCGCTGACAATCGTATGGGTGCTCCCTTATAGGTAACCATCTGTTTTTCTCTTGCTGTTTTTAATATTCTCTCTTTGTCTTTTGCTCTTGGCATTTTAATTATGATGTGCCTTGGTGTGGTCCTCTTAGGGTTCCTATATATTGGGGTTCGGTGCGCTTCTTGGACTCCTAAGTCAATTTCTTTCACCAGGTATGGGAAGATTTCGGTCACTATTTCTTCAAATAGGTTTTCATTGTCTTGGTCTCTCTCTTTTTCTGGCACCCCTATAATTCGGATGTTGGTATGCTTCAGGTTGTCCCAGAGGCCCCTTACACTATCTTCAATTTTTTGGATTCTTTTGGTTTCTTGCTTTTTCAGCTGAGTGAATTTTACCTCTTTGTATTTCAAATCTTTAACTTGGTTCTTGGGGTGCTCCAGAGCACTTTTAGGTCTTTGTATAATAATTTTTATTTCAGTCAGTGTATGCTTAATTTCTGGTTGGTCCTTTTTCATATCCTTGAGAGTCTCCTTCATATCCTTGTAGGACTCATTCATTTCCACGTTGGTCTTGATCATTTCCTTGCAGGTCTCGTTCATATCCTTGAGGGTCTTGTTCAGTTCCTTGTAGGACTCATTCATTTCCTTTGCAGTCTTATTATTTCCTTATAGGCCTCGACCTTTTGTTGGAGCCTCTTGAAAAACCCTATAACCGTGGTTTTGAATTCCATGTCCAGTCGTTTTTTTCCCTCCATTTCTTTCACATCTGATTTCTTTCCATGTCTCTGCATGGTGGCTGCTTCCCTGAGTTGGTCAATTAGCTTTGTGTGGTAGATGTCCTACAAGGGACAGTGGCTCAGCCTCCACAGTTACCTGATGTGGATATGGGTTGCACAGTCTTGCTGAAGTTAAGCTCAGGTTAATCATTGTTAGCACTTGGAGGGGTTGACCTCCAGGCCAATTGTCTGTGAAGCTCAGCTGTGCTCAGGTTGGATGGGCGGAATCTCCGGGCCAAGCAGACAGCGTTAGCTCTGCCCTATGCAGCCCCAGGGACTCTGTTCCGGGGGCCATGACCGCCAGCACCTCTGAGAGAGAGCCGCTGTGGAGCTCCACCGGCTGCCAGGGAATTCAGACTCTCCCCAAATGAGTCTGCACACCCAACGTCTCACCCAGGGTCGTAAAACAAAGCAGTCTGACGGTTTCCCGAATGAGAGGGCAAGTTGCAGAGCGCTCTCTGCGCAGTCACGCAGCTGAGCTGTTCGTGCAAGCTGCCTTCTCCACAAGCCGGCAGACATGGCAGCACCCGAGCTTCGGCGTGCCCTCCCACTGTCCAGTTTTCACCCCGTATGATAGTGGGTTGGTTCCCTAGACTTCGCCCAGAGCTGGAGAATCAGTCCAGTGGGACGTCTTTGTCTCCCCGTTGGAGAAAACTGGCGGGTTTTCAGCTGCCCACCCTCTCCGCTGGCACGTGCTCCAAACCTCTCTCTGCGCGAATCTTTCAATGCTGTCCGCCGCCACTCCTCCGAGTCACAGTGTCTTATTTTCACTTTTTTGTGTGGAATTTTCACTCGGCCAGCTTTCTGGTGATTCTGGAAGGTGTTTGTTCGTTCGTTAAGTTGTAGTATTAAAATTGCTGAGTATGACGGCAAGATAGGTGTTTTACCTATGCCACCATCTTGGTTCTCCCTCAGCATTTTCTTTAGGCAACACCAGGGGTTGCAGTAGCTTATGTCTGGACTTTGGCTTCTTGGACTTTCCTTGGCCTCTGTTGGGAGGGTAGAGATGGATGGGTACCACCCTAATGAGGCAGCTGAGAAGTTCCTGATAATAGAACACAGAGTCCTGGCACATAAAATAATATTGAAAATTCTGAGAACTGAATTTTGTCTGTTGACTCAACAGTCCTTCCTGCCAGAGAAGGTCTTGCTGTGGTCCAGGGCAAGGTGGACTGGCAGGGGCTGAGAAGCAAGGATGGCAACAGGGTGGTGGCAGTGACCTCAGCAGCTGGAAATGGACTGCACACTGATTGGAAGAAGCTGATTGTCCAGAATGCTAATGTGGGAGTCAGAGCCACTGCCTACAGTTCTGCAAGTAAGTGAGGACTGAAATCCAGTCTGAGTTCTGATAGCCAAGCCCTATGTCCCCAGACCACTTTTTCCTAATTCTCCCAAAGACATTGTAGTCTCCAGTCTGTGCATTCAGCAGGAGGAGGTAACTTTCTAAGATTGTGCAAAAGTGCTTTATGATCTAGCAGCACCCAACTGGAATAAGAGACCTTTTCTTATTCTCTCTGGTGTCTACTTTGCTTCCAAAAATCTTTCTCATACCTGTGTCTACTTCTGCAGATTTTTGCCTGAGCCTCTTGTCTCTTTCCTCCTCCTGAAATATCACTTCTTTCTGGCCATGTTGCCTTTTCTTCTGCTGACACCTCCATCCCAGTCCTCAGCTCCTACTTCTGGCAGCAATGTAAATTCACTAGAAACATTGAGTGCCTGCTTTGGTGCATCAAAATCTGGTCACTTGAGCGATCAAGATGATGAAGAGCTGAGAGCATTCAAAGCTCCTCCCTTCCATCCTGCACTCACTGCTAACTTTCACTCACTCGATACATAACAAGCATCTACTATGTGTCACACACTGTTCTAGGCACTGGGGACACAGCAGTGAACAAAGCTAGTATGAATAAATCCTCCTATAACTTACATTCTAGTCCTAGTGAGATTGATTAGTTTCCCTTTGATTTCACTGTCATCTACTATCTGATGCCCTGAAAGCCTTCCTCCTCTCCCTCTCCTTTAGAAGGCCTCCTCCTGGTTCCTAGCAAAGGCTGGACCTGACACTTTGGGTGTGGCGCTGACACCCTGCAGAGATGAGTTATTTCTCATATGGGCAACATATGTGTAAATTTCGCTCTACAAGTGCCTTTGCATCCTGAGTTGGCAAAAGCTCCTAATCATTGTTCTCCACCTTGGGTCACTGTGCACGACTCATTTATTGTTTTCTTGACTGAAAGCCAGTGAAGCTAGGTCTGGGCAAAAATGGCACTGTGCCCAGGCTCTGTGATGTGGAATTTATTAGGGGCTGGCAGGTCATTTTTCCTGTTATTTTTCCTGATTGTGGCTGTGGTGCCCTGCAGTAGGGGCCTGTGGGCTTCTAGTTGCTAGACATGGTAATGGCCAGATCTCTTTCATTTCTCCCTCTCCTTTCTTATTTTTTTCTTTTTTACTTAAAAAAAAAACCCACACTCTAAAAAAGTTAGAAGATAATGTAGCAAATGCTCATGTACCCTCCACCAAAAATGAACAAATGTTAACACTTTTGTTGTTCGCCTAAGAATTCTTTTCTAGCAAAGTAACACATTACAGATACCACTGAAGTTCCTGTGCTGTCCTCCCTGGTCCGATTGTTCATTGTCATGACCATGGTATGTGCCCAGGCCATGTTTATGTGTCCGCAAATGGTATGTAGTACTTTTTGTACATAAAATATTTGCCATAAGCAATATTCTATGTGAAATAACTGTCTAAAATTTTAGAGGTTTTGTTCAGCATTATTTTTTCCCTCTATTCCATTTATACTTATAGATGTAAGTTGTTCATGTTAACTATTACATAGTATACCATCATATGAATAATAAAATTGATTTCTATAATTCCCTGCTGATGGAAGCTTTTCTAATTTTTTGCCAACTATACTATAATGAATATTCTTGTGCATATTTACACACACACAGGTAGGAGTTTTCAACTGTGTGTACCTAGAAGTCAGATTGCTGGGTTGCGGGGTAAGTGTAGATATTGCAAAACTGCTCTTTAAGATGGTTTGGCCAATTTTCAGTTCCACCCGTAATTTATGAAAAAATTTATTTCATCATCAATGTTTTACCCTCTGTCCTTCCACCGTTCTCACAGAGGCCCCATGTCTCAAACACTGTCATATCACATGAACATCCTCTACTCCATTCGCCTTTCTCTTGTTTCTCCCACATGACTTCCAGGCCAGTCTTAGTTAAAATTTCTTTCTCCACAAGATGCTCCTAACTATTCCTCCAGCTGATATGTAAAACTCTCCACAGGATGAGTCTAGGCAACCTTCCTTACATTACCTCTTATCACCTCTTTCTGGCAAAGTCTTCTACGTGCAGCTTCCAACCATGCACATCTGGGGACGCAGCAGTGAACAAAGCAGGTATGAATAAATCCTCCTACAACTTACATTCTAGTCCTAGTGAGATTGATTACTACATTCTCTACAACTACCTAGTGTTTATTTCCATCCTTGTAAAACCTCATTTATTCCTTAAAACTTGCTTTGATGACACCTCTGGAAGCCTTCACAGATACCTCCAGGCAAAGCCACCTATTGGTTCCCACTGCACTTGATACAGTATTTTCCCCAGCAGCTTGAACAAAATCGGGCTTAAAACCTCTGACTATTGTGCTTGGAAAGTGATTTTGGCCAAAATGGATCTCGTTTCCCATTGTTGCTTAGAATTCCGTCAATAAATTAAACAAATACTATGCATGACATGCCTGCTCTGGGCCAGGCACTGAGTGGTGGCTGGGCCTGACCAGACCACTGCCTTCTGGGCGCTCCCAGCATGATAAGATGACGAACAACACGCATACCTGTCATCCTCTGAGAAAGTTGGCCCCTCAGGCCTCTGAGGTAGAGTAGGGATAGGGCAATCTTGCTGGTGTGAAAGGTCAGATACTGAAAGGCTTGGGGAGTTGAAGGGAGAAAAACATATCTCAGGTCACAAAGGTGCCAGGAGACCCACAAGCCAACTGTGCTGGGAGTGGCTTGGTTGGCCACACAATTTCTGGAACGATGCTAAGAGTCTAAACTGAATGAGGTGAACTTGAGGGTACAGGAGTCTTCCGGTTCTTCCCACCATGCCCCTCCTGGTCCACCTTCCCCTATCCTTCTCCCATTCTTATAGGAGCACAAGGCACTCTCACCTGCCTCTCCAACTTGGGTTGATGGCCCTGGTGATTTCCAAACTTTTTCCTGTGTGTGAGAGGAGGGAAGGCTCCCTTCAAGGTTGCAAATGGAAAAGGCATTGTTCGCCTCCAGGGCCTTCACTCCATGCTGCACAAGCAACAGAGTTGGGAATAAGTGTCCCGCTTGCTCCCCAAAGCCCCTCTGCAGACACTCCATCCCCAGGCTGCTACCGAAAAGGAGAATTTTTTTCTCTTATTAGTACATGTTGAAAGTGCGGCTGCGGTCTGGCTCTGTGGGAGGAGGCTCAGTTCCCACTTGCAAAATGCAGCAGGGATCTGGTGCAAGTCTTTCCTGTGGAAAAATATTTCCTGCCACTGCCCTGTCAGATTAGCACATTGTTTAAGCCATAACAATGTGTCTCAGATTGGGGAAGGGAAATGGAAAACAATACCCTTCCATGTTGAGAAGGATATAATGGCCAGAACTGAATGCTAGCTCTGCCTTATTAGGATTTGAGTGCAGCAAACCAGGAATTAAGAATCTATTCTTTACTCAGTCACTTTACCCACATACTCCAGGCTTCTGGGCCATTTCTTCTGGCTTGAGGGCCCCAACCCCTGTCACTGGATTATTGTGATAATTTCCTGACCAGTTTGCCTGCTTTTATTCTCTCTCCTTCCAATCTTCTTAGTTCTGGAGATAGAGCCCTCCCAAAACATGAAACTGCCCCCACTGACATTAATTGAAATGCCTTCAAGAAGTATGGATGAAATTTTACTTTTATTTGAATGGTTATGTATTAATTTTTTATATTTAGAGAAAAGTATAAGCAACCTATCAAACCCATGATTTCACAGAGGTATTATTGCTTAGGATAAAGCTGAAGTTCACAAATAAATTGGCAGAGCTCAAAAGTGCCTGAGAGATCATCACATCCATTCCCATGACTTTGCCTTCACTCCAAATTCTTATCTCCTCTCTGACTACATGTTTGCCAACTAAACTCCTACCCAACCTTTAAAACCCATTTCACAAGCTGCTTCCTTTACAAGTCGCATATTATCTCCCCCAATAGACTGGGAACTCTTAGTAATAAGCTCCTTATTTAAGGGTGTACTCCTCCACTTCTGTCTCATGCCTGGCACCTAATAGGTCTTAGGTAACTTTTGTGGGAGAGATGAATAGCCCTGCCAAATACAGAAACACAGAATAGATCTTTTCCACTGGGTGAGTACATTGCAGGCTGCTTCAGACTTAGTCATTGTCAAGAGAAATTTACAGACTCATCAGCAAGGCCTCAATGAGCACTTTCATACTCCCAGGGCAGTCTGCTCCAGGTGCCTGGGAGATACCACTGCCCTCTTGCCAAGGAAATGCTGCAACACATTTCTTGCCATACTCCTCCCTCTGCTCTCTATGGGAGGCAGAGCCCTCCCGCTTGCACAGGTCAGTGACAAATTCCAGTACATTTTGATAGGTTGTTCTACTAGTAAATTTGTTGCTTTTACATGGGTGCAATAAGCTTTAGGAGAATGCCACTCCCATCTCTCTAGTGCAATAAACAGGAGATTTTCAAACTCTGTCCTCCCTGGGCCACTTTTGCAGTTGTCTGAGCTGATCCACATTCTGATATTCTTTATAGCTTACATAGTCTTCTGGTCTCCTCTCAAACAGAGTTGGTTTTTCTGATTATAAAAGTAAGACGTGTGTCTTTTTACTTATTGGTAAAGAGCTTATTACTTAAAGCTCTTTATTCAATAAAGATATAAACCTTTTTCTACCCTGTGCTGGAAATATACTTTTATTTCTCTGTTTTCTTTTCTGTCATTGATATTTGGTTTATTGTGCTTTGGGATGTGCTAATGCTGCCAAATATGTTGCCATTTTCCTTTGTGGTTTTTATGCCACAGTCCTCAGTCCTCTGTCCTCCCAGAATATGCATCTAAATTCAGTGACCTGGCGCCATCCTAGTTCTGGGCTTCCCTCCTCCAGCCTCCATGGAGCCCCTTCCCCTGTGGCTAACACCACCTTTCTTCAGTTAGGGCCAAAACAGACAATTAGGCTGAGGCTTTAAATATGCTAATAGATCAGCCCTCTCCTGTCTCACTCTTTCATCCCCTTTGAGAAAGGACAGTTCCCTGTGGTCCCTCCCCCAGACCTTTGATATCCAGCTTCCTACCCTCCTTCTTAGCCTCCAGTAGAGAAAGAGGAAAAGAAAAGTGAGAACTAACTTCAAGCATTGGAGGGCTAACTTGCTGTCACCCCATCTCCAGCGTATGCTCTTCACCTGTCCTCAGCAACTACATTTTCAATTAGGTCCAAATCCAGCACATCCTCCCCTCACCCCAGTTAATGAGAAATCCCCCAGCATCTCAACCTCAGGCCTAAACTAAGTCAGACAGCCAGCAGCCAGAGCTCCCCCAGCAACCGCCAGGCCCAACTCCTGCCTCTTTTCAAGCAAGCAGACTGTGTTGCCATGGGAACCGCAGCTCTAAATTGCTTGCATGTTTGGAAGCTGAAGACCTCAGCTTTGAAGCAAGTAGCCTAGAAATCGATTGACCTGCAATTAGGTTTTTGGGTGTGGTTTTTTTTTTTTTCTCGAAGTACCTTCTGCTTACCTCTTGCCTATCCCTCTTGAGGATTGCATCTAAGAGAGACTTAAGCATTTAACTTAATTTTTTGTAAAAAAAGTATTTATGCCTTGATTTATTTCAGAAAAAAGATTTAAAATGGCTTATGAACATACACTCCAGTACTTGGAGAGAGCCTAAATTAGTTGTATGAGAGAAAAATGAAACAAGGTGAGAGCAAAGGGAACAAGTGAAGGAGTCCTAATGGAAAGTGAATGTCAGGAAGCCCTTTCTTGGTAAATGTGAGTCTCAAATTCTTTCAGGGCAGATGACAGAATAGGAGACATGATTAGTTATAAGATTCACAGAAAAAAGCAAATCAGTTGCTTAATAAAAGCTTGAGTGTTCCAAACCTCAAAACTAAAAACATCCTTTTTTTCCCTGCAGAGTAACAAAATTTTGTCTTATCCTTTTATTCTTATCACCCAACAAATTTACTTGGACAAATTGAGGCATAGTCTAATCTCAGTAGATGGTGTTTTTCAACTTCCTTTTCCACCTTTGTTATTGTTGTTAAATAAGTGGGAAAAGAGCAGAAATAGCTAAATAACCACAGAATACTATAAAGCCTTTAAAATGAGATGACTCTTTGTGTTAAATGAAAAGTGTAAAGTGTAAAAAATGTGTATAATCTGACCCTACCATCTAATTTCTTCTATATGCACAGAACATCTTTGGCAGGATGCCCAAGAAATTAGTCTAGGGTTCAAGGAGACACACTTTTCTCTGAATTCCATTTCATACTCTCTGAATATTTCTGCCATATGTATGCATTAACCATTCAAAAAAATTAAATGAGTAATATACATACACACAAGAGTGGTTAGAAGGTGGAGAAATGGGAAATTTAAATGTAGAAAATCTAGAAAAGAAAAATCTTTACAGAATTTTTGCCCCCTACATCTGTCTATTGTTCACCCTTTTGTTTAAAGCAGACTTTTTTCCCCGGTGTAAACCAGCACAACCTTTCTGCAGGACAGTGTGTTTCAAAAGCCTTAAAAATGTGCACACCCTTTGACCTGGCAATTCTCCTTTTAAAAATGCATGCTGAGGAAATAATCAAACAAGTGCCCAAAGATGCATGTACAAAGATGTACATCAAAATGTTGGTTATGATGTAGAAAGAAAGGGAAAAATTCTAAATGCCTTTCAGTAAGGGGCTGGTCAACTAAATTATGGAGCATATCAACATTGGGGCACTATGCAACTGTTGAGCAGGCCTCCCAGAGTGTATCCAGCCTCACTAGTATATTCGCTTAGCACCCTGCATATTCTTTCCTTGTAGTTATCATCACTTAATTATATTTGTTTTTGTGTGCTTACTTAACACCCCCCTTACACACACACACACACACACACACACACACACACACACACACACACACAACTGGCAAGTCCATGAGAATAGCCTTACAGTATCCTAGTACCTTGCAAAGTTCTTGACACTCATTAAATATTTATTGATTAACTGACTGAATAAATGAATGATGAATCAAGGCAGTTTTCCTCCCATCTATCTCAGATGTCCCGCCTCTGCAGCTGGGCCTGTACATACTTTTTCTTGTCTCTACTCTCTATTGCAGCTGATTCACATCTTCCCCAGCTTTTCAAGTCCTGAGTACATACCATCTCCTACTTCTGGATGATGATGTTATCTCATACTTCCCAGAGAAAATAGAATCAGCAAGTGGGAGCTTCTGCCATGCCCTCCATACCTTTCTGGGCCTTTTTCTCTAAGCTTCAAAACCAGGCCAGTGGTAACCCAAGCTAGCACAAGTAGTGTGGACAGAAAGGAGGCAAAAAGCAGATATCCCACCTGCTTCTTTCTCCAAACCTCTCTCTAGCAATCTTCCCTTCCTTTCACCATCAGAGCTCTTGAAAGAGTAAAATATTTTCTGCATCCTATTCACTCTGTCTTTATTTGCACTCACACTGCTCTGCACACTATTATCTATTAGTGCAAGGTCCTTTAACAAATTTTTTAGTTTTATTTTATTTTTCCCTTTGATTTCCAATCCCTATTTCCATCCTCTTTCAGTGGGTTGATATGCATTCTTAGAAAAATTTCTCTGAAAAATATATAGTCTTTTACATATATACTAGAGGCCTGGCACATGAAATTCATGCATGGGTACAGACCCTAGGTCTGGCCTGCAATCAGAGCCATCTTCCCAGGCTGCCTGCAGCTGGCCCTATCCCGCCCCCCCCCCACACACACACACTGCCACCCACCCCCAGTTCCTGGTTCACCATCAGGTGATTGGAGCCTGATGCCTGGGGGAAGGGACTGATAGGTTAGCCATTCCCATCCACTCACCAGCCCCACCCCCACACCTGCCATGGGTTGCCCTCTGTGTGTGGGGTGACTGGTGGGGCAGGGGCCTTGACCTGGCACCACCCATGTCCCAATCATCCACCCCCAGTTCCCCATTCACCATCAGGCGACCAGAGACTGTTGGCCAGGAAAGGGACCGAGAAGTGGTCAGTGCACCTCATAGTGACTGGTTGAGCAGTTATTCTCGTCCTTTTGCCATTAGGGTCAGTTTGCATATTACCCTTTTATTATATAGGACTAGAGGCCTGGTGCATGAAATTCATGCATGGGAGACAGGGAATATCCCTCAGCCAAGCCTGCACCCTCTCCAATCTGGGACCCCTCCAGGGATGTCCAACTACCTGTTTAGGCCCGATCCTACTAGGATCAGGCCTAAACGGGTAGTCAGACATCATTCTCACAATCCAGGACTGCTGGCTCCAAACTGCTCACCTGCCTGCCTCCCTGATTTCCCCTAACCGCTTCTGCCTGCCAGCCTTATCACCCTCTAACCACTACCCTGCCAGCCTAATTGATGTCTAACTGCTTCCCTGCCAGACTCTTTGCCCCCAGTTTCCCTCCTCTGCCAGCCTGGTCACCCCTAACTGCCCTCCCCTACAGGCTTGATTGCCCCCAACTGTCCTCCCTTGCAGGTCTGGTCCCTCCCAACTGCCCTCCCCTACTGGCCTGATTGCCCACAACTGTCCTCCCTTGCAGGCCTGGAACCTCCTAACTGCCCTCCCCTGCTGGCCATCTTGTGGTGGCCATCTTGTTTCCACATGGAGGCAGGATCTTTGACCACATGGGAGCAGCCCTCTTGTGTGTTGGAGTGATGGTCAATCTGCAAATTACTCTTTTATTAGATAGTATAGAGGCCTGGTCCATGGGTGGGGGGCAGTTGGTTTGCCCTGAAGAGTGTCCCGGATCAGGGTGGGGGTTCTCTTGGGGTGTAAGGCGACTTGGGCGAGGGGCCTGTGGTGGTTTGCAGGCTGGACATGCCCCCCAGTGACCCAAGCAGAGGCTCTGGGGTCTGGGATTAATTTATGATCTACAATTGAAACTTTGTAGCCTGGAGTGGAGCCAAGCCTTCTTCTCGCTCCGCAGCGACAGCCATTTCTGTTTGGGTTTATTTAAATTCTATAATTGAAACTTTGGAGCCTAGAATGGAGGCATAGGTGCTAGGGCTGTAGAACCTTGGCTTCCTCCATTGCCCAGGCAACCCTAGCCTCTACTCTCTCCAGCTCCATGGATGCCGCCATTTCTGTTGGGATATATCTTCAATAATTGAAACTTTGTAGCATTGAGTGGAGAACTAGGCCAGCAAGGGCAGGTGGAAAGCTTGGCTTTCTCCATTGCCGGGGAAACCCAAGCCTCCCTCCTGTTCTCAGTGGCCACAGCCATCTTGGTTGGGGTTTATTTGCTCCTGGTTGGCTTGTGGGTGTGGCTTGATCAGAGGTACAGTCAATTTGCATATTACTCTTTTATTATATAGGATAGAGGCCTGTTGCACAGATGGGGGCTGGCTGGCCTGCCCTGATGGGGGTCCTGGATTGGGATGGGGGTTCCAGCTGGCAAGTGGGACCGGCCAGGGCAAGGGACCATGGGCAGTTTGCCACCGGCCATGCCCCAATTAGAGTGGAGGCCCCCACTGGGAGTCAGGGCCAGCTGGGGAGAGGGGCCATGGGCGGTTGCAGGGGTGAGAATCCCAACTGGGGGATGTGGCCATCCTGGGCAAGGAGCTGCAGTTGTTCTGGTCTCTGGTCGTTCTGCCATTTCAGTCACTGGGCTTTTATTATATAGGATGTACTTTTAATTTACATAAGTGGAGTTAATCCATAGATCATATTCTATTTCTTTTTGGTTTTTTTGAAGTCTCTCCATATTGCTATGTGCACATCTAGCTTATCACTTCTGACATTTAGCCTCCACATTTTCTTTCTCTGCTCCTCTAAGATTGGACATCTTGGCCCTACCAACCCCCTGCAACCACAAATAATGCTGAAATGAACTTTCTTTAACTTGTTCTTGTGGACCTGGGCAAGAATTTCTCTAAACCAGCAGTTCTCAAAGTCTGATCCACAGACACCTCCTATGAGTTCCTGAGACCCTTTCAGGGATTTGCAAGGTCAAGACTATTTTCAAGATAATACTAAGTCATTATTTGCCTTTTTCACAATGTTGATGTTTACACCAACAGCAAAACTGGTGACAGCTGGGCTTAAACAAAAGCAGTGGTACCAATCTGTAACAGTGCTCACTGAATACATTGCTACCACACACTCACAGATTTAAAAAGCAAGTCTCACTTAAGAGTGGTTTTGAGAAAGCAGTAAAAAGTGTTCATTTCATGAAATCTGCACCCTTGAGTTCAGCGCTTTTTGGTATATGTGATAGAGTGGGAAGAGCACAGCACGTGTACAGCATGCAGGGATGTGGTGGTGTCTCCAGGAAAGGTGCCTGGTGCTGGGAGGGTGAACAGTAGGCCTCTGTGCATGGAACTTAATTTCTACTTGAAAGAATGACTGACAGACCGACTATGGTTATTCAGGCTTGTGTACATGGCAGACATTTCTAAGAAATGAACAGAGTGAGCCTGTCACTTCAAGGAATACAACTGACAGTGTTTGTCGCCAAAAATTTGAATTTTCAAGAGACGGTCAGAATTTTGGGAAGCTTGTTTCTACCACCATAGGCTTAACAACTTCCCAATACTTAAAGGCTTCCTCTGCCTGCTGCTTAATTCTTTGTGACCTGTTGAGATGATCAGGTCCCTCTTCCAGAAAATCCTCACGACAAGGGTGCCAGCGATCTGGATTGCCAAGGCTACATGCATGAGAGCCTACATTGTCTCTGTCCACCCAGTTGCCAGAGTGATTTGGTCTGGACATCAGGTGGCTCCATAAAAGTGTTGGATTAGGACATCAAGTAAGCTACCACTGCAGAGCCAGGAAGAGACCCAAAATACCAGGATGCAAAGCTTAACTATCAGTGCTCCCTTGTCTTCTCATTCTCCCACTCAAACTAGACTTCTCATCCACTCTGGCTTCATATGCTCTTGAGAGCTGGTGACGGCTCTATTTCTATCTCCAGCCCTGATCTTCCCTAAGCCCAGTACTGCATAACTCCAGCGCCTCCTGGACAGCCCTGCCCAGAAGCACTGCACGCACACAGTGACCAAGCTGAGGCCTCTTCTCCCCCTCCCTGCACCAGCTTCTCTTCTAGGGCTCCCTAACTTGGAGAATAGCAGCACCCATTCTATTACCATGACTCCACCACTATCTGGTCTTCCTCTCTCTACTGATGCATTTTTCAAAGAAGCTCCTCATCACTTCTTACCCACACCATTCCTCAGCTCCTGGCTAGTCTTCCCAGCTATCTCCAATCAGCCTTCAGCATTTCAACCCCCACATTGATCTCCAAGTTATTTCCTCTCCTAAAAGCTTCTGTGGTTCTCTGTTACCTTCAATGTAAAATCCACACCTCTTATCAAGACACTTAAGGCCTCCAAGGTCTTGTTTCAACTACCCCACTTTCTACCTGACTACACTACATCACTCCTTTTCTCCTCAAACACCAGGTATCTTCATATCTTATGCTTTTAATCAAAATGTCCCCTTTGCCTAGAATGTCTTCTCTCCACCCCTCATTATACTGTAAGTACTGCTTCATTCTTTAAGAACTAGCTCGGTATAATCTTTTCTTTTTTATTTATTGATTTGAGTGAGACAGAGGAAGAAGGAGAGAGAGAGAGAGAGAGAGAGAGAGAGAGAGAGAGAGAGAGAGAGAGAGAGAGAGAGGTATCTGCTTATTTATGCATTCATTAGTTGCTCCTTGTATATGCCCTGACCAAGGATCGAACCTGTAATCTTGGCATATTGGGACAATGCTCTAACCGACTGGTACTTAGCCAGGGCAGTATCACCTTTTCTTGATCCCCTGCTTTCTTGCTATACATAAGTGTCAGAGTAGGGACAGCATCTAGAATCACTTGCAGTCATGTGTCTCATTCACACAGAGGTTAAAGAATTGCATTTGACCTCAGAAGTCTGAGGCCATGTGGTGAAATACACAGACCAATCTGTGTGACCATGAGTCAAGGGAGCTATGATCTGACTGTGGTACCACCAAGGTTATGCAACCTTCAGCACGTCACTTTTCCTCTCTGGACTCTGGTTTCTTCCTATGCTTGTAACACAAGGGAGTTTTGTTTCACAGTCATTAGGTGTTCCCATTTAATGCTCATTATCCAGCCACTCAAAACAAAGAAAGAAAGATAAAACCCACCAGGAGAGAAGCATGGAAAACTGTCAGGTCATGCTAACCTGGGGTGCTGTGGAGTTAGGCATGTCTGGCAACAGGAAATATTTCCTGAAGATGCAGGCTGTGAACTTCAGTAACCTGGAAGAGAGCTCAGGGCTCCTCATCAACAGCTCCTCACCCTTTGGAAGATGCCCCCATAGTCTTGGGCTTTTCTTCTGAGGCAGGCCTTGAGCTGATTCAGACAACCAGCTGTCTGTTGCCATGACAATGGTTCAACGTGTTTTGCATAGTGACAGGGATGCTAGGCTTGGCTAATAAAGTGCTCTGTAAAGGACTCCATGTCTTTGGCAGGAATAATTCTGCCTTCTTTGTCACACTGATAATTTTGGGGGCTGTGTATGACTTGGAAAATCACTTCCTCTGTCTTGGCCTGCACCCCTGGGCTTTCCTTGAAGGCACAAGTTGGCAGCTTTTTGTTTTTCTGTTTCTAAATTTACCCTTACCACCCCACTCTTGTCCACTCCCCTTCCAAAGAAAAGAATGGTTTTTACCTTACTTAGAGCTCTGGTGAACTCAGTATGTTTAGGAAAACATAACAAATGGACTGTTTATTTCTATACCGTTGGCTGGTTGCTAGGTCAAATAGTCTCCAATGCCCTTTTCTATGTTCATGATGCCCAGTGATTTTCAGGAAAACCCTGTGTTGTCCTAATGAATGATTCCCTGAAGCAAGAAACATAATTAGAATTCTGAGTAGGATGAGAAGGAATCCAGGCAAACCTGGATGAATCTTGCTTTCATTATTTATAAGCTGTGTGGTCTTGGACAAGTTATTTAACTTTCTTTGGCCTCAGTTTTCTGATATGTGCCATGGGGATAATAATAGTGGCCTTTCAAGGACATTTTTGTAGGGTTGTTACAAAGTTTAAATACATCTTATTCTTTCCTGCTTCTCACTGTTTCCATTGCCCTGATCCTGGTTCATCGTTTCTTGCCCTGACCAATACAATAGCCTTCTGACTTCCCCATTTCTACTCAAACCCCCACCAGCCCATTGTCCACATAACAGACATGGTGGTCTTTCAAAAATTTAAAGCAAAACCTGTCACTTCTTTGCTTAAAATCTCAAATAATGTCCCATTGCAGTTAAAATTAAATCCACCCTTACTTCTACCCTAGATATGCTGGCCTTCTGTTTCTCAAAAACATCAAGATCCTTCTAACTTCATGGACTCAGCACTTTTTATTCTTTCTGCTGGTTCCTTCTTATACTCTGTTCTTATCTCAGAGACACCATCTCCAATCACTTATCCAAACTAGCTTCCCACCTCTACCCTGTCATATGGCCATGTTGATTTCCTTCATTGCACTTCTACATAACACAAGCTAGCCTTGCCTTGCTTTGAATGGATGTGGTTATGTCTGTCTCTTTTGATTAGATTGTAAGCTCCTTGTGTCTGCCCTGCCCATTTCTATCTGCCAGTGCCCAGCACAGGACCTAGATATAATAAACTCAATGAAATCTATTGAGTAAACAAATGACTAAGGCATGCAAACACTGGGAAGAAGGTCTAAAAGATAGTAGAGCCCAACTCATGCTTATCCCCTTCTTCTGGCCTTCTTCCATCATCTGGCCTCCAAAGTGGGTACATCATCTTTTGGGATGCAGAAAGAAAAAATTAAAATTCCTATTAAAATTCATTTTTATTTATTATATCTTAATTTCCATATTTATAATGTATAAAATCAATTAGCACAGTATAACATCTAAAATATTTGGAGACCACAGCTAGTGAGATGCAAACTAGCAAGCTGCACACACTTCAGTTCTCTGTACTTCCTAATGTTTCCCCTCACCTACTTCACAAATTTCTCCGCCCCTCCTTACCTTCGGAATCATGTGCATTTCCAACCAGGGTTAGCGTTTCCTTTGCAAGTCTCTAAAGACTCTTCTACTCTATAACTTGGTGCTAGACTATCTCCAGGGGCAAGGATGTGGGGGAAACCGAGGCATAGGAAATGCACCCCCCCATAAGAAGACAGCAACTGCAGCCTCTCATTCTTGTGTACCTTGTGACCAGAATGGTGCCTAGTACAGAATTGCTAATCAAGTCATTTGATAACATACTTGTTGACTAATATACATAAATAACACAACCCCTTTCCAAATGTCTGAGCTGAGAGGACCCTCAGGGAACAAAGATCCATATATTTTACTGCCCAAGTAGAACCCAAATGGGGGTCAGAGAGGCCCAGAACCCACAACAGGTTATGAAGCAGACAGCCAGCACTCTGTCCCCAGTGCCAGCCTCTCTGCTTAGCTCCTGTATTTTATGCTCATTTATGATCCAGTTCTTGGCTGGTTCCACTCCCTTGGCCTTAACCTTGACCTGCCACTCATCAGCACCAGCTCTCAGATGGCACTATAGCTTTTTTATTTTAATAGGGGCCCAAATCACAATTCCACAGCCTTCTGCCTTCCCTAAACCCACTTTTTATATACCTGTACCCTCATTCCTTGGATGTTAATGGCATCATTACCCTTCTAGTCACTTGGGTCCCAAACAAAGTATTCAACAACTATGTGTCAACTGCCTTTAAAATTAGACACACACACCAAAACATGCACACATCAAAAGTGCACACAAAGTAAGTGCACAGTTTGATGAATGATAGCAAACTGAACACACCCATAGACACACTATTCAGTCAAGAAGCTGAGCCTGAGTAGGACTGCAGAAGCTTGCCTCAGGGCAATTTTTAGGCATCATTGCAGATCTCACAACAGAACTGTAGGAAGGTGTAAATAGTTCAGTCCATTTTACAGAAAACTCTTTTAAGTTAGCCTTGAATACTCAAGAAATTACACATTTTATGCACTAGTTTCTCCTCTCTTATTATTATTATTGGAGTCTAATATGCATTAGATTGCTTTGGGTAGTATGGACATTTTAATTATGCTGATTCTCTCAATCCACGAACATGGTATGTTCTTCCACCTGTTTACATCTTCCTCTATCTCTTTTTTTAGTGTCCTGTAGTTTTCCACGAATAGGTCTTTTACCTCCTTAGTTAAGTTTATTCCTAGGTATCTTAATGTTTTTGGTGTGATGGTAAATGGGATTGCTTTTTTAGTCTCTCTTTCTGTAAGTTCACTATTAGTGTATAGAAATGCCATAGATTTCTTGGCATTAATTTTGTAGCCTGCTACGTTGCTGAACTCATTTATTAAGTCTACTAACTTTTTTATGGAGTCTTTCGGGTTTTTTATGTTCAATATCATGTCATCTGCAAATAAGGATAGCTTAACTTCTTCTTTTCCAATTTGGATGCCTTTTATTTCTTCTTCTTGTCTAATTGCAATGGCTAATACTTCCAGTACTATGTTGAACAGGAGTGGTGAAAGTGGGCAACCCTGTCTTGTTCCTGTTCTTAAGGGAAATGGTTGTAGTTTTTGCCCATTGAGTATGATGTTTGCTGTGGGTTTATCATATATGGCTTTTATTATGTTGAGGTATGATCCTTCTATGCCTACCTTGTTGAGAGTTTTTATCAAGAAAGGGTGTTGGATTTTGTCAAATGCTTTTTCTGCATCAATTGATATGACTATATGATTTTTATCTCTAATTTGTTTATGTAATGTATCACATTTATTGATTTGTGGATATTGTACCATCCTTGCATTCCTGGGATAAATCCTACTTGGTCATGGTGTATGATCTTTCCGATGTACTGCTGGATCTGATTTGCTAGAATTTTATTGAGGATTTTGGGATCTATATTCATGAGGGATATTGGCCTGTAATTCTCTTTAATTGTGTCATCTTTATCTGGTTTTGGTATTAGGGTGATGCTAACTTCATAGAAGGAGTTTGGAAGTGTTCCATCCTCTTGAATTTTCTGGAATAGTCTGAGGAGTATAGGTTTTAGTTCTTCCTTGAATGTTTGGTAAAACTCCCCTGTGAAGCCGTCTGACCCTGGGCTTTTGTTTGCTGAATCAGCATAATTAAAATGTCCATACTACCCAAAGCTTTATGATGACTGCTTCAATTTCTTCCAGTTATTGGTCTATTGAGTTGTTTAGATTCTTCTTGATTGAGTTTTGGGAGGTTATGTTTTTCTAGAAATATATCCATTTCCTCCAGGTTGTCCAGTTTATTGGAGTAGAGTTGTTCATAGTATTTTTTAACAATCCTTTGCATTTCAATGGGGTCTGTTGTTATTTCACCTCTTTCATTTCTGATTTTATTTATTAGGGTCCTCTCTCTTTGCTTCTTGGTGAGTCTGGCTAGAGGTTCATCAATCTTGTTTATCCTTTCAAAGAACCAGCTCTTGGTTTTGTTGATCTTCTGTATTGCTTCTTTGGTCTCTATGTCATTTGTTTCTGCTCTGATCTTTACTATTTCCTTCCTTCTGCTTACACTGGGCTTTTCTTGTTGCTTTCTTTCTAACTCTGAGTTATTGGGTTGGATAATTTATTGCCACTGTTTCTTGTTTTTTTAGTATGATTGTAGAGCTATGAACTTCTCTCTCAGAACTGCTTTAACTGTGTCCCATAGATTTTGGATTGTTGTGCTATCATTGTCATTTGTTTCCATGATGTTTTCTAACTCTTCTTTGATCTCTCTAGTAACCCAGTCATAGTTTAATAGCATGCTGTTTACTCTCCATGTGTTTGATTTCTTTGGATTGTTTCTATTGTAGTTGATTTCCACCTCTATGCCACTGTGATCTGAGAATCTGCTTGATATGATTTCTATCTTCTTGAATTTGGACAGACTTTGCCTATGACCCAACACATGGTCTATCTTTGAGAATGACCCATGGGCACTTGAAAAGAATGTATATTCTGTGGCTTTGGGGTGAAATGATCTGAAGATGTCAATTAATTCCATCTGGTCTAATGAGTCATTGAGGATTGATGTTTCTTTACTGATTTTTTGTTTAGAGGATCTGTCCTATGGTGATAGTGGGGTATTAAAGTCTCCTACTATGATTGTATTGCTGTCTATCTCTCCCTTGATGTCCTCTAGGAGTTTTTGTATATATTTGGGTGCTCCTGTATTGGGTGCGTATATGTTTACCAGAGTTACTTCTTCTTGTTGGATTGCTCCCTTTAGTATTATGAAGTGGCCTTCTTTATCTCTTGTTATGTCCTTCACTTTGAGATCTAATTTGTCGGATATAAGTATGGCTACCCCAGCTTTTTTTTTTCATTTCCACTCGCCTGAATAACTTTTTTCCAACCTTTTATCCTCAGTCTGTGTGTGTCTTTTTTTCGGAGGTGGGTTTCTTGTAGACAGCAGATACATGGGTTGTGTTTTCTTATCCAGTCTATTACCCTATGTCTTTTGATTGGAGCATTTAAACCATTTACATTTAAAGTTATTATGCATTAGAAAAATACATGGCCATTAAACTTAAAAAGCTCATGCATGTATATCTAAAATTCCCTCTCACACCATGACCTCATACACCACTAGCGAATATGTACTGCACTTCAAGGAACGTTGTATTGTTCTATGAGAATAAACAGAGGAGAGGGTTGTTTACATTTGGAGAGATGGGAAAAGGTTTGAAGCAGGAGGAGAAGGCATATATAATGGGCCTGACATTCACAAACAGGATATGGCCATGCAGAGCTGAGTTAGCTTATGGCTGCAAGGCTGAGAGAGAGCTTCATGGAGGAGGAGGCTGGGTCTTGAGAGGGATTATGTGACTTTTCAGGAGCTGAGATGAAAGTGGAAGAAAAAGCATTCCAGACAGAAGGATAGGAAAATGAACTGGAAGAGAAGTTAGTGCTTTAGGTTTGAGGGGCTGTGATGACACACAGTTGGAAATTGTCTCCAATTTGGGGCCTTGTGTGAACTGCTAAGGACCAGCTTCTGGTTGCCTACTGTCTGCTGGAGTCAGAGCAGGAGCTATGTATTAGAATTCAGTTCTCCTTATGGAATTTGTACCTGTTGATTCCCTACCCAGGGCTAGTGTATGCAGGTCATGGCAGGTTGGGCCAGCAGAGTGATAAAAACCTGGGTTTGGAGTCAGCCTAACTTGGGTTTTAGTCCTAACCATGCTACTTACCAGATCCACCTCTTTTCCTAAGTCCATTTCCTCAGCTGGAGAAGGGGGCCTAAAAATCCGCAGACCTGGGGATTTTATGAGGAGTAAAAAAGCATGACTAAAGTGACATACTGTCTCTTTTCCTACCTCTTGGGCTCTGGCATACAGTCTAGAGGTAGTACTGCCTTGTACTCCCCCCAGCCCTGAGTACAGCTGGACATGGCTGATGAGGTGACAACAATGAGCCTTAAACACTATCAGTTCGGGGAAATGGATTCCAGAGTGACTTATTTGAGGCTCAGACTTCTCTATCCCCTCTCTTGGTGCATCTAAGGCACCAAACTAGGTGAAGGGCTGGTTGAATGGCCTTCTTTCTTCAATAGACACAGATGATCCTGCCCTGGCTCAGCTTGCTTATGTGCCATAAAAGAAACCCTTTCTTCCTAAACTCCATAGGGAGGTACTGCAGGGGATCTAAGCCCCCTCCTAAAGCCACTGCACCTTGACTGGCTCCCCACCCCCCAGCACAATGCTCAGCGCAAAAGATAGTTGGTGTAACACCTTTCCATGGTCAAAAGAGTTGCATCCAGCACCACAGACAGCCTTATGTCCCCCTTATAAGTAGGAATGGGTGTGAACATTTTGAGAGGACTCTTGGGTTGGTGTGGGCACAAGGAATAAGCATGTGGAGCTTTTGGAAGGATTGTCCGGGAACAAAAGTGAGGTAGGAGGAAGAAAAGTATGGAAGGAATCTGCATGGGCAGGGTGGCTTGGCCCATGATGATTCGCCAGCAAACACTAACTAAGACACCATTTGTGCAGGACATACTCAAAGACTCAAGCTTCTGGGCCAGAGAAGTTTCATGAACACATGGAGGATTTCTAACAAGTCCAGGACAACTATGTTTAGGGACAAATGAGTGGCTCAGACAGCCAGGGCTGAAGGTACCTGGAAGAGGAATTGAGCCCTACAGACTGGGGGGGGGGGGGGCGTGGATAGGGGTTTCATGTGATGGCAGAGTTTGAAACTTGAGGAGTTGTAGGATATGGAAAACATAGGGAGAGATAGTGAGAAGGGGATGAGAAGCACATTTTGGCAAGTACCCACAATGTGCCTGGTGCTTGCAAATTAGATACTTCCATAATCCATTATAGAGATGAGGAAATGGAGGCTGTGGAAGTTAAGTAACTTTGCAGGGTCATACAGGTAGAAATGGTGGAGTGAGGATTTGAATCTAGATTTCTCTGACTTCAAAGCCTTCCCGGCTTGCTTTACCCTGGAATGATAAGGGATGAGGTAAAGAACAAAATGAGTAGCCCATAGAGTAGCCCATAGAGATAATTCCCTTATTTCAGGGAATAAAGAAGGTGAAGGAGGTTAGATTTGGTGAGATCTTGACTTTCAACAACAGATCACTGGAAGGTTCTGAGCAAAGAACTGATGCTATTTGGTTTATATTTGTAAAAGCTCACTCTGGCTTCTGTGTGAAGAATAGATTCTGTGGAAGCAAGGAGCCCAGTGTAGTGGTCCAGGGGAGGGATAATGGCTTGGACCATGGTGAGGGAAGTGGAGGTGACACAGAGAAGCTTGTCTCTGTGACAGTTCTAAGGAACAACTTACAGGACTCAGTAAATAGGGAGGGGAGGCAGAGGAAAGTGTTAAGATGTCTAAAGGCATTCCCCATTCATTCATTATAAAGAGAGATATAGTGGAGAGAAGGTACTGAATTTGGAGAGAAACAGAGAGGGATTCAAATCCTGGATGTCTGAAGTACTGGTTGGGTTCATTGTGTGAAGGAGTATGTAATCCCCAGTGACAAACAGAGGGAGGCTCAATGACAAAATATACTAAAGCAGCTGCTGGCTGTGGCCACTGGGACATTAGTGACTAGGTGAGGAGAGCTCCATTTGGAGATGAGGAGGGGCTGGGGATGCATCAGGGCCAACAGAGTGGGGTAAGGGAAGATGTGGGACACAAGACATAGACTCCTATTATGAGATGCTCAGACAAGAAGAGACCAGAAAAGAATGACAAGGTGAGGAGGAGAAACACAGGGAGAAATGAAGCATTCTTTTTTTACTGTCCTCTGTCAGTGTTTTTTATTTCTACTCTGGGAACCAGTTGAACACATGTGTAGATCCAGTGGAAGAAGCCAATAGGGATCTTGGCCCAGGTGCCTCCCCTTTCTCAGCCTCAGTTAAGGTGTATGTAAAGCAGATTGAACTATTTATACCTTCCTACTGGGCTGTTGTGAGAAGATCTACAATGATGACTGAAAACTGTCTCTGCAGTCCTGGTCAGGCTCAGTTTCTTGACCTAAGTAGTGGATATACGCGGGCATGTTTAGTTTGTGATCATTCATTTATTCCTCAGCCTCTCCCCATACACTTCTCAAACACCCCTGTTCTTAGTAAAGCTTCCTCACTTGGTCTCTGGGAATATAATATGGGGTCCCAGTTGAGTTCAATTCTGTTTTGCCTTTCAGGGTGGCCAATTCAGAACCATCTCAAGTTGTCATGATTCTGTATCTCCTAGCCTCTCTAAGGTTTTTTCAGTCCCTGTTGACAACTTTGAATTAATCAAGACTCATATCTAGGACCCGCCACAAGTGGATAAGAGGGCATGGACCAAACATTTCTCTAACCTCACCTGCAAGGTTTTTGCTGTGTTCATAGATCTTCAAGATGTTTACCATATTTATAAAACAATTTCCCCAAGTTGCTTTGCTCTTGGCCCTTCACACACCTCTCTTTCACAGGTCTTCTTTCCTCTTTCCTGGCCTCTAGCAGGTCCCCTTGTAGGTCTCTGGCCACATTCTATAATGAGCTGCAAAGCCAAGTATTAATAACATTTTCCTGTGACTTCTCTGTACAACTATCTGCCTCTGCCACTAAGCTGGGGAGCCTTGGAGGCAGTGTCTGTCTCCCTCTGTAGCCTTGGTCTGGCATGGAGGTGGACCT
Source organism: Antrozous pallidus (assembly GCA_027563665.1). Taxonomy (NCBI): domain Eukaryota; kingdom Metazoa; phylum Chordata; class Mammalia; order Chiroptera; family Vespertilionidae; genus Antrozous; species Antrozous pallidus. Next base: position 88,741,997 of record CM050509.1, on the reverse strand, counting down.
GAAGGGATGTGTGAAATTGTTGAAGAAAGCTGAAGAGACCCTTAACAGCTGGGGGCCTGGCAGGAATGATTCCTGGTAGGAGTAATATCCAAAATATTTAACAGTATTCCTTTCCCCTTTCTGTGTCTGGCCAACTCTGCTTCATCCTTCATGACCCAGCCCATGTGTCACCACTTCTGGAATGGTACCTCCTGCCATTCCAGACGGAAGAAGTTTCTCTTTGGTGCTCACACAATATTTAGATTCTTACCCTGGTATAGCAGTGATCACACTGTACTGTCATGGAGTATGGATGTGTCGATCACCCCTCTAGGGTAGTGTTTTATACATTTGTGTCCCCAACACCTAGAAGAAGGCCTACCTAGCCAGAGAAGATACCTATGAACTGTTGAAAGAATGACTAAATGATGGTTGTGCGAGTGGTTGTATGGGTGGGGAGATGGATGAATGGATGGATTAAATCTGTGGCTCCAAAGTCAGAAAGCTCTGCTTTCTAGGTGGCACAGTGCCCCAAGTCTTCTGGGCTGATGCTCTAGCTGGAAATGTACCAACAGAGCTCTGGCTGTGACTATGGCAGACAGGTCTCCTGTCAACAAGAGTAAGTGTTTGATGACAGCATCAGGCAGTACTCTGCTAAGTAATGTGAAGTCACACAAGGTTGCCTAACTCTGCCAGAGTTTATTCCAGAAGCCATGCCCCTTCTTCACTGCCAGGTTATTGGAGCTACAATGAGTTGCTGAGCCAGCACAACCTGCCCCATGTCATTTATCCCACAGAGCTGCAGCACTTATGGTGATCAGCTGCATGTGCACAAGTGTGTCTCTGTCTCTGTCTCTGTCTCTGTCTCTGTCTCTGTCTCTGTCTCTCTCTCTCTCTCTCTCTCTCTCTCTCTGTGTGTGTGTGTGTGTGTGTGTGTGTGTGAGAGAGAGAGAGAGAGAGAGAGAGAGAGAGAGAGAGAGAGAGAGATTGAGAGCATGCCTGTGGATTTACAGTGGGACTCATGGAAGGAGCTCTCTCATTGGCTGCCAAGGGTCCCAGTTCTAATCTGTGAATCTCTAGGCTGCCAGCTCTGCTATCCCCCCAAAGAAGGCAAAGCAGGCAGGGGGGAATATGAGTGGAGTGGGGCTTCTGGTGTGTCTTTCAAGGAGGCAGGTACACCTTGTGGCCACATTGGGCACACAGAGACATTCAGCTGTATTAGCTCCAAGCTTACAGCTTGGCAGCTACATGCTCTGCCCAGATTTCTCCAGGTCTCTGTCAAGACTGGAGCCCAGAGTCCATTGACAGCTGTCATTTAAAGAACTGGATACATCCTCCAATGGAGCAGAGAGCTGTGTCACTTAAAATTCCTGGGTAGCACATTCTTTCACTAGTCCCTGTCACACTCCTGGATTAGGCTGTTATTGGCCCCTCGCTCCTGCGCTCCTGTGAGCTTCTGCAGATGAGTGAGATGGAGCTCTCTGCAGCAGAAATGACAGCGCTGAGAGCAGAGGCAGCCAGGGACAGTTATGGCAGGCGAGTCGGTCCCCCGAGGGTTCCCATGCTAGCCCCATCTGCTGAGGCAGATCAGGTGGGGGCCATGCTCAGGGTTTGCTAAGGTTCTTTTGGAGCCTGGGCTGCTCAACCTGAGTGTAGCACTAAGCAAGGGGGAGGAGGAGGGACAGAGAGAGACAGCCGAAGGGAGGGAGGGAGAAAGGGAGGGAGGAAGGGAGGGGGGAGAAAGGAAGAGAAAGGGAGGGAGAGAAGGAGAGAGAAAGAGGCTGAGAGAAGCACCTAGCAGGCTGTAGTCCAAGTGAGAGGGTCAGGTCTGAACAATTGTGTGCCAGGGCACAAATGGGATTTGGATGAGCTATATGTGCGATAAGCAAAGCTGAGGTGATGTAAGCACCTGGGGAGAAGCACAGACAGAACAGAAGGAGGGGGAGGGAAGGGGGAGGAGGGAAGGAGTGTTGGAGGAGGGGGAGGAAGAGGAGGAAGGGAGGAGGGGTGGAGGAGGAGGAGGAGGAGGAGGAGGAGGAGGAGGAGGAGGAGGAGGAGGAGGAGGAGGCGGTGGAGGCGGCGGCAGCTACTGGGCAGCTGCCAGTCCAGAACAGAATGATGGGCAACTTTCACCACAAGCAACCAAGGAGTAAGAGCCAAAGCAGGATGCATTCAGCAACAGGTATTCTTTTCCTTTCCCTCTTTTTTGTGTGGCTCTTGCAACCAGGGGAATCCCCAGCCGCAGCCCTGGGGCCCCTGACCCTTAGTGTGATTCGTAGGAACTGGCAGGGGGCCGGGAAAGAGCCCAAGGAAAATGCGGGTGAACTCCCAGCTCCCCTGCTCTCCAGCCAGCCTGAATTGCATAAGTGAAATGTTTCTGAGCTGGCAGGGGCCAACCTCTTCGCAAGCAAGCCCTTGAAGCCTCTGGAGGGTGGCTGGAGCGTCAGGGAAGTGAGCAATGTGCTGTGTACTGAAGTTTATTGCTAGGACTGTGATTTCTGTCTGGATCCAGTAGGCAGAGACCTGGAACCATGCATGGTTTATTCTTTATTAGCCTCCTTTGTTATCCAAGCCTTCATCTCCCCCAGCTTACCTCCCACCCACATTGTACACCTACACCTCTCTTAGCTCTACCTCCTATGCTGCTTGCACGAATCTGTTTCTTGCTGTGTAATGCCCTGCTCCCATCTCCTGCCCCAGCCCTGGCAGGGAGCTCTTCCTACTGCATGGATAACAGCAGCATGTGGCAGCCCTGAGCTTGTTGCCCTCCTAACTTTGGTGTGCCCTGCTTTGCTCCTTGGCCCTCTCCAGACATGGACTCAAGATGTTGGGGTAATTCCCCCCAACAATACTTTTCTAGATGCTGACAGAAGGGAAATCAGGGAGACAAGATCTGGAGAGAACTTTTCCTAACTCACCTTCATAGGCAGTGCAAGAGCATTTAGACTTAGTTTTCTTGTCCCCTTCACCCACCACCAACTCTTTTCCTCCTACCTGTTCCTTGGCCACAGGGAAGTGCCACAGGAAAGCATCTTCCAATTGCTGCCTCAGATCTGGCCACATGCATGGGGTGCTCTGCCAGGAGTATTCTTCCTGCCCTGGTCCCTTCATATCAATGGTGCCCCCTCTTTGCCCTTTTCAGCACCGCTCTTCATAGAGAAGCCCGTGTGTGTGGGGGGTGTACCCATTTTGGAAGGACCTCATTCACCATCAGGCCAGTGGGAATGAAGAGAGATTTTTTGTCAAGTTTACCCTAAGAAAGCAATGAACAGTTTGGTGTCTTGCTGAAAGTGTGCCATACTCAGGCCCAGAGAGTTGCCTCTGCCTTTTTCTGGGAACTCGGCTGACCTTGTAGCTGAGGGGAGTTGTCCAGGGCCAGCCAATCCTAGGGCAATTCCCAATGGGGTCTCATAGGGTGTGAGGGAGGGAGGCTACAGGAAAACAACTTGGGATGTGCTGGCAGGCAGGACCCATGTTCCTGGGGCCCACCTGCCAGAGCAGAGCCTGGTTTGGATGGAATTCCTGATTGGGTGGAATTTGGGTTACTGAACTAATGGTGAAGGTTCTGGGTGTTGAAGTTTCTTTGGAATCTTCTTCAGACATACTCTTCTAAGGCCATCATTGGGTGGATGGCCCAACCACCACCTCATAGTATCCTGCTTCTCTGCCAATAGAACTGGGGGTTGAGGACCCATTGATTTTCAGTGCACATGCTCTGTACAGCCCAGTACAGGAGCCTGAGGATAATTTTCTGCATAACTGCTGGTGCTGCAGCCCAGGACAGCTACTAGCTGCTATTTCATTGTTTTAAAATTGCTCTGAATCTTCAGTGCCAGCTCCAATCCAGAGTTATCTTCGTGGTAGTAGGTACTGGACCCGTTTCTGGCAGCATGAGGTGGTGGCCTCATGCTTGCTGCTCCCTCTCTCCCTTCTGCCTCCTGGCCTTCGACTTCTCCCAGCACTACACTGCTCACTCGCCATCCCTAAGAAGTACCAGAAGCCTTGGTTGAACAATCACCTCCACTAGGCTATCTAGAGAGAGACTGGTTAGCCTCCCCACAAACTGGTCAAGAAGAGATAAGCATAGGAAAGAGTCAGCTAATGGTCTCGGAGAGAGGGTAAGGTCAGCAGGAAAGTTCACGGAGGAAGAAAGCAGATCTTCTGTTGCACACCCTTACTCCTTACTCGCAAATGTCCTTTCCTCAGAGCTCTGTCTCGGCCTGTATCTCCTCTCACTCCATGCCATCTCTCTTGGTAGTCAAAGCCATACCCAGAGACCACTCCTATAGCCTTGGCCTCCAAATGTCTATCTCCAGCTCAGACTAGCATAGTTAATGGCTCCACCTTTACCTGAGTGTCCCATAAGGACCTCATTCTCAGCTAAACACACCTTCTTGCACTACCTTCCATCACTACAGACCCTCCCCCACCCCCGTGCCTTTCTCTCTTCTATTTTTGTCTTGGTGACACTACCATCTATCTCTCCAGTAATCCGAACTAGAAACCTGGGAGCCATCCTTTGCTCTTCTCTCTTCCTCACCTCATGCTTACAATTTTCACTCATCCATCCATCTATCCATCCATCCATCCATCCATCCATCCATCCATTCATCCGACAAATATTTACTGTTAAGTGTTCCTCTGAGACTTGGCAGACCCTCCTTTTGTCCCCTGTCAATGCCTGAGTCTAGACTTTTGTTAATTCAGACCCACTCCAGAACTGGGATCCCTGCCTCCACCTTTGCCCTCCTCCTGGCCATGCTTAGCACAACTATCAGAGTGATCTGGCCTGTACTCCCTCGCTATGAACCCAAGCCTTGCTTGTCCCAGGTGGCCCAGGGGATTATTTGTAGGTGATATAGAGAAGACTTTTGTTACTTTCAGAGTTCTATATACTTTAATGTCTATTAGAAAAATATATAGCTAATAAATTTAACCCAGGGTTTCTCATATATTTTAATTAGGGCAAGATTAAGTGTTTTCAGAGTATATAGTAGTACAAGTGGTGCATGGAAATAGAAAAAGTTGAAGATGTGATATGCAATTGCTTGAATATTGGGAAGCACCACTAGAAACTGGGTAAAGTATATGCTCCTTAGCGTAACTTAGACATCTTCCATGATTAGGCTCACCTGCTTCTCCAACTGTACCCCCTGTAACTTTCTGTTGAACTTGAGTAACTTGTGGTTTTCCAAATATACCTTTCAACACTCCCATGTTTTCACAAATGCACTTTCTTCTGCCTGGAATTCCCCTTCCCTGTAATCCACATTTTCTTTTGGTAAATTTTTGTTCATCCTTCAAAACCCTGACTAGGTGTCACCCTTTCTCTGAAGCCTTCCCTAACTGACCTGTTCCACCATACAAAATTAACAGACTTCATCTTTTCCTCCTATGTAGTAAGTTAATGATTTGTACATAATTTTATAATTTTTTATTTATCAACACTGTAATTTTTAGAGCAGTTTTAAGTTTACAGAAAAATTGATGAAAAAGTCTAGAGATTTCCTATATACCCCCTGCCCCCCACATGCTTAGCCTCCCCCATGATCAACATCCCCCACCAGAGTGACAGACACATTTTTTACAATTAAAGAATACATCATAAGTACCCAGAGTCCTTAGTTTGCATTAGGATTCCCTCCTGGTATTATATATTCTATAGGTTTGAACAAATGTATAGTAACATGTATCTACCATTATAGTATCATACAGAGTATTTTTACTGCCCTAAAAATCCTCTGGGCTCAACCATCCTGCCCTGCTCCCCCCATCACCCACCAGCCTCTGACAACCACTGATCCTTTCATTGACTCAATAGTTTTGCTTTTTCCAAACTATAATATAGTTGGAATCATACAGTGTATAGCCTTTTCAGGTTGGCTTCTTTCAGGAATTATCATTTTAATGGTTGTTATTACATGTTTATCTCCCCTTGTAAAATGTGAGCTTTTTTCAAGGACAAGGGTTAAAATTTGCTTACCCACGGGTGGTAAAAAGCAGTTGATCAGGCCTTGTAAGCCTTGGGTTCTGATCTCTCTTGCCCATGAAAGAGCAGGGTGATCTTAGACAAGTCACTTATCTCTGCTACTTTTACTCTTCGCCTATAAGAAGCTACAAATCCTTAAAAGGGATCCTTAACACACATTCCCAAGGTGATTGGAAAGATGTGGTGTGAGATAACTAGGAAACCATTTAGAAAGTTGAAATTGAGTTTCAAGTGAAAGAAGAATTATTATGATTGCAGATGGGGGAGCACTATGGGTCTTGCCCTGAGAATAGAACCAAAAAAAGAGTGTGGCATGCATGGTGGACCACAGGGAGCAGCCTAGCTAAGCCATTCCCAGCAGCCAGTGGGACAGGGTGTGGGACAGGGCGGGATAGTGGTAGGATAGACTAACATAGCCTTAGAGCATAGGTTGCTTTGATGCTGGAAAGCCTTGTCTGCCAGGATCATAAGTTAGATTTCCCCCCAACTTTTCCACTCCCTTTCACCTCTTGAGTAAGTGTAGCCCTGTTACCCTGTGAATCTGTATGGGGTTGGGGGAGATATGTATGTGCTTCCACCACCTTGACTATACAGCATGTGCATGACTCTGCCTGGCAGAACCATCTATCTATCTATCTATCTATCTATCTATCTATCTATCATCTATCTATCTATCTATCTATCTATTTTACATTAATGTGCTTTTTTATTCAGGTCCTTATTTTTATTTATTAATTAATTTTTTCTAATATATCTTTATTGATTTTTTTGCAGTATACTTATATTTAATAGTAGTACATATGTTTTCCTTCCCCCCCATTACCCTCCCCCCAGCCTTCCTTATCCCCCAGCACATGTCCCCCCCCTCTCCCCGCCCCAGTGTCTTTCATTCATTGGTTATGCTCATATGCATGCATACAGGTCCTTCTGTTGATCTCCCCCAGCATCCACCTCCCATCCACCCAAGCCTTCCCCCTGTAGCTTGACAGCCTGTTCAATGCCTCCCTGCCTCTATATCAATCACTCTCCCCTGTTTCATTCTTTAAAAAAAAATATTGCATCTGCATACTAGAAATAATGTATAAGAACAAAAAATGTTTCAGTCTCAGTTTCAATGTCCAACTGTGCTGAGTCCCAGTTTCAGTGTCAAATGGTTCTCTATGTGTACATGTCAGCAATGGTATCCAGATGGTGGACACATCGTGTCAATGCAAGATCCATCCTCTCTGGTTTGGTCCTGGGTTGCCTGCAGACATGCACAGGTGCCGACTGCTAGCATAGCAAGGTGTCGTCAGTGTCCCCCATCTCTGGACCATCCTCGTGACTGGAACAAACCCGTCAGTTCCTCATTGTCGCAGGAACCCACATGGTCTTGGAGTTGTTCTCCTGAGGTTTGACATTCTGATGGACTTTTCTCAGTCTCTGGATCCATTCTTTTTTTTTTTTTTCATTATCAAAAAGCATTTATTGAGAACACACTATGTGCCAGGCACTAGGTAACTATAGAGATGAATACAATCCCAACATTCTTTTTTTTTAATTTTATTTACAATATAACTTATATTTAATAGTAATACATATGTTTTCCTCCCCCCCCCAATATCCTCCCCCCAGCCTCCCCTACCCCCCAGCACATGTCCGCACCTGCCTCCCTCCCCGCCCCAGAGTCTTTCATTCATTGGTTATGCTCATATGTATGCATACAAGTCCTTCGGTTGATCTACCCCAGCATCTGCCTCCCCTCCACTCCAGCCTTCCCCCTGTAGCTTGACAGCCTGTTCGAGGCCACCCTGCCTCTATATCAATCACTCTCCCCTGTTTATTTTCTTCAAAAATATCTTGCCTCTGCATACTGAAAACAAACGTATAAGAGCAAAAAAAGTTTGAGTGTCAGTTTCAATGTCCAACTGTTCTGAGTCCCAGTTTCAATGTCAAATAGTTCTTCATGTGTACATGTCAGCAATGGTATCCAGATGGTGGACACATCGTGGCAATGCAAGATCCATCCTCTCTGGTATGTTCCTGGGCCGCCTGCAGCCACACACAGCTGCCGACTGCTAGCATGACAATGTGTCGTCAGCGTCCGCCATCTCTGGACCAACCTCGTGGATGGAACAGGCCCGTCATTTCCTCACTGTCGCAGGAACCCACATGGTCTTGGAGTTGTTCTCTGCAAACACACAAACACATTCTCAACCAAAGGTTAACAAAGGGATCCTCTCTGCAAAATAGACTTGGGATTCTTTTTATTTTTGCCTTGGCTATGATTTTTCTTTGGCTTATTTTGACACCATGTGTGTTTTTTTTTTATGGGTGTCCTGCAGCTGGTTTTACAAACGGAATTTTCTTTTCTGGAGTAAGAATTTTCTACATGTATTTTACTTATAGGATATTTTTCCTTACATGATATTACCTCACTGACCCCCACATCCCCTTTTTTTGGTTAATAGGGGCTTTTGGAAATTTTATCTTGCAGTCTTGGTAATTTTAAATTTTAATTTTTGCATACAAATATTACTACTTTAGGTACTTTGGATGTTAGGCAATTTTACAGTGAGATGAACTACTAATAGATAATTTAGTTAATGTTTTAGGAAAAGCTTTTTGTCCAGTACAGTTAGATTTTCTTGAGTATTCACTTATTTCACTTGGCCAATTTAAATTAATCTGAAAACTTGATTACTATTTTACTGTCAATTTTAATACTCAAGCAGAAATCTTAGCTTACCCAGTAAATACTTGTGGAAAGGAATATTTGCATTTTTGAGTAGGTCCTCAGAATTCCTTCTAATAAATTAAATTTAGATATAGGGCAGCTATTGCTGGCCGAGTCTCTGTCTACCACCTGGGTCCCGGTGTGAGTTCTGCGTGGGAGGCGTAGCAGCCGTGGGGGTAGGAGACCTCCCTCAGGAGGGGTGAGAATTCAAGCCCCTGCAAGGTTTGTGGATGAGGGTCTGTGCCCCACCTCTGTTGATCTTTTAGTTCTCTCCTGTTGGCCCCTCTGCGACTGTGCCTGTCTTAGGTTGTTCCTTCCCTGAGGAATCTTACCCGTCTCTGGCTAACCAGCCATCCTCCTGGGCCAAATAGGGTGATGTGAGGTTCAGTCCTGTCTCCTTTGTAGTCTCTGCCCCAGTGGCCTCCACGTCCAGCACCTGCCATGGGGTCCCCTCGCCTGCTGGCGGGGTCCCGGTACTGATCACATACCTCAGGTGACCCAGGTTTCTTCTCCAGAGAGGGCCCAGCTCACGCCACTGGTCGAGAGACAGATCCATGGTGCCAACTGCCCAGAGACTTCAGCCACAGCTTGAACTGAAAGTTCAGGCATCAGCTGTGTGTATTTGGATACTAAGAAGAGGGTCCCTCTTGGCAAAAGGGCCAGAGGGGCCAATATAGAATGCTCAGATGCCTTCCCAGTGCCTTAATCCCTTCTGAAAGGGATTTCTTATCTTTTTTTAAGTTGCTGCCCAACATTCAAAGAATTAGTTTGTAAGTTTATTTGGGATAATTGTATAATATGCTGTTGTCAAATATCAAATATTATAATGACATTGTAGAATAATATCATGTAAGGGTATTGTGGTGTCACGGGAGGTTAAGGAGGGCCTAGCCAAAGAACTGGTGTCCATAAGAGATGATATGCTCTAGGCCATGTTAATTTAATCGCAAACTAGCTGCCAATTTTTTTTATAACTTTATATAAACTTTGTCAGGGATGTAAAAACACAAATCACTTACCTTAGTTCAAGCATTCAAATATATTGACTTTCCCCCTTACTCCCACCACCTGCCACTTACCCTGAGGTTTGACATTTTAATGGACTTTTCTCAGTCTCTGGATCCATTCTTGTTCATCAGTCTGTGTCATTCATTATATTCCTCAAATGAGTGAGATCATGTGATATTTGTCTTTCTCTGCCTGGCTAATTTCACTGAGCATAATGCTCTCTAATTCCATCCATGTTGTTACAAATGGTAGGAGCTCTTTCTTTTTTACCGCAGCGTAGTATTCCATTGTGTAGATGTACCACGGTTTTTTAATCCACTCATCTGCTGATGGGCACTTAGGCTGTTTCCAAGTCTTAGCTATGATAAATTGTGCTGCTATGAACATAGGGGTACATATATCCTTTCTAATTCGCCTTTCTAGTTTCTTGGGGTATATTCCTAGAAGTGAGATCACTGGGTCGAATGGGAGCTCCATTTTTAGTTTGTTGAGGAAACTCCATACTGTTCTCCACAGTGGTTGCACTAGTCTACAATCCGACCAGCAGTGAACAAGAGTTCCTTTTTCTCTGCATCCTCGCCAGCACTTGTCATTTGTTGATTTGTTGATGTAAGCCATTCTGACAGGTGTGAAATGGTACTGCATTGTCATTTTGATTTGCATCTCTCGGATAATTAGTGACTTTGAGCAAGTTTTCATATATCTCTGGGCCTTCCTTTTGTCTTCTTTAGAAAAGATTCTATTTAGGTCTTTTGCCCATTTTTTATTGGATCATTTGTCCTCCTTTTATTGAGTTGGGTGAGTTGCCTGTAGATGCTTCAGATTAAACCTTTATCACTGATAACATTTGCAAATATGTTCTCCCATACAGTGGGTTTTCTTGTTTTGTTGATAGTTTAGCTGTGTAAAAGCTTTTTATTTTGATGTAGTCCCATTTGTTTACTTTGTCTTTAGCTTCCATTGCCCTAGGAGCAGTATCAGTGAAGAAGTTCTTTTGGCATATGTCTGAGATTTTTCTTCCTGTGGATTCCTCTAATGTTTTTATGGTTTCCCGTCTTATATTTAAGTCCTGTATCCATTTTGAGTTTATTTTTGTGTATGGGGTAAGTTGGTGGTCTAGGTTCATTGTTTTGCATGTATCTGTCCAATTTTCCCAAAACCATTTATTGAGGAGACTGTCTTGACTCCATTTTATGTTCATGCCTCCTTTGTCAAATATTAATTGAGCATAGTGGTTTGGGTTGATATCTGGATTCTCTATTATATTCCATTGATCTATATGTCTGTTCTTGTGCCAGTACCAGGCTTTTTTGAGAACAGTAGCTTTGTAATACATACAACTTGAAATCTGGTATTGAAATCCCACCTACTTTATGCTTCTTTCTCAGTATTGCTGTGGCTATTCGGGGCCTTTTGAAATTCCAGATGAATTTTTGGAGAGTTCTTTCTATTTCTGTGAAATATGCCATTGGTATTTTAATGAGGAGTGCATTAAATTTATAGATTGCTTTGGGTAGTATGGACATTTTAATTATGTTGATTCTCCAGATCCATGAACATGGTATGTTCTTCTACCTGTTTATATCTTCCTCTATCTCTTTTTTCAGTGTCCTGTAGTTTTCCACGAATAGATCTTTTACCTCCTTAGTTAAGTTTATTCCTAGGTATCTTAATTTTTTTGGTGTGATGGTAAATGGGATTGCTTTTTTAGTCTCTCTTTCTGTAAGTTCACCATTAGTGTATAGAAATGCCATAGATTTCTTGGCATTAATTTTGTAGCCTGCTACATTGCTGAACTCATTTGTTAAGTCTACTAACTTTTTTATGGAGTCTTTCGGGTTTTTTATGTACAATATCATGTCATCTGCAAATAAGGATAGCTTAACTTCTTCTTTTCCAATTTGGATGCCTTTTATTTCTTCTTCTTGTCTAATTGCAATGGCTAATACTTCCAGTACTATGTTGAATAGGAGTAGTGAGACTGGGCAACCCTGTCTTGTTCCTGTTCTTAAGGGAAATGGTTGTAGTTTTTGCCCATTGAGTGTGATGTTTGCTGTGGGTTTATCATATATGGCCTTTGTTATGTTGAGGTATGATTCTTCTATTTCTACCTTGTTGAGAATTTTTATCAAGAAAGGGTGTTGGATTTTGTCAAATGCTTTTTCTGCATCAATTGATATGACTATGTGATTTTTATCTCTCAATTTGTTTATGTGATATATCATGTTTATTGATTTGCGGATATTGTACCATCCTTGCATTCCTGGGATAAATCCTACTTGGTCATGGTGTATGATCTTTCTGATGTACTGCTGGATCCGATTTGCTAGAATTTTATTGAGGATTTTGGCATCTATATTCATGAGGGATTTTCTCCTGTAATTCTCTCGTTTTTTATTAATTTTTTATTGATTTTTTGCAGTATAATAGTAGTACATGTTTTCCTTTCCCCCTCCCCCTTATCCTCCCCCCAGCCTCCCCAACCCCCAACACATATCCCCAGCTTCCCCCCCTCCCCGCCCCAGTGTCTTTCATTCATTGGTTATGTTCATACGCATGCATACAAGTCCTTCAGTTGATCTCCCCCCGCATCTGCCTCCCATCCACCCAAGCCTCCCCCTGTAGCTTGACAGCCTGTTCAAGGCCATTCTACCTCTATATCAATCACTCTCCGCTGTTTCTGTTCTTCAAAAATATCTTGCCTCTGAATACTAGAAATAAATGTATAAGAACAAAAAATGTTTCAGTCTCAGTTTCAATGTCCAACTGTTCTGAGTCCCAGTTTCAGTGTCAAATAATTCTTTATGTGTATAAGTCATCAATGGTATACAGATGGTGGACACATCGTGGCAATGCAAGATCCATCCTCTCTGGTTTGGTCCTGGACTGCCTGCAGACATGCACAGCTGCCGACTGCTAGCATGGCAAGGTGTCGTCAGTGTCTCCCATCTCTGGACCATCCTCGTGACTGGAACAGATCCATCAGTACCTCACCATCGCAGGAACCCACATGGTCTTGGAGTTGTTCTCTGAAAACACACAAACACATTCTCGACCAAAAGTTAACAAAGGGATCTTCTCTGCAATATAGACTTGGGATTCTTTTTAATTTTTGCCTAAATGATTTTCCTTTGGCTTATTTTGACACCATGTGTGTTTTTTCATGGGTGTCCTGCAATTGTTTTTACAAAAGGAATTTACTTTACTGGAGTAAGAATTTTCTAGATGTATTTTACTTACTCGATATTTTTTTTTCCTTACATGATATTACCCCGCTGTCCCCTCCCCTTTTTTGATTAATGGGGACTTTTGGAAAATTTATATTGCAGTCTTGGTAATTTTAAACTTTAATTTTTGCACACAAATATGACTGCTTTAGGTTCCTTGGATGTTAGGCAATTTTACAGTGAGATGAACTACTAATAGATAATTTAGTTAATGTTTTAGGAAAAGCTTTTTGTTCAGTACAGTTAGATTTTCTTGAGTATTCACTTATTTCACTTGTCCAATTTAAATTAATCTGAAAACTTGATTACTATTTTACTGTCAATTTTAATACTCAAGCAGAAATCTTAGTTTACCCTGTGAATACTAGTGGAAAGGAATATTTGCAATTTTGAGTAGGTCCCGAGCATTCCTGGTAATAGACTGAATTTAGATATAGAGCAGCTATTGCTGGCCGAGTCTCTGTCTGCCACCTGGGTCCCCATATGAGTTGTGTGTGGGAGGCAAAGCAGCCGTGGGGGTAGGAGACCTCACTCAGGAGGGTTGAGAATTCAAACCCCTGCAAGGTTTGTGGATGAGGGTCTGTGCCCCACCTCTGTTGACCTTTTAGTTCTCTCCTGTTGGCCCCTCTGCGACTGTGCCTGTCTTAGGTTGTTCCTTCCCTGAGGAATCTTACCCGTCTCTGGCTAACCAGCCATCCTCCGGGGCCAAACAGGGTGATGTGAGGTTCACTTCTGTCTCCTTTGTAGTCTATGCCCCCCTGTGGCCTCCACGTCCAGTACCTGCCTTGGGGTCCCCTCGCCTGCTGGCGGGGTCCCAGTACTGATCCCGTATCTCGGGGGACCCAGGTTTCTTCTCCAGAGAGGGCCCAGCTCACACCATTGGTCGAGATACAGATCCATGGTGCCAGCTGCCCAGAGGCTTCAGCCACAGCTGGAACTGAAAATTCAGGCATCAGCTGTGTGTGTTTGGATAGTAACAAAAGGTCCCTCTTGGCAGAAAGGGCAAGAAGGGCCAATATAGAATGCTCGGATGCCTTCCCAGTGCCTTAATTACTTCTTAAAGGGATTAATTTCTTTCCTATTCTTTTTTTAAGTTGCTGCCCAACATTCAAAGAATTAGTTTGTAAGTTTATTTGGGATAATTGTATAATATGCTGTTGTCAAATATCAAATATTATAATGACATTGTAGAATAATATCATGTAAGGGTATTATGGTATCATGGGAGGTTAAGCAGGGCCTAGCCTAAGGACTGGTCTCCATAGGATATGACAAGCTCTAGGCCATGTCAATTCAATGTCAGACTAGCTGCCATTTTTTTTATAACTTTATATAAACTTTGTCAGGGATGTAAAAACACAAATCACTTACCTCAGTTCAAGAGTTCAAGTATATTGACTTTTCCACTTACTCCCACCACCTGCCACTTACCCTGAGGTTTGACATTCTGATGGACTTTTCTCAGTCTCTGGATCCATTCTTGTTCATCAGTCTATGTCATTGATTGTATTCCTCAAATGAGTGAGATCCTGTGATATTTGTCTTTCTCTGCCTGGCTAATTTCACTTAGCATAATGATCTCCAAATCCATCCATGTTGTTACAAATGGTAGGAGCTCCTTCTTTTTTTCCGCGGCGTAGTATTCCATTGTGTAAATGTACCATAGTTTTTTAATCCACTCATCTGCTGATGGGCACTTTGGCTGTTTCCAAATCTTAGCTATGGTAAATTATGCTGCTATGAACATAGGGGTACATATATCCTTTCTAAATCGCCTTTCTACTTTCTTGGGGTATATTCCTAGAAGTGGGATCACTGGGTCGAATGGGAGCTCCATTTTTAATTTGTTGAGGAATCTCCGTACTGTTCTCCACAGTGGCTGTACTAGTCTACAATCCCACCAGCAGTGCACGAGAGTTCCTTTTTCTCCGCATCCTCACCAGCACTTGTCGTTTGTTGATTTGTTGATGCAAGCCATTCTGATAGGTGTGAGATGGTACCGCATAGTCCTTTTGATTTGCATCTCTCGGATAATTAGTGACTTTGAGCAAGTTTTCATATGTTTCTGGGCCTTCCTTTTGTCTTCTTTCGTAAAGATTCTATTTAGGTCTTTTGCCCATTTTTTTCTTGGATCATTTGTCTTCCTTTTATTGAGTTGGGTGAGTTGTCTGTAGATGCTTGAGATTAAACCGTTATCACTAATAACATTTGCAAATATGTTCTCCCATACAGTGGGTTTTCTTGTTGTTTTGTTGATGGTTTCTTTAGCTGTGAAAAAGCTTTTGATTTTGATTTAGTCCCATTTGTTTATTTTCTCTTTAGCTTCCATTGCCCTAGGAGCAGTATCATCAAAGAAGTTCTTTTGGCATATGTCTGAGATTTTTCTTCCTATAGATTCCTCTAATATTTTTATGGTTTCCTGTCTTACGTTTAAGTCCTGTATCCATTTTGAGTTTATTTTTGTGTATGGTGTAAGTTGGTGCTCTAGTTTCATTTTTTTGCATGTATCTGTCCAATTTTCCCAACACCATTTATTGAGGAGACTGTCTTGACTCCATTTTATGTTCCTGCCTCCTTTGTCAAATATTAATTGAGCATAGTGGATTGGGTTGATATCCGGATTCTCTATTCTATTCCATTAATCTATATGTCTGTTCTTGTGCCAGTACCAGGCTGTTTTAAGAACAGTAGCCTTGTAATACAGCTTGAAAACTGGTATTGAAATCCCACCGACTTTGTGCTTCTTTCTCAGGATTGCTGTGGCTATTTGTTCCAGATGAATTTTTGGAGAGTTCTTTCTAGGTCTGTGAAATATGCCATTGGTATTTTAATGGGTAGTGCATTAAATTTATAGATTGCTTTGGGTAGTATGGACATTTTAATTATGTTGATTCTCCAGATCCATGAACATGGTATGTTCTTCCACCTGTTTACATCTTCCTCTATCTCTTTTTTCAGTGTCCTGTAGTTTTCCACGAATAGATCTTTTACCTCCTTAGTTAAGTTTATTCCTAGGTATCTTAATGTTTTTGGTGTGATGGTAAATGGGATTGCTTTTTTAGTCTCTCTTTCTGTAAGTTCACCATTAGTGTATAGAAATGCCATAGATTTCTTGGCATTAATTTTGTAGCCTGCTACATTGCTGAACTCATTTGTTAAGTCTACTAACTTTTTTATGGAGTCTTTCGGGTTTTTTATGTACAATATCATGTCATCTGCAAATAAGGATAGCTTAACTTCTTCTTTTCCAATTTGGATGCCTTTTATTTCTTCTTCTTGTCTAATTGCAATGGCTAATACTTCCAGTACTATGTTGAATAGGAGTAGTGAGACTGGGCAACCCTGTCTTGTTCCTGTTCTTAAGGGAAATGGTTGTAGTTTTTGCCCATTGAGTGTGATGTTTGCTGTGGGTTTATCATATATGGCCTTTGTTATGTTGAGGTATGATTCTTCTATTTCTACCTTGTTGAGAATTTTTATCAAGAAAGGGTGTTGGATTTTGTCAAATGCTTTTTCTGCATCAATTGATATGACTATGTGATTTTTATCTCTCAATTTGTTTATGTGATGTATCATGTTTATTGATTTGCGGATATTGTACCATCCTTGCATTCCTGGGATAAATCCTACTTGGTCATGGTGTATGATCTTTCTGATGTACTGCTGGATTCGATTTGCTAGAATTTTATTGAGGATTTTGGCATCTATATTCATGAGGGATTTTCACCTGTAATTCTCTTTAATTGTGTCATCTTTATCTGGTTTTGGTATTAGGGTGATGCTAGCTTCATAGAAGGAGTTTGGAAGTGTTCCATCCTCTTGAATTTTCTGGAATAGTCTGAGGAGGATAGGTTTTAGTTCTTCCTTGAATGTTTGGTAAAACTGCCCTGTGAAGCTGTCTGGCCCTGGGCTTTTGTTTGTTGGAAGCTTTTTGATGACTGCTTCAATTTCTTCCACAGTTATTGGTCTATTGAGTTGTTTAGATTCTTCTTGATTGAGTTTTGGGAGGTTATATTTTTCTAGAAATATATCCATTTCCTCCAGGTTGTCCAGTTTGTAGAAGTAGTGTTGTTCATAGTATTTGTTAACAATCCTTTGTATTTCAATGGGGTCTGTTGTTATTTCACCTCTTTCATTTCTGATTTTATTTATTAGGGTCCTCTCTTTGCTTCTTGATGAGCCTGGCTAGAGGTTCATCAATCTTGTTTATCCTTTCAAAGAACCAGCTCTTGGTTTTGTTGATCTTCTGTATTGCTTCTTTGGTCTCTATGTCATTTGTTTCTGCTCTGATCTTTACTATTTCCTTCCTTCTGCTTACACTGGGCTTTTCTTGTTGCTTTCTTTCTAACTCTGAGTTATTGGGTTGGATAATTTATTGCCACTGTTTCTTGTTTTTTTAGTATGATTGTAGAGCTATGAACTTCTCTCTCAGAACTGCTTTAACTGTGTCCCATAGATTTTGGATTGTTGTGCTATCATTGTCATTTGTTTCCATGATGTTTTCTAACTCTTCTTTGATCTCTCTAGTAACCCAGTCATAGTTTAATAGCATGCTGTTTAGTCTCCAAGTGTTTGATTTCTTTGGATTGTTTCTATTGTAGTTGATTTCCACCTCTATGCCACTGTGATCTGAGAATCTGCTTGATATGATTTCTATCTTCTTGAATTTGGACAGACTTTGCCTATGACCCAACACATGGTCTATCTTTGAGAATGACCCATGGGCACTTGAAAAGAATGTATAGTCTGTGGTTTTGGGGTGAAATGATCTGAAGATGTCAATTAATTCCATCTGGTCTAGTGAGTCATTGAGGATTAATGTTTCTTTACTTATTTTTTGTTTAGAGGATTTGTCTAATATTGATAGTGGGGTATTAAAGTCTCATACTATGATTGTATTGCTGTCTATCTCGCCCTTGATATCCTCTAGGAGTTTTTGTATGTATTTGGGTGCTCCTGTATTGGGTGCATATATGTTTACCAGAGTTATTTCTTTTTGTTGGATTGCTCCCTTTAGTATTATGAAGTGGCCTTCTTTATCTCTTGCTATGTCCTTCACTTTGAAATCTAATTTGTCAAATATATGTATTGCTACCCCAGCTTTTTTTTCACTTCCATTCGCCTGAATAACTTTTTTCCATCCTTTCATCTTCAGTCTGTGTGCATCTTTTTTTTGGAGGTGGGTTTCTTGTACATAGCAGATACATGGGTCGTGTTTTCTTATCCAGTCTATTATGCTATGTCTTTTGATTGGAGCATTTAAACCATTTACATTTAAAGTTATTATTGGTAGGTACTTATATGTTACCATTTTTGTTCTTTACCCCTGTGTTCCTTCTTCGCTTCCTATTTCTTTTTACAGCATACCCTTTAGCATTTCTTGCATTGCTGGTTTGGTGGTAACGAATTCCCTTAGTCCTTTTTTTTATCTGTGAAGCTCCTTATTTGACCTTCAATTTTGATTGATAGCCTTGCTGGGTACAGTATTCTAGGATTCAGACCCTTCCTTTGCATGACTTTGTATATTTTATTCCATTGCCTTCTGGCCTGATATGTTACTGTTGAGAGATCACTTGTTAGTCTGATGGGGGTTCCTTTGTAGGTGACTTTTTGTCTCTCTCTGGCAGCTTTTAAGATTCTTACTTTGTCATTGGTGTTTGCCAATTTAATTATAATGTGCCTTGGCGTAGGTCTTTTGGGGTTCAATTTGCTTGGGACTCTGTGAGCTTCTTGGATTTGTGTGGGTTTTTTCTTTCCTATATCAAGGAAGTTTTCTATCATTATTTCTTCCAACAGTTTTTCTATTCTTTGCTCAGAGAAGTCCTATTATACGGATGTTGTTTTGTTTCATGTTGTCCCAAAGTTCCCTTAAGCTCTCCTCCTGCTTTTTAATTTTTTTTTCTGGAAGCTGCTCTTCTTGGTTATTTTTTTCCACCTGCTCTTCTAGCTCACTGATGTGGTCCTCTGCTTCTTCTAGTCTACTCTTAATACTTTCTATTGAGTTCTTTACTTCAGCCATGTCACTTTTCATTTCTTCTTGGCTCTTCTTCATTTCTTCCTGGGTCTTCCTCATTTCCTCTTGGTTCTTCTTCAATTCCTCTCGGTTCTTTCTCATATTGTCAAATTTGTCTTCCATTCTTTTCAGCCACCTTATGACCATTTCTCTGAATTCTTTCTCTGACAGGTTGCTAACTTCCATTTCATTTGCCTCCTTTTCTGGTGAGGCTTGTTTTTCTTTCATATGTGGACTGTTTCTTTGTCTCCCCATGGTCTCTCTTCTCTGTGTATCTGGTTAGGTAGTTCTCATTCTCCTGCGTTGATTTAAAGGCACAAAATAGAACACAATCAGGTGCAACGCACCAGGCACTGTACCGGATTGTAGTCACAGTAATGTTAATTCCAAACAAAGGTGATAGCCAGAGAAAGGCAAATTTGGTGATAGGTGACAAAAAAGAAAGAGAACCCCCCCCACACACACACACAGACATTCACACACCCACACTCACACAAAAAGAAAGAGACCCCCCACACCCACACACTCATGAAAAGAAAGACAGGAATGCCAGAATGATAATGGGAAAAGGGGAAGTAGTAGAAAAAAAGGTGTAAATTATAAATGTGCGATGAAAACTCCTATAAGACAGCCCCTAATCCAAACCAAAACCAGCAACAAGGACCTGGAGATTGATACAAACTACATACAACTACTAATATCAAGGGAGGTGAGGGAACACAGAAGCAAAAATCTATCTAAAAAACAATGCAAATGAGGACAACAAAACAAGAAACAACATCAAAAAATAAATAAATAAAACCCTACAAAACAACCAAAATAAAAAAAATAAGCAAATGAATCTCATAAACCTGCATAAAAAATCGATATAATCAACAACAGGACAGTAGACAACAACAGGACAGGGATAAAATCAATTTAAGATAGCCGAAGTCTGAGAAGCTAGAGGTATATATGGACTTGGAGTAGGTGGTTGGAGATTAGATATATAAGTGAGGTGAAATTTTAACAGGGGGTAAAAAGAAAGAATTAAGGTAAATCTAAAGCAGGAAAAGTGTAAGGGAAACAAGGCACTAAATAGGGAAAGGTTAGCAAGAGAGTGGTGGTATAAAGGTGAAGTTGAGGTAGAGTAAAAGATACTAAAGAGTAGATGAAAATAGACTGTATTCCCAAAGTCGAATAAAGAGAAATAAAATCAATTCCTTGTGTTACACATGAGTCAATTTGTGATTCGACCCCTGTGTGGCAGTGTTTCTAGATTGACCTCTGGGTCTCTTGGTCCTCTCTAGCCTGAACTAAAATCTCACTGTCCCTGTGGTATTCAATACTGGCTCTCTAATGGTGACTGCTGTTTTAGCAGCCAGGACCCTTGCAAAATCTTCCGGGTTTCCCTCCTCTGTCAGGTCCAAATTGGTTGCGCTCCAGGGATTCATTCTGCCACCCGCTCCAAGGGCCCTCTCCCACGTTTACCAGCTCCAACAGCCACAGATTTTATTTCAGGAGCATATATCCGGGCTTTGAGTTCCAAGGCGCAGATATCCCAGTCTGCCAGCCCCCTCAGTTTCACGCCCAAAGTACCCCCAGGGGAAATCTGACCTTTCCGTGCTGGAGTGCAGAGCTCCTTGGACTCTGAGCTTCCGCGCCAACTGGGTGCTGGTGTTCTGGGAGTCTCAGCCGTCCAGTGGATACTGCAGCTGTTTATTTTCAGATCCTTCCCCTTCAAGATGTTGTGGTCAGCCTCCGCGTAGTTGGCTCAGTGAGAGAACCCAGCAGTACTGGGGCGGCTCAGGCTGGGGAGCCAGAACCATCTATTTAAACTAGTATCCCACAGAGGAAGGAAAGGGGACCAATGACACAGCTATTGTCTTCCAGCATTTTCCATCCACAACTTTATTTAACCCTCAAAACAGCCTCCAGACAAAGACTGTTGATACCATTTTACAGATGGGAAAAACTGAGACTCGGGGGCGGGCGAGTTACACTATGGCCTGATAACCAGGAAGTTGCAGAGCCTGGATTTGGGCCCAAGTCTGTCCAACTGTCAAGCTTGTTTCTATTGTACCTTGCCTTGTGTTTCTCAGTATCTTTGCATCTGTGACAGGAGTTAGTAGCCCCAGAGACTGTGTATGGTGGAAGGAGAATTCTGTGACTGTCTTCTGGAAAGGCTAGCAAATCTCTTTAGCAACCAGGACTGAAATTCTCTGTCTTGTAGAAATTCCACTGTATGTCTCCTTCATTGTGTTTCTGTTGTTGGAGTAACTGAACTCATTGTAGGCTTTGTGTTGTGTCCAGAAGCTAGTGCTGAGGATTCCTGAGCTAGCAAGAAAATGACAGGATTCTTAAATGTAGGTCTAAACCAGATATTGAGAGGGACCTCAGATGCAGGGAGAACTTGTATCATGCTGCTTTCCAACCCCCCCTCCCTAAGTAACCACACCAACACTGTGAGCAAGGTAACCTGTGTTTAAAGATGAAAATAACTCCACTATTATCTTCTCTGTGCCTCAGCAAAATGAAGAAATCATCTCATTGCATTTGAAAGGTATTTCATAGTGGACCTGGCCCTGTCAATATTCACAAGCCTATTGAATTCTCATAATTTTAATTTCTGTATGCTAGATGCTAAAGTGGCAGAAACTTATAAGGGAGTCAAGTGGCCCATATCCCTTGGGGACTTTTCCCCCAAAGACATATTTTCTAACCCAACTTAATGAGCCTATTGGAAGGTATGGAAGAAGTTGAAACTCTAGACCAGCAAACAAAATATTTCCTGGTACACCTTACCTCCCACACTGAGAAATGTGTTTGATGAAAAGGCATGGGCCCTGGGTTTTGAGGCCTGTCATGAAACTCTCACATTCTCTGGGCCAGAACTAAAAGGAAGCAAAAAGTGGGTATAAAAGAGTACAGTGGCCATCCTAATGTCAAATAACAGGGGAATGTCTGAGGAAGTCTGATATATCCAATCTCACTGAAGTATGGCGGAATCCCTAAAGAACTAATTATGAAGACAGTTGAGCAGCATGGACAATTTTTATAATAAGGAATAACATACAAAAGGCACGATACAAAGGTGTATCTATGCTGAGCTTTAGAAATCCTACAGAAAGTATGTCTACACATGAGCAAGAACTGCCACAATTCCTTCTAAAGGGAATTGTGGAAAAAGGAAAACTTGATTTATGGCGGGTGGCAGGCTTGTTGGTGAATTTTTTCCCTTAGACTTCCGTTAATGTTGTTCTAATATTGTTTGTGCAGTAAAAAAATAAAATCATTAATACATAGAACAATTACACTGGCAAATCATTCTATCAAGTTGAGAGACTAAATAGTATCATTTCCCTGAACCAGCAAACACACTTGAAAAACAATGCAAAAGTAGAAGCAGCCACAGGGAATGAGGTGTGTGGATTTTGTGTGGATGGCCTCAGGTTTGAATCCAAGTTCTGAACCTTACTTTGATCCTTTAGGGAGAGTATTCCACCACTGTATCCTCAGTTTCTTCATCTGCAATGTGATAACAGTAATAACCATCATCACTTTAGAGGGCTGTGACAAGAATCAAATGATGTAGGAGGTTTTCAAGGCTTTGTGAGCTATGAAATGCTGCACATCTTATCATGGAATATACAGTATACAAATACTTTTAAACCAAAATATTAGGTACTCTTTGCCACTGTCCCACAGTAGTTGACAACAAAGCTAGGCTGGGCATATGCTACTGGGTGGCTTCAGGTGGCAGCCACCTTGCGTCCTCTGAGTGCTGGGTGCCATTGAAATTTGATTAAGCAAGTGGGGTTTTCTGGTTTAGCCATGGTTAGGGACTAATTGGGGAAATGTTGTGGTTTTTTCCCCTCCTCTAAAATGCTTAAGCTTCATGGCAATAAGATTAGAATAATTGATAAAGAACATGGGGAAGAATTCCCCCAGCTGCTTGGGTTCTCAGCCAGACTCAGCTACTTGTGAGCTGTGTGCTTTTAGGGAAGTGACCTAAGCCCTTGGAGCCTCTGCTGCTTCAGTGGTCACTGAGATTAATAGGACGTACCTCATAGGATGGTTGTGAGAATGACATGAGGTGCATGTCAGCAAGGAGCACAGTTTGCTGCCATTATTGCTTCAAAGTGTCAGAGTAGGAGGGTCTCTATGGATCACTGATCCAGGGCTTCTTAACAGGTGCTGAGAAGAGTGTGCAGGGAGTCTTCAGGGAGCATAGTGTGTATATATTACTATTTTTTCATGTCAACATTAAACAGCAGAATTCTTGTCTATCATGGTGGAATCCAGGTATTTTAATAAAGGTGAAATGGTGCACTTGGAAACCACTGGTCCCCTACAAACCTTTCATTTTATAGACCCATAGAAGTTAGGTGATGTGCCTAAGGTCAACCAGCCTCAGAGATTAATGTGGGCCACAATACAGCTGTTCTACCACACACACACACACACACACACACACACACACACACACACACACATTGCCATCACTATTGCTCAGAGTTGTACTCATGCCATCTGGAATTTCCTCATCACTTGGGTGGAGACATTCTGTGCCACATATCCATGTCCATATGACCATTATCAAGCTGAAAGAAACCAGACAAGGCTCTGACATTGAGAAGAGGCAAAAGTGATGCTTTAGATGACAAGGAAAGATGTCCTTGCGTGGTGGTGGGGGGTGTCCCTGCACACTGACAGGTCACTTTTGGATCACTCAGGTAGTACTTTCAAACAAGTTAGGCTAATGTGGCCTCCTAACTGCCATCTGCATCCCTGTGGAGTACAAGGTTTTTCATGCATCCTTCATTTCTCTCAACAGCAAATTTTCTATTTTGAAAGTCAACCTGTCAGATTCTCTAAGAGCGCATACAAAGGGACGTGGAGTCCCAAGAGCAGGATGAGGCTTCCAATTGCTCCCTGCCATATGTGTGGAGTATCTCTGAGTTGTTTCTGGCATTGGAGAGGGTGGCACAGAGCCACCTCCATGAATTCCTTTTGTGGAATTTGTTGACCTGGAGGTCAGGGGCAGGGACTGCTGTTTAGGCGTTAGGCTTGCCTCAGAGAATGTGGCACCTTGTGGCGCCACACAGAATATTAAAAGCACATGCCATCTCTAGTACACGACTCCTTTGAAATATTATGACCCAGCCTAGAACCCTGCTCCTGCTTTGGGGATCTAGCTCCTGTGGCTTAGCTGTTTACATTTCTTGCCTGGCTTTAACTGTGGAACACTGATGTTCAACCCTATTTCTTCTCAGACTCTTAACTACCCCACCCCTGTACCATGACTATCTATCTGGACATCTGCCCCAATCTTTGCTTCTGTTACCAGCTCCCTTCTATTCTCTGGATTCTACAGGGTCTGGCTTGGAGGATGGGAGCTGTCTGCTCAAGGCAAAGAGCAAAATTGGAAAAGTTAAGGTCTCTGGGTGGCCACCCAAACCAGAGTCCTAATCCACAGATCCCAAGGATACACTGCTGGTTCTGAAGATGAAGCCAATCCCCAACCTCACCATAGTCAGGCCTCCAATCCCCCAGACATGTCTGTGTTGTGGAAACTGACACACACCAACCACTTCCACACCCTAGGGCAATAGTTTGCCCTGACTCCAGCCAAAGGAACTAAAAAACTTGAAATAGGGAAACAAAAGACAAATATCAACTCTGACTCTAATTTGACTCTTTCCATCCAAAGCAATGTGTCTCTGGTCATACACAATGGTACTCCTAGCATAGCAACAGCAACCAGTTTCAGCCCAAAGGGACCCAAGTTAGAAGTGGCTTTTGAGGGAATGACAGAGTCAGGCCTGTGGAGTCTGATAAAGGTTGATGACTGATAGGAGACCAAGTCAAAGGCAGGACCAACAAATGTTTTTTGTTTTTTAAATATAGCCCATTTTACCCAGTTCTGGTTATTTTCTTAAGATAAATTCTTAGATCCTGATTAAACATGTAACACATGTCCTTCCAGTAATGTCTTCTTGAATACTTACATTATTGAGATCAAATTGTACTTATAGTATTTTATACTGCTTTTAAATTTATTGGCATGTGATAATCATTTTTAATTTTTTTAATTACAGTTGATATTCAATATTATATTATATCAGTTTCAGGTATGCAGCATAGTCGTGAGACATTTATATAATTTATTAAGTGATCCCCTCAATAAGTCTATTAAATATTATCAACTGTATTCCCTATACTATACTTTACATTCCTGTAACAATTTTGCAACTACAAATTATACTTTTCAATCCCTTCACCTTTTACACTCAGTTCCCTAATCCTCCTCCCATCTGGCAACCAGCAGTGTGTTCTATGTAGCTATGAGTCCATTTCCATTTTGTTTGTTTGTTTATTTTGTTCTTTAGTTTCCACATATAAGTGAAATCATACAGTCTTGTTTTTCGCTGACTTAATTTCACTTAGTGTAATACCCTTTATGCCCATCCATGCTGTTGCAGATGGTAAGATTTCCTTCTTTTTTATTGCTGCATAGTATTCCATTATGTAAATGCACCACATCTTTTATCCATTCACCTACTGATGGGCACTTGGGCTATTTACATATTTTGACTATTGTAAATAAAGGTGTTATGTACATAGGGGTGCACATATTCTTTCAAATTAGTGTTTTGGGTTTCCTTGGATATACTGGTATACCCAGAGCTGGAATTGCTGGGTCAAATGGCAGTTCTATTTTTAATTTTTTGAGGAAACTCTATACTGCTTTCCACAGTGGTTGCACCAGTCTGCACTCCCACCACCCTTTTCTCCACATCCTCACTAATATTTGCTAGGACCACCACTGTTTTTTAAGGGATGCCTTCCTGAGCCTTAGGCAGAGGGCCAGGAGAGACACTAGAAAACACAGGCCAGTCTCAGGATAGCTTCTATCAAATCAGGCAGCAGTCTAAGCACTTTGTAGATATTATTTACTTATTTGACCCACCCAACAACCTTATGGTATAGGTACTTTTACATACATAGATGAGAACCTGTAAATTATGCAATTAATCTATAGATTAAAACCCAAGACTCAGAGAGTTTAAACAACTTGCCCAAGGGCACACAGGTAAGACTGTGATTTGAACCCAGACAGTAGGTCTCCCCAGTCTGTCTTCTTTGTCTCGGTGCTAATTTGCCAATGAGAAGGAGCTAAGACTGTTAGGGCATCTTTGCCCTCCACCCATCAGCTGGGCTAAGACTGGACTTCATTCTTTACTGGTAATTAAAGCCATGGCTCTCAACCTGGGTAGATTTAAAACATTGTCAGTGCCTGGACCCTACCTCTGAGAAATTCTGGTTTAATTGGTCTAAGATGAAGTCAAGCCAGCAGGGGGTTTGGAGGATAGAGTGAGGAGCAGTTTTTGTGGAAGCTCCTCAATTTAAAACATACAGCATCTGTCCCATCCTGACATCTAACTATCAGCTGTAGCTCTCCCTCTCCCACCAGTGATGACATCTCTTTTCTCTCTAACCACAGCCAGATTTCCTGAGATCTCCACTCCTCTCCCATTTCCCTCCTTAACCTGCTGTGGTTTGGCCCCTGGGAAGCAGGTCTGGTCTCTGAGTTACCCTCTAAGGTTATCCTCTCAGTATTGCCAGAGAACATTCACTGCTTGGGCTTCAGCCTACTTAAATTCTTGAATGTAGTTGATGACTTCAAACAGTCCTTGCTCCTGGAAACCAGCCTTCTCCCAACACAGTGTATTTTCATTGTTTGCAAATTTCACCTCAGTCATTATTTATTTATTTATTCCTCACCTGAGGACATTTTTCCATTGAGGTTTAGGGAGAGTGGAAGAGAGGGAAAGACAGGGAGAAATATAAGTGTGAGAGAAACACATTGATTAGTTGACTTCTGCACATGCCTTAACCAGGGTCTGGGCCTGGGAGGAGCCCGCAACCGAGGTATGTGCCCTTGACCAGAATCAAACCTGGGAACCTTCAATCTGCAGGCCAACACTCTATCCATTGAGCCAAACTGGCTACTGTTCATCTCAATCTTTTTAGAGGCAATAAGGTGGCTCTTCCAGGGGAGGCTCCCAACTCCTTCCCTCAAGCTGCTTCCCTGTCTCTACAGTTCTGGGGGGTTGGGAGAGGAGAGTAAAGAGCTCCAGCTAGGACTTTTTTCACTCTGTGAACAAGAATACATTATAGCTCTTTTCCAATCAGAAGATGGTCACTAAGACAAGGCACAACCCTTCCTTCTGTGCTCATTTTGTCATTACGATCATGGAGCCTCTCTATAAGGAGCTTCTGGCATATATGACTTGTATTCCAGGTCCTTGTCCTTCTAAACACACAGAAACAAGTTTGATGCCTGGCTGGTGTGGCTCAGCAGTTGAGCATCAACCCAGAAACCAAGAGGTCTTTGGTTCAGTTCCCAGTTAGGGCATATGCTGGAGTTGCAAGCTTGATTCTCAGTGTGGGACGTGCAGGAGGCAGCTGATTGATGATGTTCCTCTCTCATTGATGTTTCTATCTCTCTCTCCCTCATCCTTCTCTCTCTCTCTCTCTCTCTCTCTCTCTCTCTCTCTCTCTCTCTCTCTCTCTCTGTCAATAAAAACACATTAAAAAAGAAAAGAAACAAATTTGAACAAAGTATATCATAAATGCTTTAAAGCCAGCAATCTCATGCTTTGTGCTCTAGGAAATAGGCTTTGCTAGAATCTGCAATATGCCAGTGGGGTTGAGGTTGGAGAAGCAGTGTGGAAGGTCTGTGGGGTTGTCCACCTGATGCCCAGAGAACAGGGGTGGATTTCAAATCTCACTATTCTCAGTGTTGGACCTTGAGAAGTCCTTTTCCTCTCTGAGACTCAGTTTCCTCCCTTGTTGGTAGGATTCATCATCTTCTCTATGGTGAAGATGCTGGGAGATGACCTCTGTGTGCTATAGGCATGATCTCTGCTATAGTAGACACTCACTTGGAGTGCCTGAACTGAATTGCATCCAGCCATAGTGCACTGACTCTATGAGAAAGTGTGTGTGCAAGAGAGACTTGCAAAAAAAGGCCTATCTCTGTGCACGTTTCTCCTATGGGAAGGAAGGGGCCCATGCAGTGACAATAGACCAGGGGCGCTGACTCAGACAGCCAGTTCCTGCTCATTTCCCCTCACTGCAGGACAGAGCTGAGCGGGAGGTCAGCCCTCTGTGGGGCTCTGACTTGGGCCTTTGGCTGAGAACCTTACCCAGAGAAAGATGAGGCCAACTCAGACAGCTCCTCACACTGATCTGCTGTGACAGGACCCACTGGACCTGTGTGGCTGTGGGCAGGTGATAAGGGTGGGGAGAAGAGGGAAAGGAAAGAGGGGAAACTCACTTTTGGAGTCCTGCATCACTTTCCCTGGGCTGGATGGCCCAGGAACAACTTATTGGGGCAACAGAAATGTGACTAATGAGACCAAACTAACCCAGCCAGAGCGCTGGAGAACCTGCTGGGGTACCGAGATCAGAAAGAGTGCGTGAGTGCCCACTGAGCAGCCCAGGGAAGGGGTTCAGAACAGCGTGGAGCCCATCAGCTCCCTGCCCTTAGTGAGGGCCCACCACACACTTAACCCTTGCATGAGGATTTGCTGGATGTGGAGTCTTGACCATCCCCACAGCTAGGATGGAGAGAGCCGAGTCTGTCCCCCTCTTCTGGAGCCGGAGAGGTGAGTGTTCTTTGGGGTAGAAGGGTCACTTGCTAAGCGGAGATGAGAAGGGGAGGCATTGGGGCCTGTTGAGGAGGAGATGTTTTCTGTGCCCAGAGCTCTCCTGAGGCAGCCTGGGCTACCTTGGGGGAAGCTGGTACCCCAGTTCTTGAGGTCTGCAAGGAGGGGCAGGCTGGCCGCTTGGCAGAAGTGTTTTGAAATTAATTCAAAATTAGGGGGCTCTGGGGGAGGAAAGGGGGGATGTGATTACATCCCAACCCTGACAAGCTGAGATTCTGAAGAGATAATAAAAGTGACCGAGAAATTGTAAATGTGGATGTCTCTGTAAGAAATACTGTTTCTCTTATTTTTGATAGACTTATCATGCCTTCTGAGGAATTATCCTGTGGATGGTGGAAAATACTGTGCCAATCTTGTTGTTTACCCACTTCCTGGACTGCTGCTAAAATGCTGGGGTGGTTCTTGTTTTGTTTTGTAATACTAAACCATAGAGGCAGGGAGGAGCTGGGAAAGAGGTGCCTACTGCTGGTCATCTGTCCACACAAGTTGTTATCAAGGTACCAAATGCCTTCTAATCAAAGTTCAAGCCAGATCCACTGGCAATAGAGTGGAATCAAGTTCAGTGTCCCTAACCACACCAGGACCCCTCTCTGCCTTATGTGAAGAGAATAGTGGGGCAGGGGGAGGTGACATTGCAGTTGGATGCCCTGGAAAATGTCCTGGAAGCTACAGTTAAGGATGCAGAGGTAGCTCGTAGGACAGACAGTGAGTCCATGCTGTGTCTCAGGGGTTGTGGTTGGTCCATTGTGGCATGAGTAGACTCAGAATGAGTTCATGAGCTAATGTAGTTTGAAAAGCAGATCAATGGGACTGAGAACTAAATACTGTGGGGACCATGTGCTATTTTGCATAGAGAAGAATCAGAGGACTGTGGCCATTGATCTTTAGGTATTTGAGAGGCTGTCACAGGATGAAGGGAGTAGATTGGGGCTTTAGGGGGGCTCAGGCCGCAGAGCTGGGGCTTATGGACAAGGAAAACTTTCTAACAGACTCGCCGAGGGCTGCCTTGAAAGGGAGTGAGAGGTCTGGGTGTCTGAGCAGGTTGCCTTTCTCACAGTCACAAGGAAAGCCCTTGAGAAGACCAGGGTAAGTGGGAGCTGGCCTTCCTCCTCTGAGGAGGGAGGGAGGGATGAGGTGCCACTGTCACATAGGATGCAGGCTTGGCCCACCCTGCAGTGGACTCCCTTCTTCCACCTTCACAGCTAGCACCCTGGCCTGGCATCCCTATCACTCTCCCTTTGACTGGGCTCCCTGCTCCTGCTCCCCCCCCCCCTCCCAGCCTATTCTCCACTCTTTACCCAGAGCAAGATTTTAAAAAACAGATCTGGTAGCTCAAAATCCTTCAATAGCCACCCACCACTCACTGATGAAAGCCCAGGCTTCTTTCTCTTCTTTACCAACCCCTTTCTACTCTCTAAAAACAGAGCAGAAATGAGATCTTCTCTCACAATAGTACAGCCCTGACTTTTCATAAATCTATGTCCTAGACAACTGAAAAGGGTTATATTTAATCTTCTACCTGGTAGTTTTTAATGAAGGGACTTGCTTTCAGGCACTTGCCTCCTAATGCCACAGGAGACCAGGGCCTTTTCTTTGTTCTCTCCCAGGCCCAAGCTGACCTCACCTTCCAGTGTGATGGTACAGGCTGCTTGGCCTGCCCTCTGTCTAAGTGAAGGAGGTCTCTGTCCCACCACGTGGAGTATGCCCCCTCAGCTTTCTTATCTGCAGATACTTGAAAGATTCCTTATGTGCTCCATAGCTGGATATGTGGGACAGTCGAGTGAGCATAGATCCAGGTGTTGGCCTTGAATCTGGGCTGGGGGAGGAGAGCCAGGAGAGAAGAAAATCTATTTGCAGAGGTCCAGAGAGTGGAGGAGGTGAGAAATAACGCTAAGTATAATGAGAAACCCTGTATGTGAAACTTTGCATATACTGCCTCTTGTGATCCTGACAACAATCTCAGGAAGTGGGTACTATTATTACCCATATCATACTCCAGTGAAGAGACTGGGGCTCAGAGCAGTTCAGTGTCATATACAGCTAGAACATGACAAAACTAGGTTTGAACCCAGGTGCCACCCTCTTTGGGATTTGTGGCAAATCCTAAAGCCAGATTATTTTGCACAGTGCCAGGATGAGTTGGCACTGAGTTTGGAGCAGGTCTGTTGAGCTGGCATCCCTCACTTCTTTGGGTATCTATTGCAAACACTTGAGTCCCTTGCAGGATCTTTCCTCACTGCCCACTACCCAGGCCCTGGCCTACCTTGACCTCTGCTTTTAGCTGAGGAGCCCAGCCAAGAAGGTTGATTTTTGTTGTTATTAATCCTCACCCAAAGATATTTTTCCGTTGCTCTGTAGATGGAGTGGAAGAGAGGGAGAGAAAGACACATCGATGTGAGAGAAACACATTGAATGGCTGCCTCCTGCATGGGGAGGGGCCAAGGATTGAATCTGCAACCCCAGCACATGACCTTGACTGAGAATTGAACCCAAAATCCTTTGGTACGTGGGGCAATGCTCTAACCATTGAACAACATTGACCAGGGTGAAAAGGTTGATTTTTAAAAATATATTTTTATTGATTTTCAGGAGGAAGGGAGGGGGAGAGAGATAGAAACATCAATGATGAGAGAGTATCATTGATCAGCTGCTTCCTACATGCTCCCTACTGGGAATCGAGCCCACAACCCGAGCATGTACCCCCTAACCGGAATCGAACCCGGGACCTTCAAATCCGCAGGTCAATGCTCTATCCACCGAGCCAAACCAGCTAGGGTGGAAGGTTGGTTTTTTTACAGTGCCCCTGTGCTTTCAAGCCTGATGGACTGACTTCTCCCTACCTCTGCTCCCACATTCCATTCTCTTCTGTCTCCCACATAGCAACTACTGGGACCAGTAGCCTCAAACAATAAGCTATACTATTATTTCTCCCCTGGCTGTCTCCTGGACTTCTAACACTAACACTCTCTGTGGCCTTAGACAAATCATATCCCTCCTATAGTTCGTTTCCCAAGCTGTAAAGTGGGAAGGTTGGATACTCTGCAAGGGCCTCGAAGTTCTAAGAGCCAGAGATTCCCAAGATTCTGCCCTCTTCCCCAGCCCACCCTTGTTGCTTTCTCCCCCACAATATGGAGCATGAATGTTGTCACAGTCACTGGTTTAGACCCCTTTACTGAGCCAAAGAAAGGATATCTACATAGAAGTGACTGCTCCTGAGCCAATGAACCAAACAGTATAGGTAATAACAACCATAATTGTAAGGCACTTTGTTTACCAACGGCTTTCATAGTTAGCGGGGTTGTAGGGAGAACTTTAAGGTGATCTTAATGGTACATGGTACAACTTTAAAGAACATTTAATTACATGTTGAGAAAATGATCCTGGCTTCCTTCTCCTTCCAGCTTTCTGATCACTTCAAGGAGAAAGTCTCAGCATGGTGCTATTCTTCAGCTTCTATAATGCTTGCTAATCTTTTGAAACAGAGCAGGCCTCAGGCTCAAAGACATTGGCAGACAACAATATCTACTTAGAATTTAATTACTCTGTTCTGTTGCCATTGTATTTATTTTTATAGTTACTTTCTATTTCTACTCCTTTTGTGTTGTTGTTGTTGCCATATAAAATTTAATTTAAAATAAATTAATTTCATTTCAAGAAAAAGATTAAATGAATAGTAAGTAGAACCAGTGGGGCCCAGATATGGCAAAACTCATCGAAGTGGTATCAAAATGGCTGAAGCTTGGGCAACACTGGAATGTGACTTTGGTTTAGCATCAAGTTCCTCAGTGTGGCCTATAATGCTCTACGGTCTGCCACCCTAGTGTTCTGGGCTTCACTGTCCCTTCCCTCCCTCTCACACCCCACACCCTTTCAGGTCTGCCAGCTTTTAAGCATGCTGTACTTTCTGTCTGGAATGTCTTCCTCACATTCCTAGCCCACCAAACAAACCCCAATTTATTCTTTAAGTGTCAATTTAAATGGCCTCTCCTCTAGGAAGCTTTCCTTCAGCTAAATGTGAAGTTCATACAGTCTTTCCCACTGCTATAATTATTTGCTTATAATCCTGTACCTTCCACACTATTAGTTTCAAATGGATTTGCTAGGAAAAATGAGAGAGAGAGAGAGAGAGAGAGAGAGAGAGAGAGAGAGAGAGAGAGAGAGAGAGAGAGAGAGAGAGAGAGATGAGAGAGAGAAACGAGAGAGAGAGAATGAAACTGCAAGTAAGGCCTGTGCACAGTGAGTAGGGCTCTGGGGAATATAGCAGTTCCTGGGATCATTTGGAATGGAGGCTTCCCAGATGCTGACTCAGAGCCTACACAGGCCACAAAGCCAGCCTGAGGATTGCCTCTGGAAGGTTGTTGCAGGTCACATGTAGGAAGTTTACTGGGATTCCTTTGAGATCAACACCTGAGGTCTAAGGGAAAGAGGCAGGACTGGTTTAAGGAGGAAGTTGGGCTGTGGCACCATCCTAATGATAGACTCAGCTGACCCATGAGAAGCTCTGGAGCTGGGTTGGCTCTTCACAGTTGTTCTGAGTTACGATGAGGGGACCAGACATTGGTGCCCCACATGGACTAGTCATTAAATGCAGGCTGCCCCCAGGGAGCACTCATATAAAAAATTTATTTAACTCATTGATGAAGAAATGAACATAGTGGTAAAGCTGTTTTTTTAAAAAATATATATATGAGAGTCTGGCACTTCCTTAAAGAGTTAAACATAGAATTACCATATGATCCTGTAATTCCACTTTTGTGTATAGACCCAAAAGAAGTGAAAACAGGTACTTGAACAGATGCTGGTACCCAAATGTTCATAGCAGCAGTCCTCACAATAGCCAAAAGATTGAAACAACCCAAATGTCCATCAGCAGATGAATTAATAAACAAAACGTGGTGTATCCATGCAATGGAATATAATTCAGTTATAAAAGGGAGTGAACTTCTGATACATGTTACAACACAGATGAACTGAACCTTCGAAACATGTTAAGTGAAAGAAGCCAGTCACAAAAGAATAAATAGTGTATGATTCCATTTACATAAATTATTTAGAGTAAGCAAATTTATAGGGACAGAAATTAGACTGGAAGTTATCAAGGGCTAGAAGGAGGGGGGGAATGGGTAATTACTTAATGTTTCTGTTTGAATTTACAAAAAAATTTCAATTTTTTTGTAAATGGATAGTGGAGATGGTGTACAACAATGTGAAAATAATTCCATTAAATTGTATACTTAAAATGATTAAAATGTCAGAGAAACCAAGATGGCAGCATAGGTAAACACCTAAGCTTTTGCCCAGCACAACAATTTCGAGAATACAACTAAAGGACAAAATGGACACTGTCCAGAACCATGGGAAGGCTGGCTGACTGGAAGATCTGAAACTAGAGGGACATAGAAGTGCACACTGATAATCAGAGCCTCTGCAAAGCCCAAGTAAGGTGGGAGACTCGTGCGCGCCAGAGGACGGGGTGTCTGAATGCCTGGCAGGGGAGCTCCAGCGGAAAGAAAACAAAAACTCCAGGTTGTGCTGACCCCATTTCGGTTTGCACTCAAAATCTGGGGAAAACAGGCCCTTAAGGGGAGAGTCTGGATTGCAGGCGGAATCCAAGGGGAAGAGCAAAAGGCAGATAGCCAGAGGCATGTGTGCGAGTGTGCACAGAGAGGATGAACGGGGCCTTTGGTAGTGTCTGGCAGGAGAAAGGAGCTCTGGCCAGAGGTGGAGCTCCAGGGGTGTGCACAAGTGCTCATTGTGAGGACGATCTGTTGACTGTGTGGCTGGTGTCTGGCGGAAGGGAAAAGGAGTTCCGACTGCACTGAACCCAGGTGCCAGGCAAAAATCTGAGATTTCAGATTCATTGGAGATTGGACAGTCTGGTGGCAGGTGAAACTCGAGGGCACCTTTCTCACAGAGGTGCTTGGGGTGATTGCCTGTGGATGCTAGGACCTGGTAACCTTGTGGGCCGGGGCTGACTGGAAGCCAAGAATGTCGGCTCCACCCTGAAACTCTTCCCCACCCAGAAATTCTGCCCCATCCAAGCTGAGCACAGAGACTTTGGCAAGTTTGCAAGTCCTGGCACATAAGGCTGTCTCCTAGAGTAGACAAAGCTGATCCTCACAGCCAGTTGGCCTGGAGGTCAATTCTTCCCAGTAATATCAACAACAAACAACTTATCTGCAACAAGGCTGTACACACAGTCCACAAAGGGGTGCACCAAGAGTGCACATCTCAGGTAACAGGGGAGGCCGAGACACCTAGCACACAAAGCTACCCTACCAACTCAGAGAAGCAGTGAAAATGGGGAGAGAAAGAAACAGATCTCAAATGAAAGAAATGGAGGAAAACAAACGACTGGATATAGAGTTCAAAACCACGGTTATAAGGTATTTCAAGAGGCTCCTAAAAAAGGCCGATAAGCTTAGCGAGAACCTTGAGGATATGAGCGAGACCCTCAAGGATATGAAAAAGGACCAACTAGAGGGGAGGAACCAAGATGGCAGCATAGGTAAACACCTATTGTGCTGCCACGCGCAACAATACCAAAACTACAACATAACAACAAGACAAACATCATCCAGAATCACCGGAAAGCTGGCCAAGTGAAAATTCCACAAATAAAAGTAAAGGTGGGACACAGAGACTCAGAAGAGCAGCGGAGTGCAGCCTTGAATATACACCCGGAGAGAGGTTCGGAGCCGTGGGGTGCGTGTGGGCTGTAGGGCTGGCAGCAGCAATCCCAGCTGGATTTCTCTAACGGGGAGGGCAGAGACGCCCCAATGCACAGATTCCCCAGTGCCAGGCAAGGTCTGAGGTCCGGGGTACGCACCCTAAAAGCCAGGCATAGGAGAGGCCTCCAAGTTTGAGGGGAGTGCACCCGCTGAAGGCCGGGTGTCGCAGAGATCTCCAAGTCTGAGAAGAATCCGGGTTGCTTGGAAAAGCAGTTTGCTCACTTAAAGTGTGCGACCACACAGACCTGTGACTTGCTCCCTGGCGACTTGCCCTCTGGTTCAGGAGACCACCGGACTGCTTTGTTTTACAACCCTGGGCGAGACTTTGGGTGAGCAGACTCACTTGGGGAGAGGCCGAGTTGTCTGGCAAGGGGTAGAGAGTAGCAGCTTTCTCTTGGAGGTGCCTGCAACCATTACCACTCAACAGAGACCCGCGCACCGCATAGGACGTAGCTGACGCTGATGCTGCCTGCTCAGCTCAGAGACTCCGCCCATCAAACCTGAACATACTTTCCCTGCACAGCCAATTGGCCTGGAGGTCAAACCCTCCTAGGGCTAACAATAACAAGCTAGGCTTAAATTCAAAAATACTGTACAACCCATAAAGGATTGCAGTAAGAGTACCCACCTCAGGTAACTGGGGAGGCTGAGCCACTGTCCCTTAGAGGACATCTACCACATAAAGCAGCAACCATGCAGAGACATGGAAAGAAATCAGGTGTGAAAGAAATGGAGGAAAAAAGATGACTAGACGTAGAATTCAAAACCACAGTTATAAGGCTTTTCAAGAGGCTCCTAGAACAGGCCGATGAACTTAATGAGAACTACGAGGAAATGAACAAGACCAATGAGGAAATGGACAAGACTTACGAGGAAATGAATGAGACCTACAAGGAAATGAATGAGACTTACAAGGAAATGAATGAGACCTACAAGGAAATGAACAAGACCTACGAGGATATGAACGAAACCCTCAAGGATATGAAAAAGAACCAACTAGAAATCAAGAATACACTGACTGAAATAAAAAATATTACACAAAGACCTAAAAGCAGTCCAGGGGGCTACAAGAACCAAGTCAAAGATTTGAAATACAAAGAAGCAAAATCCACTCAGCTTGAAAAGCAAGAAACAAAAAGAATCCAGATAATTGAAGATAGTGTAAGGGGCCTCTGGGACTACCTGAAGCATACCAACATCCGAATTATGGGGGTGCCAGAAAAAGAGAGAGAGCAAGTTAATGAAAACCTACTTGAAGAAATAGTGACTGAAAACTTCCCCCACCTGGTGAAAGAAACTGACTTAAAAGCCCAAGAAGTACACAGAACCCCAAAATATAGGAATCTAAAGACAACCACACCAAGACACATCATAATTAAAATGCCAAGAACAAAAGATAAAGAGAGAATATTAAAAGCAGCAATAGAAAAAATGTTAGTTACCTATAAAGGAGCACCCATACGATTGTCAGCAGATTTCTCAACAGAAACGATGCAGGCCAGACGGGAGTGGCAAGAAATATTCAAAGTAATGAATAGCAAAAATCTACAACCAAGATTACTCTATCCAGCAAAGCTATCATTCAGAATTGAAGATCAGATAAAGTGCTTCTCAGATAAGAAAAAGCTAAAGGAGTTCACCACCACCAAACCAATATTTATGAAATGCTGAAAGATATTCTTGAAGAAGAGGAAGAAGAAAAAGGTAAAAATATAAATTTTGAACAACAAATACACATCTATCAACAAATGAATATAAAAATCAAGTGAATTAATAATCTGATGAACAGGATAAACTGGTGAATATATCAGAATCATGGCCATAGAGAGGGAATGGACTGACAATTATTGGGGAGTAAAGGTGTGTGGGAATTACAGCAAGAGACTGGACAAAAATCTTGCAACAATGGGAGAGGACAGTGGGGAGGGGGAGGTGAGGGCGGAGAGTGGTATGGGTACAGGGTGGAGGGGAGCTATAGGGGGATAAAAAAGGGGGAACAATGTAATTAATAAACTGAACAATAAAGATTTAGAAAAAGAAAAAGGACCAACTAGAAACTAAACATACACTGACTGAAATAAAAAATATTTTACAGAATCCCAACAGCAGACTAGAGGAACGCAAGAATCAAGTCAAAGATTTGAAATACCAAGAGGCCAAAAGTACTCAACCGGAAAAGAAAAAAGAATCCAAAAATTTGAGGATAGTGTAAGAAGCCTCTGGGACAACTTCAAACGTACCAACATCAGAATTATGGGGGTGCCAGAAGAAGAGAGAGAGCAAGATACTGAAAACCTATTTGAAGAAATAATGACTGAAAACTTCCCCACCTGGTGAAAGAAATAGACTTACAAGTCCAGGAAGCGCACAGAATCTCAAGCAAAAGGAATCCAAAGAGGACCACACATCATAATTAAAATGCCAAGAGCAAAGGACAAAGAGACAATATTAAAAGCAGCAAGAGAAAAACACTTAATTACCTACAGGGGAGCACCCATACACTTGTCTGCTGATTTCTCAACAGAAACTATGCAGGCCAAATGGGAGTGGCAAGAAATTTTCAAAGTGATGAATAGCAAGAACCTACAACCAAGATTACTCTACCCAGCAAAGCTATCATTCAGAATTGAAGGTTAAATAAAGAGCTTCACAGATAAGAAGAAGCTAAAGGAGTTCATCAACGCCAAACCAGTATTATATGAAACGCTGAAAGGTATTCTTTAAGAAGAAGAAAAAGGAGAAAAAGGTAGCTGCTTCAAACTAGAGCATGGATGGAACTGGAGAACATTATGCTAAGTGAAATAAGCCAGTCAAAGAAAGATAAATATCACATGAACTCACTCATTTATGGAGTATAATGAACAACATAAACTAATGAACAAAAAAAGACTCAGAGACAGAAAAGCATTGACTGTCAAACCTCAGAGGGATGGTAGGGGAGGGTTGGGGTAAGGGGAAGAGATCAACCAAAGGACTTTTATGCACGCATATATGCCTAATCAATGGACATGGATACCAGGGGGGTGAGGGCATAAGTGGTGATGGGGGAGAGGGGGATTGGAAGGGGTAATGGGTGATGAGGACTCATATGTAATACCTTAATTAATAAAGAAATTTAAATTTTAAAATGTCACATTTTATTATATATATATATATATATATATATATATATATATATATATATAATTTTACCACAGTAAGAAATAATAAAAAAGGGACAGAGAAAAAAAGAGATGAGAGATTTTGAAAAATGCTGGAATAAGATTTTTTTTTAAAGTTAGAAACATAACTAACTGGTTGGCTCTAGAGAATAATAAAACTGTAACTTTAAAAATATATATATTTTATTGATTTTTTACAGAGCAGAAGGGAGAGGGATAGAATGTCAGAAACATCGATGAGAGAGAAACATCGATCAGCTGCCTCTTGCACGCCCCCCACTGGGGATGTGTCCGCAGCCAAGTTACATGCCTTGCCGGAATTGAACCCGTGACCCTTCAGTCCGCAGTCCGATGCTCTATCCACTGAGCCAAACCGGTCTCGGCAAAACTGTAACTTTTGATGCTATCTTTCCTACTGTACAAAAATAATTTTTATTTCTAACAGAAAAAGAAATCATTTGCAATTTATCTATCTTCTACAAGGTTATTTTTAACTTTATAGTGGGCCTTAATGAATTGTGAATAATAGTCAAGCAACCACATGGGTGATGCTCTCATATATTCTTGAAAAGGCATTCTGTAATCTTTTTTGCCGTGTCAAGTTTTAGATATTGTTTCATAACACACGATAAACCACAATTCTCATATGGACCTCCATGAAAGAACCTTAACTTTAGTTTCAAGATTGACTCTCATGTGGCATTAACATATTGGGGTATCTTCTGTATGGCACCTAACCAGTGGTAGTTCCGGATCACTTGTCAAGCCTGCTTCAGTCTATACTGCACATCACCACCACAATGATCTTTCAAAGCACCATTTTCATTGTGTTCCTGCCACACATCGAATTGAAATGACTCCGGTCTAGCCCACATTTCCCCAACTGGCTCAAGGAACCTCTGGAATCTAGCTTGGTTAGAGATTTGGAAAGCTTTCAAGTCTCATTGCCCTCAGTCCCAGACAGGTTGGTCTCTCCTAACTCCTTGTTGTTTCAGACCTTTGCTCAGACAGAGACTCTGTAGTCCTGGCCCATCTTTTATACTAATAGGCCTATGGTGGTATTTCCCAAAGTTCAATTATCCATGTACCACTGTCACAAAATTTTTTATCTGTACTATTTTCTAATTAAAAAAAATTCTACTCCCTTTTAAAAGTTTCTCTTGCCTGAAACTATAGGTTTGATATGCCATTTTTTAAAAAGAAAATTTATCTGTATACCACTTCAAATAATGTTTATTTCATACTTGTTATGTTCTAATTGTTTAATGTCTTTGGCTTGACTTGAGGATGGCAAGTTCCTACTATGGTTTTGATGTCTCACCAGCGCTGAGCTAAGCACTTGGCAGGTCCCCACCACACACCCTTTGGTTGGTTGAGTGTCCTGTCTTTGGCAGAACACTGATGGCTTTCTCTTATCCTTTAAGCATGCACAGAAATGTTGAAAGTGCATTCCCTGGTGTCTAGGGACTTATATTCTGGCTGGGGGAACAAAAACAGGTGTTCTA
The DNA here is from genome assembly GCA_027563665.1 of Antrozous pallidus. Taxonomy (NCBI): domain Eukaryota; kingdom Metazoa; phylum Chordata; class Mammalia; order Chiroptera; family Vespertilionidae; genus Antrozous; species Antrozous pallidus. The sequence goes on along the minus strand of CM050509.1, from coordinate 88,701,952 downwards.
GGCAAGTCCAGCAGACCTATCTCCCTCTTGGCCACTTCCTACTGTAAACTGAAGGTCATTGGTGCCAATTCAACACCAACAGGAACCCCCAATTTAGGGTGCAGCGAAGAAGGAAATTTCAGTGCAAACAGTTCAATTGTGATAAAGCCCAGCTGTGAGTTTTGGTGTTTCAGCTGAGCCATGGAAGGGCAGTCTTCAGTCTTTGGTGCAAAGGGAAAGTGTACTCTGAGAGTGAGAGCCACAGAGGAACTGGCTTATATGGACAGAAGTCCTCCCCACCCCTGATCCCTGATTCTATCCTCATGCATACAAGGACTCCAAATCCTTGCAGTTTGATTGGTTCAAAAGGCACTGTCCTGATTGGTCAGAGTAGAGTTGCTCTGATTGGTAGGAGCTGTGCAGCTCCAAATGTCTGGGGAAAGTCTCAGTCCTATTGGTTGGACTAGGACTCCCGGGACTTTTTTATAAGGGCTGGCTCAGATGGTAGCAACACAGTGCAGGCAGGAAGTTCAGTCTTCTCCCTGTAGTGCAGTTTGTGTGAAAGGTCCCTGTGTAGTAATGGCTGCTAGGCTCTGTGTGTGTGTATTTTTATTGTTTGTTTTTTAATTTGAGCCAAGTTAGGCACCATGAGCCCTTCTTAGCAGCCATCTTCTTTCTCAAGGTCCACACTACTATGCTACCTTGAATAAGAAGCCTCCCTACCCCTCAGGTTCCTTATCAATGAAATGAAAATAATAATGATACCTATGTTGCCTACTTCATAGAATGGATGAGAGGGTACAATGAAGAGAGCTGTGTAAATGCTTTGTAAACAAGAAAATTGTATCCATATTTTAGTTAAATGATTCCATAAAGATTAAATAACAATACAAAGTGACCAAATAAAGAATGTCGCAAGGCACTTTTCCAAGTCCAGATGAGTCATTGTGATATTCACTTATTAATGGGTGGAAGGATTCCAGAAGTATTACTTAGATGGGTCATGAAGCATGAGCATAAGTTCAATAAAGGGTGAGGGAAGGGGTGGCATATCTAGATGTGGAGCATCGGGGGGGGAGTGACTCCAATAAAGGAAAAAAGATGGACACCAGCTTAGGGCTGTTGAGGAGCTCAATTGGACTGCCCAGAAGAAAGTATGAAGAGGCAGTGTGAGAAATGGCCAGGTGAGGCCTCTGGTGCTAGACTGAAGTCATATCTAGTGCCAGATATGGGAAGTCATCCACAGCTCTTAAACTGAACTGGGTGTGAGGAAAGCAAACTTTAGAATGCAGATTGGAGTTCTTGTTCTCTTCATAATTTATTTACCACTTAAGTGTTTTAAATTAAATACAGACTCACTAAACAAAAATATTCAAAAACTAGAGGCCCAGTGCATGAAATTTGTGCATGGGGGTTGTCCCTCAGCCTGGCCTGTACCTTCTCCAATCTGGGACCCCTCTCGCAATCTGGGACTGCTGGCTCCTAACCGCTCACCTGCTTGCCTGATCACCCCTAACCACTCTACATGCCAGCCTGATCACCCCATTACCACTGCTCTGCCAGCCTGATTGATGTCTAACTGCTCCCCTGCCAGCCCAATTGCCCCAACTGCCCCAACTGCCTCCCCTGCTGGCCTGGTCACCCCCAACTGCCCTCCCCTGCTAGGCTGATCTCGCCCCCAACTGCCCACCCCTGCAGTCCTGGTCACCACCAACTTCCCTCCTCTGTAGGCTTGGTAACCTCTAACTGTGCTCCCTTGCCAACCTGGTCATACCCAACTGCCCTCCCCTGTAGGCCTGGTCACCCCCAACTGCCCTCCCCTGTTGGCCATCTTGTGGCTTCCATCTTGTGATGATGTAAAGGCACAAGGACCACCTAGGCTTTTATTAGTATAGAATATTTAGAGTAAATAATGAAAGTCCACCTTTAACCCCCCTTCCGCTTCTACAGCCCTCCCCAATTTCAGTATATTTCAAAGACTGTACACTGTGACTCATTCCAGATCTTTTCCTATGAATATGCCTATGTGCGTGTGCATATCTTTTTATATAAATGGTTCCATTATACAGTTTGTACAGAACCTCGATTTTTTTAAACTATATATGTCTATGGAAACTTTTCTATGCTAAAATAAATCCTTTTGAATGGCTGTATAGCATTCCTCAGTAAGAATATACTACAATTCATTTAAAGAATCCCCTATTGATGAAGATTTTTGCAATTAAGTTTATGTTTTACTTGATGTGTTTAAATATATGCACATAGCAAAAGAAATTTATTTATTTTTTAAATAAATCTTTATTGTTCAGATTATTACAGGTGTCCCTCTTTTTTTCCTCCATAGCTCCCCTCCACCAGATACCCCACCTCACCCATGCCCTTACCCCCACCACTGTCTTCATCCATAGGTGTAAGATTTTTGTCCAATCTCTTCCCACACCCCTCACACCCTCTTTCCTCTGAGAATTGTCAGTCCACTCCCTTTCTACATACCAGATTCTATTATATTCATCAGTCTATTCTGTTCATCAGATTTTTCATTCACTTAATTTTTAGATTTACTTGTTGGTAGGTATGTATTTGTTGTCATTTTGTTGTTCATAGTTTTTATCTTTCCCTTTACTTCTTCCTCCTCTTCTTAAATAATACCCTTCAGCGTTTCATATAATCCTGGTTTGGTGGTGATGAACTCCTTTAGCTTTTTCTTATCTGTGAAGCTCCTTATCTGACCTTCAATTTTGAATGATAGCCTTGCTGGGTAGAGTAATTTTGGTTGTAGGTTCTTGCTGTTCATCGCTTTCAATATTTCTTGCCACTCCCATCTGGCCTGCATAGTTTCTGTTGAGAAATCAGCTGACAGCTGTATGGGTACTCCCTTATAGGTAACCAAGTGTTTTTCTCTTGCTGCTTTCAAGAGTCTCTCTTTGTCTTTTGCCCTTGGCATTTTAATTATGATGTGTCTTGGTGAGGTTCTTTTTTGCTTTCTCTTGTTTAGGGTTCTGTGTGCTTCCTGGACTTGTAAGTCTATTTCTTTCACCAGGTAGGGAAAGTTTTCTATCATTATTTTTTCTAATAGGTTTTCAATATTTTGCTCTCTCTCTTCTACTGGCACCCCCAATAATTCGGATATTGGTATGCATAAAGTTGACCCAGAGGCTTCTTACACTATATTCATATTTTTGGATTCATTTTTCTTTTTTTTCTGGTTGGGTGTTTTTTTGTCTCCTCATATTTCAGATCTTGGGTTTGATTCTTGGAGTCCTTTGATCTACCATTGAATTTCTTTATATTCTTTATTTCAGACAGTGTATGCTTAATTTTTGACTGGTCCTTTTCCATTTTCTTGGCATTTTCATTAAGGTCCTTGAAGGTCTCACTAAGCTCCTCAGAGGCCTCATCAAGTTTCTTGGAGGGTTGTAGAAGATTCTTTTTTTTTTTTTCTTGCTATTGTCATTTTTTCACTTGACCATCTAAAGGAAAAGAGGTCAGTGCCTCTGACTAAATAGTCAGGTATTGCATGTATTAAAAATTATTGTACCACACTGGCTGAAAATCTCTGGCACAGGACAACCTTAGGTGATACCAGTGTGTTCTGCACACAGCAGCTTACTTTTTTTTTTAATTTTTTTATTCTTTTTTTTATTGTTCAGTTTATTAATTACATTGTTTCCCCTTTTTTATCCCCCTATATCTTCCCTCCCCCCTGTACCTATCCCACCCTCCGCCCTCACCTCCCCCTCACCAATGTCCTCTCCCATTGTTGCAAGATTTTTGTCCAATCTCTTGCTGCACTTCCCACAACCCTTTTCTCCCCAAGAATTGTCAGTCCATTCCCTCTCTATGTCCATGTTTCTGTTATAGTCACCTGTTTATCTTGTTCATCAGCCTATCAGTTCACTTGATTTTTATGATCATTTGTTGATAGATGTGTATTTGTTGTTCATAATTTATATTTTTACCTTTTTCTTCTTCCTCTTCTTAAAGAATATCTTTCAGCATTTCATATAATACTGGTTTGGTGGTGATGAACTCCTTTAGCTTTTTCTTACCTGCGAAGCACTTTATCTGATCCTCGATTCTGAATGATAGCTTTGCTGGATAGAGTAATCTTGGTTGTAGATTCTTGCTCTTCATTATTTTGAATATTTCTTGCCACTCGCGTCTGGCCTGCATCGTTTCTGTTGAGAAATCCGCTGACAATCATATGGGTGCTCCCCTGTAGGTAACCAACTGTTTTTCTCTTGCTGCTTTTAATATTCTCTCTTTATCTTTTGCTCTTGGCATTTTAATTATGATATGTCTTGGTGTGGTCCTCTTTAGATTCCTATATTTTGGGGTTCTGTGTACTTCTTGGGCTTTTAAGTCAGTTTCTTTCACCAGGTGGGGAAAGTTTTCAGTCACTATTTCTTCAAGTAGGTTTTCATTAACTTGCTCTCTCTCTTTTTCTGGCACCCCAATAATTCGGATGTTGGCATGCTTGAGGTTGTCCCAGAGGCCCCTTACGCTATCTTCAATTATCTGAATTCTTTTTGTTTCTTGCTTTTCCAGCTGAGTGGATTTTGGTTCTTTGTATTTCAAATCTTTGACTTGGTTCTTGTGGCCCTCTGGACTGCTTTTAGGACTTTGTGTAATATTTTTTATTTCAGTCTGTGTATGCTTGATTTCTAGTTGGTCCTTTTTTTTTATCTGTGAGGGTCTGGTTCGTATCCTCAGAGGTCTTGTTCATTTCCCTGAGGGTCTCATTCATTTGTTTGTAAGTATCATTCATCTCTTTGTAATTCTCATTCATTTGCTGGTTGGTCTTGTTTATTTCCTGGTAATTCTCATTAATTTGATCGGCCTTTTGTAGGAGCCTCTTGAAAAGCCTTATAACCGTGGTTTTGAACTCAATGTCTTGTCGTCTTTTCTCCTCCATTTCTTTCACACCTGATTTCTTTCCATATCTCTGCATGGTGGTTGCTTTATGTGGTGGATATCCTCAAAGGAACAGTGGCTCAGTCTCCCCGGTTACCTGAGGTGGGTACTCTTACTGCAATCCTTTATGGGTTGTATTCAGTGTTTTTGAATTTAAACCCAGGTTTTTGTTGTTAGCCCTAGGAGGGTTTGACCTCCAGGCCAATTGGCTGTGAAGGGAGACTGTGTTCAAATTGGATGGGCGGAGTCTCTGGGCTGCGTGCAGCGGCAGCGGTGGCAGCGGCAGCTGGGTCCTATGCGGTGCTCGCGCGCGGGTCTCTGTTGGATGGGGATGGCTGCAGACTCCTCCAAGAAAAAGCCGCTAGTCTCTTCCCCTTACCAGACAACTCTGCCTTTCCCCAAATGTGCCTGCACACCAAAAGTCCAGCCCAGGGCTGTAAAATAAATGGTTTCCGGAACCAAGTTTCCAGGGGGCAAGTCGCGGGTTTGCGCACCGCGCCCCGCTTCCAGGGTGCGTCCCCCAGACCTCGGACCGCGCCCAGTTCCGGGTAATCTGTGCAGGGGGGCCTCTCCTACCCTGGATCTCGGACCTCGCCCGGCTCGGGAAATCTGGGCAGTGAGACGCCTCCGCCCTTCCTCGTGGGCGAAATCCTGCTGGTCCCTGCTCCAGCCCCATCCCGCGCGCACGTGACCAGAGCGGCTCCTAACCTCTTTCTGTCTGAAAGATTGCGCTCCCGCCGGTCCTGAGTCTGTGTCCCACCTTTGCTCCTATTAGTGGAGTTTACATTCAGCCAGCTTTCTGGCGATTCTGGGTGCTTGTCTGTTCTGCTGTTATGTTGTAGTTCTTAAATAGTTGCGCGGGGCAGAACAATAGGTGTTTGCTTATGCCGCCATCTTGGTGTTCTCCTTAGAAGATTCTTGAGTAACCTTATAAATGTGGTCCTGAACTCTATGTCCAGTAAACTGCTTTTTCCCATTTCTTTAATGCATGACAAGTTTCTTTGTCTCTGCAGTTTGCTGCTTTTCTATGCTGATGGAGTGGAAGAGTTACTGTACTGGAGACATGCCTATGGGGCAAGACTTACTTCAGTGGTACTTTGGTGCTCACCGAGTCTGCCTCTTGAATGTGTCACTTATGGATGTGAGTACTTGAATTCTGGTGTCTTCTCACACTGACCTCTAGACACACTAGCTTCTGGATCTCAATGGGGTGCATGCAGGTCAGCTACTGTCTGAGGCAACCCAGTAGGAGCTGCATCGAGGTCTGCAGATTTATCCTGGTCTGACCAGAGCTGCAGTTTAGGTTAAGCGGAGATAGTGCAGGCCATTTACATGCAAATGCTGCTGTCCACAGCTCTGACAGGTTTGCAGATTGTGTGGGGCAGGTTCTCAGGAAGTCACTTTGCTAGGGCATGGCAAACAGCAATGGCTGCCAGTCAGCCATCTCTGTGTCTCTGTTTCTGCATCCCCGCGTCCCACACCCCAGCACAGTGAACAGTGATTGCTGCGGGCACCTCTGCAAGGGAGCCACCACCCCCTTTCTGACTCGATGGCAGACCATCCAGCTTCTCCCCATAAGAGTCTGGGTCCCCAGTGTCTCCCCAGAAACTGGAGTTCAGAGTAATCAGAAGCTTGTTTCCCTTTGGGTTGAAAAAAGCAGCGCCCAGTCGCCTGCTGCCAGCCCAGTTTGCATGCCTCCGTACCTCAGCTTTTCAGCACTTGTGCACATCTCAATGCTCTTTTCTCTTTCCTTCTAGTTGCAGAACTTCCACTCAGCCAGCTTTCCCATGGTTCTGTGTGATAGACATTTTGTCTTTTAGCTGCAGTTTTGAAATTGTATGAGGCAGCAGTTTAGGTGTTTATGCCACCATTTGGCTTCCCGGCAAAAGAATATAACAGTGTAAAAGAATATTTACTGAAAAAAGCAATCCTCCTGCTTTTTTCAGTAAATATGGTTCAGAAGTGCAAGCCCAGGCTTTGTGAAGCAAAGCTTTTGTTTGGGCTGGGTTCACAGAGACTGAGAGTTGGCCTCTTACAGATTGCGAGAGCAAGGGTGTGCTTCAGTTTCCTTGGATGACAGGGAATGAGTGTCAGCATTCATGCATAAGTGAAGGAGAGGAATCCATCTCTGGCAGCTCTTCACAACTGAGGAATGGTCAAGACCAACAAAATGTGTGCCACTGCTGCCACTCAACTTCTCTCTATTACAGCCTTTCACGCTGTTCCCCACAGCCTTGCTTTGCCCATTTCATATGGCTGGTGTTTATTGCCATCTCCCTGGGCATCTCCTGGCTTCTGGGCCTCCTACTGCAGGTATTCCTCCATATGTATATGCCATATTGCAGTCCCCAGCAAAGGACTTTCTTTGGGTCAGTTGGTCACTCTGCAGTCTGGAACATCCCTGTCTTCATTGCAGAGCACTTGTAGACCACTGGGCTCTTTCAGACCCAACTGGAAGATGGCTACCCTAGACTCAGGCACAGGCTCCCTAGTCCATTCAGTTTTGACCAAAGACCAATACAGAGTGGCCATTCAGCAAAATATTTGTTGAATGAATCAAGAGTAATCCAGACTCAAGGAATCACTTCTGTCCACTTCATTCAGAAAGGGTTTATGGTGAGGCAGGCACACAGAACATTGTAGGAGTTCTCTCTAATATGTTAAGCTTAAAGCAAAACTTAGTGAATTAATTACTTGGCTTCCTGATATACTTCTGTCTCTAAATGTAGAGGTGCAGCATGTAATATGGAGAAGAATGCAGGCCTTATCACCATACAGACATGAGTTCTAATCCTGACTACCACTAATTCTGCAGCTTTGGGAAGGTTCCTTGACGTCTCCATGTCCTCACCAATAAAATGAGCCTTATATGATTTACTTCGCAGTGTTGTTGGGAAAATTAGTTTAGACAAAGAATGCAAAGTGTCCAGTGCAGTGCCTAGTATATGCAGGTGTTCAAGAGATATTATCTATTGTGATTATTAAAGTAAATTTTTAAGTTATTTAAAAATATATATGTATTTAATTTAAACCTAGTTTTATCAATTAAGCTCCCAGTAAGTGAATTTATGAAGTCAAACACTGCCAGGTACCACAATTGTGTCTTATTGATGCTCATTACCAAAGGAAAAAGCCTTTCTTTCTTTTCTTTCTGCTGGTCATTTAACTTTGAGACAAGGCAAACCATATCATCAATTTGTTAACATTCCTTTCAAATACCTATGATTTGTCTCCTTCTGAAAGTTCCACAACTTGAGTTCTAATTTAGCCCTGGACTATTTCCCCATTTTATTGGAATTGAGTGCCAATAAAGGCATCTTCCCTGCAGATGTGGGATTCTGGCCAGGTTCCCATGGGCAGTAGTGAGGGTATATCAACCTAATGTATAGGCAGCTACAAGTCACCACTTGGTAACTGGCCCTTTCCTGTGAGCAATGTTTTTTTCAGCCCAGGAGTCAAGGCAGTAGGTAAAAATACTTTGTTTAATACTGCTTTTTTCCAAAGTCCAAAGTATCCACCAGGGTAGGGTGGGTGTCCCACAGGTTATTCATCTGACTTTGTCTCCATTGATGGATGTGGAGAATGTTCTCAGTTTCACCCTATTACTAACAGTGGAGCAACAAGTATTCCTGTACAATTCTTTTTTAAGATATATTTTTATTGATTATAAGAGAGAGAAAAGGGAGAGGGAGAGAGAAACATCCTATATAATAAAAGCCTAACATGCAAATCAATCAAAGAGCAGAACAACCAGTGGAACAACTGGTCACTATGATGTGCACTGAACACAAGGGGGCAGATGCTTAATGCAGGAGCTGCACCCTGGTGATCAGTATGCTCCCACAGGGGGACCATCGCTCAGCCAGAATCCAGGCTCACAGCTGGCAAGTGCAGAGGCAGTGACAGGAGCCTCTCTTGCCTCCACAGCCAGCAGGTAATTAGGAGCTAAGGATCCAGATTGTGAGAATCCCTTACTGCGAGATAGATCCTGGACTGCAAGAGGTGCAGGCTGAGCTGAGGTGTATGGATTTCATGCACCAGGCCTCTAGTCAATAATGAGAGAGAATCATTGATTGGCTGCTTTCTGCATGACCCACACTGGGGATCGAGCCCACAACCCAGGCATGTGCCCTGACAGGCAACTGAACCAGTAAACCATGCCAGCTGGCCCTGTTCATATTCTGTGTGTGCATATATGAATAGTGTAGCTTTATGGAAGTACAGTTGCTGGATAAAATAGTGTATGAATTGTGACTTTGGATGAATACCAGAATTTGCCCTCAAAAAAGGCTTAAAATTTACACTTCATCTTCTACCTCAACTATTGCACTCTGAGGTACATATCTTAGAGAAATTCTTATACTGGTGAACCATGAATGTTCTTGACAATACTGTTCATAAAAGCAAAAAAGTTGAGAAGCAAAAGTAGAATAGAGAAATCATCATAGAGTCAAATAATAGAATACAACATAGCAAGAAAATATATGAATCACAGCTACTTGCATCAACATGAATATTTCTCACAAACCTAATGTTGAGCAAATGCAGGATAGATACAGTTCAAGATGATTTATACAAAGTTTAAGAACATGAAAAATAATACTATATATTGCATGTTGTTTATGAGCATAGGCATAGTACATTTAAAAACATGTATTCGAATTATGGGCACCCAATTCAAGAGAATGGCTACTCCTATGGGGGAGGGGATTGAGACTGGGGAGGTACACAAGGGTCTTTGACTGAACCTATAAAATCTTATTTCTTTCAGAAAAAAAAAAGGTTCTGGAGCAAATATGAGAAATTTGTTTCTAGCTCTTTTCTTTATGCTTGAAATAGTTCATCATATAAAAAGAAGAAAGAAAAGCAGGGCAGATATTCCTGCTGCTCCTTTTTTGCAGATGAGGACACTGATAACCTCTATGGGAAGAGACATCACACTCCAATTCACTAAGAACCCCCTTGTCTCTCAGACTCCAGTATAAATCCTTGGAGTGGATTGCTTGGGTAACATTATGATTCTTGGCTTCTAGGCTGGAGAAGATGACAGCCAAATTTTTGCTATTGTCACTTTAATTCTGGAACCTTCCTGCCCATGTAGGGGTTCTGGGTATACTCTACTGGAGTGTGATCAGTGCTTGGAGCAAATAGTAGATTCAGTCCTGGATTTGGAAACAGTCTTTACCTTGAGCCTACCATTGTGACACAGGTGCAGTGAAGCAACAGCACTGTAATGTTCTTTCTGGAACTGAAATTTTACAGCAATGTCTCCTGCAAGCAGCACTGCCCTTATTAGGTGACACAATAGGGCTATCAGGCCTTATCAGCATCCCTTGGTCTAAAACTGAAACTAGGAGTGGTAGGAAGGGCTGTCCTCAGCGCTTGGCCCTTTTACCATGGCCTCTATTGCCATGGTTCTCAAGCATGTATGCTTATTGTTTCTTTCAACCATTCATGGCACCCATCAGCAAGCAGGACCTAGAATCTCCTTGAGGCAGACCAGGGAGAAATTGGTTAATAGAAAAGATAAGAGAAAGTAGGGAAGTAATTAAACAAACACAAATAATGGATGAGAAGAATCTGGTATATGAGGCCTCCAAAACAGCTTTGTGTGCGTGGTGTTTTTTTTTGTGTGTGTGTGTGTTTTTTAAGAAGCTTCCTGAGATGTGATGGACTATGTAGCTGGATCTAGCTGTCATGTATTATGATACAGAAATTCTATACCCTGGATTTTCTAGAAAAGTCCCAGTTGCGAGTATTTGCTTCTGTTTGTCACATCAAGAATCTTGATTTGAGCCGAAACTGGTTTGGCTCAGTGGATAGAGCATTGGCCTTTGGACTGAAAGGTCCTGGGTTCGATTCCAGTCAAGGGCATGTACCGTGGTTGCGGGCACATCCGTAGTAGGAGATGTGCAAGAGGCAGCTGATTGATGTTTCTCTCTCATTGATGTCTCTGACTTTCTATCCCTCTCCCTTTCTCTCTGTAAAAAATCAATAAAATATATTTTTAAAAAAGAATCTTGATTTGATATTTAGGAAATGTCACTGTAGTTATAATAGCTCTCTAAGTCATCCAGGAAAGGCTGATTTAAAATTTACTCTGCTCACACTGGTTATCCGAGAATTCCCACATTGCCTGTCCTTGGGCCCCAAAGGTCTGAGCAAAGTGGCCCCTCAGACAGCCAAGAAACATGCAAGTGTCTCTAGATGGGATGCCCCGCCACAGTGGGGTATAGCTCTCCACAGGTGTGTAGCTAAAAAGGCATAGATTTTGACACTACAGACTTGAGTTTCAATATACTTTGCACTAACTGTCAACTTGGGCAATGCTCCCCTCACACATTTTCTCACCTATTAAGTGAGAACAATAATATCTATGACACATGGTTATTTGGAGCATTAAAAATATGTTTATGTTTAAAGCTTTCACAAATATTAGTTGTTAAAATTCATTCCTTCATTCAACAAAGGCCAGTCCTGGATCTACAGAGGTAAGCAAAACAGACAAGGTCCAGGTAGCATGGGGTTTCAGCCCAAGGGGATCAGCAGCCATTAGCCAAAGTCTCACCCATCTGAGGTCCATGCAGGGGAGAGACATGGAAGAGCTGCTCCTTTTAAAAGCTAATTCTGGCTGTTGTGTAGAGTGAGAAGACAAGAGAGGGATGGGGGAGCCACTCAGGAGGCGTCTGCCAGCAATGATAGCTTGGGCTAGGGTGGTGGCGGTGCCAGGGAGAAATGGTCAGATTCTGGATCATTTTGGAGATAGAAGCAATGGAATTTGATGATGAAGTGAAGGTTGAGAGTGAGGAAGAGGCCAGGAGGTATTTTACCTAACTGTATTCCCAGAACATGGGCCACTAGAGCTACAAAAAAATGGCCCCAAGGCTGCTGAGGGATACTGTGTAGAGGCTGTTTCTCCCCCTCTCCCTTCTGTGAGCAGGGCGGTTCTGGTCCTTGAGTCTAGACATCAGTTCACTAGACTTTCTTTTAAATAAGAGTCTTTAAATTTTTTGCTTTTGTACAAATAAAAAAGCCAAATATATGGCATTCTGGCTTAGTTTTCATTAACATAGGATGTTGAAAAACTTCTTCAATCTAGTTGATCTCCTCGGGGATCAATGTAAATATTCTTTAAATTGGATTCCTTTCCAACCTGTGGCTCAGTATTTTTTGTTGTTGTTGTTGTTGTTGTTGTTCTGAGACACTGGAAGACAAGAGGGGCTTCAAAGGGGAGGGAAAGTGGGAAGGGCCAAAAGACTAGGTTCAGTTCCATAACAATATTTAACCACACTTTATAGTTCACAAAGGAATCTCACACCAATTATTTGTAGTCATATTTTGTAAACTCAGGACCAGAGCTGTATCCTGGCTCCCAGTCCTGTGTTGTTGCTACTTATTTTGATTCCAGATCCTGAATTTGTGTGTGTGTGTGTGTGTGTGTGTGTGTGTGTGTGTGTGTGTGTGTAGGGGAGAGGTGGAGCAGGTCTCTCCATGAAAAACGAAAAAGGTCCAATAGACAGTCAAGGTCTTCCTTTATTGCAGCAATTTATTCCGTTTGCATTGAGAATGATTGTTTAAAAAAATGGGTATTTTCCCACATCACTTGTTCCCCATACATTCAACAGGTCTTTCATTCCTCAATCCTTGCAGGCCCACCCTTCAGAAGCTATTATCTGCTTGACAATTGGTTGAGACTCTTGTCTTTTTCCCCCTGTCAATTAAACTCTAATGATGGAGGGCCCCATCTGCTCTGGAGCAAACAAATCTTTTGTTATACCTGTTTCCCAGAAAACAGAGAGCTTTTTTTTTTCCTTTCTCCAATTTCTATAGAGGTCTTTTCAAAACACTTGACCCTCTTAGTGATTTTTAACTGCAGACGGCAAATTAAAATGGTTTCCCAAACTGGGACCAAGCCTTTTCTTCAAAGCCCATTGCTTTTATCCTGCCTCCACCCATTCTGAACTAGAAAAGAAAAAAAAATCACACACATTTTTTTAACTGGTTATTTTTCTCTTTCTAAGCTGTCTTATCTTAACGTGAATGTGGCAAACTTGCTAGGGAGAAATGGCAGGGTGTATTTCTGCTTGGTAGGTTTTTCTCTCCACAGTAGATAGATCTGGCATGGTCATCTCAAATCATGGTATATGTACTTGAGCATTAATATAGCGTAGTGCCTTCCTTTCCAAGGGAAGACACAGATAGAAAAAGATGCCGAGCCTCAGATTCAAGCTGAACAAGGAGCCAACACAAGTGGAATGGTTCTCCATTCACGGATCCTCCTGGATTTTGAAGGTGAGAGGAAAGAGAAGGTGAAGAAATAAGAGGGCAGAAAGGGAAGAATAAGAAAGAGGAATGTGAGAGGGATGTTTTCAAGTAGAAATGAAGCAATGAAAAAATAATAGAAACTGAACTGTTATTGAAAAAATGTTTTATACTACTACTAGAGGTCCAGTGCACAAAATTTGTGCACAGGTAGGTGGGGGTTGTCCCTCGGCCCAGCCTGCACCCCCTCTAACCTGGGACCCCTTGAGGGATGTCCGACTGCCCTTTTAGGGTAGGATCAGGCCTAAATGGGCAGTCTGACATCCTTCTCAGTTGGCTCCAAACGGCTTGCCTGCCTGCCTCCCTGATTGCCCCTAACCACTTCTGCCTGCCAGCCTGATCACCCCCTAACCATGCCAGTCTAATTGATGTCTAACTGCTTCCCTGCCAGCCTGTTTGCCCCCAACTTCCGTCCTCTGCCAGCCTGGTCACTCCTAACTGCCCTCCCCTGCAGGCTTTATTGCCCCCAACTGCCCTCCCTTGCAGGCCTGGAACCTCCTACTGTCCTCCCCTGCCGGCCATCTTGTGGTGGCCATCTTGTGTCCACCTGGGGCAGGATCTTTGACAACATGGGGGCAGCACTCTTGTGTGTTGGAGTGATGGTCAATCTGCGTATTACTCTTTTATTAGATAGGATAGAGGCCTGGTGCATGGGTGGGGACCAGCTGGTTTGCCCTGAAGGATGTCCTGGATCAGGGTTGGGGTTCCCTTGGAACATGGGGCAGCCTGGACAAAGGGCCTGTGGTGGCTTGCGTGCTAGCCACACCCCCAGCAACCCAAGTGGAAACCCTGGGATCTGTGATTAATTTATGTTCTACAATTGAAACTTTGTAGCCTAGGTGGAGGAACCAATATGGCGGCATAGGTAAACAGCTATCTTGCTGCCCCACACAACAATTTCAAAACTACAACTTAATGACAGAACAAACATCATCCAGAATCACCAGAAAGCTAGCTGAGTGAAAATTCCACAAATAAAAGTAAAGATAGGACACTGTGACTTAGAGGAGCAGCAGAGGGCAGCGTTGAAGATACACGCGGAGTCAGAGGTTTGGAGGTGTGCACGCACGCCAGCGGATAGGGTGGGCGGCTGCAAACTCTGCTGGTTTCCTCGAATGGGGAGGGAAAGAAAGGCGTCCCACTGCACTGATTCCCCAGTTCCAGGCGAGGTCCAGGGAACACACACTCATACAGGGTGAAAGTGGACAGTAAGGAAGTGCTCTGAAACCCGGGTGCGGTGGAGGTCCACAAGCTTGTGGAGAGAGCGAGTGGACTTGGGAGCAGCGGAGGTGCGGGAGCGCACAGAGAGGACTCGTGACTTTCTCTCCCGTTTAGGAGACCACCGGACTGCATTGTTTTGCAACCCTGGGTGAAACTTTGGGTGTGCAGACTCATTTGGGGAGAGGCTGAGTTGTCTGGCAGCAGGTGGAGCTCAGTGGCAGCTTTCTCTCAGAGGTGCATGCAGCCATTATCACCAGGCACAGAGACCCAGGTGCCGCATAGGGCAGAACTGACACTGCCTACTCAGCCCAGAGACTCCGCCCATTCAATCTGAGCACAGCTGACCCTCACAGCCAATTGGCCTGGAGGTTAACACCTCCAAGTGTTAACAACAATAATCTAGGCTTAACTTCAACAATACTGTACAACCCATAAAGGGCTGCAGTAAGATTATCCATCTTAGGTAACTGGGGAGGCTGAGCCACTGTCCCTTAGAAGATATCTATCACACAAAGCTAATCGACCAACTCAGGAAAGCAGCCACAATGCAGAGAAATGGAAAGAAATCAGATGTGAAAGAAATGGAGGGAAAAAGACAACTGGACATAGAGTTCAAAACCACAATAATAAGGTTTTTCAAGAGGCTTCTAGAAAAGGCCGATGAACTTAATGAGACCTTTGAGGAAATGAACAAGACCTACGAGGAAATGAATGAGACCTACAAGGATATGAAAAAGGACCAACTAGAAATTAAGCACACACTGACTGAAATAAGAAATATTACACAAAGACCTAAAAGCAGTGCAGAGGACCACAAGAACCAAGTCAAAGGTTTGAAATACAAAGAGGCAAAATCCACTCAGCTGGAAAAGCAAGAAGCAAAAAAAAAAATCCAAAAAATTGAAGATAGTGTAAGGGGCCTCTGAGACAACCTCAAGCATACCAATATCCGAATTATAGGAGTGCCAGACAAAGAGAGAGAGCAAGACAATGAAAACCTATTTGAATAAATAGTGACTGAAAACTTCCCCCACCTGGTGAAAGAAACTGACTTAAAAGCCCAAGAAGTACACAGAACCCCAAAATATAGGAATCTAAAGAGGACCACACAAAGGTAGATCATAATTAAAATGCCAAGAGCAAAAGACAATGAGAGAATATTAAAAGCAGCAAGAGAAAAACAGTTAGTTACCTATAAGGGAGCATGCATATGATTGTCAGCAGATTTCTCAACAGAAACTATGCAGGCCAGACGGGAGTGGCAAGAAATATTCAAAGTGATGAATAGCAAGAATCTACAACCAAGATTACTCTATCCAGCAAAGCTATCATTCAGAATTGAAGGTCAGATAAAGTGCTTTGCAGATAAGAAAAAGCTAAAGGAGTTCATCACCGCCAAACCAATATTATATGAAATGCTGAAAGATATTCTTTAAGAAGAGGAAGAAGAAAAAGATACAAGTGTAAATTACGAACAACAAATACATATCTATCAACAAATGAATCTAAAAATCAAGTGAATTAAAAATCTGATGAACAGGATAAACTGGTGAATATAACAGAATCATGCGCATAGAGAGGGAATGGACTGACAATTCTTGGGGAGAAAACGGGTATGGGAGGTGCAGCAAGAGACTGGACCAAAATCATGCACCTATGGCAGAGGACAGTTGGGGGGAGATGAGGGTGGAGGGTTGGATGGGTTCCGGGTGGAGGGGAGCTATAGGGGGGAAAAGGGGGAACAATGTAATTAATAAGCTGAATAATAAAAACTAAAATAAAAAATATATAATTAGATTTTTTAAAAAGAAACTTTGTAGCCTGGAGTGGAGCCAAGTCTTCTCCTTGCTCAGTGGTGACAGCCATTTCTGTTTGAAACTTTGTAGCCTAGAATGGAGGCCTAAGCTAGGTCTGCAGATGTTTGGCTTCTTCCATCACCCCGGCAACCCTAGCCTCTTCTCTCTCCAGCTCTGTGGCTGCCGCCATTTCTGTTGGCATTATGTATCTTCCATAATTGAAACTTTGTAGCACTGAGTGGAGGCCTAGGCTGGCAACGGCAGGTGGAAAGCTTGGCTTCCTGCGTTGCCAGGGAAACCCAAGCCTCCCTCCTGCTCTCAGTGGCCACATCCATCTTGGTTATGGTTTATTTGCATAATTTGCTCCTGATTGGCTAGTAGGCATGGCTGGTGGGCATGGCTTGATTGCAGGTATGGTCCAATTTGCATATTACTCTTTAATTAGATAGATATAAACTATTACAATAAATTATATCCCTGTGTGTAAAACATAAATGTAAGTAATAGTTTTACTATTATAAAAATAAAACATATGTGGTTAAAACTTCAAATATTACTGCCCTAGGCAGTGTGGCTCTGCACCAGAAGTTGACGGATTCCATCCCTGGTCAGAGGGCCTGCAGGAGATAGCCAAATGATGTTTCTCTCTCTCTCTCTCTCTCTCTCTCTCCTTTTGTTCCTCTCTCTAGGACCAATTTAAAAAGACAAATAATACTGAATGGTTTAAAGTAAAGAGTACTGGTCAGAGTTCTTCCCTCGCCCTCTCAATGCCCTCCACACACACCCCAGAAGCCATCTATGGAAGCAGTTACTTGTGTGTTCTTGTAGAGTTGTTCCCTGTACATATAAACCTTGTGCTTTCTGTATGCACAAATGGGATAATACTGTACATACTGGCCCTTTCCTTGTCATTTTTCCCCCACAAACTCAACAGTACCTCTCTGACGTTTTCCCATTTCTATGCATAGAAATCTACTTCATTCTTCTTAGTGGCTGCCCATTACATGGATGTCCTGTGGTATGTGGAACCACCCCTGCTGATGGACATTTAAGTAAAATTGAAAGTCCAGCATAGCACTATCCAATATAAATAGAAATGGAATGTAAGTCACAAATGTCACCTATGGAATAAGGAGAGCCCCGAGTGCTCAGGAGGCGGTTATCTGGGGCCTGCCACAGCTTCCCCTTTCTTTGTCTCCAGAGGTGCCTCTATTCACAGCCTCATTGAACTTATCATTGTATTCAAGACCAGTTTGCCCGTTTCCTTTTTTCAAAACCAGAGTGATGTGGCAATGTGACTGGGGTGGGGTGGGGGCAAGGCCTGGGGAGGGTGTGGTGGGTGGAACCCACATCATGGCTTGCTCAACTATGAGATCTTAACCCAGTGTCCCCAGAACTTCTGTGGTCCCTGGCAGCAGTAGTGACAGCCATGGCAACACTACCTAGAGACTGGAATGGTGAGCTGGGGCACAATTACATACTGCGAGGGAATTCAAATTGGGGCTTGAGGTTGGGGATTGGTACTTGAATGGGTGCTGGCAATGCAGGGGAGGCAGGTGGCTGGCTGGTGAGTACTTGGGCCTTGGAAGCAAGCTTTGGTCTGGTCTGAGACAGGTCAGGTTTGGGAAGCATTCGGACCCCACAGCAGGCTTGAGGGTTTTCCCAGGTAGAATTGTGATTATCCCCTGCAGGGCAGAATGCTGTCCTATGCCTACTGCAAGCCTTCTTTCCAACCAGCCTTACCCCAACCTACTCCTCACTCACTGGCCAGCTACAAGTACCAAGGCTCATGCTGTGGGGTGGGCCAAAGGCTCAGAGTGGACTAAGGTGCAAAAGAAATTTCTTCCTGTGGCAGCCTTTGAAAGTCAGATTATTATTTTTTGCAATAAGTGATTAGCTAATCCCTTTCATCAAAATACACAATATTAACAGAAATAGCACCCCTCCACCAATATGGCCACATGCATTTCCTGGAACAGGGTGGCCTGGGAAATTAATCCTCATCTGTGGACATGTTCATTGATTTTAGGGAGGGAGGGAGGAAGGGAGAGGAGAGAGAGAGAGAGATTGGTTGCCTCCTACACACACCCTAACCAGGGATCAAACCTGCAACCTGGGTATGTGCCCTGACCTGGAATTGAACCTGCAACCTTTGGTTGTATCTATCAATGCTCCAACCAACTGAGTCTCCAGACCAGGACAAGGGACCCGGCATTTTTAGGAGACTAGACTGGTACATGGAAAGCAAAAGAATTGAGAAGCAGGATGACTCATGAGAGCTCCTACCCGGAAATGATTTACCCACACAAGTGCAATAGGAGTTGGCACCTTCTCGTGACCTGAATCAGTGTGTCCACTCCCTAGCTCAAGTTATAAGACAGAGTTGGTCAAGGACGGGCCTTTCATCCCAGAGACATAGCAGCAAGGGTCCTAGGCCACCAGGCACTTGGAGAGAACTGAAAGCAGTTGCCTTTCGGCTTTTCTCTCACTAGTGACAGCTGTCAAGCCCAGTTCCTCTTGACCCAGCAAAGACCCATGCCTGACAAAGCTCCAGTTTAGAGCCAATAGCCATCCATGGTGGCTACAATGGTGGAGGAAGGGGGGACTCTCACCTTCTTATATATCTGTTACTCAATCCCAGCTGTAGCTGTAAAGGTCATTGGGAATTCAGGCCCAAGAAGCATGAGAGAAGTTAAGAGAAATATCCATTGACTGGGCATGCCTCATATACGGACACCTCAGGCCAACAAGGACAATTCAGGCACTGGACAGACATTTATAAAGTGCCCATTTATTGTTTCCCACGAAGGGCCTGATTGATTGTCATTTTGGGTAGGATCATTCTTTATTGTATAGGACTCTCCCCTGCATTGCATGACATGTAGCATCTGGTGGCAAGATAAGGGTAGAGTGCACCCTCTAAGCCTTCCCAGTTCCATGTGGCATTTTGGAAGTGACTTCTTCAACTAGACACTTCATAACTTCGTTTTTTGGCCTGATAGCCATGAGTCTATTGCCTTCATAATTTGAAGGTAATCTTGGCTGGGCCAGCAGAAACATGTAAAGTCACACAGAGAGGGCCCAGGCCCTGAGGAGAGAGAAGTCATGGAATACATTCCTTAGCAGTTGCCCAAATTGGATTTGTGGCCCTGGCAGGCAGTGAGCCATGCTGTTCAGGGCCCTGAGCCTTGGGCAGCCTGTGCCACAGAGCCCACGTGGAGAATGGGGCCAACTTGGCCCAGCACCCAAGTACAAGTTTCCCAGCATCGGCCAGGAAGGGAGGAGGAACAAGGAATCTGTTCAGGGAACTGCCAGTCTCCAATCTGAGCTACAGGAGACTCCTCATAGCACAGCCACGCTTGACCAGGAGTCCATTTACTTGGATGGGGAAAAAATTACAAATTTATCTTCACTAATCTCTAGTTGAAATTTCATCTTTCATTCCATTGTGAATGTAGGCAGCACAGCATGGTAGTGTTAGTGGCCCCATGTGACCTTGTCTCTGGTAGGAACCACGAGGATTTTGACATCTTACATTTTAAAATTCATAATTACTTCAAAAGTATGGGAATTACCAGACCTGCCACTAGATGATGGTACTTAATGTGATAATACTGAAACATATATTACTCTATCATAAATTTTTAAAAGACATATATTAATAACTATCTTTAAATATAATTGACTTGCTTTGCAATCTTATGTATCTTATTTTATACTTATAGAAACATTCCATTAAGAGGCCCATAGTTATCATTAAATTCCCAAAGGAGTCCAAGACATAAATATGTTAAGAACTCCTGGATCAGGTAGTTGGCAGGAAGTCAAGTTGATTGGAGTCAATAGGGAAGGCCTGAAATGCAGTGACAAGCAGCATGGACTTGTGCTTCGTAGGTACTGATGGGATGCTAAAGGTTTCCAAGCAGGAGGCTGCTCAAGATAATGCTGAGGTTTCCAGACTACAATTCCAGAAATGGTTGTGGCATTAATAGAAATACATAGAGAAGTCAGGAAGAAAGGATGATTAAAGTAGTGAGAGAAGGTTCTGTTTTAAATATATTAAATTTGGCTCAGTGGCTGAACATCAACCCACAAGGTCACAGTTCCATTCCCGGTTAGGGCACATGCGTGGGTTGTGGGCTTGATCCCCAGTGTGGAGGTGTGCAGGAAGTAGCCAATCAATGATTCCCTCGCATTGTTGATGTTTCTTTCTCTCCCTCTCCCTTCTTCTCTCTAAAATAAATAAAAACTTTTTTTAAAGGACATAGAGGTGAAATTGTCCAACCAGCTCTGGGAAATGCAAGTGGGCAGACTGGGAGAGTGGCAATGGCAAAAGGAAAGATTTGGGGTCATTCTTTCAGATGATCATGGAAACATTTAGGGAAGTGGTCGGCAAACTCATTGGTCAATAGAGCCAAATATCAACAGAACGACAATTGAAATTTCTTTTGAAACCCAAATTTTTTAAACTTAAACTTCTTCTAATGCCACTTCTTCAAAATAGACTCGTCCAGGCCGTGGTATTTTGTGAAAGAGTCACACTCAAGGGGGCAAAGAGCCGCATGAGCTCAAGAGCCGCAGTTTGCCGACCAAGGATTTAGGGTAATTGCAGTCATCTAGGGAGAAAGGGCAGTGAGAGTAAGGGGCTGAGGCAAGAGGCTGTCATAATTTGGCTCCTTCAGGAAACAGATATAAGATATATGAATGCAGGTTTATTGGGGACTGCCTTCTAGAAAAGCACTTGTGATGGAGTAAGGCAGGCAGGATTGGTCAAAGGCAGTTGAGCTGCAATACAGTAGCACTGGAGACCTCAGCTGATCCCATGGGACCTCTGAGCTGGGATGGCCCTTCAGGTGGTTCCAACTGAGGCCGGGTGGCTGGGTCTTTCTTCCTTAGTCAACCTGCCCTCCATCTATTGACTAGTTCTTAGATGCAGGCTGCCCACCCACCCCCAGAGAAAGTGCATTACCTCGGAGAGGGCCTCCACTATCAGCCATCAGCAATATAACTGGAAGCTGGGAAATAAGAGTGCCTTGGTCCTGAATGGGGTGTTGGGCAGCATAAGGTCTGCCGCCCAGCTCTGCAAAAGGTGCAACTGTCTATATCCCTGCAGACCTCTGAGCAAGTCCCACCCAGCATCCCACAACTAGTTACAGGACTCCTGGGGACAGGGACCCAGGGCCTAAAAGGTATTTGAGTTTAAGCTGGGTAGGATGGGGTGGGGAGAGTTGGAGAGAGCAGAGCCATTGCCATTCTCTGCACTTTGTTTTCAAGAGTTTACCAAACTAAGCAAGCAACCGCTGCAGAAACAGGCTCTGTGGCCTCTGCATCCCTCCCTTCCTCCGGTGCGACCCACATCTCAAAGAGGGAATATTACCACAATTGAGATTAGAGCCCTGCTCACAAGGCCTGCAGGCTGCCCAGGAAATGATACTGTTAGAGATGCAAGTAAAGGAGATTGGGCTTAATTTTGCAAGAGAAAAATATATAAAGATGGCTTCTGATTTTGACTTTCATGTCCCTACACGAGTACACACACACACACACACACACGCACGCACGCACGCACACACACACACGCACACACACACACCACAACAAATTAAATAGCAATTTAACCAATTAGGCATAAACTCTCCCCAAACTTTGAAATTTAGAGGGGCTGTAGGAAACTTGAATCCAGAAAATCTGTTCATTCATTTCACAAATAGTTTGCAAAATGATAGACTGAAAGACCAAGTGTGGCCTGAAAACCAGTTTTTTGTTGTTGTTGTCCTACATAGTTTAAAAACCCCACACATTTTAAGTTCGTTGCTAGTTCACTTTTTTCATTCATTTTCTTTTTTTTAATTTAATATTTTTTTATTTTTCAGATTATTACAATTGTTCCTCTTTTTTCCCCCCATAGCTTCCCTCCATCTGGTTCCCACCCCACCTCTGCCCTTACCTCACCCCCCCTTACTGTCTTCATCCATTGGTATACGATTTTTGTCCAGTATCTTCCTGCACCCCCACACAGCCTTTGTAGTTAAGTCTTGATTGTTGTTGGTATCACTGGGAGGAATTGACCTCCAGGCCAATTGACTGTGAGGATCCGCTGTGTCTATAATGGATGAACTGCTGTGCTGGAGACACCTTTTGGGGGGCAGGACTTGATTCAGTGGGGCTTTGGTGCTCAATGACTCTGCCTCTTGAATGTGTCACTTATGGATGTGAGTAGTTGCAATCTGGTGTCATCTCACACTGACTACTAGGTACAGTGGCTTCTGGATCTCCAGTGGCGTGCAGGTCAGCTACTTTCTGAGGCCACCCAGCAGTTACTACAGCGAGGTCAGCAGATTTCTCCTGGTCTTACCAGAGCTACAATTTAGGTTAAGCTGCAGGCCATTTATATGCAAATTCCACTGCGCATAGCTCGGGTGGGTTTGTAAATTGGGCAGGGCAGGGTCTCAGGGAGTCACTAGGGCATGGCAAACAGCGATGACTGCCAGTCAGCCATCTCTGCATCTCCATGTTTCTGTATCCCTGTGTCCTGCACCTCAGCACAGTAAACAATGATTCCTGTGCACAGCTCTGCAAGAAAGCCATCCTCACTTTCTGACCCGATGGCAGACAGTCCAGCTTCTTCCTGTAGGGGTCTGGGACCCCAGAATCTCACTGGAAACTGGAGTTCAGAGTAATGGGGAGCTGTGTCTCCCTTCAGGTTGAAGAAACAGTACACCCAGTTGCCAACCGCCAGCCCAATTCACGCATTGGCATACCTCAGCTTTTCTGTGCTTGTGCAAGTCTCAATGCTCTTTTCTCTTTCTTTCTAGTTGTAGAACTTCTACTCAGCCAGCTTTCCTGTGGTTCTGGATGATAGATGTTTTGTCTTTTAGTTGTAGTTTTGGTGTGGTTGTAAGAGGCAACACATACAGGTGTATACCTATGCTGCCATTTGGTTTCTTGCTAGTTCACTTTTTAAAATAAATCAAGATCTGACCACAAAGGACCCATCAGCTAAAACTAAGGGGTGCTTCCTTCTTGTGGGTGTGCATGCAACTTCCCAGTTCACCTCAGGTCCCACTTAGCCTGTTTCTCTCCCTAATCTAGGCCCTTTCATGTCAAAATTTGTGTTCATGAATGCCCTACTCAGAGAAGCTAGATGATGTTATGGCCCTGTTCACAAGGCTGTCTCCTCTGCCCTCTACTGTTGACCAGTTAATATGGTAGTTGTACTCAACAACCAAGACCTGGATGCCCATGTGCACTAACAGATAGAAAAGATAGAGTCCTGAGGTAAGGAGCCACAGATATTGTCAAGAGAATTTGGGAAAGCTATAATTTACAGAGATTCCAGGAGGGCAGGTAGCCTTCTGTTGGGTAAGAAAAAGGGCAGGGTGGGGGAAAACACTTGTCTACACAAAGAAATAATAGGTCCTGGAGAATGGTGCTTCTAAAGGAAGTGGCATGTGAAAAGTGGAGAGGAATGGAGACCAGATGGAGGAGGACTTGTCAGCCAGGTTTGATGAACTGATATTTTATCCTGGAGTTTTTGATGCAGATGTGTGAGATGATCTGACTTGTGTGACTAGAAGTTGACTCTGGTGGCCTCCTGGAAGGCAAGATCTGAGGCAGGAAGTTCTTATAATTGTTCAGGTGAGAAGTGATAAGGCTTTGATTTGGGGAGGTACCAGTGAGTGGAGGAAGAAAGGAGTTCAAGGGGGCTTTAGGAAGGCAGATTGATAGGTCCTGGTGATTCCTCAAAGTGGGAGGGAACAACTACACACTGGTGAACTCTGTGATCTGGGCCACAGTTGTAGCTGCCCTTTGTTCAGGGTGCTGTGATGTTTGCACTTGCTCATCCATTAACACACTCCAATCTTAAAGCCAAGGACAGCCAACTTACTGTCTATCCACAAGGCAACTGGTTCCTTGAAGAACTTCCAAACTTCCCTCCTTACACCCTGGCACAGTATACCCACCCTGACATTAGCCATAAGGACAACAAGGATCCAACGCATGGAGCCTTGTTGTCCCAAGGCTCACTACATGCCAGAAAGAGGGGTTTTCCCACAGAATCACTCACTGGATCATCAAAGTACCCGGTGAAATTAATACTGCTCTTACACCTTTTTACAGATGAAGACACTGAAGAGCATGGATGCAATATGACTCTCCCCATCACATAGCTAATCAGTGACAAAGCAAGACTTTGACCTTATGCCATCTGCTCCAGAACCCATGTTTTGCTGGCCTTGCAGGCCAGGAGAGTGGTCTCAGGCCAGCACAGCTAAGTGCGCCAGCCTAGGAACATGTGCAACCTCACGATGCTCCAGTGAGCACGCAGGCTGGGATGCTCCCAGATGTCAGCTAGGCTTTCAGATTCTGAGAATTGGGGAAGATGCAGGCCAAGTGGGGAAGAGGCCAACACTGAGCCCAGGTGGCCAGCATTGCAGTCAGGTCACAGCAGACCCTGTCTCCTCCCCAAACCATTTACCCTCCAATAGTTTTGTATTGCACTAGCAATCAAATCCAAATTCCTGGCTGCCACCTGCAAGAACCTGAAGTAATCTGACTCCCAGCACAGCTTTTCCATAGCTTTGCTTACAGGACTTCCTCTCACTATCCCCCAGAGCTGCTGGTTCCTTTCAGTCATTCTTTCCCACCCCAGAGCCTTTGCATTTGCCATTCCCTTTGCCAGGCATGCTTCCCATCCCCACCCCTTGCATGAATGATTCATTCTCATTATTCAGGTCTCCTCTGTTTCCATGCAGAGTCTATAAGTGCAGGGACCGTGCCTTCCATGGTCACCACAATACCTTCCAATGCCTGTGTGTCCAGTACACAGAGAGGACCAACATTTAATAAGTATTTGTTTAATGAATGAACTAATTTTTGACACTGTGTGTCAGATACTTGGTAAATATTCAATTATCAAAACATCACTATGAGTTAAGTATGATTTTTTAATCCTATTTTGTAGATGAGGAAAATGAGGCACAAAAAGATGAAGTGACCTGCCCAAGATCACAGGGCTTAGGAAGAGAAAGAGTTGAAATTTGACTTATGCTTGAAAGTGTGCATTCAGACAGTATCTTAATTGGGAAGGTCCAGGGCTCTGCTCTCCCATGGCTTCCTGTGCTTCCTCAGGAAGGAATTGAAGCAGCCCTGGTGGCCTCTCAGCTAGGGTTTTTAACTTTTTCATTCTGTTTATAAACTAGTTGTCCCACTTTTTTCACTCTTGTTTATTAAAAACCCTACAGATTTAGAGAAGTAGCTTAGAAAGCAGAGTTCCTATTCAGTGAGAAGGTTATCCCATCCCGGTTACAGATGCAGTTGAAACCTGTAACACTGACCATCCCTGGAGGATGTCAGGAACAGAGAGACCAAATGCCCCCTTCTGAAGTCCTGGTGTATTTTCTCCACCAACTTCTTGCTACTTGGAGTGTGATATGAGGACCAGCAATAACAGCAGCACCTGGAAGCTAGTTAGAAATTTAGACTCTTGACTTATGTTTCCCACACTTACTGATTCAAACCTATACTTTCACAAGATCCCCAGAAGGTTCACACATAAAGTTTGAGAAGGGTAGCTTCTGAGAGAGACCTGGCTCATCACCAGGAGCTCCCTGAGGGTAGAGCTGTGTCTTATGGATGTATCCCCAGGGCCCCACACAATGCTTGTCACCTAGTGGGTAGTTAGTCATGTGCAAGCTTAGGTGCAGGTAGAATCATTTACTAGGCACATGTGTAGTCTTGCCTGCTCCCATCACTCACTTCTGCAAGCTGCCCCATGCAGAGGCCCAGCCCTGGGTCTCTCTCCAGGCCTGTGGTTTCATGAGGGAGGCCCAACAACAGGGAATTTGTCTATATAGGCCTTAGACTTTGGGAAAAAAAATACCGAAAAGACTTGTCCTCTCTTTTTCCTCTCCATCCTCCCACCCTGAAAACCCTAAGGAAAGAACTTATGCTCCCCATGCTATTTGTGATTCCCTTCATTGAGAGCATGGCTTACTCAGCACACACGGCCACCACAGTTCTTAAATGCCCCCCTAGAAATCCAAGTCAGAAACTGCTGCCAGGTCTGGCTACCAAGCCCTTGCTGATTGTGAAACCAAAATAAGCCTCTGTTGATATGGAAACAGGTTGAATTATTTTAATAAAAAAATTGCTCCTTCATTAAGTCACGTTGTTGGAGCAACCAGGATTAGGAAAGTAACTTGGCCAAGGAGGTTATGTGCAATGTTTTGGGACTGAGAGATTTGAGAACTAGTGAAAAACAAGTTGTGAGCTCATCTCCCCATCTTCTGGGAGAAATAGGATGAGGGCCAATTGAGGGTTGGCCTGTGCCCCCTGGGTGGGATTCTGCAGGGTTCCCAGGGGCAACTCTATATGGTGATGTAGGCTGAGGTCATAAAGGATACATGGGAAAGGAAACTCACTGGGAAGAGGATGTCTTGGTCAGAGGTGCAACATTGTCTGTGTATGCAAGGGGTCCTACCACTCAGTTGGGGAAGGTGGAAGAATTGAGGGAAAATATCTACTCTTGATTGCGTCTTTACTGTGTGCCAGGCACTGAAAGGATTCCTTGACACATTGACTTTCAATCCTTACAACTCTGCCAGACATGATGATCATCTCAATTTTACAAATAGTGACTTGTCCAAGGTCACACAGTAAGTGCAGAGTTAGGACTGGACTTGTAGGCTCTACTTGTGGCCTCTGTTGCAAAGTCAAGGGACTATTAAGTTGAAACATGAAACCAGGCTGGTAATTTATGCCCTGATTCATTCATTCACTCAGTTTAAAATGCTTTATTAAGCATATACTCCATGCCAGGTGCTGAGAAGAACATAGACATATTACAATTGCTTTATGCCATCAAGGAGTCCAAGGAGGAGTTTGGGGAGAAACTTTGCAGTAGGTGGATACCGATACAGGCTGACCCAGCAATGCAGGGCAGCCTGGGAGCCTGAGTGCTACAGACAGACCAGCAGCACATCAGCCACTCCGCAGAGGGGCCCTGCCCTCCTTTCCTTATTCTTTCTTCCCTTCAGATATTCTTAAGAGTTCCTCAGATTCAGGAAATGCTGGACTTTGAAGTGGGAAGCAGAGAAGTTGAGGGGCTTAAGACAATAGAGGAAAGAGATAGAGCTCCTGATGCTCGAGGTCAGTCAGAGGGGCTGGCCTCAGTCAGGTATTCTGCTCCATAGCACCCTGAACCTTGGCAGTTGCAGAGTTTAGGAGGCTGCTGTTAGGTGTCTCGGACCCACTGGAAAAAGCAGGCTCCATCCCGCTAGATTGAATCATTGCATGCCAAATTCTAGACTTTTCTTAATACATAGCAAATTCTGTTGTTTCTTTTGAAATTACCAATTAGCATTAAATAAATAGCGTTGAAGCCCTTTAAGCTTTTAACTACCTTGAATAAGCTACTGCTGTGAGATTGTCACCAACCTGTCATATTCTGCTTTGCTTAGTGTTGTGCCATCATCAGCATGGGTTGGGGTCTCTTACTCACCTCAAGACAAAGTCTCCGAGCCTGCTTGGAGGAACATTCTCACCCCAGTCAGTGCTCACTGTGGAGCTCAGCAGCCTCCTAAACTCTGCAACTGCCAAGGTTCAGGGTGCTATGGAGCAGAATTCCTGATGGAAGCCAGCCACTCTGACTGACCTCGAGCATCTGAACTCAGGAGACCCCATGAAGATACACACACACACACACACACTCACACACACACTCACACCAGGTCTTGTGCAATTTTGAGTAAGGGAGTAAAATTTGTCATCAATTGCCTCCATTTTCACTTAATCCTCACTGTAAGGTGCTATTTCCCCCTTTTTATAGAAGCTAAAATAAAGGCCTAAGAAGGCAGTGTGACATGACCATGATCACAGAGCTGGGATTAAGGACCACAGAGGTTCCCATCCCTCATTGCTTACTGAGCCAGAAGAACTGCCCACAAAACTGCCATATGACTTTGTTGACTGCCTCAGCAGCCCCAAGCACTCTTTATATTCAGCCCAGTGTTGACATGCCCACTGGAATCACTGGGGTTACATGATTAAGAAATAATATCTGTTTCTGCAGTGTGGGTTGGAAACTAAGTGTCAGAGAGACCTGACCTAATTTAAGCATGGGACTATTGTCTGCTAGCTGTGAGACCTGAGAAATTTACAGAACCTCTTACTGTAATTTTCAAAATAAAAATTTGTTGTAGGAATTAAAGACCATGCATGTACAGGGCTTGCATACAGTGGGGACTCAATAAAGGTTTAGAAAAAAGGAATCATCTGGAGAACTTAATAAAACATCCCATTTTGGAGTCCCACTCCCAACCAAGTAAATCAGAATCCTTGTGAATGGAGTCCAGGCACTCGTTATTTCAAGCCTCCTGGATGATTCTGTAGCACAAGTGCAACTCAGAAGCCCTGTTCACCTTCAGGTATATGCTCACCCTGGGACCCCATGTGAGAAGAGAGGTAGACATGCTTGCGGAGGGAATTGTACTGTATACTCAACCATACAGCAATTATTCCCTGGGCACTTTCCCAGATCAGGCTGTGGGATTCCAGGAATTATGCTTACAGACCCTCCCTTCAAGGAGCTCCCAACCAGTGGAAAAGATAAGTCACCAGGCAATCAGAGAACACTGGATCAGCTGACAGCAGGCGGTGACCTCCATGGAAAGGTAGGTGAAAGAACTGCAGCAGCTGCAGCAGTTCTGAGGTCTCTGTCAGTCCTGCGGTGGGACTGCACTCACCCTCCACACAATCACACTCAGCTCCCCTCGCAGTCAGGAGTGGGTATTTGCAGACTGTTGGCTGAAGTGAGATTCACTTGTTTATTCATTCAGCATGCATTTATTTACTAAGCACCTACTATGTTCTAGGCTCTGGGGATATACTGGTGAACAAGACAATGTCCCTGGACTCAGGGAGTTTACCATCCAGTTTAGGGTAAACAGACAGTAAATAGTGAAATCAATAAACCAGAAAAGTTTCAAATGGTGGTAAGTGCCATGAAGAAAGGCAAGTACAGGGGTGTGACCAGGGCGACTAGGATCTGGGTAGCCTATGATTACAAGAAAAGAGAAGGTATCCCTGAGGAGGTGATATTTAAGCAGAGACCCAAGTGAGAAGAGGAAACAAACCATGTGATTGGTGGGAGAGTGCTCCAAGCAGAGGAAACACTCAGTGCACAAGTCTTAAAGTGGAAATTGTTCTGGCATGCTTGAAAAACAGCGAGCAGGCTGCAGTGACCAGAGCTGAGCAAGCAAGAACAGTGGTAGGTGTTGAGACCAGAGTGGGAGCAGAGACCAGGTCATAGGGAGGACTTTGTATTTTAGTCGAGTATAATGAGAAGTAATAAGAAGATATGCTGAGGAGCAATAGGATATGATTTATTGTATCTATAATAATAAAAGGGTAATATGCTAATTAGACCAGACATCCTCCGCATGTCATTCTGAACATACTTCCTGATGAAGCTGAGGCCAGGAGAAAGCCAGCGCAGGTTTTGGGTGACTGCAGGGAGCCCAGGGGAAGCCAGACAGGGTCCCAGGTGCCTGCCAGTATCTGGAGGAGAGAAGCACAAGACCCAGGTGCAGGAGGAAAGCCAGTGCTGGCAGCAGGGGGAATGAATGCCTACTCTTGCATGAATTTTCATGCATCGGGCCTCTAGTTATTTAATATCAGGTTTATTGAGATAGAATTTACATGCCATACAGTTAACCCACTTAAAGCATACAGTTCCATGGTTCTTAGCGTATTCCCAAATATGAGTAACTATCACCACCATCTAATTTCAGGACGTTTGGTTTACCCCCAAAATGTTTACCCATTAACAGCCACTTCCCTCTTCCAACACTAGTCCATTTTCTGTTTTTATGAATTTGCCTACTCTGGACATATATAAATGGAGTCATACAATGTGTGACTTCACTTAGTTAAGCATCGAGTTTTCAAGGTTCATCCATGTTACAGTATACATTAGAGCTTCATTCCATTTTCTTGCTGAAGAATATAGCATATTTTGTTTATCCATTCATCAGTTGATGGGCATGTGGGATGTTTCCACCTTTTGGCTGTTATGCATAGTATTGTTATTAGAATTCATGTACAAATTTTTGTGTGGACGTGTGTTTTCAATTTTGGGGTAAATAAGTACGAGTAGAATTTCTGGGTCATGTTGTAACTCTATGTTTATACTCCATGGTTCAAAGAAGTGCAGTCTGTTTCCCATAGTGGCTGCACCATTTGACATTTCTCCCAGCCATGTATGAGGGTTCTAATTCCTCTACATTCTCACCAATACTTGTTATTATCTGATTCTAATCTTCCTAGTAGATGTGAAGTGGGATTTCATTGTGGTTTTGGTTTGCATTTCTCTGGACACACACACACACACACACACACACACACCTCACGAATTTTTTCATGTGTTTATTGTCCGTTTGTACATCTTTTTTGTTAAATATATTTTTATTGATTTCAGATAGGTCTCGAGAGAGAGGGAGAGAGAGATAGAAACATCAATAATGAGAGATAGAAACATCAATAATGAGAATTAACCCCACAACCCAGGCATATGTCCTTAACCAGAATTAAACTCGAGACCCTTCAGTCTGCAGGCTGATGATTTACCCACTGACCCAACCCAGCTAGGGCTGTACATGTTCTTTAGAGAAATGTATATCCAGATCCCTTGCCTGTTTATTTTTTAATTGGGTTATCTTTTTATTATTGAGTTATAAGAGTTCTTTTTTAAAAATATATATTTTATTGATTTTTTACAGACAGTAAGGGAAAGGGATAGAAAGTAAGAAACATCAATGAGAGAGAGACACCGACCAGCCGCCTCCCACACGCCCCCCACTGGGGATGTGCCCGCAGCCAAGGCACATGCCCCCGCCAGAATCGAACCCGGGACCCTTCAGTCCACAGTCCAACGCTCTATCCACTGAGCCAAACCGGTCTCGGCTATAAGAGTTCTTTATATATTCTAGATACAAGTTCCTTATGAGGTATATGATTGATAATATTTCTTCCAGTTTTGTGGGTTGTCTTTTCATTTTCTTGATGGTGTCTTTTGAAGCACGCGTTTTTTATTTTAATGAAACCCAATTTATTTCTTTTGTTGCTGTGCTTTTGGTGTCATATCAAAGAATCCATTGCCTCAGCCTGATTTTTGAGAATGACTCCTCTGGCCATTGTGCTGGGAATAGTTGAAAGGAAGGGCTGCAGATTACCAAACCAGAGAAGGTATGAAAGTGCCAGTGAGGGGTGCTCTGTGCAAAGCTTGCTGACTCAATGGAGCACCAAATGCAAAATCTCCAAAATCTCAGCCTTTTGATTGAGGGCTAATCTGTGAACCCTGCAAAGTGGCACGGGCACCAACACTGACATGCTGTCATAATTTTCTTACATTTATTTTATAAAAAACCCATTTCCTGCTCCTCTTCTGGATTGAACCTAGTTGAGCAACTCAAACATCTGGAAAGACAGCCTCAGGGCCAGGTCAGGAGGTGATCTGGATGGCCTTGGAAGACTGGGGAGGAGCCCCCAGGAGCTGAGATAGAGTGAAAAGATGAAAATAGACTGTAGAACACTAATCCCAAAGTAGAATAAAGAGAAAATAAAATGAAACTTTAAAAAAAGATGAAATAGTAGTAGTAATAAAATTGATTCCTTAATTTGTGTTCCACAAGAGTCAAATTGTGATTCAGCCCCTGGATGGCAATGTTTCTGGATTAACCTCTGGGTGTATTGGTCCTCTCTAGCCTGAACTAAGATCCCACTAACCCTGTGGTACTCAATACTGATTTGTGGGAATGGGCTGCCCCAGAGCTGGCTCTCTAATGGTTACTTCCTGCTCTGATCCCCAGGTTCCAGAAAAACAGCTCTTCCCTGTAGTCTCCCATGGTGTCCGCCACTAGGTGACCTTATGCTCTGGGCTTAGTAATTAGAAGCACGAATTTGGAGAGGAAAAAACACAAGTGTGCAAACACAGGTTCTACACTTATTTTTGTGCAGACCCCTTTTCCTCCCTGTGTTTAGCACCCAGCCCACTCCAAAAATTCTTGAGCTGTCCTCTTTCGCCAGATCTAAATGGGTTGCTTTTCAGGGATCCCCTCTGCCATCAGCTCCAAGCACCCCCCCCCCTCACATTCATGGATCTCTCCAGCCCCAACAGCCACAGGCCTTTTTTAGGCGCAGACTTCCTCCATTCCTCCAGCTCCCTCTGTGTGCACTCCTCTCTCCCCTGTGGGGAGCAGGGACCCAACCGAATCCCGGGTGAAATCCAATCTTTCCATGACAGAGTGCAGAGCTCCTCCGAATTCGTGCATCTATGCCAACTGGGAACCAGTGCTCTGGGGCTCCCAGCCACTAGGTGGGTGCCGCAGGCATAGATTTTCAGGTCCTTCCCCTTCTAGATGGTGTGGTCTGCCTCCAATCTGGTGGCTCCATGAGAGAACCCAGCAGCACTGGGAGCTGCTCAGTCACAACACACAAGGCACTTGTCCAGCAGTCCCCCACCTTCTTTCAGAGCACAGCTGTTCCCCAACTTGCCAACAAACACTCCCCGTGTGACCCTCAGCCGCTCCCTCTGTCTCTTCTGGGACAAAGCTCAGGACTCATCCATCTATCCTGCCTCCATTTTCTCATCAGGTCATGTTTTCTTATATATTCAGCTACCATATGTCTTTTTATTAGGACATTTAATCCATTTACATTTAAAGTTATTATTGATAGGTACTTGGTTGGTGCCATTTTTATTCTTTACCACTGTTTCCTTCTTAGCTTCCTATTTCTTCTTTTGACAGCAGACCCTTTTGCATTTTTTGCATTACTGATTTGGTGGTAATAAACTCTTTTAGTGCTTTTTTGTGTGAAGCTCCTGATTTCACCCTCAATTTTGATTGATAGCCTTTCTGGGTACAGTATTCTTGAATTCAGACCCTTCCTTTGCATGACTTTGTATATTTCATTCTATTCCCTTCTGGCCTGATGTGTTTCTATTGAGAAATCAGTCACTAGTCTGATGGGGGATCCTTTGTAGATAACTTTCTGTTTCTCTCTGGCTTCTTTTATGTATCTTACTTTGTCACTGGTTTGCCACTTTAACTATAAAGTGCCTTGGTGTCGGTCTTTTGGGGTTCATTTTTCTGGGGACTCTGTGAGCTTCTTGGACTTGTGTGAGTTTTTTCCTTATATCAGGAAAGTTTTCTGTCATTATTTCTTCCAACAGGTTTTCTATTTCTTGCTCAGTTTCCTCTCCTTCTGGTACACCTATTATGTGGATGTTGTTTTGTTTCATGTTGTCCCTAAGTTCCCTTATGCTCTCCTCCTGTTTTTTAAGTTTTTTTTTCAAGATGCTTCTCTGCTTTGGTATTTTTTCCTACCTTGTCTTCTAGCTCACTGATGTGGTCCTCCACTTTGTCTAGATTACTGTTGATGCTTTCTATTGAGTTCTTTATTGCAGTGATGTCATTTTTCATTTCCTCTTGGTTCTTACACATATTGTTGAATTTGTCTTCCAACCGTTTCAGTGACCTTATGACCATTTCTCTGAATTCTTTCTCTGACATATTGCTGGCCTCCATTTTGCTTACTTCCTTTTCTGCTGATGCCTCCTTTTCTTTTGTATGTAGGCTGTTTCTCTGTCTCCCCATGATTGCTCCAATCTGGGTGTCTGGTTATGTAGCTCTCCCTCTCCTGAGTTGATCTAAAGGCACAACATACAACACAAAAAGTCACAACACACAAGGCACTGAAATAAATGTATTCACAATACTAATAACCCCAAATAAAGGTGATGACCAGAGAAAAGAGAATTAGAGAAATAAGAAAAAGAGTTCAAAAATGATGTTGAGAAAAGGGAAAAAGTAAGAGGGAAAATAAAGAGAGTAAAAAAGAAGGGGGGAAACTATTTTTACAGGGAGAAAACTCCAATAGAACAAGTAATCCAAAAAATGCAAACAACAAACATCCAGAGATGAATGCAAACTACAAACAATAACTAATAACAAGCAAGGAGAGGAAAAACAGAAGCAAAACAAAGATAAACAATCACAAAAACAAATTAATCAACAAACAACTATAGGACAGAAAGAAATAAGGGCAAAACAAAACAAAATAAAACAAAAAAAAAAACAAAAAAAGGGAAGAGAAAATGGATAGTGAAGAAAGACAAGAGCAAAGTGTGTATGGACTTGGAGTAGGGGAGTAGAAATTAGTTATATAAGTAGGATTAAATTTTAACAGAAGATAAAAGGAAACAATAGGGAAAATCTAAAGCAGAAATAGGGTAAGAGAAACAGGACCACAAAAGGGGGAATGTAAGGAAGAGAGTGTTGGCAAAAGGTAAAGTTGAGATAAAGTAAAATGATGCTAACGGAAAAGTGAAAACACAATGTAGGACATTAATCATAAATAGAATGAAATAAAATAAAGAAAAAATAAAACAAAACTTTAAAAAAGTAAAATAATAGTAGTAATAATAGTAATTTAAAATAAAAATATAATAATTAAAAAGGTAAAATCAAATGAGAAAAAAATTTAGTTTCTTAAGTAAAAAATAAAAATGTGCAGTAGTGAAGGTCATTCACTTCCTCTACTGTTGTTTGTCACGCTTGTTTTCTGTCATGTAGTCAGGACAGTATTAAACTTCCCTGCATTCCACTATTCCTTTGTGTTGTAAGCCACAATCCTGTTTTCAAGCAGGCAGTATTTCTTTGTTTCTCAGCCTGCCTTTATATGTATTTACACAAAAGTCCATTTGTGATTCAACGTCTGGGTGACAGTGTTTCTGTATTGACATCCGGGGCTATAGTCCTCTCTACCTTGTATTTAGTTTTTGTTTTCCCTGAGGTACTTAATACTGCCTCAGAGCTGATTTTCTGATGGTTTCTCCCTGCTCTGATCCCCAGGTTCCACAAAAACAACTTTCCCCTGCAGTTTCTGACAGTGTTTTTAATTGGGAGATCCTATGTATTGGACTTAGTAATCAAAAGCAAGGATTTAAAGAGGGGAAAAAAGCCAGAGTAAGTGAGTGGACTCATGAATTTTCCCCCCAGCACTACACGCATCTCTGCCCATGTCTCTGCGCATGTCTTTTTCCCTTTGCACTGTGCACCTGGTCTACTGGTAAAACTTCAGGCTGCCTTTCTGTGCCCAGCCCAACTATCGGTTAATTTCTAAAGTTCCCCTCTGCCAGCAGCCTTGTGAACCTCCTTCCACATTCGTGGGCTATGCTGACCCCAACGGCTATGGATTTTGTGGTGTGAAGACTTCCTCTGAAACTCTAGATCCTGCTGCACGCATTTCTCTCTCCAACCTGGATCACAGACCTCACCTTTCTCTAGACAATATTTAACCTTTCTGTGAGAAGATGCAGCACTCATCCGCATCTGCATATTCATGCTGCTTGAGACCCGGTGTTTGTGGGTTCACAGCTGGTCCCTGGGTGTTGTGTTTGTAAGGTTCCGGGAGGTATCCGAGTTTTTCCCAGTTGAAGGTAAGGCTTGGCTTCTGATCACAGCCACTCACCCCTTTAAGATGGTAGTTTCTTTGGAAGAGGTGGCCATTCCAGGAGAGATTTCAGCAGCAGTAGGGGCTGCCCGGTCAAGGGAGCCTGGTCCGGCAGTCCCCAATAGTCCCTTGGAATATAGCTGTCTCTCACTCACAATAGATACTCCCCACATGTCCACACTCTCTTCTTTTGTGCTCTAATTCACACACTATCTTGCAGCCTGCCTTCCCATCAGCAGCCATCTTCCTGTCCCTACTTCATTCTTTTGCATGGCTGGATAACATTCCATTGTATGGCTCTACCACATTTGGTTTATTTATTTATCCATTCACCAGTTGATGCACATTTGGGTTACTTGCACTTTTTTGCTATTATAAATAGTACAGATATGAACATTAATATAGTTTTTGCATGAATATGTAGTTTCATTTATGTTGGGTATATGCTTAGTGGAAGAGCTGTGTCTTATGATAGCTCCATATTTAACATTTTGAGGAACTGATCATTTTCCTAAGTAGTCGTGCCATGTTACATTCCCACCAGCAGTGTGAGAGGGTACCAGTTTCTCCATATACTCATCAGCATTTGTCTAACTTTTTTTATTATAGCCATCCTAGTGGGTATGAAGTGGAATTTTGGTGTGGTTTATATTTGCATTTCCCTAATGAGTAACAGTGTCGAGTATTTTTTCATGTGCTCCCTAGCCACTTGCATATCTTCTTTGTAGAAATGTCTATTTAATCCTTCACACATTTTTAATTGGGTTATGTCTTTTATTTTTTACTAGAGGCCTGGTGCATGAAATTCATGCATGGCAGGAGAGGGGGGCGGGTGGTCTCTCAGTACAACCTGCTCCCTCTACATCCCTCTCACAATCCAGGATACTGCATGCACCAGTGACCATACTTTTCATACAGGTGAAAAGCATATTGCTATTGTATGGGCAGCTACATTTTTTGTCCTGATTATTAAAAGTAGTACATAACATGATTCATCTGAGGCAGTAGTACGATTTTCCCCATTTTTATGGGTGGAAAAACTGAAGTAGAGAGAACTTACCAGTAAGTAATTGGCTTTGTCACACAGTTATAAGTGTCATAATCAGGACTGACTACAAAATGTGCAAGCCAGAGTCCATGATTATCCTCATTGCATCGTCTTGTTTTGTCAGTATTAGAGTAGACTTGCCAGGTTTTAATTTTTAAATCTAAGAGACTGTTCCCAATATATATGGTAGGGTCCTTAGGCCTGGCCAGCAATCAGGGCCAATCTGCAGGGCGACCATCCAGCGGGTTGATCGGCCCTCCTGACCCTCCCCCACTGGCACCCACCTTGGCTGGTGGCCTGGTGCCACCCACTGGCTGGCCCTTCCCCAGATCACCACTGTAGGTCACCTCCCTCTCCTGCATTGGGCATTGGCCAGTGCACATCATAGTGACCAGTCTTTCTGCTGGTCATTCGATTTGCATATTAGGGTTTTACTAGTATTATATAGGATTTGTGGGAGATGTTTATATATTACTAGAGACCTGTTGCAGGAAGATTCCTGCAAGAATAGGGCTTCCTGCGGCCTGAGCAAAGCTCCCTCCCTTCTCTGCTGCCTCGCTCCCTCCCATCTTCTCTGCCTCACTCCCTCCCATCTCCTCTGCCTCACTCATTCTCTTCTCCCCTGCCCCATTCTGGTTCCCTCCCTTCTCTGCCATCTGCCTGTTTCCCTACTTTCTCCTCCCCACCCCCACATTGCTTGCTTCTCTGCAGCTTTGCTCTCTTCTGCAGTGCTTGGCTTTCTTCTATGCTGTCTTCTGTGCCTGGATATGCAAATTAACTGCCATCTTGGTTTGGCTAATTTGAATACTCACTCTGATTGGCTTGTAGGCATGGCTTGTGTAGAGCAGAGGTGCAGTCAATTTGCATATTACTCTTTTATTAGATAGGATGGATACAAGTCTCTTATCAGAGATATGATTTGCAAATATTTTCTGGCATTCTATAGGCTGCCTTTTCACTTTTGTGATAACATTATTTGTAACATAAAAGTGTTTCATTTCGATGAACTCCAATTTATCTATTTTTTCTTTTGTTGCTTATGAAAATAGTGTCATATCTAATAAACTGTTTCCTAATCCAAGATCTCAAATATTTACACCTGTAATACTCTTCTAAGTTTTAGCTGTTACATGTAAACCTTTTATCACTTTTGGTTTTAATTTTGTATGACTCTGAGAATGAATTCCAACTTCATTCTTTTGCATGTGGAAATTCAGTTATCCCAGCATCACTTGTTAAAATGACTATTCTTTCCCCAGTAAAAAGACTTGGCACCCTTGTCAAAAATCAATTTGCCACAGCCAAAACTGGTTTGGCTCAGTGGTAGAGCGTCGGCCTTTGGACTGAAGGGTCCCGGGTTCGATTCTGGTCAAGGGCATGTACCTTGGTAGCGGGCACATCCCCAGTAGATGTGCAAGAGGCAGCTGATCGATGTTTCTCTCTCATCGATGTTTCTGACTTTCTATCCCTCTCCCTTTCTCTCTGTAAAAAAATCAATAAAAATATATTTTAAAAAAATCAATTTGCCTCAGATTTATGCGTTTATTTCTGGTATGTCAGTTATGTTTCATTGATATATATGTCCATCCTTATGCTAACAAAACACTATTTTGATTACTGGAGCTTTATATAAAATTTTAAAGTTAGTAAGTGTGAGCCTTCCAACTTTGTTCTTTATCAAGATTGTTTTGGCAATTCTGGGTCCCTTGCATTTCCAAATGAATTTTAGGATCAGCTTGTCAATTTCTACAAAGAATTTAGCAGGACTTCTGATAAGGATTTCATTGAATCTGTAGATCATTTGGGGGATTATTATCATCTTAACAATATTAGGTATTTTGATCCATGAACATGGGATTTCTCCATTTTTTATCTTCTTTAATTTTTTCAACATGTTTTGTAAGTTTTCAGTGTACAAGGCTTGCATGATCTTGTTTAATTTATTATGTTTTGTTCTTATGATGGTATTGTAAATGAAATTGTTTTCTTAATTTTATTTCATATTATTAATTGCAAGTGTATAGCAATAGAGTTTATATGTTGATTTTATATCACACAACCTTGTAGAGGTCATTTATTAATTTTAATAGGTTTTTAGCAGATTTCTTATAATGTCTATATATAAGATCATGCCATCTGCAATTATAATTTCTTCTTCCTTTGCAATCTTTTCAATGCCTTTTCTTTATTTTTTAAATCAAATTGCTCTGGCTAGAATCTCCAGTACAATGTTGAGAGAAGTAGAAAGTGGACTTAGAAGGAAAGCTTCTAATGTTTTGCCATTATTATGTTATTGTGGGTTTTCCATAGAAACTCTTTGTCAGGTTGAGGAAATCCCTTTGTACTCCTCATTTGTTGCATGTTTTTATCATGAAAAGGTGTTGGTTTTCTGTCAAATTCTTTTTCTGTTCCTATTTGAAATTATCATGTTCTAGTTTGTATTCTACTTACTAGAGGCCCAGTGCACTTGGGCGGGGGGGGCGGTGTCCCTCAGCGCAATCTGCACCCTCTCTAATCTGGGACCCTTTGAGGGATGTCCAACTGCCAGTTTAGGCTCAATCCCTCCCTTGACGATTTGATGGACCCCAACTGCCCTCCCCTGCTGACCAGGTCGAACCCAACTGCCTTCCCCTGCTGGCCATCTTGTGACCACGGGGTGGCAATTTTCTTCGATGACGTGATGGTCAATTTTCATATTACCTCATTATAATATAGGATATTCTGTATTTCATTAATTGATTTTAAGATGTTACAATAAGTTTGAATTTCTAGGACAAATCCTCCTACTTAGTTAATATGTATGATCCTTTTTATATGTTACTGGATTTATTCTGAGAGTATTTTGTTGAGAATTTTTGTGTCCATATTTATTTATTTTAATTGAATTTTTTACGGATTAAAGTATTACATATAGTAGTACATACATCTTCTTTTTTCCCCATTGACGTTCCCCTATCCTCACCTACCTCCTGTCACATGCCCTCATCCCACCCCACCCCACCCCCTAGTGTCTTATGTCCATTGGTTGTGCTTATCTGCATGCATACAAGTTCTTTGGTTGATCTCTTTACCCCACTACCCAAAACTCCCCAGGCTTCCTGCTGTAACTTGACAGTCTGTTTAGTGCTTTACTGCCTCTGTATCTATCTCTTTGTTCATCAGATTATAATGTGCTTTATTTTCCATAAATGAGTGAAATCATGTGGTATTTTTCTTTCATTGCCCGGCATATTTTGCTTAACATAATGCTCTCAAGGTCTGTCCATGCTGCTGCAAATGGTAAGAATTCCTTCTTTTTATAGCAGCATAGTATTCCATTGTGTAGATGTACCATAGTTTTCAAATCCACTCATCTGCTGATGGGCATTTAGGCTGTTTCCAAATCTTACCTATGGTGAATTATGCTGCTATGAACATAGGGGTGCATATATCCTTTCTGATTGGTGTTTCTAGTTTCTTGGGATGTATTCCTAGAAGTGGGGTTACTAGGTCAAATGGGAGTTCCATCTTTAGTTTTTTTAGGAAACTCCATATTGTTCTCCACATTCCCTGCACCAGTCTGCATGCCCATCAGCAGTGCATGAGGGTTACTTTTACTCAGCATCTTCACCAGCACTTGCCATTTGTTGATTTGTTGATGATTACCATTCTGATAGGTGTGAGATGGTACTGCATTGTTGTTTTGATTGCATCTCTTGGATAATTAGTGACTTTGAGGATGTTTTCATATGTCTCTAGGCCTTCCTTCTGTCTTCTTTAGAAAAGATACTATTTAGGTCCCTTGCCAATTTTTATATTGGATCATTTATCTTCCTTTCATTAAGTTGTATAAGTTCCCTGTAGATGTTGGAGATTAAACCTTTATCAGTGATATCGTTTGGAAATATGTTCTCCCACACAGTGGGCTTTCTTGTTGTTTTATTGATGGTTTATTTTGCTATACAAAAGGCTTTTATTTGATGTAGTCCCATTTGTTTATTTTCTCTTTAGCGTCCATTGCCCTAGGAACAGTATCAGTGCAGAAACTGCTTCGGCGTATATCTGAGATTTCTCTGACTGTGGATTGCTCTAGTATTTTTACTATTTCCCATCTTATGTTTAAGTCCTTGATCCAGTTTGAGTTTATTTTTGTGTATGGTATAAGTTGGTGGTCTAGTTTCATCTTTTTTGCATGTACCTGTGCAATTTTGCAAACACCATTTATTGAAGAGACTGTCTTGACTCCATTGTATGTTTATGCCTCCTTTGTCAAGTATTAATTGAGCATAGTGGTTTGGGTTGATTTCTGGGTTCTCTATTCTATTAGATTGTTCTATATATCTGATCTTCTGTCACTGCCAGGGTATTTTGAGAACAGTGGCCTTGTAATACAGCTTGAAGTCTGGTATTGAGATACCACCTACTTTGTTCTTCTTTCTCAGGATTGCTGTGGCTATTCGAAGTCTTTTTTTTTATTATTCCAGATGAATTTTTGGAGAATTCTTTCCAGGTCTGTGAAATATGTGGAGTGCATTGAATCTGGGTAGGATGGACATTTCAATAACGTTGATTCTACCAATCCATGAACATGGTATGTTCTTCCATCTGTTTACGTCTTCCTCTAACTCTTTTTTCAGTGTCCTATAGTTTTCCGCATATAGGTCTTTTACCTCCTTAGTTAAGTTTATTCCTAGGTATCTTAATTTTTTTTGTTGCAATGGTAAATGGGATTGCTTTTTTAGTTTCTATTTCTGTAGGTTCACTATTGGTGTATAGAAATGTCATAGATTTGGGGGGAGGTAATTTTGTATCCTGCTACATTGCTCAGTTCATTTATTACATCTAATAGGGTCTTCTTGGAGTCTTTCAGTTTTTTAATGTACAATATCATGTCATATGCAAATAAGAACAGCTTTACTTCTTTTTTTAATTTAATAAATATTTATTGTTCAGATTATTACAATTGTTCCTCTTTTTTCCCCATAGCTCCCTTCACCTGGTTCCCACCCCACCATATGCTCTTACCTCCCCACCCACTGTCCTCATCCATAGGTGTACGATTTTTGTCTAGTCTCTTCCTGCACCCCCTCACCCATTTCCCCCTGAGAATTATAAGTCCACTCCCATTCTATGCCCCAATTTTATTATATTCACCATTTTATCCTGTTCATCAGATTTTTAATTCACTTGAATTTTAGATTCACTTGTTGATAGTTATGCATTTGTTGTTCATAGTTTTTATCTTTACTTTTTTCTTCTTCCTCCTCTTCTTAAAGAATACCTTTCAGCATTTCATATAATACTGGTTTGGTGTTGATGAACTCCTTACCTTTTTCTTATCTGTGAAGCTTTTTATCTGCCCTTCAATTCTGAAAGATAGCTTTGCTGGGTAGGGTAATCTTGGTTTTAGGTTCTTGCTAATCACCACTTTGAATATTTCTTGCCATTCCCATCTGGCCTGCATAGTTTCTGTTGAGAAATCAGCTCACAATTGTATGGGTTCTCCCTTGTAGATAATTGTTTTTCTCTTGCTGCTTTTAATATCCCCTCTTTGTCTTTTGTTCTTGGCAATTTAATTATGATGTGTCTTGCTGTGTTCCCTTTGGATTCCTTTTTGGGGGGTTCTGTGTGCTTCCTGGACTTGTAAGTCTATTTCTTTCACCAGGTGAGGGAAGTTTTCAGTCATTATTTCTTCAAATAGGTTTTAAGTATCTCTCTCTTCTTCTGGCACCCCCATAATTCTGATGTTGGTATGCTTGAAGTTGTCCCAGAGGCTTCTTACACTATCTTCAAATTTTTTTATTCTTTTTGCTTTTTGCTTTTATGGTTGAGTGTTTTTTGCCTCTTGGTATTTCCAATCTTTGACTTGATTCTTGCATTCCTCTAGTCTGCTGTTAGATCTCTATACAATATTTTTTTTTATTTCAGTCAGTGTGTGATTAATTTCTAGTGGGTCCTTTTTCATATCCATAAGGGTCTTGCTAAATTTATTGGCCTTTTCTAGGAAATACTTGAAAAATCTAGTAACCGTGGTTTTTAACCCTATATCCAGTCATTTGTTTTTTTTTTCCATTTCATTCGTTTGTGATCTGTTTCTTTGTCTATGCATTTTTGCTGCTTCCCTGAGTTGGTAGGGTAGCTTTGTGTCCTAGGTGTTCTATATGGCTCAGTGGGTCGGCTTTCCCAGTTACCTGAGGTGGACACTCTTGGTGCACACCTTTGTGGACTATGTTTACAGCCTTGTAGTAGTTAAGTCTTCATTGTTGTTGGTATCGCTGGGAGGAATTGACCTTCAGGTCATTTGGCTGTGAGGACCAGCTGTGTCTACTGCAGGAGAACTTCTGTGCTGGAGACAGCCTTATGAAACAACATTGTTGGGGCAGAGTCTCTGGGCTGAGCAGATGGTCTTGGCTTCCCATCAGCCCTGCCCTCTGAGGCCCCTGAGTCTCAGTTTA
The DNA here is from genome assembly GCA_027563665.1 of Antrozous pallidus. Classification (NCBI taxonomy): domain Eukaryota; kingdom Metazoa; phylum Chordata; class Mammalia; order Chiroptera; family Vespertilionidae; genus Antrozous; species Antrozous pallidus. The sequence goes on along the minus strand of CM050509.1, from coordinate 88,658,723 downwards.
CCTCAGTAATTGCTGAGAGCACCTCTGAGAGAAACTCACCCTCAAGTTTTTCCTGCTGACAGACAGTCCAGTTTCTTCCCCAAAGAATCTGGATTCCCAGATTCTTGCCTGGAACTGGAGTTCAGAGCAGTCGGGAGCTTCTGGTTCCCACTAACTAGAAAAAGCCTGCAGCACAATTAGCAGTCAGTCTTCTCTGTGTGCAATTGCACTTATGCCTCCAGACCTCTGCCTTTCGTGGCTCCCCTGAGTTTCGGCCTGACAGTCCAGATTCCCCCCAGAGTCTCGCCCCAACCTGGGGTTCAGTACAGTTGAAACTGGAGTACAGTGCAGTCAGGAGCTTCTTTTTACCTCCTGCCGGAGAAAGCAGTCTGGGCACTCAGCCACCCTTCCTCTCTGCCTGCATGTCTCCATACAGCAGCCTTTTGCAGCTCCTCTGATTCTCTGTGAGCTTTTCTCTTTCCTTCTAGTTGTGCAATTTCCACTCAGCCAGCTTTCCTGTGGTTCTGGATGGTGTCCGTTTGTCTTTTAGTTGTAGTTTTGAAATTGCTGTGGGAGGCAACAGTTTAGGTGTTTACCTATGTTGCCATCTTGGTTTCTCTCTACTTCTTTGGTCTCTAATGGACTTGATAAAATGCCAAATCTAATGCCACAGAGGCTCGCAGCTGCTCCAGCTTTATTTCTTGTTTTCCAATTTGGATGCCTTTTATTTCTTCTTGTTGTCTAATTGCAATGGCTAATACTTCCAGTACTATGTCAAACAGTAGTGGTGAGAGTGGGCATCCCTGTCTTGTTCCTGTTCTGAGGGGAAATAGTTTCAATTTTTGCCCATTGAGTGTGATGTTTGCTGTGGGTTTTTTATATATGGCTTTTATTATATTAAGGTATGATGCTTTTATTTCCACCTTGCTGAGAGTTTTTTTAATCAAGAAAGGGTGTTGAATTTTGTCAAATGCTTTTTCTGCATCAAATGATAAAACTATGTGATTTTATCTCTCAATTTGTTTATGTGATGTATCACGTTTATTAATTTGTGAATATTGTACCATCCTTGCATCCCTGGGATAAATGCTACTTGGCCATGGTGTATGATGTTTCTGATGTACTGCTGGATCCAATTTGCTAGAATTTTTTTGAGTATTTTGGCATCTATGTTCATGAGGGATATAGGCCTGTAATTCTCTTTCATAGTGTTGCCTTTAACTGGTTTCGTTATTAGGGTGATGCTGGCTTCATAAAATGAGCTCAGAAGTGTTCCTTCCTCTTGAATTTGTTGGAATAGTCTGAGGAGGATGGGTTTTAGTTCTTCTTTGAATGTTTGGTAAAACTCCTCTGTGAAGCTGTCTGGCTGCAGGCTTTTGTTTGCTGGAAGATTTTTGATGACCGCTTCAATTCCTTCCATAATTATTGGTCTATTGAGGTTTTTAGATTCTTCCTGATTGAGTTTTGAAAGGTTGTATTTTTCTAGTAATATGTCCATTTCCTCCAGGCTGTCCAATTTGTTGGAAGAGAGTTTATCATAGTACTTTTTAACAATATTTTGTATTTTGGTGGGGTCTGTTTTTATTTCTCCTCTTTCATTTCTGATTTTGTTTATTTGGGTCCTCTCTCTTTGCTTCTTGGTGAGCCTAGCTAGACCTAGAGGTTCATCAATCTTGTTCATCCTTTCAAAGAACAAGCTCTTGGTTTTGTTGATTTTTTGTATTTTTTTTTTGGTCTCTATATAGTTTATCTCCACTCTGATCTTCATTATTTCCATCCTTGTGCTTACACTGGGCTTTTCTTATTGCTCTCTTTCTAATACTTTGAGTTGCAGTATTAGGTAATTTATTACCATTGTTTCTTGTTTTCTGCAGTAGGCTTGTAGCGCTATGAACTTCTCTTTCAAGACTGCTTTCACTGTGTCCCATATATTTTGGATTGTTGTGTTTTCATTGAAGTTTGTTGCCATAATATTTTTTTTCTTCTTTGATCTCTCTGGTAACCCAGTCATTGTTTAATAGCCTGTTATTTAGTCTCCATGTGTCTGATTTTTTGGATTGTTTTTATTGTAGTTGATTTCTAGTTGTATGCCATTGTGATCTGAGAAGATGCTTGATATGATTTCTATCTTATTGAATTTGAAGAGACTGCCTGTGACCCAATATATGGTCTATCTATGAAAATGACCCATGTGCACTTGAGAAGAATGTATATTCTATGGCTTTGGGGTGAAATGTTCTGAAGCATCAACTTCATCTTATCTAGTGAGTCATTTAGTATTGATATTTCTTTGCTGATTTTTTGTTTAGAGGATTTGTCCAATGGTGCTATTGGGGTATTAAAATCTCCCACTATGATTGTATTGCTGTCAATGTCTCCCATTATATCCTCCAGGAATTTTTTAATGTATTTGGGTGCTCCTATATTATGTGCGTATATGTTTATCAGAATTATTTCTTCTTGTTGGATTGCTCCCTTTAGTATTATGAAGTGGACTTCCTCATCTGTTTTTATGTCCTTTACTTTGATATCTAATTTGTCAGATATAAGTATTGTTATCCCCGCTTTTTTTATTTCCATTCACCTGAAAAACCTTTTTCCATCCCTTCACCATCAGTCTGCGTGCATCTTTTTTTCTGTGGTGGGTTTCTTGTAGACAGAAAATATATGAGTCCTGTTTTCTTATCCACTCTTTTACCCTATGTCTCTTGATTGGGGCATTTAATTGATTTACATTTAAAGTTATTATTGATCAGTACTTGTCTGTCACCATTTTTTTTTCTTTATCCCTGTGTTCCTTCTTTGCTTCCTATTTCTATTTTTACAGCAGACCCTTTCACATTTCTTGCATTACTTGTTTGGTTGTAATAAACTCTCCAAATTCTTTTTTGTCTGTGATGCTCCTTAAAATTTGTGATCGATTGCCTTGCTGGGTACAGTATTCCTGGATTCAAACCCTTCCTCTGCATTACTTTGTATATTTCATTCTATTCCCTTCTGGCCTGATGTGTTTCTGTTGAGAAATCAATCGCCAATCTGATGGAGGATCCTTTGTAGGTAACTTTAAGACTTTCTCTGGCCACTTTTAAGATTCTTACTTTGTTGTTGGTGTTTGGCCATTTAATTATGATGTGGCTTGGCATCAGTCTTTTGGGGTTTATTTTGTTTGGGACTCTGTGAACTTCTTGGATTTGTGTGGGTTTTTTCATCCCTGTATCAGGGAAGTTTTCTGTCATTATTTCTTCAAACATTTTTTCTAATTTTTGTTCAGTTTCCTCTCCTGTTGGTTGTCCTATTATGCAGATTTTTTTTTGTGTTGTCCCAAAGTTCCCTTAGGCCAGTGGTCATCAAACTCATTAGTCAACAGAGCCAAATATCAACAGTACAATGACTGAAATTTCTTTTGAGAGCCAAATTTTTTAAACTTAAACTTCTTCTAACGCCACTTCTTAAAAATTGTCTCTCCCAGGCCATGGTATTTTGTGGAAGAGCCACACTCAAGGGGCCGAAGAGCCGCATGTGGCTCTAGACTCGCAATTTGGCAACAACGGCCTTAGGCTCTCCTCCTGCTTTTTTTTATTTTTTGAGGGGAAAACACAGACTTTGTTGCAATGAGGTAGTTGGAGGTACAGAGAGAACCCAGCTTGCTTGGGGCTCAGGTTTCCAGAACCTCAGGGTGGTGCCTCCACGGTCTCCAAGGTTCAGAGAAATGCTTGCAGCTGCCAGGAGCTGTCCCTGCACCTGGGCTTCCCTGTTCTCCCCAGAGAGTGGGGGGCAAAGGTGGAGATGAGGATGAGGGTCCTGGGTTTCCAGAAGGCAATAAATAGGGGAGGAACTAGTGGGGGCGTGCCTGCGCCTTCCTGGTGGAGACTTGCGGGGGGGGCAGGCCTCGCACAACATTCCATAAGTCTCAGCAGAACCAGGTTCCAAAACACTTTGGTGGCTTAGAGATGAGATGGCTGGGGAGAGGAGTCAGGTCTCAGGAAACAACCTCTGGAGGCTGCATTAGTGCAATACAAATGTGGGGGGAGGTAATAGGGTTAGATGGAGGGGTGCTTTTTGGTCTGTCACAAGGCAGCTGGTGCTATTGTAAGGGCTGTGGTGATTGGAGAGAAGAAGCATTTGTGATAGCCCGCACCCAAACACGTCTCACAGGAGAAATTCTAGGCCTTCTCTCCGTCCCAGGCCTAGAGGAGAGTTAGGACAGGGGCGAGCTCAAGAGGACAGTCCTCGCAGCTCAAAGGCACTGAACTGAGCAAACCGGAGTTGGAAGGACAAGCAGGATTCAGGAGCTTCCGCTTGTTCCCACCGACCTGGGCTGGCGCCCAGACCAAAGACGACAGGAAGCCCTTCCCTCCACGTGTGGCAGGTTACACGCCTCTGGCTGCACAGGGTCCCCAGCCATCAGCATCCCACCCAGACCGGAGGAGAGGGTTTCCTTACTGCCCCCTGAGGCACCCCAAACTGGCAACCCTCCTGGCCGGCCAAGGTGAAAACCTCCCATCAGTGAAGCCCAGGCCCGGGGTAGGGACAGAGGAGGCGGAAACAAGGGCTGGCTGGCGGTGCGGGGCCCCGTCGGAGGGGAGGTTCGGTTCAGGAGGTGATGGAACTGGGCGAGGCCTCCGGGGAGGTGCACACGGACTGGTCCGAGGCGTCCCCCGGGGCCTCCTTGGAGCAGCTGAGAGGGGCCGGGGGCAGCCGGCCACCCTCCCGCTCGCGCTTCTTCTGCTTCTTGCGCCCATTCTGGAACCAGATCTTCACCTGCGTCTCGTTGAGCTCCAGAGTGGCGGCCACTCCACCCAGCGGGCACGGCTCAGGTACTTGTTGAAGTGGAACTCCTTCTCCAGCTCGGTTAGCTGCCGCCTCGTGAAGTTGGTCCGGGGGCCGCCGGCAGCTCCCAGGCCCAGCTCCGACGCCTTGGCTGTCTTGGGTGGGTTCCTCTTAACCTTCATCCAGTCGAACGTCCGGGCAGTGGGAGCGCTGGGTTCTGACGTTCAGGGGGATTCCTTGTCCTCGGAGAGGAGGTCAGCATAGGCCTGTGCAAAACTGTCCCTCTGCTCCGTCCCGTAAGGGGGCTGTGGCGGTGGGTATGGCCCGGGGCCGGCTCCCCCTCCCATAGCTGTCTGACATGCCCCCTAGCTGGGCCCCATAGCTCAAAGGATGAAAATAACCTCCATCTCCTTCTGGCTGGCCCAGAGAGTAGTACTGAGAAGGCCCATAGCTGGGGCTGCAAGTTGCAGGGGAGTACCCCAAGGTCACGGAGCTGGGGAAGGGCACCCCTAGTGCTGAAGGCGGCTGCTGGACGGGATAGCCTGAATTCTGCTGAAGCTCGGGGCTAGGCAGCCCCCCACCATAGCGGGTCTCACTTGCGTAGCTGTCAACGTAGCCGAGCTGGGGGGAAAGGAAGTAGGGGCGCTGTAGGCACTGAGTCCCCGGTTACAGAGTGGGTACTCTAAGGAGTTTATCCTATTATAGTCCATGTGTGGAGGCCACAGGAGTGTAGGCCAGTTTTGGGGAGACACCCTCTTGCCCTACAACCTTTTGGTAGTATGTCATAGCTCGGAAGCTTGCATTCATGGCCTGGGCCAGCGCTCCCCCAGGAAGGGGGTAGAGAGTGGGGGTGGAGGGGCGCATGTGATCTCTCCCAGGCCAATGAGCTCGATGGGCCAGAGTTTGGCAGCGCCAGTGCCCATCCATCATCCCCCCCATCATTAGCATGACAAAGACACTTCAATCACCTACAGCCCATCCATCTGAGAGCGACGTGGAAGCATCAAAAACATTTCTTCAAAGACTTTTGGAAAGAAGGGACCAGAGGGAGAGGGGGGAAAAGTTAGAGGAATATTGAAGACTTGCCTTCCCTCCCAACCCCCCTCTCCTCCTGCTTTTTAATTTTTTTCTAGAAGCTGCTCTATTGGGTATTTTTCCTACCTTGTCTTCTAGCTCACTGATGTGGTCCTCTGCTTCTTCTAGTCTACTGTTGATGCTTTTTATTGAGTTCTTAACATCAGCGATGTCATTTTTTCATTTCTTCTTGTTTATTCTTCATTTCCTTTTGGTTCTTTCACATATTGTTGAATTTGTCTTACATTATTTTCATCTACCCTATGACCATTTCTCTGAATTATTTCTCTGACAGGTTGCTTGCCTCTATTTCATTTACTTCCTTTTCTGGTGCTGTCTGCTTTTCTTTCATATACTGACTGTTTCTTTATTTCCCCATGATCTCTCTTCTCCAGGTGTCTGGTTATGTAGTTCTTTCTCTCCTTTTTTTGAGGGATTGTAGAGCTCCTCTGAATCCATGTGCTTGTGGCACCTGTGGACCAGTGTTCTTGTGTTCACAGCTGTTAAGTGGGTACCATAGTTGTAGATTCCAGGGGATTCTCTGGCATCTTATAACATTCACTTTCCTCTTTAAGATGGTGTGGTCTCAGCGTCCAAGCCAGTCACTCCGGGAGAGGAATTAGCAGCAGTAGGGGCTTCCTGGTCAGGGAGTCCCCTGTCTCCTGGGGCATAACTGCCCCTCAGTTCACCAACATACACTCCCCATGCGACCACAAACTCTCCCATTGCTTTCTCACTCACACACTATCTTGCAGTTTGCCTTCCCATTGGCATATATCTTCAAAATCTCTTGTGTCCATATTTATAAAAGATATTGATCTATAGTTTTCTTGTATATTTATGTCTAGTTTTGATACCAGGGTAATACTGACCTTGAAGAATGAGTTAAAAGTGTTACATTCTCTTCTATATTTTAAAGGAGTTTGTAAAGAATTAACATTAATTTATCTTTAAATGTTTTGTAGAATTCATCAAAGAAGCCATCGGTGTCTTTGCTTTTCTTCATGGGTAGTTTTGATTGCTAATTCAGTCTCTTATGACAGGTTCACTTGGAGTCTCTATTTTTTTCCTCACTTACTTGCAGCAGTTTCTATATTTCTAGGAATTTATGCAATTCGTCTATGTCATAACTTATTGTCATATAACAGTTCATAGTATTCCTTTTATACTCCTTTTAAAAAAATTCTTTATTTTTTTATTTTTTATTTTTATTTTTTATTTTTTTATTCTTTAAAGTATTACAAATAGTAGTACCTATTTTTTCCTTCCCCCCCCATTGTCCTCCCCCCAGCCTCCCCTACTCATCAGCACATGCCCTCACCTGCCCCACCCCCGCCCCAGTGTCTTGTATCTATTGGTTATGCTTATATGCATGCATACAAGTCCTTCAGCTGATCTCTTACAGCCCCACCCCCCCTTTCCAGCCTTCCCCCTGTAGATTGACAGTCTGTTCAATGCTTCTTTGCCTCTGTATCAATCTTTTTCCCCGTTTCTTTTCTTTAAAAAGATCTTGCATCTGCATACTGGAAATAAATATATAAGAACAAAAAATGTTTGAGTTTCAGTTTCAATGTTGAACAGTTCTGATCCCAGTTTCAATATCAAATAGTTCTTTATGTGTACATGTCAGCAATGGTATCTAGATGGTGGACATATGGTGGCAATACAGGTTCTACCCTCTCTGGTTTGGTCCTGGGCCACCTGCAGCGACACACAGTTGCTGACTGCTAGCATGACAATGTTTCGTCAGTGTCTTCCATCTCTGGACTGTCTTTGCGGTTGAAACAGACCTGTCAATTCTTCTTTGTTGCAGGAATCCATATGGTCTTGGAGTTGTTTTCTAAAAATATACAAACATATTCTAGACCAAAAGTTAACACAGGGATCTTTTCTGTAAATTAGACTTGGGATTTCTATGTTTGCCCAAATGACTTTCCTTTGGCTTATTTTGACACCATGTGTGTTTTTCATGGGTGTCCTGCTGTTGGCATTACAAATGGAAATTAATTGTCTGGAGTAAGAATTTTATAGATGTAATTTAGTTACAGGATATTTTTCCTTACATGATATTACCCCACTATCTGCCCCCCCCCTTTTATTACTGGGGGCTTTTGGAAATTCTATATTGCAGTCTTGGTAATTTTAAATTTTAATTTTTGCACACAAATATGACTGCTTTAGGTTCCCTACATGTTAGGCAATTTTTCAATGAGATTACCTACTAATATAAATGTTAGTTAATATTTTAGGAACAGCTTTTTGTCCAGAACACTTAAATTTTCTTGAGTATTCACTTATTTCAATTGGCCAATTTAAATTAATCTGAAAACTTGATTACTATTTTACTGTCAAATTTAATGCTCAAACAATAATCTTAGTTTGTTTACCTTGTAAATGTTAGTAGAAAGAATTCTTTGCATTCTTGAGTAAGCCCTAAGCATTACTGGTACTAGTCTGGATTTAGATATAGGGCCGTTGTTGCTGGCCAAGTCTCTGTCTGTAATCTGGGTCCTGATCTGAGCTGTGCATGGGAGGTGAAGCAGGCATGGTTGGAGGAGACCTCCCTCAGAAGGGGTGAGGGTTCAGGCCCCTGCAAGGTTAGGGGGTGAGGGTCTATGCTCCACTTCTGTTGACATTTTAGTTCTCTCCTGTTAGCCCCTCTGCAACTGTGCCTGTCTTAGGTTGTTCCTTCCCTGAGGAATCTTACCTGTCTCTGGCTAACTAGCCATCCTCCGGGGCCAAGCAGGGTGATGTGAGGTTCAGTTCTGTCTCCTTGGTAGTCTATGACCCCATGGCCTCCACGCCCAGCACCTGCCTTGGAATCTCCTTGCCTGCTGGTGGGGTCCCGTTACTGATTACATATCTCAGGGGACTCAGGTTTGTAAACCAGGCAGAGCCCAGCTCACACCATTGAGCAAGAGACAGATCCATCGTGCCAGCCACCCAGAGGCTTCAACCTCAGCTTGAACTGAAAGCTCAGGCAACAGCTGTGTGCAATTGGACTGTTAGAAGAGGGTACCTCTTGGTAAAAGGGCAAGAGAAGCCAATATAGAATGTTCGAGTGCCTTCCCAGTGCCTTAATTCCTTCTGAAAGGGATTAATTCCTTTCCTGTCCTTTTTTAAATTGCTGCCCAACATTCAAAGAATTAGTTTGTAAGTATCTTTGGGATAATTGTACAATATGCTGTTGTCAAATATAAAAAATTATAATGACATTGTAGAATAATATCATGTAAGGGTATTATGGTGTCAGTGGAGGTTAAGGGGGGGCTAGCCTAAGGACTGGTGTCCATAGGAGATGACAAGCTCTATGCCATGTCAATTCAATCTCAAACTAGCTGCCAATTTTTAATAACTTTATATAAACTTTGTGAGAGATGTAAAAACACAAATTACTTAACTTAGCTCAAGAGTTCAAATATATTTACTTCCCCCTTACTCCCGCCCCCCCCCCCCCACTTACCCTGAGGTTGGACATTCTGATAGACTTTTCTCAGTTTCTGGATCCATTCCTGTTCATCAGTCTATGCCATTCATTATATTTCACAAATGAGTGAGATCAGGTGATATTCATCTGTCTCTGCCTGGCTAATTTCACTTAGCATAACGCTCTCCAGCTCCATCCATGTTGTTGCAAATGGTAAGAGCTCCTTCTTTTTTACCTCAGCGTAGTATTCCATTGTGTAGATGTATCACAGTTTTTTAATCCACTCATCTGCTGATGGTCACTCAGGCGGTTTCCAAATCTCAGCTATGGTAAATTGTGCTGCTTATTCATGTTTCTAGTTTCTTTGGATATATTCCTAGAAGTGGGATCACTGGCTCAAATGGGAGCTCCATTTTTTTTTGAGGGAACTCCATACTGTTCTCCACAGTGGCTGCACCAGTCTGCAATCCTACTAGCAGTGCACGAGGGTTCCTTTTTCTCCGCATCCTCGCCAGCACTTGTCGTTTGTTGATTTGTTGATGAAATCCATTCTGACAGGTGTGAGATAGTACCGCATTGTTGTTTTGATTTGCATCTCTCCGATAATTAGTGACTTTGAGCAGGTTTTCATATGTCTCTGGGCCTTCCTTTTGTCTTCTTTCGAAAAGATTCTATTTAGGTCTGTTGCCCATTTTTTTATTGGATCATTTTCCTTCCTTTTATTAAGTTGTATAAATTGCCTATAGATGTTTGAGATTAAACCTTTATCACTGATAACATTTGCAAATATGTTCTCCCATACAGTGGGTCTTCTTGTTTGTTGATGGTTTCTTTAGCTGTGCAAAATATTTTTCTTTTGACGTAGTTCCATTTGTTTATTTTCTCTTTAGCTTCCATTGCCCTAGGAGAAGAATCAGGGAAGAAGTTCTTTTGGAATATGTCTGAGATTTTTCTTCCTGTGGATTCCTCTAGTATTTTTATGGTTTCCCGTCTTATTTTTAAGTCCTGTATTCATTTTGAGTTTATTTTTGTGTATGATGTAAGTTGGTGGTCTACTTTCATTTTTTTGCATGTATCTGTCCAATTTTCCCAACACCATTTATTGAAGGGACTATCTTGACTCCATTTTATGTTCATGACTCCTTTGTCAAATATTAATTGAGCATAGTGGTTTGGGTTGATAACTGGATACTCTATTCTATTTCATTGGTCTATATGTGTGTTCTTGTGCCAGTACCAGGCTGTTTTGAAAACAGTAGCTTTATAATACAGCTTAAAATCTGGTATTGAAATCCTATTGACTTTCTCAGGATTGCTGTGGCTATTCTGGGTCTTTATTATTCCAGATCAATTTTGGGTGCGTTCTTTCTAGGTCTATGAAATATGCCGTTGGTATTTTAAAGGGGAGTGCATTAAATTTATAGATTGCTTTGGGTAGTATGGAGATTTTAATGATGTTTATTCTCCCAATCCATGAGCATGGTATGTTTTTCCACCTGTTTACGTCTTCCTCTATCTCTTTTTTCAGTGTCCTGTAGTTTTCTCCAAATAGGTCCTTTACCTCCTTAGTTGAGTTTATTCATAGGTATCTTAATTTTTTTTTTGGTGTGATGGTAAATGGGATTGCTTTTTTATCTCTGTAAGTTCACTACTGGTGTATAGAAATGACATCAATTTTTTGGCGTTAACTTTGTATCCTGCTACGTTGCTGAACTCATTGAATAAGTCTATTAGTTTTTTTTTTCTTGTAGTCTTTTGTGGTTTTTTTTATGTACAATATCATGTCATCTGCAAATAAGGATAGATTTACTTCTTCTTTTCCAATTTGGATGCCTTTTATTTATTCTTCTTGTCTAATTGCAATGGCTAATACTTCCAGTACTATGTCGAACAGGAGTGGTGAGAGTGGGTACCCCTGTCTTTTTACTGTTCTTAGGGAAATGGTTGTAGTTTTTGCCCATTGAGTATGATGTTTGCTGTAATTTTATTATAGGCAGCTTTTATTTTGAAGAGGTATGATCCTTTTATTCCCACTTTGTTGAGAGTTTTTATCAGGAAAGGGTATTGGGGAGGAACCAAGATGGTGGCATAGGTAAACACCTATCATGCTTCCCCACACAACAATTCCAAAACTACAACGTAACAACAGAACAAACATCATCCAGAATCACTGGAAAGCTGGCTGAGTGAAAATTCCACAAATAAAAGTAAAGTGACTCAGAGGAGCAGTGGAGCACAGCCTTGAAGATACGTGCAGAATCAGAGGTTCGGATCCTTGTGCACTGGCGTGCGGAGGCAGTAAGGGCTGGCCCCTGCAAACCCAGCCGGCTTTCTCCAACAGGGAGTGCAGCAGCATCCCACTGCACTGATTCCCCAGTTCCAGGAGAGGTCCCATGTTCGGGGAAGGCACGCTAAAACCCAGGCATGGCAGAGGTTTGCGAACCTGTGCAGAGGGCCAGTTTGAGGAGAGTGCACGTTAACTGGGAACAGCAGTTTGCACGTAAATGTGGGGACAGAAGTGCACAACCACACAGAGAGGAATCGTTACTTGCACCCTTGCTCGGGAAACCACCAGACTGCTTGGTTTTACAACCCTGGGTGAGACTTTGGGTGTGCAGACTCATTTGGGTAGAGGTAGCGGGTGGAGTCTGGCAGCGGGTGGAGACTGGCGGGAGCTTTCTCTCAGAGGTTCATATAGCTGTTACCACCTGGCACAGAGACCCACGCACCACATAGGGAGGAGCTGATGCTGCCTGCTCAGCCAGGAGACTCCGCCCACCCAACCTGAACACAGTCTACCCTCACAGGCCTGCAGGTCAAAACCTCCTAGTGCCAACAACAATAAGCTGGGCTTAACGTCAACAATACTGTACAACACATAGAGGGCTGCAGCAAGAGTATCCACCTCAGGTAACTGGGGAGGCTGAGCCACTGTCCCTTGTAGGACATCTATCACACAAAGCTAATGGACCAATGCAGGAAAGCAGCCACAATGCAGAGAAATTGAAAGAAATCAGGTGTGAAAGAAATGGAGGAAAAAAGACGACTAGACATAGAGTTCAAAACCACAATAATAAGGATTTTCAAGAGGCTCCTAGAAAAGGCCAATGAACTTAATGAGACCTTTGAGGAAATGAACAAGACCTATGAGGAAATGAATGAGAACTACGAGGATATGAAAAAGGACCAATTAAAAATTAAGCATACACTGACTGATATAAAAAATATTACACGAAGACCTAAAAGCAGTGCAGAGGACCACAAGAACCAAGTCAAAGGTTTAAAATACAAAGAAGCAAAATCCACTCAGCGGAAAAGAAAAAACAAAAAGACTCCAAAAAATTGAAGATAGTGTAAGGGGCCTCTGGGACAACCTCCAGCATACCAACATCTGAATTATAGGGGTGCCAGAAAAAGAGAGAGAGCAAGACAATGAAAACCTACTTGAAGAAATAGTGACTGAAAACTTCCCACACCTGGTGAAAGAAATTGACTTGAAAGTTCAAGAAGTGCACAAAACCCCAAAATATAGGAATCTAAAGAGGACCACACCAAGACATATCATAATTAAAATGCCAAGAGCAAAAGATAAAGAGAGAATATTAAAAGCAGCAAGAGAGAAACAGTTGGTTACCTGTAAGGGAGCACCCATACGGATTTCTCAACAGAAACTATGCAGGCCAGACGGGAGTGGCAAGAAATATCCAAAGTGATGAATAGCAAAAATCTACAACCAAAATTACTCTACCCAGCAAAGCTATCATTCAGAATTGAACATCAGGTAAAATGCTGCTCAGATAAGAAAAAGCTAAAGGAGTTCATCACTGCCAAACCAATATTATATGAATTGCTGAAAGATACTCTATAAGTAGGGGAAGAAGAAAAAGTTAAAAATATAAACTAGGAACAACAAATACACATCTATCAACAAATGACTCTAAAAATCAAATGAATTAATAATCTGATGAACAGGATAAACTTGTAAATATAACAGAATCATGGACATAGAGAGGGAATGGACTGACAATTCTTGGGGAGAAAAGGGGTGTGGGAGGTGCAGCAAGAGACTGGACAATAATCATGCACCTATGGGAGAGGACACTATGGGGGAGGAGAGGGCAGAGGGTGGTATGGGTACTGGGTGGAGGGGAGCTATAGGGGGGAAAAAGGGGGAAACAGTGTAATTAATAAACTGAACAATAAAGATTTAAAAAAATAAAAAACAAATGGAGGAATTATCCTCAGGTGAGGATAAAAACAAAACAAAACATGTTTTATTTTTAAAAAAAGTAAAAATAAAGAAAGTATATTTTAAATATAAAAAAGAAAGGGTGTTGGATTTTGTCAAATGCTTTTTCTGCATCAATTGATATGACTGTGTGATTTTTATCTCTCAATTTGTATATGTGATGTATCACATTTATTGATTTGCAGGTATTGTACCATCCTTGCATTCCTGGGATAAATCCTACTTGGTCATGGTGTATGATCTTTCTGATGTACTGCTGGATCCGATTTGCTAGAATTTTATTGAGGATTTTGACATCTATATTCATGAGGGATATTCACCTGTAATTCTCTTTCATTGTGTTGTCTTTATCTTGTTTTGGTATTAGGGTGATGCTGGCTTCATAGAAGGATTGGAACTGTTCCATCCTCTTGAATTTTCTGAAATAGTCTGAGGAGGATAGGTTTTAGTTCATCCTTGAATGTTTGGTATAACTCCCCTGTGAAGCCGTCTGGCCCTGGGCTTTTGTTTGCTGGAAGCTTTTTGATAACCGATTCAATTTCTTCCATAGTTATTGTTCTATTGAACTGTTTGGATTTTTTTCTGATTAAGATTTGGGAGGTTATATTTTTCTAGGAATATAAGCATTTCCTCCTGTTTGTCCAATTTGTTGGAGGAGAGTTTTCATAGTATTTTTTAACAATCCGTATTTCGAAGGGGTCTGCTGTTATCTCCCCTGTTTCATTTCTGATTTTGTTTATTTGGGTCCTCTTTCTTTGCTTCCTGGTGAGCCTGCCTAGAGGTTCATCAATCCTGTGTATCCTTCCAAAGAATCAGCTCTTGGTTTTTTTTGATCCTCTGTATTTTTTCTTTGGTCTCTATGTCGTTTATCTCTGCTCTGATCTTAACTATTTCCTGCCTTCCACTTACACTGGGCTTTTCATGTTGCAAAAACATGTTGTTTCATGTTTTTTTGCAGTAGGATTGTAGAATTACGAACTTCCCTCTCAAAACTGCTTTTGCTGTGTTCCATAGATTTTGGATTGTTGTGCTATCGTAGTCATTTTTTCCATGACGTTTTCTATCTCTTCCTTGATCTCTCTTAGTAACCCAGTCATTGTTTCATAGCATGCTGTTCAGTCTCCATGTGTTTGATTTCTTTGGATTGTTTTTATTGTAGTTGATTTCTAGCTTTATGCCACCGTGATCTGAGAATATGCTTGATATGATTTATATCTTCTTGAATTTAAGAGACTTTCCCTTGACCCAACACATAGTCTATCTTTGAGAATGACCAATGGGCACTTGAAAAGAATGTGTATTCTATGACTTTGCGATGAAATGATCTGAAGATGTCAATTAATTCCATCTGGTCTAGTGAGTCATTGAGGATTTATGTATTTTGACTGATTTTTTATTTAGAGGATTTGGCCAATTGGGATAGTGGGGTATTAAAGTCTCCTACTATGATGGCATTGCTGTCTATCTCTCCCTTGATGTCCTCCAGGAGTTTTTTATGTATTTAGGTGCTCCAGTATTGGGTGTGTATATGTTGACCAGAGTTATTTCTTCTTGTTGGATTGCTCCCTTCATTTTTTAAAAATCTTTATTGTTCAGTTTATTAATTACATTGATCCCTTTTATTGCCCTATAGCTCCCCTCCACAAGGTACCCATCCCACCCTCTACCCTCCCCCTCCCCCTTCCCCCCACTGTGCTCTCCAATAGTTGCATGATTTTTGTCGTCTCTTGCTGCACCTCCCACACCCCTTTTATCCCCAAAAATTGTCAGTCCATTCCCTCTCTATGCCCATGATTCTATTATATTCACCAGTTTATCCTGTTCATCAGATTTTTAATTCACTTGATTTTTAGATTCATTTGTTGATAGATGTGTATTTGTTGTTCATAATTATATTTTTATCTTTTTCTTCTTCCTCTTCTTAAAGAATATCTTTCAGCATTTCATATAATATTGGTTTGGTGGTGATGAACTCCTTTAGCTTTTTCTTAGCTGTGAAGCACTTTATCTGACCTTCAATTCTGAATGATAGCTTTGCTGGGTAGAGTAATCTTGGTTGCAGATTCTTGCTATTCATCACATTGAATATTTCTTGCCACTCCCGTCTGGCCTGTATCGTTTCTGTTGAGAAATCCGCTGACAATCGTATGGGTGCTCCCTTATAGGTAACCATCTGTTTTTCTCTTGCTGCTTTCAATATTCTCTCTTTGTCTTTTGCTCTTGGCATTTTAATTATGATGTGCCTTGGTGTGGTCCTCTTAGGGTTCCTATATATTGAGGTTCAGTGTGCTTCTTGGACTCCTAAGACAATTTCTTTCACCAGGTGTGGGAAGTTTTCAGTCACTATTTTTTTTTGCTTCTTGCTTTTTCAGCTGAGTGGATTTTACCTCTTTGTATTTCAAATCTTTAACTTGGTTCTTGGGGTAATCTACAATAATTTTACATCTTTGTACAATATTTTTATTTCAGTCAGTGTATGCTTAATTTCTGGTTGGTCCTTTTTCATATCCTTGGCAGTCTCGTTCATATCCTTCAGGGTCTCATTGATTTTCTTGTAGGTCTCATTCATTTCCTTGTAGGTCTTGCTTATTTCCTTGTAGGTCTCAGCCTTTTCTAGGAGCCTCTTGAAAAGCCCTATAACCATGGTTTTGAATTCTATGTCCAGTCATTTTTTTTCATCCATTTCTTTCACATCGGATTTCTTTCCTTGTCTCTGCATGGTGGCTGCTTCCCTGAGTTGGTCAATTAATTTTTGTGGTAGATGTCCTACAAGGGACAGTGGCTCAACCTCCCCAGTTACCTGAGGTGTATATGGGTTGCACAGTCTTGTTGAAGTTAAGCCCAGGTTAATTGTTGTTAGCACTTGGAGGGGTTGACCTCCAGGCCAATTGTCTGTGAAGTTCAGCTGTGCTCAGGTTGGATGGGCGGTGTCTCCGGGTCAAGCATACAGTGTCAGCTCCACCCTATTGGGCCCCAGGGACTCTGTGCTGGTGGCAACGGCTGCCTGCACCTCTGAGAGAGAGCCGCTGCTGAGCTCCACCAGCAGCCAGAGAATTCAGCCTCTCCCCAAATGAGTCTGCACACCCAATGTCTCACCCAGGGTCGCAAAACAATGCAGTCTGATGGTTTCCCGAACAAGAGAGCAAGTCACGAGTGCTCTCTGCGTGGTCATGCAGCTGTGATGTTCCCAAGTTCACGCGCACTCCGCACAAGCTCGCCCTTTCCACAAGCCGGCAGGCCCCCACAGCACCCAAGCTCCATCGTGCCTCCCACTGTCCAGTTTTTGCCCCGTATGATTGTGGGTTCCCTGGAATTTGCCCAGAGCTGGGGAATCAGTCCAGTGGGACGTCTTTGTCTCCCCCGTTCAAGAAAACTGGCCGGGTTTTCAGCCGCCTGCCCTATCCACTAGCGCACACTACAAACCTCTCTCCGCGCGTATCTTCAATGCTGTCCTCAGCCGCTCCTC
Source organism: Antrozous pallidus (assembly GCA_027563665.1). Taxonomy (NCBI): domain Eukaryota; kingdom Metazoa; phylum Chordata; class Mammalia; order Chiroptera; family Vespertilionidae; genus Antrozous; species Antrozous pallidus. The sequence continues at coordinate 88,641,758 of CM050509.1, read as the reverse complement.
TGAGTCACAGTGTCCTGTCTGCACTTTTATTTGTGGAATTTTCACTCAGCCAGCTTTCTGGTGATTCTGGATGGTGTTTGTTCTTTCGTTAAGTTGTAGTTTTGAAATTGCTGTGTGAGGCAGCAAGACAGGTGTTTACTTATGCCGCCATCTTAGTTCTCTCTGGATTGCTCCCTTTAGTATTATGTAGTGGCCTTCTTTATCTCTTGTTATGTCCTTCACTTTGAGATCTAATTTGTCAGATATAAGCATTGCTACCCCAGCTTTTTTTCCATTTCCATTTGTCTGAACAACCTTTTTCCATCCTTTCACCCTCAGTCTGTGTGCGTCTTTTTTTCAGAGGTGGTTTCTTATAGACAGCAGATATATGGGTCGTGTTTTCTTATCCAGTCCGTTACCCTATGTCTTTTTATTGGAGCCTTTGAACCATGTACATTTAAAGTTATTATTGATAGGTTCTTATTTGTCTCCACTTTTGTTCTTTACCAGTGTGTTCCTTATTTACTTCCTATTTCTTTTTACAGCAGACCCTTTAGCATTTCTTTCATTGCTCGTTTGGTGGTAATGAATTCCCTTAGTCCTTTTTTGTCTGTGAAGCTCCTGATTTGACCTTCAATTTTGATTGATAGCCTTGCTGGTTACAGTATTCTAGGATTCATACCCTTCCTTTATGACTTTGTATATTTCACTTCATTGCCTTCTGGCCCGATAAGTTTCTGTTGAGAAATCACTTGCTAATCTTTTGGGGGTCCCTTGGTATGTGACTTTCTCTCTCTCTCTCTCTCTCTCTCTCTCTCTCTCTCTCTCTCTCTCTCTCTCTGGTGGCTTTTAAGATTCTTACTTTGTCATTGTTTTTTTTGCCAAATTAATTATAATGTGCCTTGGTGTAGGTCTTTTGGGGTTCATTTTGCTTGGGACTCTGTGAGCTTCTTGGATTTGTGTGGGTTTTTTCTTTCCTCCATCAGGTAAGTTTTCTGTCATTATTTCTTCCAACAGGTTTTCTATTCTTTGCTCAGTATCCTGTCCTTCTGGAAGCCCTATTATGCAGATGTTGTTTTGTTTCATGTTGTACCAAAGTTCGTTTAGGCTCTCCTCCTGCTTTTCAATTTTTTTTCTTGAATCTGCTCTACTTGAGTATTTTTTCCACCCTTGTCTTCCAGCTCACTGATGTGGTCCTCTGCTTCTTCTAGTCTACTCTTGATACTTTCTATGAGTTCTTTACTTCAGCACTGTCACTTTTCATTTCTTCTTGGCTCTTCTTCATTTCTTCTTCAGTCTTCTTCATTTCCTTTTGCTTCTTCTTCAATTCCTCTTGGTTCTTACTCATATTGTCAAATTTCTCTTCCATTCTTTTCAGCCACCTTATGACCATTTCTGTGAATTCTTTCTCTGACAGATTGCTTGCTTCCATTTTGTTTTCCTCCTTTCCTGTTGAGGCTTGTTTTTCTTTCATATGTGGGCTGTTTCTTTGTCTCCCCGTGGGCTCTCTTCTCCGTGTGTCTGGTTATGTAGTTCTCACTCTCCTGCTCTGATTTAATAGCACAAAATAGAACACAACCAGGTGCAACGCACGAGGCACTGAACAGGAATGTATTCACGGTATTGGTAACTCCCAATTAAAGGTGATTGCCAGAGAAAGGCAAAAGGTGATAGGTGAGAAAGACGAGAAAAGGCAAAACACACACACACTCACACACACACACTCACACACACACAAAGAAAATAAGGAATGCCAAAATGAAATTGGGAAAATTGGAAGAATTAAAAAGAAAGAAAAGGTGAATAAACTATAAAGAAGGGGTGAAAACTCCTACAGGACAGCCACTAATCCCCCCCCAAAAGGCAGCAACAAGTACCTGGAGATTGATACAAACTACATACTACAACTAATATCACGGGAGGTGAGGTAACACAGAAGCACAAATCTATCAAAAAACAATGTAAATGACAACAACAAAACAAAAAACAATGCCAAAAAACCTAAAAAACAAACCAAAAGAAAAGAATAAGCAAACAAATCTCTCAAACATGCATAAAATATCGACATTATCAACAGTCAAGTAAACAACAATAACAGGACAAAGAGAAAAACAATTTAGGAAAGTGAAGTCAGAGAAGTGAGAGGTGTGTATAGACTTGGAGCAGGTGGTTGGAGATTAGATATATAAGTGCGGTGAAATTTTAACAGGGGTAAAAAGAAAGAATAAGGAAAATCTAAAGCATGAAAAGTGTAAGGGAAACTACACACTAAATAGGGCAGCAAGAGAGTGGCGGCATAAAGGTGAAATCGAGGTAGAGTAAAAAGATACTAAAGGGTAGATGAAAATAGACTGTAGAACACTAATCCCAAAGTAAAATAAAGAGAAAATAAAATGGCACTTTTAAAAAAGGTGAAATGGTAGTAGAAATAAAATTGATTCCTTAATTTGTATTACACAAGAGTCAATTTGTGATTCAGCCCCTGGGTGGCAGTGTTTCTGGATTGACCTCCAGGTCTATTGGTCTTCTCTAGCCTGAACTAAAATCCTGCTATCCCTGTGGTATTCAATACTGATTTGTGGGGATGGGCTGCCCCAGAGCTGCCTCTCTAATGGTGACCGCCTGTTCTGATCCCCAGGCTCCAGAAAAAACAGCTCTCCCCTGCAGTCTTTCAGGGTATTCCTTACCAGGCGATCCCAGGTTCCTGGCTTAGCACTCAGAAGCTCAGATTAGGAGAGGAAAAAACTCAAGTGTGTGAACTCAGGTTTCGCACATATGTCTGCACAAATCCCCTTCCCCCTTGGGTTTAGCAGCCCAGACCCTCCCAAAATTTTTGGGCTGTCCTTCTCTGTCAGGTCCAAATATGTTGATTTCTAGGAATCCCCTCTGCCACCAGATCCGAGGGCCCTCTTCCTACTTTTACCAGCTCCAACAGCCACAGACTCTTTTCAGGTGCAGATCTCTCAACTTTGCCAGCTCCCTGGGTTGTGCACCCAACCTAACCCAAGGGGAAATCTGACCTTTTCATAGTGGAGCATAGAGCTCTTCCAAATCCGTGTCTGCACCAACTGGGAACCGATGTTTTGGGTCTCTCAGCCATCCAGTAGGTACTGCAGCTGGATATTTTCAGGTCCATTCCCTTCATGATGGTGCAGTCTGCATCTGAGCTGATGGCTCCGCGAGAGATCCCCTAAAAAATTTCTTTATTGATTAAGGTGTTACATATGTGACCTCATCCCTCATTACCCCTTCATAGCCCCCAACCCACTCATGCCCTTACCCCCACCCAATGCCTGTGTCCATTGGTTAGGCTTATATGCATGCATACAAGTTCTTTGGTTGTTCTCTTCCCCTTACCTCAACCCTCCCTTACCTTCCCTCTGAGGTTTGACAGTCAATGCTTCTCTGTCTCTGGATTTGTTTTTGTTCATCAATTTATGTTGTTCACTATATTCCATAAATCAGTGAGATTTGACTGCCTTATTTCATTTAGTATAATGCTCTCCAGTTCCATCCATGCTCTAGTTTAAAGCAGACACCTTATTCTCCCTTTACTTCTTCTCGCACCCCTACACCCCTTTTCCCCTGAGAATTGTCAGTCCACTCCCTTTCTATACCCCTGATTCTATTATATTCACCAGTTTATTCTACTCATCAGATTTTTTATTCACTTGATTTTTAAATTCACTTGTTGATAGATAAGTATTTGTTCCTCATAATTTTATCTTTACCCTTTTCTTCTTCTTCCCCTTCTTAAATAATACCTTTCAGCATTTCATATAATACTGGTTTGGTGGTGATGAACTCCTTTAGCTTCTTCTTATCTGTGAAGCTCTTTATCTGACCTTCAATTCTGAGTGATAGCTTTTCTGGGTAGAGTAATTTTAGTTATAGGTTCTTGCTATTCATCACTTTGAAAATTTCTTGCCACTCCCATCTGGCCTGCATAGTTTCTGTTGAGAAATCAGCTAACAGTCATATGGGTGCTCCCTTGTAGGTAATTAAGTGTTTTTCTTTTGCTCCTTTTAATATTCTCCTTTTGTTTTTTGCTCTTGCAATTTTAATTATGATGTGCCTTGGTGTGGTCCTCTTTGGGTTTCTTTTGTTTGGGTTCTGTGCACTTCCTGGACTTGTAAGTCTATTTCTTTCACCAGGTGGGGGATATTTTGAGTCATTATTTCTTCAAATAGGTTTTCAGTAACTAGCTCTCTCTCTTCTTCTGGCAGCCCCATAATTCTGATGTTGGTACACTTGAAGTTGTCCCAGAGACTTCTTACACTATGTTCAAATTTTTGCATTCTTTTTGCTTTTTGCTTTTCCGGTTGAGTGGTTTTTGCCTCTTGATATTTCAAATCTTTGACTTGATTCTTTTGGTCCTCTAGTTTGCTGTTGGGTCTCTGTAAAATATTTTTTATTTCAGTCAGTGTATGTTTAATTTCTACTTGGTCCTTTTTCATATCCACGAGGGTTTCACTGAATTTATCAGCCTTTTCTAGGAACCTCTTGAAAAACCTTATATCCATGGTTTTGAACTCTATATCCAGTCATTTGTTTCCTCCATTTCTTTCATTTGTGATCTGTTTCTTTGTCTCTGCATTCTCGCCGCTTCTCTGAGTTGGTAGGATAGCTTTGTGTGCTAGGTGTTTCGTCCTCCCCTGTTACCTGAGGTGGACACTCTTGGTGCACCCCTTTTTGGATTGTGTGTACAGCCTTGTTTCAGTTAAGTCTTGATTGTTATTGGTATCACTGGGAGTAATTGACTTCCAGGCCAATTGGCTATGAGGATCAGCTGTATGTATGTATGCTGGGAGACAGCCTTATGCGACAAGACTTGCAAAATTGCAAAAGCCTCTGTGCTCAGCTTGGATGGGTCGGAGTTTCAGGGTGGAGCTGACAGCCTTGGCTTCCAGTCAGCCCCGCCCCATGAGATTCCTGGGTCTCAGTGTCCTGCAGGCAATCGCTGCAAGTACCTCTGAGAGAAAGGCACCCTTGAGTTTCGCCTGCTGCCAAACAGTCCAATCTCTCCCCCAATGAATCCTAACTCCCAGATTCTCACCCAGTACTGGGATTCAGTGCAGTTGGAACTGGGGTACAGTGCAGGCGGGAGCTTTTGTCTCCTTCCCGCTAGAGCATGCCAGCCAGGCACTCAGCGCCCCATCCTCTCCACTTGCATGTCTCCTTACCTCAAGCTTTTCAGCTCTTCTGATTCTCCATATGTTTTTCTCTTTCTTTTTAGTTTTAGAATTTTCAGTCAGCCACCTTTCCTGTGGTTCTGGATGATGTCTGTTTTGTCTTTTAGTTGTAGTTTTGAAATTGTTGTGCGAGGCAGCTGTTTAGGTATTTACCTATGCTGTCATCTTGGTTTCTCCTTTTTAGTTCTGAAAGAGCAATTGTAATTTCTAATTTTAGTAATTGAGGTATGTCTTTTATTCTTGGTCAATCTAGCTAATCAAAGTTTATTTGAATTCTTATTTGGTACTCTGTCTCCTTCGGCCTGTATTTGGGAGCTTTGGCCAGCCTAAGAAATACATATGTTTATTTTGTAGTCTAGAAAATAAGTCTTCTTCACATTCCAGCTTGTGGAGCTCTCAGTCTGAACTCCCGAAGCATACTGTTCTGTCCCCTGGACTAACTGAAGCAAATTCATTTAACCTCTTCATTAGCCAATGGCAGTAGTTCATAAAACTATCGCTGTCCCACCCTCTCATGTTGGAAATTATAAGCTGAAAAAAGCATCAGGAAAATATTATTTCTGAGTAAAAGTTGGAACTTAGGGAAGAGCTGAAAACAACAGATCCTGACCAGCTAGGATTTCTAAGCAAGGAATTGTGAGTACATCTGGGGCTTGGGGCAGTGCTCTTTCTGAGTATTGAATTTGAATGGAGGCAACTTAGAAAAAGAGAAGCGTACTGATGTTCAAACCATTTGTCTTCTTGGTCGCAGTCTCCAGGATATGCTGGTCTGATTGGCAGGGACTCAGCTGATAGGTGGCAAAACCAGGAGATCAGGAAAAAGCATTTGGTATTTTGGAAAAGTGCCAATACTGACTGGTATTCTGGGGTGCATGGCACAGTTGATAATCTTTCCCCTTCTCTCTGGGAGCCCTAAGCCTGGTTGGGGTGCTAGGGCAAAAGCATCCATTAGCTCAGAAAATACCGTAGAGCCAATAAAATGTCCACTTAAAGATTATTTCCACATAAATGGGAAATCTGTATGTGAAAGATTTTTAAAATAAAGCTAAACCCACCGAGATTTTACTGGTAAGGAAATTGCAACAAATCAACTCTTAGGGATGTGTGTATGGTAAGGTTGAAATTCAAACCAAGTGTCACAGTCTCGGCCCCACCCTGAGGTGCTGACTCAGGACCAAGAGGCAGAGTTCTCTGCCAGACTTCAAGACTTTTGTAAACAGTTCTTGAAAGAGAAATCACACACTTGTCTTTCTGCCAGCCCCCTTCCCCATCCTGTACACTCCAGCTTCTCCTCACAGCTGACAGTGCAGTCATTGTCTTTTTTCTGATATCCAAGGGCAGATGTTATTAATTTGAGCTTCATGAACCTCCAAGGGCTATGTGGAGAGAATTTAGGGAGTCTATGAACTTTGATGAGAAAAGTATTTAATCTTATTTCCACTAACCTGTACTAGTAAGAAAAATTTAGCATTTCCTCAACTTAGGAATATAGGCCACAATAGTATTAGCAGTATCTGTGACTTTATTCCCCAATAGAAATCACAAATATTTTTACATCACATTACAGTTGTTGTATCTCAAAAAAGTTACTGATGCTCATCATTACTTCTAGCTATAGACTTGCCACTAAATTTTTCCCTTCATTGCACTATTAAAGTAGTACTATAACAAGATCACAATTTCTTAAATATATTTTATAACTATTTCAATAGGAGTGGTTTCCTTTGTAATTCTATATATTTTATTTTATGCATCTGAAAACATTACTCTGAGAAGGAGCTTAGAGGTTTCACCAAACTGCTAGAGGGATCGATGACCTAAAAGAGATTAAGACCCATTATCTGGATCTTGGTACTCTCCTACTCCACTGGCCTCATTTCTGACTCACAGAACTTTCCCTATCTGTCCGGCAAGCTCAAAAGCATTTGCATACTATCTTCATTTCTTATTCTGCAGAATGGGGAATAACACTACCTACTTTCTAAGGTTGTTGTGATGATTCAATAAGTTAATAAATGTAAAGCAGTTAGTGCCCAACAAATAGTAAGTGCTAATAAGTATTTGCTATTTTTTGTTGTTGGTTCATATCAATTATCTCACTAATCTATCCTATTATTATCTCCATTTTTAGAAAGTGGGAACTGGGACTTAGAGAGGGAACATGACAAACCCAAGGGTACACAAGGAAGTGGCAGAGCCAGACTTCAAAGACAGGTCTGTGTGACTCTGATGCCAAGTGGAGGTCACTCTCCACCACACCACTAAGAGGGAGTGATGGTCCCTCAAAGAGGCAGAAGCCATCAACAGGGTACTCAGTTGGGAATGGACAACCAGCTTTGCAAGCTCCTGCTTTTTCTTCTCCAACTTGTCCTTACCATCCACATATCCATCTTGATGGGGATAGGGGTGCTGCTCCCAGAGTCCTCAGCCAGATCTAAAGAGACCAGGGCTTCTCCAAAAGGCTACTGCCAATGTAGACTCACCTGCAAAGGGGACAAGTGCACGTTCTCACACTGAACAGGAGCCTCGCAGCAACAAACTCATTTGGAGTCACGAACCTGCCTCTGATCTCTGGAGCTACTCAAGCCTCACAGAGCAATGAGATTGGAGAAGTAAGTAGGGATTCAGAAGGGCAGGAGTTGGCTGCCTCCTGGATAAAGTGGTTTATGAGCTGAGGAGATTGCCAGTTGGAGTGGGGTCAAGAGTGTTTATGAATTTTTAAGACAAAGGGAAGAGGATGTTCAAAGGCCCTGGTATGCAAGGAAGAAGGGCATAATTCCGAAAGTCTGAGGTTTGGATTGAATGGAAGAGGGAAGATGATGGCATGGGGAAATGAGACGGCATACATAGTTTATGAGCAGATAGTGAAGAATGCCAACATCAGGTCCACAAGTCTTCTAATAGAGGAAGGACAACCATGAAAGGGTTTTGGTATAGAGCAACAGGACCTACTCACCACCCCTGCAAGCATGCAGAAGGTGGGTTTATTAGAAGGGATAGAGACTAGAGGCTGGTTAGACCAACAAGGAGGCTACTTCAGTAGTCCAGATGTGAAGTAAGGAGGTCTGAACTTGAGTGTAGAAGTCTGGAACTTATGGAAACTCTCTCTGGTTTAAGTGTCCTCCATGGTGAGGAACTGGTAGGACTGTAATTGCTGGGGGACATGTCCTCCTAAGGTTTGTTTGTGCATGGGTCCTGTGAGGCAAGGTTTCCTCAGTTCAGAGGATAATCACCATGAATCCACATACTGTCACCTTCCATTTTATCCTCTTCCTCATATTAACAGTATACAGAAACAGCAGAATAAAAAGCCAGGACCCTCCTTTCTGTCACCCTCACGCAGCCCCAGTAGAGTTGCTAAGGTAAGGTAAGTGGCCACAACTCTATCCCAATGTGTCACAGGCAGAAAGGGGCACAGGGACTCAAGGAGCAGGTCAGAACCTGCCCTCTGTCAAAGGAAATATCCACCCTCTTAAGCCTTTCAGAGACTGTTTTCTTACAATTAAGTCCGGCTGTTACCAGGACAACTAAGAACTCTGGGCTTTGTGTTTCTGTGTCTGTTGAATCCCTGGGGAGAAGTAGCCTGCAGAACTTTCCCTAGTCTGGGAAGGACGAAAGAAGTGCTAGTAGGAGGTGGAGACCCCTAGTTTGGGGATAATCTCTTGCCTTGGTAATGCCTATTCTTATTTTGTGGGAAGGGCAAGGGCTCCATGTGAGTCAGTTCTGATGTTCAAGGGTAAGGTTTAGGCTTCTCTGAACCTGGTTTCCAATGTTCAGACTTCTGCACCCATCCTATGTCACCTCACTCTCAGGGGGTGCAATCTGAGCAGGGGCAAGCTCACACCAGACCATGGGATATGCTGGGGTCATTACACAAATATTTTTTGATCACTTACTACATGCTTAGTGTGGGATCTCCATATTGGTTTCTGCTCTGGGGAGCTCTAATGGAAGGCTCAGAACCAAATTAGCCATTAAATGTCCTTGAGCTAGTTAGTCCCAAGACTCTTTTCTCCACTGGGCTGGGCTGGGCTAGACATTAGACCTGCTTAGAGGGTTTTTTTTAGACATAGAAATTCCTGGAGATTCTGACTCCATCAGTGTGGGTGTGAGTGGAGGGTGCTATTTAAGAGTTCTAAATACCAAACTACTGGAGTTCACAGTAGAATTATGCAAATGAAGCACGTGACCTTGAGCTGCCAGTTTCCTCACAGAATGAATGAGGGGAAGAGTGGATTCAGCAAAATTTTCTCTTTCTTCCCCCATCCTTTGGTAATAGGATTTTTATGGCCCTCACCAACCTTGTCACTCATCTACTGCCCCCATTCTTTTCTGCCTTCTCCCTTTCCTTTATTCTAGTACTAGAGGCTGGGTGCACAAAATTTGTGCAAGTGGGGAGAAAGGTGTCCCTCAGCTCAGCCTGCACCCTCTCCAATCTGGGACCCCTTGAGGGATGTCTGACTGCCCATTTAGGCCTGATCCAGAGCCTATCTGGATCGGGGCTAAATGGGCAGTCAGACATCCCTCTCACAATCCAAGACTGCTGGCTCCCAATTGCTTTCCTGCTTGCCTTCCTGATTGCTCCTAACTGCTTCTGCCTGCCAGCCTGATCACCCCCTAACCACTCCACTGCCAGGCTGATTGATGTCTAACTGCTCCGCTGACAGCCTGATTGCCCCTAACTGCCCTCCCTTGTAGGCCTGGGTCCCCCTCAACTGCCCTTCCCTACAAACCCGGTCACCTCCAACTTTCCTCCTCTGCTGGGCTGGTCACCCCTAACTGCCCTCCCCTGAAGGCTTGATCACCCCCAACTGCCCTCCCTTGCAGATCTGGTCCTTCCCAACTGCCCTCCCCTGCTAGCCATCTTGTCTCGGCCATCTTGTGTCCACATGGGAGCAGCCATCTTTGACCACATAGGGGCAGCCATCTCATGTGTTGGAGTGATGGTCAATTTGCATATTTCTTTTTTATTAGATAGTATAGAGGCATGGTGCATGGGTGGGGGCTGGCTGGTTTGCCCTGAAGGGTGTCCAGATCAGGGTGGGGGTAGGGTGGCCTGGACGAGGGCCCTGTGGTGGTTTGAAGGCTGGCTATGCCCCCCAGCGACCCAAGCAGAGGCCCTGGTATCGAGTTTATTTATCTTCTGCGATTGAAACTTTGTACCAGAGGCCAAGGCAGACCAGGGCTGCAGGAGCTTGGCTTCCTCCATCGCTGGGGGCAACTCAAGCCTCCTGCTCTCTCCAGCTCTGTGGCTGCTCCCATTTTTGTTAGGATTTATTTATCTTCTATAATGGAAACTTTGTAGCCTTGAGTGTAGGCCTGGGCCAGCCAGGGTGGCAGGGAAGCTTGGCTTCCTCCATTGCTGGGGAAACCGAAGTCTCCTGCTTGCTGCAGCTCCATGGCTGCAGCCATCTTGGTTGGGTTAATTTGCATACTTGCTCTTGATTGGCTGATCAGTGTGACTTTGTTGGTGTAGCGGAGGTACAGTCAATTTTTATATTGCTCTTTTATTAGATAGGATTTCCTTACTCCTGGCATGCATAAAGGTTTCTGTGAGGTACAACCTGATCACCGTCCATTGGCTGCCCCAGACCCCAGGCAAGGCCTGCCCATCTCTTGGACACCCTCCCCCACCCATTCTGCTGCAGCAGCCCAGGAAGGCATAGGCATTTCTGGCACCCTGTCTGCTGATTCATTTTGATTCCCATCAACTGAAGTTCTCAGATTTCTTTTTCCACAAGTTTCTTCTAAGACTCATCTTAGAAGATGAGTTTCTGAACCTGACTTCGAGATCTCACAGGTGCACCTGACAAAGGTCATATCAGCACATCCTTCCAGGTTAGGGAGATTTGGATTGTGATTCCATTTTGGAGCGGAGCCTTCCATTCTCCAGGCTTCATACATTTTACAGATGCCCCTAGCATGCAACCTCTAGGTCTTCATTCAGCAGCCAACTTATTCACTCACTTATTCATTTATGTTCTGACTAGTTTTGAGATGCTACTGTGCACACAGCCGTGTGCTAGACCCCAGAGATCCAACAGTGACTGTGGTCAAAGTAAGAATGGGACTCATGCAAGTTCCAAATGAAGTCAGTGGCAGGGCCAGACTGGAATCAAGGGTCCTGTTCCCTATACTCATAGGGCTTCCAGCAGGGTTGGGCAAGGCTCACCCTACTCCTCTTATTTCCCCCACCTGCTCTGATGGGCCATGAGACAAACTGGGCTCACTGATCCCTGCCAGCAATGAACATGAGAAACTCCAGGGGATGCTGGAGACCTTATATGACCCCTGAAGCAAAACAGGAAGCCTCAGTGCTCACAGTGCAGCTCATGGCCCCACAACCTTGTCCCTCCCTAGAGGACAATCAGCCACACACTCATGCAGACTCATCACCACAAATTTGGCACTACCACTGCCTGCCTTTCTCTGCAGCACAGAACTGCCACCTGGCTGGTTCTCCCAGAGCCTCCAGAGGTCATGCACCTGATGCAGCTCTTGTTGGCTTGGGCAAAGGCCTAAAATCTAGTCAGGTTAAGGCTTGAGCTCATCAGTGGCTTTTCTGGGAAATAGCATGGTGGATTAGAGTTGAAAGTCTGTGAGTTTGGAAGTCACACAGACCTGAGTCCACTGTGGAACCTAATATCTCTAAGATCCAAGTCTCTCAGCTCTAAAAGGAGACACCTGCATAACTTAGTTGTTGTGGTAATGAAATGAGATGATGTTGGTGAAAGTGCCTGGCACATGGTCAGAAACGCACTGGTTGCCTCCCTCTCTCTTCCTTCCTTCTGTCCTTCCTTCCTTCCTTCCCCTGAAAGGTGCAAAGTCAGTGTGCCTCTGAAACTGGGCTTTGTCTCTTGTTGCAGTCCTGTCATCTGGAGGCAATGCGGGCAGTATGGGGCAGACCCATAAGGCCTGTGAGTGGATGCAGTGAGGAGCTGACTACTGGGCAGCTGTTGGATTGAGAAAGAGCCACTTGCCAGCTATAAACCTTGGGCCAGTGACTTCTCTCTAAGCCTGTTTCCTCATCTCTAAGATGAGGGTAAATGAACTGGGATAATGGATATCAAGTATGTGGCTCAGCACTTGTACTTAGTAAGGGTCTCAATAAACCTTCCTACCCATTGTACCAGGAAATACATTTCCAATTCATGGCTGGAAAACGTGAGCAAATCACAGAATGGAGTTCAGTTTCTTCTGACCCACATACTATGAGGGCAGTGAAATCTTGCTGGGAGGGTTTCTTTGTGTACTGTGGGTCTGTTTAAAAAGTGCACCTGCTAGTTTACTGGTGTCACATAGCACCACCTAGTGCCCAAAAGTGGAAAGGCCCTCCTGCCTCACCCTGCTTGGCCTCCCTCCCCAGGGCCAGGGTGTGTGTGTGTGTGTGTGTGTGTGTGTGTGTGTGTGTGTGTGTAACAGAGAGAGACAGACAGACAGACAGACAGACAGACAGACAGACAGACAGACAGACAGACAGACAAACATGTGTGGGGGATGCTGTTATAGGATGGTATAGCTGGGCCACTCAGAGCTCTATATCTCAGTGAGTAGAGATCTAACACTATTTTTCAGATGCCTAGTCACTCCACTCCTTCGAACACAAATGCAGATGACTGTAGGTAGGTCCCTTGAGCCTCACTGGGCCATAGTTCTTCAGGATAGGGTTGTTTCAGGCAAGGTGCCTGGTAAGTGCCTGATGCCTCTGGGTACCCACATATGCTTGCTCAATAACCCAGACCGACACCGTCTTTACACACCGTTTATATTTTTATTGAGGAGAAAGCTTTATCATACAGAATGATTTCTTATCTTCACAACACAGTAATGCAACAATAACAATAACAATAACAATAACACATTTATTTCCAACCCGTTTTCTCCCGAGTCTCTGGGAATCCTTGGGCTGCTTTCATACCCCTGCATGTGTTTTTTTCCCCCATACCCCTCTTTCAACCCAAGAAAGTGCCCATAGCCAATAGCTCCTCTTATAGTTCTTGCGGCTGTCACATCACAACAAATATTAAAGATCTGGGAGATGGGGGAAGAGGGTCATAGGGGAACCCAGAACACCTTGCCTTCAGAGGTCCAGGAACCAGTTCATCGCTCACTCACTCTTTCCCTGGCTGAGTCTACAAGGTCTCAAAGTGAGAAGCACCACGGGAATAGTCAGAGCCTGTGCCAAGGAGTCCCTGGAGATGAGGGTGCAAGGCATCTGTCCTTTGCACTTCTCCAGCAGGGACATGAGCAGTAGGGCCATTGTGTTGAGCATCAGCAAACAGGGTTCACAACCTCCAAGAACAGTAGTCCCCCTTCTGGAACTCTCTCCTGAGGAAATAGCTGAAAAACAGATAACATTTTCTTTACAGTGTTGTTCACTTCTGAACTAGTGAGGATGGGGAAAACCAGGTTACTGAAATATCCGATGAATTAGGAGAATACCTCAATTATTCAGTGTGCATGACTGCATAGGTGGCAGCCATTTTAAATCCTGCTGATCATGAGCTTGCAGGATGATCTCAACTTTGAAAATACATACTGAAAACACACTAGAAAGAGAAGCAGCAAATAGTACTTGTGTCTGTGTGGTAGGGTTCTGAATGTTTGGGATTTTTTTTGTCCTTATAGTTTTCTCTATATTCCACATTTTCTATAATGATTATGCATTACTTTTCTATTTGTAGGAGGAGAAAGCCTTTATAAAGGTAGCAACAGATAATAAGAACCCAGCTCCCCTGGTCCCCAGCTGAGAAATTTATGATAAACAAACGGGCTTCTTACCTTCTGCTGATGAGTAGAGACCTTACCAGCAACCAGCCAGTGAACTGGTCATCCTCTAGCTCCTTCCTATTACTTCCAGGTTCAAAATCCTAAGGCTGAGATGAAACCATCTGCCAGACTCCAGTGAGGAACAGAAGCTTGATTTACTCTGCTCTATTCCCTCTGACTACAGACACTTTGACTGTACTTGCCCAGCTACCAGGCTCAGTGTCTAGGGCAGTTCAGCACAGCAGTGGATTTGCCTGGAATCCTGTGGCCAGTGACAGTTTCTGGACCCACAGCAAGCAGCAGGACTCTTTATGAGAGTCCCTATGTACTCAGAATTCCCAGGAGTTACTAGGAGGCAGTCACCCTCTCCAGCCTTACCATGGCTTGCCCCCTCCCCCATGTGAGAGACGTGAGTATGGCCTGGCTGACAGGCTACAGTCTCCGAAGAGAGAAATTTCCTCTCTCTTCTGAGAACTAAGGAATCTTTTAAGTTGAAGCTAAAGAGCAGGTCTTGGGCCCTCTCTGACCTTGGTAGTCTGGGAAGGAATGGCCAGTTAGGCCATCTGTGAACCCCCAAGAATGGCAAGTCTCCTGCAAAGACCTTTGGCTGGGGACTGCAGTCCAAGACCTGGCCAGGCCATCCCTAAGGAAAGAGTCACTCCTCACAATGTCAAACTGAGTTGTTGTTGCTTTTTCCTCCTCTTCTTCCTCCTCCCACATTTTCCAGGTAACATCAAGGAAAGGGGTAACATTGGGTTCTGTCCACAAGGGATGCCCGGGAGGACAGTGTGGTAAGAAGAGAGGACCCTAGATTTGTTGAGTTTGTCCAAGGACATTGATACAAGTAGTCTGTGGGAAGATTGAATTAGCTTGCTTGGTCAATCAAGGACAAACCTCAGTGAAATGTCCATTTGACAAGTGGCTTTGCCCACTCTCAATGGACTACATGTAAGGTCCTCTTTGGGCCTTTCTGCTAGAGGAGAAAGCAAGTGTAGGCTTCTAGACACATTTAGGGATCCTATCCTGCTCTCCATTGATTATATCTAGTAAATGTCCTCAGTAGTGTTAGTTCAGTTTAGCCCATCCTTTTGCTCACTGGGGAAGATCATTGAGGCATTGGGTGAAGCTTTGATGAGCCCGTCAGGGTTGATAAAACCACAGAACACAGGATTAGGAATGATTAGAGGGGAAATGTGAGGGTGTGACCAGTTCATTTATGGGAATAGGCTCAGAAACCTGCTCACTAGCTTGTGGTAGGACTAAGCAGAGTGCACAGTCAAGAATACAACTATTGCCGAGACCGGTTTGGCTCAGTGGATAGAGCGTCGGACTGCGGACTGAAGGGTCCCGGGTTCGATTCCGGCAAGGGCATGTACCTTGGCTGCGGGCACATCCCCAGTAGGGGGCGTGCAAGAGGCAGCTGATCGATGTCTCTCTCTCATCGATGTTTCTTTTTTTTATCTTTATTGTCCAGTTTATTAATTACATTGTTTCCCCTTTTTATCCCCCTATAGCTTCCCTCCACCATGTACCTATCCCACCCTCCACCCTCACCTCCCCCTCCCCACTGTCCTCTCCCATTGTTGCTAGATTTTTGTCCAGTCTCTTGCTGCACTTCCCACAACCCTTTTCTCCCCAAGAATTGTCAGTCCATTCCCTCTCTATGTCCATGTCTCTGTTATATTCACCAGTCTATCCTATTCAACAGCCTATCAATTCACTTGATTTTTATGTTCATTTATTGATAGATGTGTATTTGTTGTTCATAATTTATATTTTTACCTTTTTCTTCTTCCTCTTCTTAAAGAATATCTTTCAGCATTTCATATAATGTTGGTTTGGTGGCGATGAACTCCTTTAGCTTTTTCTTATCTGCGAAGCACTTCATCTGACCTTCAATTCTGAATGATATCTTTGCTGGATAGAGTAATCTTGGTTGTAGATTCTTGCTGTTCATCACTTTGAATATTTCTTGCCACTCCTGTCTGGCCTGCATCGTTTCTGTTGAGAAATCCGCTGACAGTCGTATGGGTGCTCCCTTATAGGTAACCAACTGTTTCTCTCTTGCTGCTTTTAATATTCTCTCTTTGTCTTTTGCTCTTGGCATTTTAATTATGATGTGCCTCGGTGTGGTCCTCTTAGGGTTCCTATATATTGGGGTTCGGTGCACTTCTTGGACTCCTAAGTCAATTTCTTTCACCAGGTGTGGGAAGTTTTCAGTCACTATTTCTTCAAATAGGTTTTCATTGTCTTGGCCTCTCGCTTTTTCTGGCACCCCTATAATTCGGATGTTGGTATGCTTGAGGTTGTCCCAGAAGTCCCTTACACTATCTTCAAATTTTGGATTCTTTTGGTTTCTTGCTTTTTCAGCTGAGTGGATTTTACCTCTTTGTATTTCAAATCTTCAACTTGGTTCTTGGGGTGCTCCAGGGCACTTTCAGGTCTTTGTATAATATTTTTTGTTTCAGTCAGTGTATGCTTAATTTCTGGTTGGTCCTTTTTCATATTCTTGAGAGTCTGTTTTATATCCTTGAGGGTTTCTTTCATTTCCACGTTGGTCTTGATCATTTCTTTGCAGCTCTCGTTTATATCCTGGAGGGTGTTGTTCATTTTCTTGTAGGACTCATTCATTTCCTTTGTGCTCTTGCTTATTTCCTTATAGGCCTCGATCTTTTGTTGGAGCCTCTTGAAAAACCCTATAACCGTGGTTCTGAATTCCGTGTCCAGTCGTTTTTTTTCCTCCATTTCTTTCACATCTGATTTCTTTCCATGTCTCTGCATGGTGGCTGCTTCCCTGAGTTGGTCAATTAGCTTTGTGTGGTAGACTTCCTACTAGGGACAGTGGCTCAGCCTCCCCGGTTACCTGAGGTGGATATGGGCTGCACAGTCTTGCTGAATTTAAGCTCAGTTCATCGTTGTTAGCACTTGGAGGGTTGACCTCCAGGCCAATTGTCTGTGAAGCTCAGCTGTGCTCAGGTTGGGTGGGCGGAATCTCCGGGCCAAGCAGACAGCGTTAGCTCTGCCCTATGCGGCCCCGGGGACTCTGTGCAGGGGGCAATGGCCGCCAGCACCTCTGAGAGAGAGCCACTGCCGAGCTCCACAGGCTGCCGGGGAATTCAGACTTTCCCAAAATGAGTCTGCATGCGCAATGTCTCACCCAGGGAGGTAAAACAAAGCCGTCTGACGGTTTTCCGAATGAGAGGCAAGTCGCGGTGCGCTCTCTGTGCCGTCACGCAGCCGAGCTGTTCGTGCGCAAGCTGCCTCCTCCACAAGCCGGGAGACCCGGCAGCACCCGAGCTTCGGCGTGCCCTCCCACTGTTCAGTTTTCACCCCGTGTGATAGTGGGTTCCCTGGACTTCGCCCAGAGCTGGAGAATCAGTCCAGTGGGACGCCTTTGTCTCCCCGTTCGAGAAAACTGGCCGGTTTTCAGCCGCCCGCCCTCTCCGAGGCGCACGCTCCAAACCTCTCTCCACACGAATCTTTCAACGCCGTCCGCCACTGCTCTCCGGGTCACAGTGTCCTATCTTCACTTTTATTTGTGGAATTTTCACTCAGCTAGCTTTCTGGTGATTCTGGAAGGTGTTTGTTCTTTCGTTAAGTTGTAGTATTAAAATTGCTGATTATGATGGCAAGATAGGTGTTTTGCCTTTGCCGCCATCTTAGTTCCTCCCTCATCGATGTTTCTGACTTTCTATCCCTCTCCCTTCTGCTCTGTAAAATATCAATAAAATATATTTTAAAAATAAAAAGAATACAACTATTGCTGACCCCTCCTTTCCCAGGTGGTCATGGCTGCAAGACGTTCTGGAGTTTTACAGGTCTTCTTCAGGTTCTTAAGGTCTGGAACTCCTTTAAGTACTAGTCAGAAAAGGGGGTAAGGTGTGGCAGCATTAGTAAGGATAGAGGATGCAGTAGAAGGGTGTGTTCTGGGTGGCCATCTCCCCCAGCACTTACATGCGAATTCGGCCACGGGCAGCCCGGTGGTCCCCTTGTCTTGGATTGAGGTGGAATAGTACTGGGGGCCGTCTTCGAGTTTGGCATTGCACCAAGCGACCTGCCCGGCGGGTCAGTGGTGGTGAACTGTAGAAGGGTGAATTGGTACCTGGAAGGCCCTCCAGCAGTGGAATTGATTCTGGTTCCTCTGTCTGCTGGCCTGTATTATGGAAGTCGATGTATCTATGAAATGTTCATGATAGTAGCCATGAACAGAGTGCTCAGTTGGGATGAAGCATTGGCATTGGTCGGCATCACATCCATGAACATCTAGGTCATTATCCTGGGCCTCATCCTCTGTCTCTTCCTCTAGTTCTGGCTCCTGCTCTGGCTCCTGCCTTGATTCCTGGCCCTTATCCTCACCCTTATTCTCACCCTCATTCTTCTTCTTGATTGCCTCCTCTTCCTCGTCTATTATTGTCCACCTCCTCCATCTTGTCTTCATTGTGGTTGTCCTCCTCCTGTTTGTTTCACCTCTTCCTCCTTCCTACTCTCTTCCTCCTTTTTCCTCTTTTTCTCCTCCTCCCTTATCTCTTGCTGAATAGCTCTCACACACCACCACTGGTCCTTGTGAAGCCTGCGCCTGTGCACCTCTTCATCTTCATCCTCACTGTAGTGCTTTTCTTCTTCACTGCCCTCCACATTAGGGTCTGCAACAAAGGGAAGAAGATACTGTGCACCCCAGGGAGTGGAATTGACTTGGGGACATGCACTTTTCTTTCTATCTCCACACATTCAAGAATCAGCTAGTCCAGGCCAGCCATTTCAGTTGACCCTAAGAGCTCCTTGAGGAAGAATTCTGAAAGGACTTTGAACTGGTTTTGAAGGCGGCAATCATCCCAAGACAAGAATTGGGCCGGGAACTGAAAAGCATCTGCATAGCTGCCCAGGTGCCGCTGGGTGCCTGCCTAAGCTTGCAGATGGACTTTTTTGCCACACTTGAGGGGATGGGGTCACAGAATTTCTTACGGATTTCATCCAGGAAGCGCGGGAAGCTGCCATTCAGGGGGCTTCCTTCCAGGGTGACTGAGATGGCCCAGTCCTTGGTGTCACCAGTGAAAAAGGAGATCAGAAAGTCCACCCGCTCAACACTCCCAGGGAAATGGTCCTCGTGGTCAGCTATGAAAGTCTCTAGCCTCATCAGGAATTCAGGCAGGTAGACCTGGTCGCCTGAAAAGGGCTCTAGCTCAGACCACTCCAGAGGTGGAATAGGAGGCTGTGGGGAGCAGCTCCTTAGAGGTGGGTAGGGGCAGCGCCAGCGCCAGCAGGGGCTGGCTGAGCTGTGGGGAAGGGTTGACCTGGCCTTCTGAGGTGCCACAGTCCTGGGTGGCATTGACCAACAGATCCTCTGAGGCGCGCTCGGGCTCGGTGCGTGGGGGAGACCAGTGCATGAAGGGCAGTTCGCCCTCGGGCACGGAGTCTATCTCGCTGAGCGGGAACTCACAGTTCTCCTCTGCTAGGACCTGCACTGGCCAGCGCACCAAGCTGGAGACATTGCCCCGCAAGGAATTCACCTCGGCCAGGACTCTTCCCAGCTGAAGGCCCAAATTGGCATTCTCCCTGCCAAGGGCATTTCATTCTTCTCGAAGGGCCACGTTGGCCATGCATAGGCTATTGAGATTTCCTGACTCCTGGGACATCTGGACTCGCCCGGGGCCCTGGGTCGGCGGGCGGAGTAGGGATGGGGGTGGGGGGTGGGGGCAGGTAGAGAGTTAGGGACTCAGAAAACAGGCCGAAATGTAGAGGGGCAATGGAAGGGAGCAATGAGGTTCCGGGTAGGCCGAGCCACACCCACTGGGGGCGGGCACGGCGGGCGGGCGCTGCGGGTGCAAGGGCTGGCAGCCGGGTCTGGGAAGCATTACCAGAAAGGGCAGACAGCGGCAGGAGCCCAGAGGCGCCTAGTGGAGGTCGCAGGCAGCGAGTCAGTTGCACCCGGCGGCACTGGAAGGAGGGGACTGCTGCACTATCTGTCCAGGGAAAAGGTTGGCTGCCTGATCCCCGCCTTTTAAGTTCAGCCTCGCCCCGCCCCACCCCCCACCGGCAGGAGCGGGACTTCGGGCGCTGTGGGCGTCCAGTGGCCGCCTTGCCCACCCTGGGCTGCGCCTCTCAATGACTCTCTCCTTTCCTAGCTGCAGCTAACTCAGGTCGGGAAAATGCGACAGCGACTGCCCACTCGAGGTCGTCATGGCGACAGCCAGTGAACGTGTTCCTCTCCTCAGGCAGGCCCCCGAGTGTAGAGGAGCTGCTTCGAGAGGCGCAGCTTAATCTCCAGAGCCTGTTACAAGGTACCAGAGGGTGTGGGGCTTTGTCTGGACCCACAGGCCAGATACACAGCCGCTGAGGGAGGCAATGAAGAAAGAGGACAGGGACCAGTGAGAGAGAGAAAAAAAGTTTAAAACCCATTGTAAAAAAAAAAAAACACACATTTTCCATCTGTCACCTTCCAGACTGATTCTAAATCACTACCTCCACCACCACCTTTTTTTTCCTTCTTTTTTAGCTCAGTAGTCCATGGGGGAAAAAAGGATAGAAACTGAGACAGGGCAAATGGTCAAACCATTCATTTCCAAAGACAGCTGAGTGAGAGACTCCCACAAAATGGCCTACATACTTCCCAGACCTTTCCTTGCCACATCACCCATGCCTCTGGAATCCTGGCACTAAAAGCCTATGGGCTTCACTCATTCTACTCTTGCATTAACATTGTCCACATTATCTTTTGGGTAGCTACTGCTTTACCAAAGCAAGCCCAATACACAGCACTTAGCGCTCACTTCACCACCAATTCCCAACCCACTGTCTTTGAGAATATAGTATGCAAAACCGGGTCCACAGATCCAGAGAAGCAGCCCAGTCAGGGTGCCTGAGCAGTCAGACTGCACCCACCAGACAGATGGAGAAAACCCAGACTTGGAAAACAGCTAGAATATAATT
Source organism: Antrozous pallidus (assembly GCA_027563665.1). NCBI lineage: Eukaryota > Metazoa > Chordata > Mammalia > Chiroptera > Vespertilionidae > Antrozous > Antrozous pallidus. Next base: position 88,620,891 of record CM050509.1, on the reverse strand, counting down.
CTATTCACACACCTCCCTAGCTGTGTGACATTATGCAGATATCCACCCTCTCTGAGCTTCACATCAGTCATCTTTAAAATGGGAATTCCAATTCCCCACATGGCACAGTTTTGTGACAACTGAAAATAGGGCTTAGCAAAAGTGTTTTGCTGCTGGAGAGACCCTGATGAGATGCAGCATCAACTCCCGGTACATGTCCTTTGGAACATAGGCTTAGCTAAGCACAATATTAAAGTTAATATGAAAAAATAAGGTGGTCCCTGATAAGACCTTACAATATGAAAAAAAATACACATTTACCAGATGTATTTACATTTGTAAATAGTAAGTGGCAAAAGTATTAAAGCTCAGGTCTATGAGAGACTATTGGTGAGCTGCAAATACCTGGGTGGAGATTACAAGGGGCATGCATATGTCCTAGTTCACTGAACTATACACAAGTTTGTGCACTTTACTGTTGGTAAGTTATAACTCAATAAAATAATACAAATAAAAATTCAGTCCTAAGTCACAAGCTCCATACCCCCTTTCAGCCCTCACAGCCCATTCAGACCTTTATTCTAAACCTAGAAGACATTCCTCCCTCTTCCCCACTTCAATCCTTATACTTTCTTTAAAGTTATATTCTTGCCTCCTCTAAGAAAACCTTTCACATGAGTTCTGCACTTTACACCATTCCCTCCTTAAGCACTCATATGAGGTGCTTTGTACCATCCAGTTCAAGAGGACTGCTTTTCCTTTCATTTGTTCATTCATTTAATCTTTCTTCTACTAGTCCTGAGTATATATATATTGTCCACCTGACCAGACTGAGCTTGTCAGCATAAATAACTATGTCTCTTGGGTTTCCAGAAACACCTGGCACAGGGCTGGGTCCCCAAGAGGTGCTCATTAGACATTTCTTGAGTAAACGTAAATGTGAAAAAACATCTTATTAGCTCTCGTTTACTCATGCCAATGAAGACACACTGGTGGAGAATAGAAAGTGGCATATGGCCACCCAACTGGACTACAGCCATAACCCCCACCTCCTTGCCAGGGCAGTACTCACCTTAAAGAAGCAAGATACCAAGGGACACCATGAGCCTTGTGTTCAGATAAGAAAGGAGTTACCATGAAGGAAAAGTGTCAGTGTGTTCTGTGGTGCCTCCATGGACAGTTAGGATTCGGGGAGGAACCTAGAGGGAAGCAGATTTCATCTCAAGATAAGGAAAAAACTTTCCTGACACCTGACAGCCCTAACTGTCCTTGGATAGAATCAGCACCATTGGGAAGAGGGCTGCTCCCTCCTCTGCAAGTTCAAGAAGATGCAGAGGTTCAAGAGACACTTTGAAGGGCTGCTGAGGAGAAAGTCTGAGCCCAGAATGGGGTGTTGGACCAGAGAAACTGAGGACCCTCCTGACTCCATTGATTCTTAAATCTTTGCTCAAATATGCAGAGCCCTGCCTGTTGATTCCATACTCTCACTTCCTTCATTTCGTTGGATTCCTTCCCTTCCTTTGAATTCATCAGTTAAATAAAACCAATTCAAATCTTATGCATCCTTCATATTCCCTGATTATGCCCCTGAAATTCTCCTTCCTTCTATGCCACTTCCTTCCTTTCCTCTTTACCTACACTCCCCTGTACCTGTCACCACCTATAGTGGGACTAAAATCCAGGAAGCCAGGCTCTTGGAGGCTTGAGTAAGAGCTCTTGACATTCAAGGGAGCACCCCACATTGGACTTCCCAATACAAATCTCCTTCTGTTTCACCCAGGTCTTTTCCCATCTAGGGCTGCAGAAAACCTGAAGAACTGCAGGGCTTCAAAGAGAGGAGCTTGCAGCATAAAGTAGCAAAGGGTGTCTGCACCCTGAGCCTCCACTCCAAGTTGAGCACTTAAGGTGTGGACCATGGAGACAAGGGCTTAGTCCCAGAATCAGCACAACTCAAATTTCTTGATTCTCTTTTCTCCTTGGCTCTCATAGTTTCAGGAATTAGGCATTTTTTCCAGAGGCTCAGAGGCCAGGAAATATCCTAAAGAAATAGTATAAGTCAGGCCTGGCAGCTAGAGCAGGAGTCCTGGCTCATGGTCCCTCCCCTGCTTGGCACTTGACCATGGCCCCCTAGAGTTTGTATCTACTGTGCTGTTTTTCAGAAGAATATGAGGAGCAGTACTCAGAGGCCAGACTGCTGGGGCAGACCTTCCGCTCTGCTGATGAGGCCCCTGAGCCCACTCCCAGCCCAAGGCCCCAGTCTGCCAGGCGTCTGGAGTTTGTATTGATGGTGAGTTGCATCTTCCCCTGCTGGGTGAGCCAGTGCAGAGATCGCCCTGCACCCATCAACAGGGGATCTTGAGCTGCTTACATTATCCAATGGATACTGCTGCTCATCTCTGCTCACCAGCAGAGTTACCCTGAGGCCCAGCCCATATGGGTCTTGCATAGTAGGCGTCTGCCCTGGCAGCCTGTCCATGATCTCCTGCTTCCCAGACAAAGCCTCCAACCATCCTGCCTAGACAGCTATCCTTTAGGCATGGCTCATCTCTAGTCAGGAGCACACCCTTCCCATCACCTTCTTTCCCAACAGCCTACAAAACGGCAGCTGAGAGAGGATGAGACTACCACCCAGGGTGTGAGGGCCCCTGAGGCCTCCCTGAGCCTGTCTACCACAGCCGACAAGCAAGTTGCCTGGAATATCCCCTTCCCTCTGCCCATCCTAGAGGAGAAGCAGTGGGTTCAGCCTTGTTCCTCGCACTCTGACATTGTGCCCATCAACATCTCTGGTAGAGTTGCTTAGCATTATCTCTGTTTGCTTCCCCCCATGCCAACTATAGACCATCCTCTCCAAATGCACTGGATGGTGGGGGAGGGAGCAAGACTTTATCTGCTAGTGGCTCACCCTGCACTGTCACGGTCATGGCTCTTGCCAGGGAATGGAGGCATGCAGAAGATGGGGCTATGGCTGCTCTTTCTTCACTCTACTAGAACTTCTACAGTAACTGAGACCATCTGATAGCAAACAAAATATTGTTAAAGAAAACTCTGAAACTTTATGAACTTGCTTGCTCTTTGGAGTGTCCATGGATATTTAAAGTTTGTGAGTTATGTTTGGGTTGGAAAAAAAAAAAACTTCTCTGTCAGAATCCATGTTTTGATAAGAGTCTGAGGGAAATTGTGGGGTTCAAAGTGTTGATGATAAAAGGTAAGCTCATACCCAGGGAACAGACCATGGGCCTTATAGCACTTTAAGTGGACACTCAGTCTTTTAGTGAGATGGGTCTCTTCAACTCGTACATGGCAGGTGTTCAGGAAGGGAAGTAACAGAAAGGGACCAAGGCCCAAAAGGCCAAAGGGGGAGGGGGCAGTACTACCTTAAAAGTGGGGAAATGATGTATGTAGATTAGTTGGATGTAGCTTTGAGAACATGTGACACTTGTACCACACACATTATTAATTCGTGCTCCACATTCCATTGGCTGTAAGTGGAAGAGGAGAAGGCTTGGTCATTTCAGAAGGAGACAGGACCAGCAACCCAATGAAATCAAGACTTTATGACCTAAAGGGACCAGAGGCATCGTGTGATCTAACATTGGCTTGTGGTATGCTGGGAAACGTTGATTAAGATGATGACACCTCTAGCCACATGTGGTGACGCTCTCTGTATATGGGGCCATCCAGCACCATTCGTGTCATCTCAGAAAATTAGAGGTAGAAAATACAGCCCACAGCCTAGGGAGATGTACAAAGAGGATTGATGGTGGGCACTTTATTTCTAAACTTCTATCTTACTCTCAATAAAGCTGGCCCTGAGCTTTGTCTATGGAGTCACATGTGGGAGGGGGGTATCATATACAGCTGTGAAGCTGTGAGGAGAGGGTTTGGTTAGCCAGCTATTGAATGAGAGACAGTGAGGGCAGCAGCATATTCACCCCTTGTCTCACCCTGACCCTGTCCAAGCAGTTCCACAGGAACAAAGACTGACCCAGTGCTTTAAGAGAAATAGATCTCAGTCATTGCCCAAGGATGAACTTTGACAAAATGTAATCAAAGGTGGCTGGAGGACAGACTACCAGGCTGCTTCCTAGATGAAGGAGGAGTTAATGCAGCTCCTGGGAGACACTGTCCTCTGGCCAACGTTAAGGCTTTTTAAAAAATATATTTTTACTGATTTTATAGAGAGGAAGGGAGAGGGAGAGAGAGATAGAAACATCCATGAGAAAAAAACATCAATCCACTGCCTCCTGCATGCCCCATACTGATATGTGCCTTGATCAGGAATCAAACCATGACCTCCTTGTTCATGAGCCAACACTCAACCACTGAACCACACTGGTCAGACTAAGGTTTTCTTTAAGAAAAGATTAAAATCAAGCAACATCTAGTCTCAACCTGTCTCTCTAAATCAGTGGTTCTCTCCCAAGGATGTACATATGATTAATCAACTACCTGGGAAGTTTGAGAAATAGCTTCTACCTGGGCTCTCTTCCCCAAAACGTCAATGGTCTGGGATGGAGTTCAGGTATCAGAATTTCAAAAACTGCTCAGTTTATTTCAATATGTAGTCAGTATTGAAAACCATGGCTGTCAGCTACCTACGACTCACAGGTGACCCTGGAGCCTATGTGTGCCTTGGGACTCTGGGTATCTGGGGCCATGTTGGGAGGGACATGGAAGAAGAGTCACCTGCCTGGATGCTACTCATGCTCATTGCTACTGCCATCATCCCTTCTCTCTACCTCAGGCCCATTCCCACTGTACCGTAAACAGAAACCAAGATGCACCCAAGTGTCTTTATTTTGGCTACAGGGCAGCAGTTTGATAAACATGCAAGTTTGCGACACTCCTTGTTTAACACAGAGACAGCTGTGAACCCCAAGTCCACCCTGAGGCGGAGGCGGACCATTATTGGATTCTCTAACTTTTCCCAGCGAGATCAAGGTGACCCCACCACAGCTGATTCCCTGGGCCCTTCCCCTTGTTTTCTCCCACCAGTCCTGCCACCCAGGTGGTACCCTGTTTCCCCAAAAGTAAGACATCCCCGAAAATAAGACATCCCCTGAAAATAAGACCTACTCACTGTAATATAAGCATATTCCCACCCCCCCAAAAAATAAGATCTAGCACATGTTTGGGAGCAAAAGTTAATATAAGACACTGTCTTATTTTCAGGGAAACAGGGTATTGTGGTTATGGGGAGCAAGAATAATTTAGGGGAGGAGACTTTGGACATCCTTAAAAGCCAATGTGCTGATTAAAGATAGCCAAGGGCCTTTGGTCAAGGGGAGCAACTGAATATGATGAACAGGACCCCCAGGCTATAAATTTGTTATGTTATTCTTTCTCATAATAATTGGAATGTAACCATATATGTCAAGTTTAGACAAGTAGCTAAAGGTGTGAAGCATCACTAAAAGAACCATCTTAGTAGAACCATTATACAGTTAAATGAATGCTGTCCAAAGAGCACAGGTCTTGGCCAGGTTATATAACCTCTCTGAGCCTCAGCTTCCTCATCTATAAATTGGGGGTAATGATGCCACCTGGTGGAGTTGCTGTGAGGATTAGAATCATTTTATGTAATTTGCCTACCATGTGCCTGGTACATAGTATGTGTTCAACAAAGGGTGACTGTTGCTATAAATTATCATAGCAGTAGAAGTAGTAATAATAATGATTATAGAACAGTAATAATTGTGTGTATGATAAATCTTTGGGGATTCTGAATATCTGAATGGTTGCCTCACATCTGTAGATTATCTTAATTATCTCATGTTGCAAAGCTAAAAAGTGACAGGTGCCAAAAATGCAACCAGACTCTGGGCTTTCCAACTGTGGCTTACTCCAAATTTATTGCTGGGGCTTAAAGTCACACAATGTTGTCCTTTATAGTTCAAAAACTTCTGCTTTCATCTCAGGAGAGGTGAACTCTGAGGTCTGTGATGGCTTCATGAGCCTGGGGTGAAAGGCCTGGAAAACCCAAGGTAGTCCCACCTGCCACTTCAGCTCCAAAAGGAATAATAAAAGCTGGAAAGTCTTTGGAAGCCATCTGGATAATTCAAGGCCACCCTATGACTCACCATGTCATGATGGGCAAGGACCCAACTTCTCCTGCACTCTTATCTATGGAAAGGAAGAATCAAAGAATTCTGTCCATGTTGTTGGCAAATACTTCTTGGCAAAAATTTGATGATGCCAGGGATCCTTAGCTGCACCACTAAAGTTCTGTTTTTCCCTCCTTCAGGTCTCAGCAACAGCCCCACAGGCAGGTTGACTTGCTCTACCAGCTCAGACATCAAGCCCAGTCATTCTGTTCCAAAAGGTGTTCTTGGAAAAGTTTCAGTTGGTCAGGAATCTCGTTTCCCAAATATCGCCTTACCAGTACTGAGAAATCCTTCTAATGATCCAGACAAATCTCTCCAGGTGTGTGTTGGCACCAAGCCTCCCGGCATGGAAAGCATGGGAATGGTGTATAGCATCTCCAGTTCTTGCAATGGGCCAACAGAATCTACATTCTCTGCTTTGTGGAAAGGGGATGCTTTCACCTATATGACTCAAAGTGCCATCAGTCAGAGCAATCAAGTCAATGAATATGGAAAAAACCTTTCCTCTGGGAATTCGTGGGTCTCTCTGCACACACTGCCACCTCTGGTTCCTAAGGAGGCTGCTGCACTCTTTGTCACTCATGATAACCCAGCAGGATGCAGTGAATCAACTGTCTACTCTCAACACCCTAGTCAACAAAGGCAAGTATCAGAGCGACCCTTCAAGATTGGCCTCACTGGTGTCACCTCAAGGCTAGAGACAGGCCTAGGTGGGGCCAGTAGGTTCCAGGAGCGGTCACTCTCTGTACCCACAGACTCAGGCACCACAGATGTAGACTATGATGAGGAGCAGAAGTCCAGTGAAGCCTGTGCCCTGCCTTATGCCAGTACAAGTTCTGAGGGCAGTAACAGTGCTGACAACATTGTCTCCATTAGCTCCCAGCAGGAGGCCCACCACAGAAGGCAGAGATCCAAGAGTATCTCACTCAAGAAGGCCAAAAAGAAGCCTTCCCCACCAATGCGCAGTGTCTCACTGGTCAAAGATGAACCAGTCCTCTTGCCAGAAGGTGGGTCAGAACTACTCAAGGACCAGAGGTCCAGGAGCCTTTGCCTCTCCTTGGAACACCAAGGACATCATTCATCCCAGGGTCACCCAGCTGTGCCCACCTTCAAAGACCCAGAAGATACACAATTCTCCCACCACTGGTATCTTACTGACTGGAAGTCTGGTGACACCTACCAGTCCTTGTCCAGCTCCAGCACTGCCACTGGCACCACAGTCATTGAGTGTACCCAAGTTCAGGGCAGCTCAGAATCTCTTGTCTCCCCTTCCATCTCCAGAGCTACTACGCCTTCCCAATTCTCCATTGAGGTAGAGGCCAGGGAGGTACCCTCTCCAGGAAGGCCCACTGGGCTGATGTCACCCTCCAGTGGGTACTCCAGCCAGTCAGAAACACCAACACCCACTGTCTCCATGTCAGTGACCCTGGGACACTTGCCTCCTCCAAGTGGCAGTGTCCGGGTGCGTCCAATGGTTCCCGAGAGGAAGTCATCACTGCCCCCACCATCGCCAATGGAGAAAATTTCCAAGTCACGATTATTGTTTGACCTACCATTGACCTCTTCTACCTACCTGGATCTGTCTGGGATGAGTATCTCCATACGAGGCAAAACCAAGGTGAGCCAGCGTCACTCAGATACAAATTTGGGGGCCAAGTTGGTCCAGAAAACTGGCCCCAATCAGCCAGTCATGCCCATGGTTACTCAGTCTGACCTACGTTCTGTCTGCCTCAGGTCAGTAAGCAAGTCTGAGCCAGAAGATGACATTGAGAGCCCTGACTATGTTGAGGAGTCGGGAGAAGTCTTTACCTTGCTAGAGAGAAAGATGAGACCTCCCATAGCTGAGAAACCTCTGCTGGCCCAAAGGCCTCCAAGCTTGGCCCACAGGCCACAGTCTGTCCCTGAGGAGTACCCACTAACTTTACCTACATTGGCTATGACCCCTCAGAGCTCAATGCAATACATGAGGCCATTCCCTCCTGACATCTACACGGTGGTGTGGAAACCGAAGTCCTCCAGCTTCCCTGAGGCCAGGAGCCCAGGGGGGTCAACAACACCCTCATCTCTTGTTTTTACACCTTTTACCAGTTCCTCTGGTGCTTTCTGCTCAGGAACACAGCAACCTCTCCAGAGAAGTACAGAGGATGAGGGCCCGAAAGTGAGAGCTCTGCCTGAAAGAATTAGCCTTCAGAGCCAGGGACGAGCTGAGAAGAAGAAAAGCAAGATTCCACCTCCTGTACCAAAAAAGCCCAGCATGTTATACTTGCCTCTCACCTCACCTACAGCTCAAATGGAGGCCTATGTTGCTGAACCAAGGCTGCCTGTCAGCCCCATCATCACTCTGGAAGAAGATGCCAAGTGTCCCCCCATTGGTGACCACCTGCAATCATCTGGTACAACGAGGACAACTTCCACACCACAGGCTAATGATGGAAAGGAGGCAAACCCTCCAGGTTAGTAAAATATCTGATGGCTTTTTTTTTCAATCCCAAGATAGTGATGGTGAGAATGTAGTGCCAGAGACAGAAAGCCAGCGCCCCATGATCCTGACCCTGGGATGACCAAATTAGTAGGAGCACCTCTTGAGGGTTTGGGTTACTCTAAATTGGCCTCACTGTCCTTGGGATCAGGGGATTGGGACTGACCCAGGGGTAGATCTCCAAAGCTCAGTTTGAGGCAGCCTATTCTGGAACCCCCAGTGCAGAGGTAATGAAATTAAACTAGGTCTTAGCACCCTGGGACCTTAGGAGCCCATATACCTAATCAGGCATGCATCCCCTGCCTTAAGAACTCTCTATATCACTGTACAGTAGCCACACTGAATTTAGTTTCTTGCATGGGACTCATTCTCCCAGGCTGAGGTCAAGTGCATGGTGGGTTTTCAGGCTTCTGAAGCAATGCAATATGTTACCAGCAGCAGATTTTTGAGAAGAAATGGAGCTCACATTCTTGGATGGTTAGCTCTTTCTGAAACAAGAAGGCTAGATAATATTACTCCTCTTTTTTATTTTTTTCCTGTCTCTTTTTGTTTTCATTCTGGCAAAATACACATAACTTAAAATTTACCACCTTAACCATTTTTAAGTGTACAGTTTAGTGGTATTAATTATATTCATAACTAGAGGCCTGGTACACAAAATTCATGCAAGAGGGTAGGAGGGTGTCTCTTAGCCCAGCCTGCACCCTCCATTCTGGGTCCCCTTGAGGGATGTCTGACTGCCCATTTCGGCCCGATCCTGGTGACACCTACCAGTCCTTGTCCAGCTCCAGCACTGGTAGGATCGGGCCGAAATGGGCAGCAGGACATCCCTCTCACAATCCAGGACTGCTGGCTCCCAACTGCTCACCTGCCTGCCTTCCTGATTGCCCCTAACTGCTTCTGCTTGCCAGCCTGATCATCCCCTAACCACTCCACTGCCAGCCTGATTGATACCTCACTGCTCCCCTGCCAGCCTGTTTGCCCCTTACTGCCCTCCCCTGCAGGCCTGGTCACCTGTAACTGCCCTCCTCTGCAAGCCTGGTTCCTCCCAACTGCTCTCCCCTGCAGGCCTGGGTCCCCCCTAACTACACTTCCCTGCAGGCCTGATCACCCCCAATTTTCCTCCTCTGCCAGCCTGGTCAACCCTGACTGCCCTCCCTGAAGGCTTGATCCCGCCCCCCCCAAATGCCCTTCCTTGCAGGCCTGGTTACTCCCAACTGCCAACCCCTGCTGGTCTGATCGCCCACAACTTCCCTCCCTTGTAGGCCCGGTCAACCTCAACTTCCTTCCTCTGCCGGCCTGGTCACCCCTAACTGCCCTTCCCTGCAAATTTGATCGCTCCAAATTGCCCTCCCCTGCTGGCCATCTTGTAGTGGCCATCTTGTGTCCATGTGGGGGCAGGATATCTGACCACATGGGGTCAGTCATCTTGTGTGTTGGAGTGATGGTCAATCTGCATATTACTCTTTTATTAGATAGGATAGAGGCCTGGTGCATGGGTGGGGGCCAGCTGGTTTGCCCTGAAGGGTGTCCCAGATCAGGGTGGGGGTTCTCTTGTGGTATGAGGCAGCCTAGGAGAAGGGCCTGTGGTGGTTTGCAGGCTGGCCATGCCCCCCTGCAACCCAAGTGAAGGCTCTGGTATCTGGGATTTATTTATCTTCTACAATTGAAACTTTGTAGCCTGGAACAGAGTCAAGTGTCCTGCTACCTCCAACTTCGTGAGTGCCGCCATTTTTGTTAGGATTTATTTATCTTCTATAGTTGAAACTTTGTAGCATTGAGTGGAGGCCTGGGCTGGCCAGGGTGTGCAGAAAGCTTGGCTTCCTCCATCACCAGGGAAACCCAAGCCACCTTCCTGCTCTCTCCAGGGCCACAGCCATATTGGTTCTCACTCCTGATTGGCTGGCAGGTGTAGTTTGTGGGTGTAGTGGAGGTACGGTCAATTTGCATAGTACTCTTTTATTAGATAGGATGTTGATTGATCACCATCATCAATCTTCAGAACTCTTTTCATCTTGCAAAACTGAAGTCTACAACCATTAAACAGTAACTCTCCATTGCCCTCTCTCTCCAGCTCCTGGCAACCACCATTCTGCTTTTTCTCTCTGAATCTGACTACTCTAGGGACCTCATATAAGTGGAATCATGAAGCATTTGCCCTTCTGTGACTGGTTTATTTCACGTAGCATAAACAAGTTCATCCATGTTTCTCACTCTTTTTTTGAACTCTTAACACCAAAATCTTTTGGCCTTCCTTAAGTTGATTTGGACTTTCAACATAAAATAAGTCATTGTGACTAAAATATGCAAATAAATAAAAGCCACAGGTAATTTTAAAATATTCATCTTTAAACTCCCTCTGAGATTCAGAAAGGTCACACTCCCATCCATTGGTTGAATCATTACTTAATTGCTCTCAGTTCCTTGATCTTTAAAAATGACACATTTAAAATAAGAAAATGCTCAATCAACCTATTGTATGGAGGAGGCATGAAAGAATAAAGACCCAGGCTTGATCTTTAGCACTGATTTCATCTTGGCCAAATCACTAATCTTCTGAACATCATTTTCTTTGCAAAATGGAGACATTAAGAGTCTCTGTCCTGCACCCATCAGTAGATGGGTGGACGGAGTTGCATTGAACATCAAATGAATACATATGATAATGTGCTTGGTCCTCACTATTGTGGTCAAAATAATTCCTTCTGGTTCTTATACCTAGGGAGTACTATGGAACCAAGTACTGAAGAAAAAAGTGTTATTAGTGATAAAACAGCTGAATGGATTGCAGAAGATGATGATGATGTGTTTGTGGCTTCACGTACAACTGAAGATTTATTTACTGTGATACACAGGTCTGGACCAATTTCCTTAATTGCTATTGTAATCACCTTTACTTTTTATACCAAAAGACAAACTGCTACTTCTAAGCAGCCATTAGAATTGAAACTAGATGCTTAACTCCAGATTCCCACAGATGTGAAAGCAGTCCAGGGCCTCACATCACCAATTCACTGACATCTTTGGATGAAATGGAGGAGGGGCAGGAAAAGGAGGACCAAGCACCAAGAGAGAGGTCCCTTGTCTCCTAGCAACTTCAGGACCTATTGTGACTCTTTCTGCTCTCTTACAGCTTTGTATGCAATCAGAGACATTTAACCCTTCCTTCATAGAATTCCTTGTACCAAAAAATCTTATCAAGAAGTGAAGTGGGGCATCAGGCCAAGTGTCAGAGCAAGAACTTAGGCAAATAGACCATCTGGGGATCCAGTTATTGGACAGGGGCACAAAGCAGGGGTTTGGTGGGGGAGAAAACTGGAAAGGACCCAGTTGTTGGAGCTAGAGCACCAGTTCAGAGCAGGATCAGCTCCCAGGCTGTCTTGATTCAGAGTCACTGAGCTTCTAGCCTTGACTCCTCAAATTCTTCTTGGATCCCAGAACCTGGGCAGGACTGAGTCTGCAGGCACAGGCTAATGACTCCAGCTGCAGGTATTGAAACGAGTAAAGGGTTGCCCAGCTGGTGTGACTCAGTGGTTGAGTGTCAGCCTATGAACCGGGAGGTCACCGTTCGATTCCCAGTCAGGCACATGCCCCAGTTGCAGGCTCAATCCCCAATAGTAGGGGGCATGCAGGAGACAGCTGATCAATGATTCTCTCTCATCATTGATGTTTTTATATCTATCTCTTTCTCTCTCTCTCTCTCTCTCTCTCTCTCTCTCTCTCTCTCTCTCTCTCTTTCTCGTCTCTGTTTCTCTCCCTTCCTCTCTGAAATCAATAAAAAATATTTTTTTAAAAAAGGAAAAGAGAGTGAAGGGAGATAGAGCCAGACAAGGGAGCAAAGGGACTCAATGGTGAGAGAGAAAGCTGGTGAGTATGACTGCTTGCAAGGCTGCTGCATAGAAGTTCCCAGATCATGTCACTGGCATTCATGAAGTTATAGGAAGCATTAGGAAATGTCCACCACATGAATTCACTCAAAGCAAAACTTCTCTTATTTAGGTCCAAAAGAAAGCTGCTTGGCTGGAAGGAGACTGGTGAGGCCTTTGCTGGAGGCAGCAGACTGAGCTCCCACTCACCAATAAGGAACACAGCTGATTCTCCAATTAGTGAGTCAGCTGCCTCTGCAGGGTCAAGCGGCAATACCAGCCTAGATGCTAGCAGAAACGATGATTTCAAGGCCTTGCTACAGAAGAAGGGAAGTAAGACAACTCCAAGGTCCCGCCCTTCAGCAGCTGAACTGCTGAAGACCACTAATCCACTTGCTCGGAGAATTGTTGCACAATTTTCAAAAGACTAGGACACCACCGATAGTCCCAGCACCTAAGCCCTGGGTTGAGCAAGTAGGGTTCAGTTACTAAACTTGAGTACAAAAAGGGGGAAAAGAATGGTTCTAAAAAGAAACCATGGAAATAACTAAAGAGCCTACATTTCTTTTACTTAAACTCACACTTTGGACGGCAGGCAATAGACCACTTTATCTAGAAATCATCAGGCACTTTAATCATATGCAGAATTTTTGTTTTCATACTTAAAATATTGCCATTATTGACTACAGATTTTCTTCTTATTTTCTGCCAGTGATGTGCACCAAGAAGAAATTCTCAGATGCAAGGGCACACATGCATCTTTTCAATGAACCGGCTGCTCCATCCCTGCATCCTGTTACTGAGGAGCACACTGTTGAGAGCAGATTGGTGGCTGTCAAACCTGGGGAAATAGGGAGCCATTGTTGATTATTCACTTCCTTGGTGAGGCCTTAATGATTTGTGTGAAGAAACAGAAAGACTCTGATGCCTCTTCAATCACAGTTTAACTCTCTCCCACTAGAGGTTTGCAGGTGTGCACTTATTTTGGCATGAGTTGATTGGATGGCTTTTGTTCAAAATATGAATGTTACTTGGTCCTGAACTTCATGCCTTTTTCAGTTTGATTCTCTACGCGGTGATCAGGGTGATGAGTTTCGATAACATGCAGACCCTTCCCCCACACACACCCCTTAGCTAGAAGAGGTCAGAACCTGGTTACTTTGAATGAACCAAGCTCAGCCAACAAACAAGGCAGCTGTTTGTACACTCTGATCTATCTGAGGTAACTTGCACGCAGGCCTTCAGACCCTTCTAAAGTCTGTCAACAATGATAGGTAAAATCTGTGCCCAGCTTATGCTGCATTCGAATAACTCTCATTTCGTTAGCATATAACATTCAATACAGCAAGTAATCACCTGAACTAATGGCATCATCAACGGCTCAAGGAATATAGAAAGTATGTGTAGCTTGCCCACCACCGTTCAATTCAAATTGTGGTTTGTGATTGGTTTGTTTTGTTTAAAGGAAGTCTTACTGTGGTCCAAAACTGAGAACGTATAAACTAAAAGGATACATCCAGAATCTAAAAGGCAGCCTTGCAAGTTGCTATGGCCCAGAACACCAAAAAAGGCCTAATTAGTTAACCATATGGGGGGAGAGGGTAAGAACTGGGTAAATGGGATGCTGATGGAGCTCCAAAACAATCACTGTGACTTCGCCTGCCCCTCCCCACCCAAGGCTAATAGGCACTAAGTCTTCTTGTGAGTTAAATTTTCTGACAAAGCCAGAGCAGTGATCCATTTGATTTTCATATGTCTGGTTTCTGGGAGGTTGGGGAAAAAACAGACCAAGAATTGAACAAAGAAAGCTGGTTGAGCAATAATAGAGAGGTATTTGTCCATTGTCCAAAGAGGGGGAAAGAAGTCAAATGAAATAGTAGTCTGTTTCACAAAGAGGGCTCCCTTACCCTTTACTTCTTCACACACCCCCAACAGATTCACTGGGCAACCTCTTGAAGGGTACAGAAACTGCCCCAGAGACAAGCAGATCTTGATTTTGATCGATCATGTTGCTCACCAATAAGAAGTAAACTCTTAGCACAACTGCCCACACTCAAGAGAACAGAGCAGCTGAAAAACCACACTGTGTGCTGAAAAGACTTAAGCCTCTCACACAGAAGCCCTGGCCTAGGCACTTGGTTGGTACAGTTCTGAATTCTAGACTTCTGAGTACAGGCCAGACTCATCCACTCCCTTGCAATCAGCACTTTCCCCTGATTTAGACCAAAGCCACATAATATAATACACAACAAAATCCCAGATGCTTTATAAAGAATTCAAACTATTGGGTTTGTGGTATGGATGTTGAGGATAGAGAGCAAGTCATTCTAAACATAACAGAAGGACCTGACCAAATTTCAGGGTTTTACCAAAAGTAAAATAGATTCATTACTGACCTTAATTTATATATGAATGCCACACTTGTCTGCCCCAGTCTCAGAATTCCAAAAGATGCAAACCTCTTGCTCTGTAGGGAAATGAAGGAGAGTTTGTGCTTTTGCTTAACAAAAGTAAAGAACAACCAGGGCCTTCTTAAGAACCATTATGAATAGCTAAACTCTAAAGCCAAGTATGAGACTCACATCGTTTAGGATTTTTTACTTCTGCTGATTTTTCTGGAAGCATCTTGTTTGCTACTTCTAGTGGGTTTTGCCTCTCCCCTCACCTTGCTATCTCAAGTAGATTCTCCAAAAGATTCTAAGCTAAATGCACTGATACCTTTATATTTTCCAATTATCTTGAGTCTTACCTTCCTCTACAATAATCTGTATGCCTGGGTTTTTTAGAACATCTTCTACATCATCACTCTGGCCCTCAGATGCTCAGTGGTGTTCCTGAACTTCATGCCTTTTCAGTTTGATTGTCTAGGCACAAGAGCATTTGGGGCAAAGATTTTATGGTCAGAGGTAACATTGAGGACTGGAAATACTTACTTAATGTTTTACAACAGGTGGACCTAGTTCCAAACTGTACTATTTCTATCAATCATCAATGAACAGAACACTAAACATCTTTCCTACTCCTAACACTCAACCTCTCTCCTCCCCCCTTGATTATAGTAACACCAACTCTCTCTCTTTCCTACGAAGGCACAAACCACAGTATTTGCTGCCTTCTACACTTACTCTGCTGAAACTGGAGAGGCTGAAAACCCCTCCAGAAAGGCTTTCAGAGAACCTAGTACTGCCACTATTACTAGTGTGAAAAATAATAACAATTTTTGAAGGCGGAATACAGAAGAGGTGCAAGTGAAATGAAGTTGGCCCCAGGAGGTCAGCTAACAATTCAAGTTGTTTCTGTCCCTTTGTTTCCTCTGATTCCAACTAATAGCAGCAGGTGGCTCTGCTAGACTGACTTCAGTCCAGTGAAGAGAGCATGAAGTCATCCCCAGGAGTGGTTAGTTGGTAGCTAAAAGTGCTTTGCACTTATTTGTGGTATGGATGTTGAGGATAGAGAGCAAATCATTCTCAATATAACAGGAAGCTTCACTTGTGTCTCTTCTCCTTTGCTTGTATCTCTCATGGAACTTCCACCTGGCCTCAAGTTATCCCTTAGCTGTAACCCCTGTAAATTGCTTCCCTAGCTGACAGCTTGCCCTTTAAGGAGGCAAGAGCAAGGCAGCAAATTAATTCATGTTAGCTTAATGACCACAAATTGACCAGTTGATCTGGAGACATCACATTGAATATGTAAAGATAGATGAGATTCCACAAGCATTTTACCAGACATCCATTCTAACTCCCTAGAGTCTAGACAACATGGATTGGGTTGTATCATTGTATCATCTGTCTGAGCAGATATGGCCAAGCATCTCGCTGCTTCCTCATAAATGAACTATTCCCTAAAAAGATGAGTTCATGGTCAGTGCTTTCTTCCTCATCATTGCAGCCTTTCATTATCAACAGGTCTGTAATACAATGGTGACCTTTCACTTTAATATGATTTGCCAGGGCCAGGACTAGAGTGAGGTGACTAAGGCATCTGGGGCGAAAAATTTAAGGAGGCACCCACTCTTAGGGCTGTACAAATGCCTTACCCTCATCCTAGCCCTGCAATTTGCACTCCATAAAGTATTATCAGTTTATCCTTCTTCCAATGAACAAGCATGGTTCTTCTGATTTGGGGAGTAACTCACTACCTCTTTTTGAATTAGATGTCTTTATTGCTATCTTTTTTTCACTGCTATAAACCTTTGTATGCTTATACATAAAAGAATATTCATTATTATCAGAAAACATGGTTGCTTTCTAAGTAATTTGCTCCAAGTGGCAAGTTAGTGCCCATTTTAGTAAGGGATGCTGACAGGATAGCACATCAGCAAAACAGTGAATGAATTGGAGGTCTGTTGTTGGAATCTGCTCCCTTCTCCCCAGACCTTGCTTTCCAGCACCAGCTCTTCTGAGTGCCACCTGGTTTGCACTCTTCCTAGTTAAGAAAAGCATGCTCTCAGGAAAGGAATACATTTCTTTACTTTGGGGTTGTAAGGCTTAATGCTACCTCTTTTGAAGGTCATTTGCTGTTTAACAGGGGAAAAGCCTTACACCAAAGAAATGAAATTCTACTGTAGAATTTTAGGCATCAATTAGTTGCAGGAGTGGTGGGGTGTTTTGTTTTGTTTTTCACCATCAAAAGGCCAAATTACTTGACAGCTAACTCCAGACTATAGAAAATACCTTAATCTCCTGGTATTATTTTAGTAAATTACTGGTAATCAATTCAATCATCCTGATACCCAGTGCTGTTCGATATGGCTCCTACCAAGGGACTCTCAGAAATGCTACCAAACGGCACTGAAAAGGCCTAAATAATTCATATTGTAAACTAACATTTTCTCACAAGTGGAATTAATACTATTTATCATTTAAGTAAAAACAGAGGGATTTATTTTTTTAAATTTTCTTTATTGATTAAGGTACTCATATATGTCCTCAACCCCCATTACCCCTTGCAATCTCCCCCTCCCCACTCATGCCCTCACCCCCCTGGTGTCTGTGTCCATTGATTAGGCTTATATGCATGCATACAAGTCCTTTGGTTGATCTTTTCTCCTTACCCCCACCCTCCCCTACTTTCCCTCTGAGGTTTTGACAGTCAATGCTTCTCTGTCTCTGGATCTGTTCATCAGTTTATGTTGTTCATTATATTTCATAAATGAGTGAGATCATGTGATACTTCTTTCTTTGACTGGCTTATTTCATTTAGCATAATGCTCTCCAGTTCCATCCATGCTCTGGTTTGAAGCAGCCACCTTTTCCTCCTTTTTCTTCTTCTTCCTCTTCTTAAAGAATACCTTTCAGAATTTCATATAATACTGGTTTGGTGTTGATGAACTCCTTTAGCTTCTTATCTGTAGAGCTCTTTATCTGACCTTCAATTCTGAATGAGAGCTTCGCTGGGTAGAGTAATCTTGGTTGTAGGTTCTTGCTATTCATCACTTTGAAAATTTCTTGCCACTCCCATATGGCCTGCGTAGTTTCTGTTGAGAAATCAGCTGGCAATTGTATGGGTGCTCCCTTGTAGGTAATTAAGTGTTTTTCTCTTGCTGCTTTTAATATTCTCTCTTTGTCTTTTGCTCCTGGCATTTTAATTATGATGTGTCTTGATGTGGTCCTCTTTGGATTCTTTTTGTTTGGGGTTCTGTGCACTTCCTGGACTTGTAAGTCTATTTCTTTAACCAGGTGGGGGAAATTTTCAGTCATTATTTCTTCAAATAGGTTTTCAGTATCTTGCTCTCTCTCTTCTTCTGGCACCCCCATAATTCTGATGTTGGTACACTTGAAGTTGTCCCAGAAGCTTCTTACATTATCGTCAAATTTTTGGATTCTTTTTTCTTTTTACTTTCCCTGTTGAGTGTTTTTGGCCTCTTGGTATTTCAAATCTTTGACTTGATTCTTGCATTCTTCTAGTCTGCTGTTGGGTCTCTGTAAAATATTTTTTATTTCAGTCAGTGTATGTTTTATTTCTAGTTGGTCCTTTTTCATATCCACGAGGGTCTTGCTGAATTTATCAGCCTTTTCTAGGAACCTCTTGAAAAACCTTATAACCGTGGTTTTGAACTCTATATCCAGTTGTTTTCCTTCATTTCTTTCATTTGTGATCTGTTTCTTTGTCTCTGCATTTTCGCTGCTTCCCTGAGTTGGTAGGGTAGTTTTGTGTGCTAGGTGTTTCATCCTCCCCTGTTACCTGAGGTGGACACTCTTGGTCCACCCCTTTGTGTGTATAGCCTTGTTGCAGTTAAGTCTAGATTGTTATTGGTATCACTGGGAGGAATTGACCTCCAGGCCAATTGGCTGTGAGGATCAGCTGTGTCTACACTGGGAGACAGCCTTATGCGACAAGACTTGCAAAGTTGTAAAAGCCTCTGTGCTCAGCTTGGATGGGGCAGAGTTTCAGGGCAGAGGCGACATCCTTGGCTTCCAGTCAGCCCCGCCCCACAAGATTCCTGAGTCTCAGTGCAGGCAATGGCTGCAAGCACCTCTGAGAGAAAGGTGCCCTCGAGTTTCATCTGCTGCCAAAGAGTCCAGTCTCTCCCCCAATGAATCAGGACTCCCAGATTTTCACCCAACATTGGGGTTCAGTGCAATTGGAACTGGGTTTCAGCACCGTCCGAAGCTCCTTTCTCCCTCCTGCCAGATCAAGCCAGCAGCACACTCAACAGTTTGTCCTGTCTGCACACATTCGTGCGTATGCCTCCAGAGCTCTGCCTTTCACTGTTTTCCTGAGTTTCCACCTCACAATCCAGATTCCCCCCGTATGAGCCTGGTTACCCCAGGTCTCACCCAGAACTGGGGTTCAGTGCAGTTGGACCTGGGGTTCAGCACAGTCTGGAACTTTTGTCTCCTTCCTGCTAGAGCATGCCAGCCAGGCACTCAGACTCCCTGTTCTCTTCGGCCCATTCTCTCTACACACGCTCCATACCTCAGGCTTTGCAGCTCCTCTGATTCTCCGTGTGTGTTTCTCTTTCCTTCTAGCTGTAGAATTTCCAATCAGCCAGCTTTCCTGTGGTTCTGGATGATGTCCATTTTGTCTTGTAGTTGTATTTTTGAAAATGTTGTGCAAGGCAGCAGTTTAGGTGTTTACCTATGCCACCGTCTTGGTTTCTCCAAAACAGAGGGATTTAAATAGTTTGTGAAGATGTGTCCTATCTGTGAGAGGTGAAACTGTCCAATATTGTCTGATCAATGTTGTACAGTATTGGTGGTGATTATTAAACTTATTAGAGGTACAACTTTATTGAACACAAGCCTCTGCTCCCTGCCATCACTTCAGCTTGGTGTGAGAATGAGACCAGATCTAATCCACAGCGCCCAGTCCCTCCAAAGCCTTTGTATGTATTTCAGCTATAAGTGATTAAGGATTTAAAAGGACAAGAAAGGGGAAACGAGGTACAAAGAGCTGCTTTTGTCAAAAGGCAGCAAAAAATCTAATTATTTAAACAATGACATTAAATAAATAGTTTTAAAATACGTGGAAACAGATTTATAGAGGTATATAGTAGTAAATTGTTATAGGCACACATTTGAGATGCTTTTCATATGTTTAGGAAAAAGAATTTGCATAAGTAATTGTTTGTTTGAAATAGGTATATTGTTCAGTAAATCCCCAAATTTAAACCAGAGACTATCAAAGCATGATCCCAGGACCAGCAGCAGCCCTGGGATATGTGTCTGTGTGTGTGTGTGTCTGTGTGTGTGTGTGTGTGTGTGTGTGTGTGTGTGTGTGTTTACTTCTTCAAGCACCTGAGTCACTGTAACCATGACTCTCCAATGATTCCGACCTCCCCATCATTTCTGCTATGATTATTAGTAGAGTGATCAATCTCTGGCTAAGTGATATCTTTTGTCATGTTGGTCAGGTATGTGTTGCTTAGTGTTAAGAAATTATCAGATCAACTACTTGCTCAACCTATAAAAATATTTTATTTAACTTAGCCAGAATATCTGGACTGTTTTTTATTTAAATTTTTAAAATTCACAAATAGGAAAAAGGAAAAGATATTATAGTTGTTTGATATTGCTGGTTGTTCTCTAGAAGGCCTCTGGCAGAAGTATATTTGATTTCAAGATTTTGCCTAAGTAGTGAAATTTGATATCAACAAATCCTCAAACAAAATATGAACTGAAACAACCAGTTAACCCCTCTCAACCTTTTTTTAGTGCCAAGCTTTATAGAAATTTATTTCTTACGTGATGTTGAGCTTTTTTTAGTGTCCAATTTTATAAAATGTTATGCATGCAAACAAAGCATCATGCTCATTATACAAGTCACCCCAAATTCATTTCCTCCTCCGTATGTATGATAGTGAAGAAATATCAATATGTATGTTCTTATCTCTCTTGATCAATTGTAAATTGCAAATCTTTTCATTAATTTTTAAACAAGATATATTTACTCTGGCTAGTAGTTAAAATTTTATTCTTTTTATTATATTTCATTGCTACTTTTTTTCTACTGACTCTAAAACTTACTTTGGGGACTATTTCTTATTTCTAGATTATTGTATTTATCTTTTGTCTATATTTATCTGCAGTCATGGAATAATAGAGCTGAAGGAAACCAACTTCTCATTTTACAGATGAGGAACTGAGGCCTGGAAAGGTTAAATAACTTAAACAAGGTCACACAGTGATATGACCCAGCCTCAATCTCAGGTCTCCTGTTTATGGGTCCAGTGTTTTTCCATTTAAAGTATGACATTTATAGAAGACCCACAGCTGGCTTCTACTTTTATGACACACGAATTTCCCAGATATTTCAGTGAAATAATGTATATGCTTTAATGAAAATGATCATGAATCCAAAGACAAATTTGATTTTCAGTTTAGAAATAGCAATTTCTTCCAAATTCAGTATATGTGCTCTACTTTGTACAATAGATATTTTCCTCTTTTCAAAGTTGTTTGAAAAATTATTGTTTTGGATAAAATTCCATATTTTAGAAGAGAAGCTTCCTATATAGGGGAATCTTTTGGTGATTTCTTTTGAAAAATGAAGAATCTTCTTGTCAATGTCTCCTAAAAGCCTATACTTTTTTTAATGTGAACTTTTGTAACTGGTGTTTATTTAAAGTAGGGCAAGCCAACATAGGCTTTCCTAGAATCTACTTTATTCTTCCCTTCTTAAGCTTTGTGAGATTTTTTCAGAATGTTAGATGCTCATGAGATACTTAGTTGTGCTCTAAAAACTTTATCTAGCTTGATATTTTGTCAATCCCTGGGCTCAAACTCTGTCGCCATTTTATCTAACAATAACAGAATTCCCTAATGAACACTAAGTTCTGCACATAGTCTCTTTTCCAAAACATTCTTTGTCTAGTGCTCATTAGTGTGACTGTCTCCTCGGCTATTTTTGGGTTTCCCTCCAGAGTTCATACATAACCTCATTATTCTGTGGAGTTTCAGGCAGTGGTCTTTTAGGCCTATCTTAGTAATATGGAGTAGTATTTACAGATATTTCCATTTACAGTTTGTTCCCTTTTTTCTCCTGGACCTTTTCTGGTTTGTCTTTCAGGAATGCTTAGAGGATGGTGGTATTTTCCCTATCATCCAGACCAGGGGTTGACAAACTTTTCTGTAAAGGGCCAGATAGTGACTATTTTAAGCTTTGTGGACCACATATGGCCTCAGTAACAAAATCTCTTTTGTTGTTGTTGTTTGTTTGATCTTTCAAATGGTGTATTTACACCTTAAAATGTAAATACCATTATTAGCTTTTAGGCCATACAAAGCCAGTGGCTAGATTCGGCCCACTTGTCATAGTTTGCTGAGCCCTGATGCAGACCATCTTTTGTAACCCATTCCATATGATCACTGGCTTGTGTACTAGATAATATGGCTCACAAGCATACACAGAGGTAGGTGGAGAGGAGCTGCATATGCCAACCATTATTTTCATTAGGGTGCCCTTTATGACTTCTCTGTCTCTGCCTCCACCTATCTATCTATCCATCATCTATCTATATCTCATTTTCAATGACTGCCTCGGTGTAGGAACCCTCATTGTTTTCTCCAGCCCTCCTATCCTGATTATCCAATGTGCCTCTGCTTCCTTAAGTTTGGGGCAAGCTGGTAAGGAAGAAAGGATTTCTGAAATTTCTTATTTCTTTTGTCCCATTATTAGCCCCAAACTGTGGTTCATCAGTCCCACCCTGTCTCATACCGCCATCATGAGTTTAGGGCTGTCTCTATAGAGTCTGATGGCCCAGGCCATGAGATTCCAGTCCAGTCTACAACTTTCTGGAAATCACCAGCTCTTGATTTGGTCCCAATAGCTGGTTTTAAAATCCAGAATGTCCATGTGTACATTTTCTAATGTGATTTGGACCTGTTCTAGACTCAGCCCCAGCAAGAAAAACAATGAATTACAGAGGTATTCCGTGCCACCCAGTTTTTTTCTGGCCAAACCTCCTGTCTCCTAGGCCCTGGCTTCTGGGGACGGGCTCATTGGGATGCCCTGGGCAGCAACACAACCAGCAGACATTCAACAGACTACCACCTCCTGTTTCCTGCACCTCTAAAGGGATTCCTTAAAGCTTATTCACATCTCTCTCCATCTTTCTCCATCTCTACCTCTAATTCTGTTACTTGTGGGTCTAAAGCTCAGAGTCACATTTTACTATTTGCTTTATAAAACTTGGGGAGATGCGAGTGAATGGGAAGGTGTATGCCTGTGTGTACAAGCATGCTTTCTCCACCTTGACTGTGAAGCCACGTTTTCTAATGTGTGTTTCTTACGCTCGCACACACCCCCCACCCAGCGCTCACAGCAGTTCTCTGGTCCAGATCCAGGTCTGACGGGGCTGGCGAAGGAGAATGGGATTGTGGGAGCTCCCGAAGCATCTCCCTTTCCTCATTGTTTTTTTTCTCTACTGACCTCTTCCAATAAATCATTTAAAGAAACTCCTCTGTGACAATTCTGGACAGGCCAATATTCAGAGAACTATGACTATCATTCATTAAGGACTCAGACATGCTTCTCAGGCTACAGGTTTTCCTATCTAAGCAAGCTGTTTTATAAGACCTTTAGCTTGTTTTTTGTCATTTGAGTCCAAGGATCTACCCACTTACTGAAATCCAAATTTTAGAAAGTCAGATACAAGTTACTTTCAGGATTTCCTAATTTGAAAGCACCCATGAAACAGTTTCTTTCTGCCTTGTGTTTAGGATATTCAGATTTAGGAAAGGAAACAGGCTTGCACCTTGGAGTCTAAGGCAATAAAAGTACCACACTTGCCAAAAACAAAATGAGAGAGAATTGGCTAGTCTTACTATGCATAGTCAAGAGATGGACTTTTGTGAAGTTAGTTCTCATGGTTCAATGCTTATTGGGTGCCAACAGCGCACTTAAGAAAAACAAGGGAGCTGAAACCGGTTTGGCTCAGTGGATACAGTGTCGGCCTGAGAACTGAAAGGTCCCAGGTTCGATTATGGTCAAGGGCATGTACCTTGGTTGTGGGCACATCCCCAGTAGGGGGTGTGCAAGAGGCAGCTGATTGATGTTTCTCTCTCATCAATGTTTCTGACTTTCTATGCCTATCCCTTCCTCTCTGTGAAAAATCAATAAAATTATTTTTAAAAAAAAAGAAAAGAAGAAAAACAAGGGAGAGTGGAATCTACAGACCAATATCCTAAACTGGAAGGCAATGAAGAGAATGTGTCCATCGATAAAAATTTCAAGAATCAACAGAAACTAATAAAGATCAGAATCCCAGTATTTCTAAAATTCTAACACAAAATGAAAGGGAACCCTCTCTGGGTGATATTAAAAATGGTTTTCATAGTCTTTCTTTTCTTTTTAAACAAAATCATTCCTTACTGGCTTGCTGCCATGAATTCATTTGCGTTCTTTATATAACTAGAGCTGTTTGTGTCTTCTTAAAATAAACTTCTGTTAAAAATCATTTTCTGTTTAACCCTTTTTTTTCATAGTAGCATAGTGTTATTCAAATGCTAAGCCCAGCTCATGAACATATTTTACTGACCACACAAGTATGGGGCCCACACTTGGAATCTGCTTCTCATAAACCCCTGAGAGCCCAAAACAGATATGCAGGACATGATGTCTTGCAGAAATGTGGCACACTGAGCCAGGAGACTCAGCCAAATTTGTGTTTGAAGACTTCATCTTGAGGATTCGAGTTCAACTGCTCATGGATGCAACAAGGGGCTCCGGTGAAGTGGACAGCACTTACCAGGCTCCTGATGGGAGAAGGTTGCCTTAGCAACTGTGCTCAGGACTGCATTCCCCCTTGGTTTTCTGGTTCAATGAAACCACCCAATATGGCAATCCAGTGTAAGTTGGGGCTGGGAGCAAAAAAACATAGACCAGATGCAACCAGATCACTTTCATCCCTCAAGCTGATCCTTGAATGTAGCTACATTCAAGGGTCAACTTCCATCCAAAAGGAGATTTGTTTTTTGTTCCCAACAGGCCCAGACCTCTAAGGCCTTGCAGCCAGCATCCTTGTCTCCCTAGGCCCTGTGCTAACTCATGTTTCCAGACACTATCAGGCTGCGATTCCCAAAGGACACCCAGAGCTGGAAACAACCTAGAAAGCTTACAGGGGAAGGGAGCAAGGCCAGAGCTACTCTCAGAAAAGAATGGGTGTTAAGATTTAAGATAAGGGTCAGAGAAGGAGGCTGACTCAAGGTCAGCCTTATACAAGTAATACCTCTGTGAGACCCTATAGGTCAGGGCCCAGTGTTCACCGTGGCAGGGTCAGAGCCTCCTTCTGTCACCACACTGTGAGTTGGAGAAGCTTTTAAGGTCTGACTCACAGTGACCAAACTCAAAAGACTTATCAAGGGCTGGCATATTAATTAACCAAAGAGAGAATACACCTTTAAAGCACAGGTCATAAACGTGAAGCCTATGGGCTGAATTGAGCTTGCACACCTTGTGTGTTGTACACAGTGGTTTTTTTTTAATTCTTAAAAATCTAGATGTGGTACAACCTCTGCAATTTATCTAGTTCTCCACCACTCCGTGCTATGTTAAACACAACAAGTTTCATTCATTTCTATACCTGTCAGGCCCCTGGAAGCATTTTTGAGCCTGTGAGCTATGTATCAAGGTACTGTTGCAGGTTGGGTTCCCAAGAAGCAGGCTCTGGGATAAAGTTCGGTGTGCAAGGTGTTTCTTAAGGAATGCCCTAGGGATCGAAATCTATGGGAGAAAAGGGAAGGAAACAGGCTTAGGTGGGAGAAAAGGACAGCAATGCAGACACCACAAAGCCTTGGCTGACTCAATGGCAAACTTTGGTTTTAAAATGACACATCAGAATTGTCCTGCACTGAGCCAAAGGCAGGCCTTTGTACCCCTGTTTCAGTTAATCACTGACTGTAGTCCACTCCATTAATGGCCTAACCTTGGGTGAGGTGACTCTTTCTAGCTGAGGCAATCCCAGAAGACACTGATAGCTAAGGAAGGTTTTTTTCTGACAGCACTCCTGGCTGTTGGGTCAACAAATCCACTCTTGATGAGGGATCTGGGCAACAGTGTTCAATGTCCATCACAGGTATCTTATCTCCCAGAGCAGTTCAGGTTAAATACAAATTCTTACTTTCTGATTCCCATTCCTTATGTAGTTATGGCATAATTTGGCACACTGAGCCAGGAACCTCAGCCAAATCTGTGTTCGAAGACTTCATCTTGAGGATTCGAGTTCAACTGCTCATGGATGCAACAAGGGGCTCTGGTGAAGTGGACAGCACTTACCAGGCTCCTGAGGGGAGAAGGTTGCCTTCTTAAATTGTTGTCACCATCTCAGGGTACATGCCAGTATAACTTTCTTAAATTGTTGTCACCATCTCAGGGTACATGCCAGTAGCCTTAGTTGGATTTGGTGTTTTACAACCCTAATTAATGCCCATTAACAAACCCTTTCCAAGGGCATGTCACATATGCAAATGGATAAGTCAATCCATCATAAAATACCAGGAATAATACAAGTATCTATTGAACACTAGCAATCTATTAAGCACCTATAATGGACTAGATACTGTGTGCTCTTCTATCTACTTCTTTAATTCATCCATTCAGTAAGAAAGTAATGAGTTCCTTCTACATGCCTAATAGAGTCTAGGTACTGATAGTATAGTAGTGGCAGATATAGACACCAGGTTGGTCCTAAAGCAGTTCACAGGCCATTGGGACTGCTGCTGAGATTAGTTCACTTGGCAGCATTGGGGACCAGAACTAATAGGAGTCTGTTACCTAGGAGTCACCATCCTGGATATTAACTCCTTTGGTCATCTCTTTTCTCTCAGTATTTAATTCATACTACTCCAAGCTTCTTCTCTGCTACTCAACCTCCCACCACTGCCTTCCCTCCCATCTTTTTAAAATTGTGTCCATTGGAATCCCAATTTGGGGACTAGTAAATACCCTTACAACCCAAGAAGAAAGCTCCCCCTGACAACACCTTCCTTAAATGAAACCATACTTTATTCTGAGAATCCCACTTTGCCTGTAGGCCTCTCCTCAGAGATATTTGTTCCCTCTACAAATACTTCTGAATCTATAGGTGTAGAGGGCCCCTTTTTTACTCCCCATGTACTTTCCAGACAATGGTTGCTGAACCTCTCAGTAATCCCATTTCATACAGTTTTTCTTTCTACCCTTAGACTGGTCAAACCCAGGGTCACTTCAAATCCATGTGAAAACCCCATTGTAAATCCCTGGCTTGTCATTTCTTTGACCTACTCACCTCTAATGACCTACTTTCCTGCTCCAGTCACCCACTGTCAAGATCACAAATAGACCTTATTATCCCCCAGAATTGGTATATTACTGAAATCTTAACTTCAATCCCCCGCAACCTCAACTTCACTGAGACTTCCAACAACTTAACCCATTCATTCATTCAATATTTAGTAGGCATCTACCAAATACCAGGCATAGTATTAAGTACTGAATATACAACTTTGAATATGACAAACACAATCTTTGCTCTCATGGAGTTCAGTCTACTTTTTCCTTATCTCTTAAACCTTCTCTCTATTCCAACTCCTTCCCAATTAGTTCAGGCCTAGAATTTTGTCAATTATCTTATAAACATCCTCACGTGGATCCATTATTTCAGATTATTAAGAAAACACAATTCTGTCCGCATTCTCTGTTCCCACCACACAGGCTTCTGGAGAAGACCACACACATAACTGTGAAAACTGGTGCTCTTTTACCAAAAGGGGGCCTTCAGCTCTGCTAAAAAAAATACTTCTCAAGTCTTGGAATCACAGGGCAGGAAATAAGATGGCGGCCAGTGAGACAACAGTGAGGAAGAGAGCGTGAGTGAGGGAGGGAGCAAAAGGGGAGTGCATGGAGGTGTGTGTGTGTGTGTGTGTGTGTGTGTGTGTGTGTGTGTGTGTGCGTGTGAATGTGAGTGAGGGACAGTTAGATTGTGCAGGACTTTTGAGGGCTGGCAGAGCAGGCTCCCTAGCCAGGCAGCCTCTGCTACCAGTGCAATTTATCTCAGGGCGGCTGACTCTGCTACAGAGGCTGCACCATCTTGAAGGAGAGAGCTTCTGTGACTGGGAGCCCTGCCTCACCTCTACCCAGGGTGCTCCTGGACACCATTGGAAACCTTACAGCCACTCTAGCCAGGGACCTGTTGCCTTGCCTGTGGACCCACAAACACTGAGACTTCAGCTTCCCCAGCCATGGAATCCTGTGAGTTCCAGAGCATGCTCCCCTCCCACAAGCCAGACAGTTTACCCCAGGTACCTCGACCGCATGCAAACAGCCAAGCCTTACGCAGCAACACGGGGAGCCAAGCCTCATGCAGCAACCCTGAGTGCCCCTTCTGTGCACAAAGAGCCAAGCCTTATGCAGCAACTCCAGACCCCACAACTGTGTAAAACCACCACCAAGTCTGACTCGGCAAACCCGCACACTGCAACTAAGCATAAGCAGCCAAGCCTTATGCAACACCCCAGGTGCTGCACACAGCAATCCTTGATGCTAGCTGCCACCAAGCCCAACACAGCAACTGCAGGCACTGCAAATGAGTATGAGCAGCCAAGCCTTATGCAGCAACCCCAGGTGCCACAACCATGCAAATCACTGCCAAGCCCAGTGGATCAACCCCAGGCCTGATAACCATGTGATCTGCCACCAAGTCTGCTAGTGCAGTCACAGGCCCAGTATGACTCTACATCTAGATCCTTTGGTGAGAGCAAAAATGAGGAGACAAAGAAACAACCTCCAACAGAAAGAAAAAGAGGAATCACCAGAAAAGAAACTAAATGAAATAG
Source organism: Antrozous pallidus (assembly GCA_027563665.1). NCBI lineage: Eukaryota > Metazoa > Chordata > Mammalia > Chiroptera > Vespertilionidae > Antrozous > Antrozous pallidus. Next base: position 88,592,210 of record CM050509.1, on the reverse strand, counting down.
AGGGATGCAATTCGTCAGAAAAAGGATTCAGAATAAGGGTCATACAGTTCATAACCCAGATGGATAAGAAAATCAACAACTTATGTAAGCATCAAAAAGGAAATAAATAGTGACATAGCTACAATAAAAAAAAGATTATAGAAGGTTTCAACAGTAGATTAGAAGAGGCAGAGGATCAAATTAGTGAATTAGAAAACAGGGCAGCAAAACACACCCAATATGAACTGCAATTGGAGAAAAAAATTAAAAGGCAGGAGGAGAACCTAAGGGTGCTTTGGGACACCATGAAACAACAAAACATACATAAAATAGGGACGCTAGAAGAACAAGAATAAGAGCAAGGGTTAGAAAACCTACTTGAAAAAATAATGTCAGAAAACTTTTCTGAGTTGGGGAAGAAAAAAGTCACACAAGCACAGAGAGTCCCAAACAAGATGAACCCAAAAAGACCCACACCAAGACACATTGTAATTACAATGGTAAACATTAATGACAAAGAGATAATCTTAAAGGCTGCAAGATAGAGACAGAAAGTTACCTACAAGGTATCTCCCAAAAGATTATCAAATTATTTCTCAACAGAAACACATCAGGCTAGAAAGAAATGGAAGGAAGTATATAAAGTGATGCAGGGCAGGGACTGAGTCCAAGAATACTCTATCCATCAAGGTTATCATTCAAAATTGAAGTGGAAATCGGGAGCTTCATAGACAAAAAAAGGGGGGGGGAGAACACAGGCACAAAAATTTTAAAAAAGGCTACAAACAAGTACCTATCAATAAGTTGAACATAAATGGACTGAATACTCCAAACAAAAACAAGGGTGGCTGAATGGATAAGAAAATGTAACCATAACTTATATATATGCTGTCTGCAGGAGACCCACCTCAGAAAAAGGAACTCACACAGAGAGTGAATGCATAGAAAAATATGTTTCAGGAAAATGGAAATGAAAAAAAAGCTGGGGTATCAACACTTATATGGGACAAAATAGACCTCAAAAGTGAAAGCCACAACAAGAGATATGGAAGGACACTTCATAATACTAAAGGGACCAATACAACAAAACGATGTAAGTCTGGTAAACATATATGCACCCAATACAGGTGCACCCAAATACATTTTTTAAATTTTTTGGAAAAAATCAAGGGGGAAATCAATAACACTATAATCATAGTAGAAGAATTTAATGCCCCACTGACATCACTGGATAAATCATCTGCAAAAAAAATCAGCAAATAAACAGCAATCTTAAATGACTCACTAGATCAGATGGACTTAATTGACATTGACATTTTCAGAACATTCCACCTCAAAGATACAGAATATATATTTTTCTCAAGTGCACATGGGACATTTTCAAAGATAGACCACATATTGGATCACAAGCAAAGTCTCTCCAAATTCAAAAAGATTGAAATCATATCAAGCATCTTCTCAGACCACAATGACATAATATTAGAAATAAACTACAATAAAAACAATTAAAAAATCAAACACTTGGAGGCTGAATAGCATGCTATTAAACAATCATTGAGTTACCAAAGACATCAAAGAAGAAATGTAAGATATCCTGGAAACAAATTACAATGAAAACACAACATCCAAAGTCTATGGGACATAGTAAAAGCAGTCCTGAGAGGGACGTTTATAGTTCGATAGGCCTACCTCAAGGAAAAAAGGTAAAAAATTATCTAATGCTGCAACTTAAAGAATTAGCAAAAGAGCAACAAGAAACAACCATAGTGAGCAGAAGGAAGGAAATAATAAAGATCAGAGCAGGAGGAGGAAGATGGCAGCTGGCAGGATGGAAGTGAGGGAGAGGAAGTGAGTGAGTGATGGGATGAAAGGAGAGTGTGTGGATCTTTGTGGTGAGTATGTGAGTTAGTGAGGGACAGTTAAATCCCCATAGGAGCAGCAGGGGAAGGGAGACCAGGCTTTCTTGGACAGAGAGAGAGTACCACTGTTGTGGGCACACCCCGAAATATGGGACTAGGGCACAGAACCCACACCATCTTGAAGGGGAGAACGGCCTTTATTAGGAACTCATCCACACTACCAACCAGACAGACCTTGGAACTGCCTAGATCCAGCAGCCACTCCAGCCAAAATCCTGCTGCTCCACACGCAAACCCGCAGACCCTGGAATCTCCACCTCCAAAGGAGCACTGCTCCAGCAGCAGTAAGTGAAACTCCCCCCTCCCCAACAGCAGAACTCCTGACATCATATTCCTGCATTTCCAGCATGCACAGGCATCTAGAACATACTACTCCATAAGCAGCACCTGGGAGCCACTGGGAGCCCCTGCAGGTGTGATTTTGTATAGACAAGGGCACGTGGCCCTGCAGTAGAAATTCTGAACTCCCTCTTCCTGAGTAACTGCCCACAGACACTCCAGCTGAGCAACTTCAGTTCCAGCGCCTCTCAGAGTGCATCAGAGCTCTGAGCAAGCAAAGGCACTTCCACGCTCATGCATTTCCAGTGAGCAGGCCCCCTGTGCCCATCTATTCACAGTGTGCTTGGGGGAGCAGTTCTGAGACTCTGGTGGGTGTGATTCTGCACAGACAAGGGAGCACTATCCCACAGTAGAAATTCTGAATTCCCTCTTCTGGAATAACTGCCCACAGCCACCCCAGATGCTCAACCTCAGTGCCAGGGCTCCTCAGAGTACAGCAGAGCGCTGCACCAGCAAATGCACCTCCACAAATGTGCATTTCCAACAGGCAGGCACCTTGAGCCCATCTATCCACAGGGTGCTCGTGGGAGCCACTGTGAGATCTCTTGGGGTATGATCTTGGACAAACAGGGATGCACTCCCCTCCAGCAGTAGAAATTCAAAATTCACTCATCCTGGATACCTGCCCACAGATGCCTCAACTATGCAGCTACACTGCCAGGGCCCTTCAGTGTGCTTCAGTGTGCCTCACTGGCAAACGTACAGCAGGTACCCCTGTGAGCCACCGCTGGGAGAGAGTGCCTATCCACCACAAGGGACAGCAGCAAAAGCTGAGTCTTCCCACCGCAAAACTACAGGACTCTGGACACCACAGTCAAGCCTTTCCAGAGTGCAGGCCCCTTGAGCCCCCATTACCTCAACAGACAGTTCCAGGGTGCCACTGGGCACATGTGATTTCAATCAAGGGAACAAGACAACAAAAATTGGAAGACCCACCTCCATGGCTGCTGACTTCTAGAGGCCACAGTTGTGCCTCTCCAGCTCGCAGGTCTGCATCAAGAGAACTCAAGTAGGTCAAGGAGGGAGCTACACTAGATTACCAAGCCCAGGACACCTGAGAGGTCACACCAGTAGCACCATCCCCAAAAGAACCTAGGTAGTAAAGCAATTGGATCTACAATTAAAACATTACAGGAAAATATGGGAATACAAAAAAGCAATCCCCAAAGGAAAGAAAAAGAGGAATCACCAGAAAGGGAGTTAAATGAAATTGAGGCTAGTAACATACCTGAGAAAGAATTCAGACTAATGGTTATAAGGATGCTCAAATGGCTGGATGACAAATACACACAACTCAATGAGAATTATAAGGAGCTGAATGAGAATGTTGCCAACATGAAAAGAAATCAAGAGGAGAATTAGAAGACAAGGTAGGAAAAAACACACAAACACAACAGTAACTGGAAAGAAGACTTAAAAAGAAAGAGGAGAGCCTAATGGAGCTTTGGGACAACACAAAATGAAACAACATTTGCATAATAGGGGTACCAGAAGGAGAGGAAGAGAAGCAAGGAATAAAAAAACCTGTTTGAAGAAATAATGACAGAAAACTTTTCTGATATTGGCAAGAAAAAAAATCATGCAAGTCCAAGAAGAACATAGAATCCCAAAGAAGATGAACTCTAAAAAAACGACACTAAGACATATCATAATTAAATTGGCAAAATCCAATGACAAAGTAAGGATCTTAAAGGCTGCCAGAGAAAGACAGAAAGTTACCTACAAAGGTTCTCCTATTAGAATATCAACAGATTTCTCAATAGAAACACTAAAGGCCAGAAAGGAATGGAATGAAATTTACAAAGTGATGCAAAGTAAGGGACTGAACCTAAGAATACTATGCCAAGTAAGGCTACTATTCAAAATTAAAGATGGAATCAGGAGCTTTACAGACAAAAAAGGGCTAAGAGAACTTACACTACCAAGCCAGCAATACAAGAAATGCTAAAGGGACTGCTGAAAAAAAGAAGAAAGAGAAATGCAAGAAGAAACCCAAATATTAAGGAAAAATATGACAACAAACATGTACTTATCAATAATAACATTAAACATAAATGTATTAAATAAACCAATCAAAAGACATAGGGTAGCTGAATGGATAAGAAAAAATGATCCATACATTTTCAGTCTGCAAGAGACCCACCTCAGAACACAGACTGAGAGTGAAGGGATGGAAAAATTTTTTCAGGCAAATGGAAATGAGAAAAAAGCTGGGGTTGCAATAGGTATATCTGATAAAATAGACCTAAAAGTAAAGGCCATAACTAGAGATAACAAAAACCACTTCATAATACTAAAGGGAGAAATTCAACAAGAATATATAACTCTGGTAAACATATACAGGAGCACCCAAATACATAAAACAACTTCTGTATAATATTGAGTAAGAAATTGATAACAATACAGGCATAATAGGAAATGTTAATACCTCACTGGCACTACTGGATAAATCAGATAAACAAAAACTCAGCAAAGAAACAGCAATCGTATACGACACACTATATCAGATGGACCTAAAATGAGATCTTTAGAACATTTCACCCAAAAGCAACAGAATACACAATCTTCTTCAGTGCACACGAGAAGATTTTCAAGGATAGACCACATATTAGGACACAGGCAAAGTCTCTTCAAATTCAAAAATACATCAGATCACAATGGCATAAAACTGGAAATCAACTACAATAAAAACAATCCAAAAAATCAAACACATGGAGACTAAACAGCGTGCTATTAAACAATGCTGGGTTACAAGAGAGAATGAAGAAGAAATAAAAAACATCATGACAACAAACAACAATGAAAAGAAAACAATCCAAAATCTATTGGACACAGTGAAAGCAGTCTTGAGAGGGAAGTTCATAGTTCTACAAGCTTACTGCAAAAAGCAAGAAACGATAATAAATTTTCTAACCCTACAACTCAAATTGTTAGAAAAAGAACAACAAGAAAAGCCCAGTGTAAGCAGAAGGAAGGAAATAATAAAAATCAGAGTGGAGATAAATGACATAGAGACTAAAAAAACAATACAAATGATAAACAAAACCAAGAGTTGGTTCTTTAAAAGATAAATAAGATTGATGAACTTTTCACTAGGCTCACCAAGAAGCAAAGAGAGAATACCCAAATAAACAAAATCAGAAATGAAAGAGGTGAAATAACAACAGACCCCACTAAAATACAAAGAATTGTTTAAAATATTATGAACAACTCTATTCCAACAAACTTGACAACCTGGAGGAAATGGGCATGTTCCTAGAAAAATACAACCGTCCAAGCTCAATCAGGAAGAATCTAAAAATCTCAATAGGCCAATAACTATGAAAGAAATTAAAGCAATCATCAACACTTCCAGCAAACAAAAGCCTGGGTCCAGATGGCTTCACAGGGGAGTTTCACCAAACATTCAAGGAAGAACTAAAACCTATCCTCCTCAGACTATTTCAAAACATTCAAGAGGAAGGACTACTTCCAAGCTCCTTCTACGAAGCCAGCATCACCCTAATACCAAAACCAGATGAAGGCAACACAATGAAAGAGAATTACAGGAAAATATCCTTCATGAACACAGATGCCAAAATCCTCAAAAAAATTCTAGCAAATCAAATCCAGCAGTACATCAGAAAGATCATACACCATGACCAAGGAGGATTTATCTCAGGAATGCAAGGAGGGTACAATATCCAAAAATCAATAAATGTGATACATCACATAAAACAAATTCAGAGATAAAAACCACATACTCATATCAATTGATGCAGAAAAAGCATTTGACAAAATCCAACACCCATTTTTAATTTAAAAAAATCTCAAAAATGTGGGACTAGAAGGATCATAACTCAACATAATAAAAGCCATATATGAAAAACCCACAACAAACATTATATTCAATGGGCAAAAAGTAAAACCATTTCCCCTTAAAAACAGGAATAATATAGTGGTGTCTGATTTCACCACTCCTATTGAACATAGTACTGGAAGTGCTAGCCACAGCAATCAGACAAGGAGAAGAAATAAAGGGCATCCAAACTGGAAAAGAAGAAGTAAAGCTGTCCTTAGTTGCATATGACATGGTATTATACAAAAAAACCTGAAATACTCCATTAAAAAACTAATAGACTTAATAAATGAGTTCGGGGAGGTAGCAGGATACAAAATTAATGCCAATAAATCTATGGCATTTCTATATACCAAAAGTGAACTTTAGAGAGACTAAGAAAACAACCCCATTTCCATCACACACACACAAAAAATAAGATACCTAAAGAATAAAATTAACTAAGAAGGTAAAAGACTTCTACTCAGAAAACCACAGGACATTGAACAAAGAGATAGAGGAAGACATAAATAGATTGAAGAGCAAACCGTGTTCATGGATTGGTAAAATCAACATCATTAAAATGTCCATACTACCCAAAGCAATCTATAGAGTCAATGTAATCCCCATTAAAATACCAATGGCATATTTCACAGACCTAGAAAGAACTCTGCAAAAATTCATCTGGAATAAATAAAGAATGCGAATAGCCACAGCAATGCTGAGAAAGAAGAACAAGGTAGGTGAGATCTCAATACCAGATTTTAAGCTATATTACAAAGCCCCTGTTCTCAAAACAGCCTGGTACTGGCACAAGAACAGGCATATAGACTAAAGAAATAGAATAGAGATATCTACACAAACCATTATGCTCAATTAATATTTGACAAAGGAGGCATGAACATACAATGGAGTCCAGACAGTTTCTTCAATGAATAGTGTTGGGAAAATTGGACAGATACATGCCAAAAAAATGAAACTAGATCACCAAATTACACCATACTCAAAAATAAACTCAAATTGAATCAAAGACTTAAACATAAGTAAGAAAATCATAAAAATACTAGAGGAATACACAGGCAGAGAAATCTCAGACATATGCCAAAGCAATTTCTTCACATATACAGCTCTTAGGACATTGGAAACTAAAGAGAAAGTAAACAATTTAGATTAAATCAAAATAAAAAGCTTTTGCACAGCAGAAGAAGCCATCAACATAACAAGAAAGCCCACTGTATGGGAGAACATATTTGTAAATGTTAACACATTTACAGGGAACTCATACAACTTTATAAAAGGAAAATAAATGATCTAATTTTTAAAAATGGGCAACGGACCTAAATAGAAACTTTTTGAGAGAAGATAGAGGAAAGGCTAAGAGACATATGAAAACATGCTCAAAGTAACTGACTATCTGAGAGATGCAAGTCAAAATGACAATGCAGTACCATCTCACACCTATCAGAATGTCAATCATAAAAAATGACAAGTGCTGGTGAGAATGTGGAGAAAAAGGAACCCTCGTGCACTGCTGGTGGGAATGCATACTGGTGCAAGCCACTGTGGAGAACAGTATGGAGTTTTCTCAAAAAACAAAAATGGAGCTCCCATTTGACCCAGTGATCACACTTCTAGGAATATATCCGAAGGAACTAGAAACACTAATAAGACAGGATATATGCACCCTTATGTTCATAGCAGCAGAATTTACAAAAGCTAAGATTTGGAAACAGCCTAAAGGCCCATCAGCAGATGAGTGGATAAAAACAATAACGGTGGTACATCTACACAATGGAGTATTATGCTGTGGTAAAAAAAGAATGGATTCTTACCATTTGCAGCAGCATGGATGGAACTGGAAAGTATTATGCTAAGTGAAATAAGCCAGGCAATGAAAGAATAATATCACATGATCTCACTCATTTATAGAAAAATAAAGAACATTATAACTTGATAAACAAAAAGATATAGATACAGAGGCAGTAGAACATCAAACAGATTGTCAAATTACAGTGGTAAAGTTGGGGAAAGGGGATATAAGAGATCAACTGAAAGACTTGTATGCATGCATATAAGTATAACCAATGGATGCAATACACTGAAGGGTGAGGGCATGTATGGGAGTGGGATGTGGAAGGGGGCAATGGGAAGATATGTACACATGTAATACCTTAATCAATGAAATAAGGGGAAAAATAAAATAATAACAAAAGCTTTAAAAAAGATCAGAGCAGGAATAAATGATACAAAGGATAAAAAAATACAAAAGATCAATAAAACCAAGAGCTGGTTATTTGAAAGGATAAACAAAATAGATAAACCTCTAGACAGACTCACCAAGAAACAAAGAAGAAGGACTCAAATAAAAAAAATCAGAAATGAAAGAGGTGAAGTAACAACCGACCCCACAGATAAAGGATTGTAATATATATATATATATATATATATATATATATATATATATATATACACACACACACACACACACATACATACATATACATACATATACACAATGAACAGCTTTACTCTATAAAACTGGACAACCTTGATGAAATGGACATATTCCCAGAAAAATACAAGCTTCCCAAACTCAATCAGAAAGAATGAAAAACCTGAATAGGTTAGTAACTACTGGTGAAGTTGAACCAGTAATAAAAAACAAACTTCCAGCAAACAAAAGCCCTGTATTAGATGGCTTCACATGGAAGTTTTACCAAACATTCGAAGAAGAATTACCATCTAACCTTCTCAGACTATTCCAAAAAATTCAGGAGGAAGGCACACTTCCAATCTCTTTCTATGAAGCCAGCATTACCCTAATCCCAAAACCACATAAAGACACTACAAAGAAAGAGAATTACAGGCCAATATCTCTGATGAACATAGATAGTAAAATCCTCAATAAAATTCTAACAAATCAGATCCAGTAATATATTAGAAAGACCATACACCATCACTACATGGGATTTATTCCAGAGATGCAAGGCTGGTAAAATAACCTCAAATCAATAAATGTGATACATCACATAAACAAATTGAGAGACAAAAAATACATAATCATATCAATTGATGCAGAAAAGGCATTTGACAAAACCCAACACCTTTTCCTCATTAAAACACTCAGCAAAGTGGAATAGAGGGATCACGCCTCAACATAATAAAAGCCTTATATGACGAATCTACAGCCAACATAAAACTCAATGGGCAAAAACTAAACCCATTTACCCTAAGAACAGGAAGAAGAAAGGGATGCCCACACTCACTACTCCTGTTCGACAGTACTGGAAGTGCTAGCCATAGTGATCAGGGAAGTAGAAGAAGTAAAAGGGAAAGAGACAATGGAGGAGGAGAAAAAATGGCGGCGGAACAGACAGAGGCATTCTGAATCACAGGGCAGATGAAAGGAGTAGCTGAGGGTCATACAGGGAGTGTTTGTTAGCAAGTTGGGAGACAGCTGTGCCCCAGGAAAAGGTAGGGGACTACTGGATTGGCCTCCCCTGACACAGCGCCCGGTGCTGCTGGGTTCTCTCACGGAGCCACCAGCTCAGAGGCAGACTGCACCATCTTGAAGGGGAAGGGCCTGAAAATATACAGGTGCAATACCCACTGGATGGCTGAGACCCCCAGAATACCGGTGCCCAGTTGGCACAGATGCACAGACTCGAAGGAGCTCTGCACTCTAGCATGGAAAGGTCAGATTTCCCCTGGGGTTACTTTGGGCACGAGACCTGGGGAGCTGGCAGAGCCTGGAGATCTGCGCCTGAAAAAAAAAAAAGTCCATAACTGTTGAAACTGTTAAACGTGGAAGAGTGCCCTTGGAGCTGGTGGCAGAGGGAATTCCTAGAAATCAACCCATTTGGACCTAACAGAGGAGGGAAGCCCAAAAATGTTGGGAAGGTCCTGGATGCTAAACCCAAGTGGGAAAGGGGATTTGCACAGACTTATATGCGGAACCTGAGTTGGAGCACTTGTGTTTTTTCCTCTCCTAATCCGAACTTCTGAGTGCTAAAACAGGAACATGGGATCCCCTGGTGGGGGATAACCTGGGAGAATGCAGGGGAGAGCTGTTTTTCTAAAGCCTGGGGATAGAAGCAGGCAATCACCATTAGAGAGGAAGCTCTAAGGTATCCCATCCCAACAAATCAGTATTAAATACCACAGGGATAGCGGGATTTTAGTTCAGGCTAGATAGGACCAATAGATCTGGAGGTCAATCTAGAAACACTGCCACCCAGGGGCTGAATCACAAATTGACTCTTGTATAACACAAATTAAGGAATTAATTTTATTTTCTCTTTATTCTACTTTGGGATTAGGGTTCTACAGTCTATTTTCATCTACCATTTAGTATCTTTTTACTCTACCTCAACTTCACCTTTATGCCACCACTCTCTTGCTAACCTTTCCCTATTTAGTGAATTGTTTCCCTTACACTTTTCCCACTTTAGATTTACCTTATTCTTTCTTTTTACCACCTGTTAAAATTTCACCTCACTTAAATATCTAACTTCCAACCACCTCTACCAAGTCCATACATACCTCTCGCTTCTCGGACTTCACTATCCTAAATTGTTTTTCTCTCTGTCCTGTTGTTGTTGTTTACTTGACTGTTGATTATATCAATTTTTATGCAGGTTTGTGGAATTGGTTTGCTTATTCTTTCCTTTTGGTTTGTTTTGGGGGGGAGGGGTTGGTGTTGTTTTTGTTAGTTATTCTCGCTTGCATTGTGTTTTGATAGATTTTTGTTTCTCTGTTCCCTCAACACCCTTGATATTAGTTGTTGTATGTGGTTTGTATCAATCTCCAGGTACTTGTTGCTGGCTTTTGTTCGGATTAGTGACTGTCCTATAGGAGATTTCACCCCACGTTTATAGTTTATTCCACTTTGCTTTCTTTTTAAAAAAATTCTTCCCCTTTTACCAATTTCATTTTTGGCATTACTGTCTTTCTCTCTCTCTCTCTCTCTCTCTCTGTGTGTGTGTGTGTGTGTGTGTGTGTGTGTGTGTGTGTGTGTGACTCTGTGTGTGTGTGTGTGTGTGTGTGTGTGTGTGTGTGTGTATTTCCTCTTTCTTCTTTCTCACCTATCATCAAATTTGCCTTTCTCTGGTGATCACTTTTCTTTGGAGTTACCAATACTGTGAATACATTCCCGTTGAGTGCCTGGTGCATTGCACCTGGTTGTGTTGTATTTTGCGCCTTTAAATCAACGCAGGAGAGTAAGAACTACATAACCAGACACACGGAGAAGGGAGACGATGGGGAGACAAAGAAACAGCCCGCATATGAAAGAAAAAAATCCTCACCAGAAAAGCAGGTAAACGAAATGGAAGATAGCAACCTGTCAGAGAAAGAATTCAGAGAAATAGTCACAAGGTGGCTGAAAAGAATGGAAGACAAATTCGACAATATGAGTAAGAACCAAGAGGAATTGAAAAAGAACCAAGAGAAAATGAGGAAGACCCAAGAAGAAATAAAGAAGAGCAAAGAAGAAATGAAAAGTGACATTGCTGAGGTAAAGAACTCAATAAAGAGTATCAAGAGTAGACTAGAAGTAGCAGAGGACCACATCAGTGAGCTAAAAGACAAGGAAGGAAAAAATAACCAAGTAGAGCAGCTTCTAGAAAAAAAATTAAAAAGCAGGAGGAGAGCCTAAGGGAACATTGGGACAACATGAAAAAAAACAACATCCACATAATAGGGCGTCCAGAAGGACAGGAAACTGAGGAAGGAATAGAAAACCTGTTGGAAGAAATAACAGAAAACTTCCCTGATACAGGAAAGAAAAAACCCACACAAATCCAAGAAGCTCAGAGAGTCCCAAGCAAAACAAAACCCAAATGACCGAAACCAAGGCACATTATAATTAAATTAGCAAACACCAATGACAAAGTAAGAATCTTAAAAGCTGCCAGAGAGAGACAGAAAGTCACCTACAAGGGAACCCCCATCAGACTAACAAGTGATTTCTCAATACAAACATATCAGGCCAGAAGGGAATGGAATGAAATATACAAAGTGATGCAAAGAAAGGGTCTGAATCCTAGAATACTGTACCCAGCAAGGCTATCAATCAAAATTGAAGGTCAAATCAGGAGCTTCACAGACAAAAATGGACTAAGGGAATTCATTACCACTAAACCAGAAATGCAAGAAATGCTAAAGGGTCTGCTGTAAAAAGAAATAGGAAGCGAAGAAGGAACACAGGGATAAAGAACAAAAATGGCAACAAATAAGTACCTATCAATAATAACTTTAAATGTAAATGGAATAAATGCTCCAATCAAAAGACATAGGGTAATTGACTGGAAAGAAAACATGACCCAGCTGCGGCACTTATCTACTGTGTCGTTATTATACTAACTGCTACTGTCCAAAACACAAAATTCCTTTGTTGGTTGAACTTTTTTCTTGCCTTTTTTTTAATAGACTTTCAAATGTATACATAAAATACTGCTCTTAAGACTTGCTTTGAAATTTCACAGGAAGTGTAATTCAGCTGTCCCAAAGCAAGGACAATTACATAGTGTCAGAGTCCTGACATGTTTTTATAGAAACTGTTATTAAGGAAATGAAAGGCTTAGTTTTCTAGCATTATTACTCCCCCTTTGTGTCTGTCAGTCCATTTGCTCTCCCCTCACCCCCTACCAATTCTGCATGGAGTCCAGATGTAAGAATTGGTTCTGTGTTTGAGAGTGAAGGGACTGTTCAACCCTGGGGCTTTCTGGGATGCAGTATTCCTGCAGACAGCACTCTGATCAACACTACAGTGAGAAGATACTTGGAATTTTGGTTGAGCATGCAGGAGCTCACATCACTGTTTAAGAAGCAAGGCTATGAGGCTTTCTGGGTGAGAAGAAACCAGACCCCCTTTTTCTTTTCTGGTGGGTTGGAATGTACCATGCATCCTTAGGACACTGAGCCATGTCTTCTCTCACATGAATCTGTGCACAAGCTTTGTCTGCAGGATAAGTGTTTATCCTTCTCTGCTTTGTAGGACCTTTGTAAAACAGACTTTTGGAGAAGCTGTCTCCTGGCTAATCTCTTTAATTCTCCACCAGGGATTTACTGAATCTTTATGTAGAGATGTCTGATAACCAACTAATTTTCCTGTGCATTGGGCTTGGAAACGGGTATGGATATTTAATAAGTTACTGAAAATGCTGAGCCCCTGTTCAGACACTTGTGGAACCCCTTTTCCATAGCTGGGATCAGGCACCTCACCGTCCGGCCTTGCACACAGCTCCTGGAAGCCCAGGCCAGTGTCCACTAGCCTGTGGCACACAGGGTCAGGGATTCTTTGTGCCTGCTGCAAAGGCTCTGTGAACTTTGCTGGCCAATACTGAAAAGGGGAATGGTATTTATTTTTATATTGTGTATATTTTGTCGTGCTCTGCTGATAACCTGTTTAAGAGCAACACTTACCTCAATAGTTCAATATTGTGTGCTGGATAATTTTTTAAAAGAACTTTTTAAAAATCTTTTTGATCGTTGGAGGTCTGTAGATTTATTTCCATATGAACTGGTTATTTTGTACACAGTACATTCTTAAAATAGCAAAAAAAAAAAAGAAAAGAAAACGTGACCCAGGGATCTGCTCTCTGCAAGAAACCCACCTCCGAAAAAAAAGACGCACATAGAGGGTGAAAAGATTTAAAAAAGGTTCTTCAGGCGAATGGAAATGGAAAAAAAGCTAGGGTAGCAATATTTATATCCAAAAAAATAGATCTCAAAGTGAAGAACATAACAAGAGATAAAGAAGGCCACTTCATAATACTAAAGGGAGCAATCCAACAAGAAAAAATAACTCTGGTAAACATATACGCAACCAATACAGGAGCACCCACATATATAAAAAACTCCTGGAAGATATCAAGGGAGAGATAGAGAGCAATACAATCAGAGTAGGAGACTTTAATACCCCACTATCACCTTTGGACAAATCTTCTAGACAAAAAAAATCAGTAAAGAAATATCAACCCTCAATGACTCACTAGACCAGATGGAATTAATTGACATCTTCAGATCATTTCACCGCATAGCCTTAGAATATACATTATTTTCAAGTGCCCATGGATCATTCTCAACAATAGACCATATGCTGGGTCATAGGCAAAGTCTCTCCAAATTCAAGAAGATAGAAATCATATCAAGCATATTCTCAGATCACAGTGACATAAAGCTGGAAATCAACTACAATAAAAACAATCCAAAAAAATATCAAACACATGGAGACTAAACAGTATGCTATTAAACAATGACTGGTTTAACAGTAAGATAAAGGAAGAAATAGAAAACATCATGGCAACAAATGACAATATAGCACCACAATCCAAAATCTATTGGACACAGCGGAAAGCAGTTTTGAGAGGGAAGTTCATAGCTCTACAACATTAATGCAAAAAACCAAGAAAAATGGTAATAAATTATCTAACCCAACAACTCAAAGAGTTAGAAAGCGAGCAACAAGAAAAGCCCAATGTAAGCAGAAGTAAGGAAATAGTAAAAATCAGAGCAGAGATAAATGACATAGAGACCCAAGAAACAATAAAGAAGATCAACAAAAACAGGAGCTTGTTCTTTTAAAGGATAAACAAGAGTGATGAACCTCTAGCCAGGCTCGCCAATAAGCAAAGAGAGAGGACCCTAATAAATAAAATCATAAATGAAAGAGGTGAAATAACAACAGAACCCATCGAAATACAAAGGATTGTTAACAAATACTATGAACTTCAACAAACTGGACAACGTGGAGGAAATGGATATATTCCTAAAAAAATATAACCTCCCAAAACTCAATCAGGAAGAATCTAAACAGCTCAATAGACCAATAACTAAGGAAGAAATTGAAGCAGTCATCAAAAAGCTTCCTGCAAACAAAAGCCCAGGGAAGTTTTATCAAATATTAAAGGAAAAACTAAAACCTATCCTCCTCAGATTACTACAGAAAATTCAAGAGGATGGAACACTTCCAAACTCCTATGAAGCCAGCTTCAGCCTAATACCAAAACCAGATAAAGACAGCACAGAGAAAGAGAATTACAGGCCAATTTCCCTCATGAATATTGATACCAAAATCCTCAATAAAATTCTAGCAAATTGGATCCAGCAGCACATCAGAAAGATCATACACCATGACCAAGTAGGATTTATCCCAGGAATGGAAGGATGGTACAATATCCACAAATCAATAAATATGATATATCACATAAACAAACTGAGAGATAAAAACCACATAGTCATATCAATTGATGCAGAAAAGGCATTTGACAAAATCCAACATCGTTTCTTGATAAGAACTCTCAACAAGGTAGGAATAGAAGGATCATACCTCAACATAATAAAAGCCATATATGATAAACCCACAGCAAACATCATACTCAATGGGCAAAAACTACAACCATTTCCCCTAAGAACAGGAACAAGACAGGGTTGCCCACTCTCACCACTCCTGTTCGACATAGTACTGGAAGTATTAGCCATTGTAATTAGACAAGAAGAAGAAATGAAAGGCATCCAAATTGGAAAACAAGAAGTAAAGCTATCCTTATTTGCAGATGACATATTGTTCATAAAAAAACCAAAATGCTAGTAAAAAAAAAAAACTAATAGACTTAATAAATGAGTTCAGCAAAGTAGCAGGATACAAAATTAATGCCAAGAAATCTATGGCATTTCTATACACTAATAGTGAACTTACAGAAAGAGAGACTAAAAAAGCAATCCCATTTACGATCACACCAAAAAATTAAGATAACTAGGAATAAACTTAACTAAGCAGGTAAAAGACCTATTCACGGAAAAGTACAGGACACTAAAAAAAGAGATAGAGGGGGAAAAACCAAGATGGCGGCATAGGTAAACACCTATTGTTCTGCCCCGCACAACGATTCAAAAACTACAACATAACAACAAAACAAACATCACCCAGAATCACTAGAAAGCTGGCTGAGTGAAAACCCCACAAATAAAAGTAAAGGTGGGACACTGAGACTCAAAAGAGCAGCGGGAGCACAGCCTTGAAGAAGGAAACAGGTTAGGAGCCGTCCTGGTTGCGCGCGCGGGCGGTAGGGCTGGAGCAGCAACCCCGGCTGGATTTCTCCTCCGCCCTCCCACTACACAGATTCCCCAGGGCCAGATGAGGTCCGAGATCTGGGGTATGTGGAGACGTCCCACTGCACAGATTTCACAGTGCCAGGCGAGGTCCGAGGTCTGGGGGACGCACCCTGGAAGCCGGGTGCGGCAGAGGTCTCCTAGTCTGCGGAGAAACCGGGTGGCTGGGAAAAGAAGTTTGCGCGCAAGTGTCGCACAAACGCGAGACTTGCTCCCTGGAAACTTGTCTCCTGGTCCTGGAAACCACCTATTTTACAACCCTGGGCTAGACTTTGGGTGTGCAGACTCAAATGGGGAGAGGCAGAGTTGTCTGGCAAGGGGAAGAGACTAGCAAAATGAAAGAGGTGAAATAACTAGTGCCTGCAGCCATCCCCATCCAACAGAAACCCGCGCGCGCGCGCGAGTGAGTGCCGCATAGGACGTAGCTGACACTGAGGCTGCCTGCGCAGCTCAGAGACCCCGCCCATCCAACCTGAACACAGTCTCCCTTCACAGCCAATTGGCCTGGAGGTCAAACCCTCCTAGGGCTAACAACAACAAGCTGGGTTTAAATTAAAAAATACTGTACAACCCATAAAGGATTGCAGTAAGAGTACCCATCTCAAATAACTGGGGAGGCTGTGCCACTGACCCTTAGAGGACATCTACCACATAAAGCAGCTACCATGCAGAGATATGGAAAGAAATCAGGTGTGAAAGAAATGGAGGAGAAAAGACGACAAGACATAGAGTTCAAAACCACGGTTATAAGGCTTTTCAAGAGGCTCCTAGAAAAGGCCGATGAACTTAATGAGAACTACGAGGACATAAACAAGACCAACTAGGAAATGAATGAGACTTACAAGGAAATGAATGAGACCCTCAAGGAAATGAACAAGACCTCTGAGGATATGGACAAGACCCTCACGGATATGAAAAAGGACCAACTAGAAATCAAGCATACACAGACTGAAATAAAAAATATTACACAAAGTCCTAAAAGCAGTCCAGAGGGCCACAAGAACCAAGTCAAAGATTTGAAATACAAAGAAGCAAAATCCACTCGGCTGGAAAAGCAAGAAACAAAAAGAATTCAGAAAATTGAAGATAGTGTAAGGGGCCTCTGGGACAACCTCAAGCATGCCAACATCCGAATTATTGGGGTGCCAGAAAAAGAGAGAGAGCAAGTTAATGAAAACCTACTTGAAGATCATTGTCTCCTCTGAGAGTGGCCAGACAGATGGAGTGTTTCTGTTGAAATTAATCACCAGAAAGCTCGCCGAGTGAAAATTCCACAAATAAAAGTGAAGATAAGACACTGGGACTCGGAGGAGCGGTGGCAGACAGCGTTGAAAGATTCACACGGAGAGAGGTTTGGAGTGCGCGCCGCAGAGAGGGCGGGCGGCTGAAAACCGGCCAGTTTTCTCGAACGGGGAGACAAAGGCGTGCCACTGGACTGTTTCTCCAGCTCTGGGCGAAGTCCAGAGAACCCACTATCACACGGGGTGAAAACTGGACAGTGGGAGGGCACGCCAAAGCTCGGGTGCTGCCGTGTCTCCCGGCTTGTGGAGAAGGCAGCTTGCGCGAACAGCTCGGTTGCATGACGGCACAGAGAGCGCACCGCGACTTGCCTCTCATTCGGAAAACCGCCAGACTGCTTTGTTTTACGACCCTGGGTGAGCCATTGCGCATGCAGACTCATTTTGGGAAAGTCTGAATTCCCCGGCAACCGGCAGCCGGTGGAGCTCCACAGCGGCTCTCTCTCAGAGGTGCTGGCAGCCATTGCCTCCGGCACAGAGTCCCTGGGGCCGCATAGGGCGGAGCTAACGCTGTCTGCTTGGCCCGGAGACTCCGCCCACCCAACCTGAGCACAGCTGAGCTTCACAGACAATTGGCCTGGAGGTCAACCCTCCAAGTGCTAGCAACGATTAACTGAGCTTAACTTCAACAAGACTGTGCAGCCCATATCCACCTCAGGTAACCGGGGAGGCTGAACCACTATCCCTAGTAGGAAGTCTACCACACAAAGCTAATTGACCAACTCAGGGAAGCAGCCACCATGCACAGACATGGAAAGAAATCAGATGTGAAAGAAATGGAGGAAAAAAAACGACTGGACATGGAATTCAGAACCACGGTTATAGGGTTCTTTAAGAGGCTCCAACAAAAGATCGAGGCCTATAAGGAAATAAGCAAGAGCACAAAGGAAATGAATGAGTCCTACAAGAAAATGAACAACACCCTCCAGGATATAAACGAGAGCTGCAAAGAAATGATCAAGACCAACGTGGAAATGAAAGAAACCCTCAAGGATATAAAGCAGACTCTCAAGGATATGAAAAAGGACCAACCAGAAATTAAGCATACACTGACTGAAACAAAAAATATTATACAAAGACCTGAAAGTGCCCTGGAGCACCCCAAGAACCAAGTTAAAGATTTGAAATACAAAGAGGTAAAATCCACTCAGCTGAAAAAGCAAGAAACCAAAAGAATCCAAAAAATTGAAGATAGTGTAAGGGGCCTCTGGGACAACCTCAAGCATACCAACATCCGAATTATAGGGGTACCAGGAAAAGCGAGAGGCCAAGACAATGAAAACCTATTTGAAGAAATAGTGACTGAAAACTTCCCACACCTGGTGAAAGAAATTGACTTAGGAGTCCAAGAAGTGCACCGAACCCCAATATATAGGAACCCTAAGAGGACCACACCGAGGCACATCATAATTAAAATGCCAAGAGCAAAAGACAAAGAGAGAATATTAAAAGCAGCAAGAGAGAAACAGTTGGTTACCTATAAGGGAGCACCCATACGACTGTCAGCGGATTTCTCAACAGAAACGATGCAGGCCAGACGGGAGTGGCAAGAAATATTCAAAGTGATGAACAGCAAGAATCTACAACCAAGATTACTCTATCCAGCAAAGATATCATTCAGAATTGAAGGTCAGATGAAGTGCTTCGCAGATAAGAAAAAGCTAAAGGAGTTCATCACCACCAAACCAACATTATATGAAATGCTGAAAGATATTCTTTAAGAGAGGAAGAAGAAAAAGGTAAAGATGAAAATTATGAACAACAAATACACATCTATCAACAAATGAACATAAAAATCAAGTGAATTGATAGGCTGTTGAACAGGATAGACTGGTGAATATAACAGAGACATGGACATAGAGAGGGAATGGACTGACAATTCTTGGGGAGAAAAGGGTTGTGGGAAGTGCAGCAAGAGACTGGACAAAAATCTTGCAACAATGGGAGAGGACAGTGGGGATGGGGAGGTGAGGGTGGAGGGGGGGATAGGTACAGGGTGGAGGGAAGCTATAGGGGGATAAAAAGGGGAAACAATGTAATTAATAAACTGAACAATGAAGATAAAAAAATAAAAAAAGAATGTTTGGGTCTAATACACTTTGACGTATAATCTTTTGGTAAAATCAAGTTTATCAATCCTTCAAGGGTTTAAATTTTAAGAAACTTTCTCTTGACCTAGAATTGGCTTTAGATCATCCCAATAGGCTCTGAAATGCCTCAAATGTTTGTTTTCTTTTTCATGAAGGAAAATTTTATACTGAAGGTACATAGGAGCCTTTGTCAAATCCTATCTAATAAACGAGTAATATGCAAAGAAAAAAAAAAGAAAACCTACTTGAAGAAAGTGATTGAAAACTTCCCCAACCTGGTGAAAGAAACTGACTTAAAAGCCCAAGAAGTACACAGAACCCCAAAATATAGGAATCTAAAGAGGACCACACCAAGACATATCATAATTAAAATGCCAAGAGCAAAAGATAAAGAGAGAATATTAAAAGCAGCAAGAGAAAAACAGTTGGTTACCTACAGGGGAGCACCCATACGATTGTCAGCGGATTTCTCAACAGAAACGATGCAGGCCAGACGGGAGTGGCAAGAAATATTCAAAATAATGAATAGCAAGACTCTACAACCAAGATTACTCTATCCAGCAAAGCTATCATTCAGAATTGAGGATCAGATAAAGTGCTTCGCAGATAAGAAAAAGCTAAAGGAGTTCATCACGACCAAACCAGTATTATATGAAATGCTGAAAGATATTCTTTAAGAAGAGGAAGAAGAAAAAGGTAAAAATATAAAATTATGAACAACAAATACACATCTAGCAACAAATGAACATAAAAATCAAGTGAATTGATAGGCTGATGAACAGGATAAACTGGTGAATATAACAGAAACATGGACATAGAGAGGGAATGGACTGACAATTCTTTGGGAGAAAAGGGTAGTGGGAATTACAGCAAGAGACTGGACAAAAATCTTGCAACAATGGGAGAGGACAGTGGGGAGGGGGAGGTGAGGGTGGAGGGTGGGATAGGTACAGGGTGGAGGGGAGATATAGGGGGATAAAATAGGGGAAACAATGTAATTAATAAACTGAACAATAAAGATAAAAAAATTTAAAAAAGAGAAAGAGGAAGATGTAAACAGGTGGAAGAACATACCATGTTCTTAGATTGGCAGCATCAACATCATTAAAATGTCCATACTACCCAAAGCAATCTATAAATTTAATGCACTCCCCTTTAAATACCAACAGCATATTTCACAGACCTAGAAAGAACTCTCCAAAAATTGATCTGCAATAAAAAATGACCCCAAATAGCCACAGCCATCCTGAGAAAGAAGCACAAAGTCAGTGGGATTTCAATACCAGATTTCAAGCTGTATTACAAAGCTTCTGTTCTCAAAACAGCCTGGTACTGGCACAAGAGCAGACATATAGACCAATGGAATAGAATAGAGAATCCAGATATCAACCCAAACCACTATGCTCAATTAATATTTGACAAAGGAGGCATGAACATAAAATGCAGTCAAGACAGTCTCCTCAATAAATGGTGTCGGAAAATTGGACAGATACATGCAAAAAAATGAAACTTGACCACCAACTTACACCATATACTAAAATAAACTCAAAATGGATACATGACTTAAACACAAGACAGGAAACCATAAAAATACTAAAGGAATCCACAGGAAGAAAAATCTCAGACATAAGCCGAAAGAACTTCTTCACTCATACTGCTCCTAGGGCAATGGAAGCTAAAGAGAAAATAAACAAATGGGACTACATCAACATAAAGAGCTTTTGCACAGCTAAAGAAACCATCAACAAAACAAGAAAACCCACTGTATGGGAGAACATATTTGCAAATGATATCAGTGATAAAGGTTTAATCTCAAGCATCTCCAGGCAACTTATACAACTTAATAAAAGGAAGACAAATGATCCAATTTAACAAATGGGCAACAGACCTAAATAGAATCTTTTCGAAAGAAGACAAAAGGAAGACCCAGAGACATATGAAAACCTACTCAAAGTCACTAATTATCCGAGAAATGCAAATCAAAACAACAATGCAGTACCATCTCACACTGGCAATAATGGCTTTCATCAACAAATCAACAAAGGACAAGTGCTGGTGAGGATGTGGAGAAAAAGTAACGCTCGTGCACTGCTGGTGGGATTGTAGACTGGTGCAGCTACTGTGGAGAACAGTATGGAGTTTCCTTAAAAAACTAAAAATGGAGTTCCCATTTGACCCAGTGATCCCACTTCTAAGAATATATCCCAAGAAACTCGAAACACGAATTAGAAAGATATGTGCACCCCTATGTTCATAGCAGCATAATTTACCATAGATAATATTTGGAAACAGCCTAAGTGCCCATCACTACATGAGTGGATTCCATCTACACAATGGAATACTACGCTGCGGTAAAAAAGAAGGAGCGCCTACCAGTTGCAACAACACGGATGGAGCTGGAGAACGTTATGCTAAGTGAAATTAGCCAGGCAAAAAAAGATAAATGTCACATGATCTCACTCATTTGTGGATTATAATGAGCAGAATAGACTGATGAATAAGAATGAATCCAGAGACTGACAAAAGTCCATCAGAATGTCAAACCTCAGGGTAAGTTCGGGCTTGATGGAGTAAGGGGGAAAGTCAATATATTTGACCTCTTGAACTAAGGTAAGTAATTTCTGTTTTACATCCCTGACAAAGTTTATATAAAGTTATGAAAAAAAAACTGGCAGCTACTTTGAGATTGAATTGACATGACCTAGAGCTTGTCATCTCCTATGGACACCAGTCCTTAGGCTAGGCCCTCCTTAATCTCCCGTGACACCGTGATACCTTTACATGATATTATTCTACAATGTCATTATAATTTTTGACATTTGACAACAGCATATTAGACAATTATCACAAATAAACTTACAAACTAATTCTTTGTATATTGGGCAGCAATTTAAAAAAGAATAAGAAAGGAATTAATCCCTTTCAGAAGGAATTAAGGCACTGGGAAGGCACCCAAGGATTCTATATTGTCCCCTCTTGCCCTTTTTGCCAAGAGGGTCCCTCTACTTACAATCCAAATACACACAGCTGTTGCCTGATCTTTCAGTTCAAGCTGTGGCTGAAGCCTCTGGGTCGCTGGTACCATGGATCTGTCTCTTGACCAATGGTGTGAGCTGCTCCCTCTCTGGAGAAGAAACCTGGGTCCCCCAAGATATGTGATCAGTACCAGGACCCCGCCAGGAGGCGAGGGGACCCCAAGGCAGGTGCTGGACATGGAGGCCTCGGGGGCATAGACGACAGAGGAGACAGAACTAAACCTCACATCACCCTGTTTGGCCCCGGAGGATGGCTAGTTAGCCAGAGACAGTAAGATTCCTCAGGGAAGGAACAACCTAAGACAGGCACAGTCGCAGAGGGGCCAACAGGAGAGAACTGAAAGGTCAACAGAGGTGAGGCACAGACCCTCACTCACAAACTTTGCAGGGGTCTGAACCCTCACCCCTTTGAGAGAGGTCTCCTGCCCCCACAGTTGCTACGCCTCCCATGCATGGCTCAGATCAGGACCCAGGTTGCAGACAGAGACTCGGCCAGCAATCGCTGCTCTATATCTAAATTCAGGCTAGTACCAGGAATGCTCAGGACCTACTCAAGAATGCAAATAACACTTTCCACTAATATTTACAGGATAAACTAAGGTTTTTGCTTGAGTATTAAAATTGACAGTAAAATAGTAATCAAGTTTTCAGATTAATTTAAATTGGCCAATTGAAATAAGTGAACACTCAAGAAAATTTAAGTGTACTGGACAAAAAGCTGTTCCTAAAACAATAACTTAAATATCTATTAGTAGTTAATCTCATTCTAAAATTGCCTAACATCCGAAGAACCTAAAGCAGTCATACTTTTGTGCAAAAATTAAAATTACCAAGACTGCAATCTAAAATTTCCAAAAGCCCCCATTAATCAAAAAGGGGGGGGGGAGAGTGGAGTAATATCATGTAAGGAAAAATATCCTGTAAATAAAATACATCTAGAAAATTCTTACTCCAGAAAAGTAACTTCCATTTGTAAAGCCAACAGCAGGACACCCATGAAAAACACACATGGTGTCAAAATAAGCCAAAGGAAAATCATTTCGGCAAAAATAAAAAGAATCCCAAGTCTAATTTGCAGAGAGGATCCCTCTGTTAACTTTTGGTTGAGAATGTGTTTGTGTGTTTTCAGAGAACAACTCCTAGACCATGTGGGTTCCTGCAACAGTGAGGAACTGACGGGTCTGTTCCAGCCACGAGGACGGTCCAGAGATGGGGGACTCTGACGACATCTTGCCATGCTAGCAGTTAGCAGCTGTGCGTGGCTGCAGGCGGCCCAGGACCAAACCAGAGAGGATGGATCTTGCATTGCCACGATGTGTCCACCAGCTGGATACCATTGCTGACATGTACATATAAAGAACTATTTGACATTGAAACTGGGACTCAGAACAGTTGGACATTGAAATTAAGACAAACATTTTTTGTTCTTGTACGTGTATTTCTAGTATGCAGATGCAAGATATTTTTGAAGAAAAGAAACCGGGGAGAGTGATTGATATAGAGGCAGGGAGGCATTGAACAAGCTACAGGGGGAAGGCTGGGGAGGGTGGGGGGCGGATGCTGGGGGAGATCAACCGAAGGACTTGCATGCATGCATGTGAGCATAGCCAGGGGATGCAAGACACTGGGGCCGGGGGGTCGCAGATGGGGACATGTGCTGGGGGTTAGGGGAGGCTGGGGGGAGAATAATGGCGGGGGGGGAGGAAAACATAGGTACTACTATTAAATCTAAGTTATACTGCAAAATATATATATTAAAAAATAAATAGCCGAAGCCGGTTTGGCTCAGTGGATAGAGCGTCAGCCTGTGAACTGGAAGGTCCCAGGTTTGATTCCAGTCAAGGGCATGTACCTTGGTTGGGGGTACTTCCCCAGTAGGGAGTGTGAAAAGGCAGCTGATCGATGTTTCCCTCTCATCGATGTTTCTGACTTTCTATCCCTCTCCCTTCCTCTCTGTAAAAAATCAATAAAATATATTTTATAAATAAATAAATAATTAATTAAATAAGAATCTCTACAGGCTAGAAGGGAATGGCATGAAGTACGCAAGGTAATGGAAAACAAAGATTTGAAACCAAGATTACCAAAGCTATCATTCAAAATAGAGTGTCAAATAAAGAGCTTCCCAGACAAAAAAAAAAAAAAAGCTAAAGGAGTACATTGGCACCAAGCCATGATAAAGGGACTGCTGTAAAGAGAAGAATAGAGGGACAAATCTAGCCATACATAATTAAAATGGCAATAAGTACCTATCAATAATAATTAATGCCAAAGGTCTCAATCAAACATCTAGAAGCGTTCAGGAATCTGGAGAAGGCTCTGTGTGTATATTGATTAACGAGTCCAAGACTAAACATAATTTTGGAAGGAATTATGGGGATCCAAAGAAGACTTAGCTAAAGGAACTAAGTTCTCCCTTGTCTCAGGACCCCTTTCTTTTTATTAACACAAATTGTTCTAAGGCAAAGTACATATACATCAAAGGCCAGGATTTGGTACACAGAATCCATTGTCGGATTGGAGAAATTGCCTTCAGCTGTCCAGGTGTTTGGCCAGAAGGAGGCAATAACATGCAGATTAAGATGCCCTTAGTTGTCTGGCAGCAAGCAATCATTTTAGACATCCTTTTTAGGTTTGGGGAAATGCCCTCAGCCATCTCGAGATGATTCAGCCTTGCTGACATGCTGGAATTGGCTTCTGGCAAATAATATTAAATAATATCTAATGGATTAAATGCTCCAATCAAAAGGCATAGGGTAGCTGAATGGATATGAAAACATGACCCAACTATATGCTGTGTACAAGAGACCCTTCTCAGACCAAAAGAAATACACAAGATGAAAGAGAAGGGATGGAAATGATGTTCCATGCAAATTGGAAAGAAGAAGAAGCTGGAGTAGCAATACTTATATCCAACAAAATAGAATTCAAAGGGCATTATGTAGTGACCTTTATTGTCACAGGAGACAATAAAGGTCACTACATAATACTAAAGGGATCAATCCAACAAGAGGATATAATCCTGGTAAAACTATATGCACCAAATATAGGAGCACCTAAATATATATATAAACTTCTAGATGACTTTATGGAAGAGATAGACAACAATACAATCATAGTAGGGGACTGTAACACCCAGCTGACGTTACTGGATAGATCTTCCAAACAAAAACTTAACAAGGAAACAATGACTCTAAAGGAGACACTGGATTATATGGATTTATAGAACATTTCACCCCAAAGCAGCAGAATGTATGTTCTCCTCAAGCTCACATAGATCATTCACGAAGATAGACCACTTGTTAGGACACAAAACAAGTCTCTGCAAGTTCAGAAAGATTGAAATTATCCTATGCTTTTTGATCAAGCATCTTCTCAGATCACAATGGAATGAAATTAGAAAACAACTACAGTAAAAACACCCAGAAACATCCAAACATATGGAGGTTAAATAACATCTTATTTAACAATGAATAAGTTACCAAAAAGATCAATAAAGTAATCAAAAATTTCTTGGAGTGGGGAAGGAAAATGGCTGGCAATGGGAAGGCAGACTGCAAGACAGCGCATGAGTGAGAGAACAAAGGGAGAATGTGTGGTCGCTTGGGGAGTGTTGAGTGACAGCTATACTCCAGGGGACTGTGGGGGATTGCCAGACAGGGTTCCCCTGACTGGGAAGCCTCCACTGCTGCTGGGATCCCTCCTGAAGCGACCAGCTCTGACACAGAGACCTGGCCATCTTGAAGGGGAGAGTGGAAGTTATCGGGAGCCTAAAAATCCTAGGAATCTACAACTACAACACACAGAGAACAGCTGCAAACCCAGGAACACTGGTCCCCAAGTGGCGTGAGCACACGGATTCAGAGGAGCTCTGCTCCTCCTCATGGAAGGGTCAGATTTTGCCTGGGATAAGGTGAGGTCTGGGGTCCAGGGAGGAGAGAGAAATGTGCACTGCGCCCAGAAAAGTCTGTGACCTTTGAAGCTGGTGTGATCCACAAATGTGGAATGGGATCCTCAAGGCCGATAACAGAAGGGAACTCTAAAAATCAACTCATAGCTGAACTGGGCACAAAAGGGCAGCCTAAAACTTTTAAGTATGCTGGCTGCTTAGACCCAAGGGGAAAAAAGATTGCACAGACTTGTGCTGCGGCACCAGAGTTCACCACTTACTCTGGTTCTTTTCTCACTCTCTCTTTTTTCCCTCTTTAAATCCTTGCTTTTGATTACTAAGCCCAATTGGGATCACCCAATTGGGAACACTCTAAGAGACTGCAGGGGAAAGTAGTTTTTGTGGAACCTGGGGATCAGAGTGGGGAATAAGGATCAGAGAACCAGTTCTGGGGCAACTCATTCCCCCAAACTGGTATTAAGTGCCACAGAGAAAGCAAAATCTTAAACACTAGCTAGAGAGGACCTATAGACCCAGAGGTCAGTCCAGAAACACTGCCACACAGGGGTTGAATCACAAATTGATTCTTGTGTAAATAAAAATAAAGGAGTATAAGAAATTGAGAAGTACTGCCTGCTTGAAAATGAGTACTGTGACCTACAACACTGAGGAGCAGTGGAACACAGGGAACTTCAATACTGTCCTGACTGGGAAATAGGTGAGCCAACAGAACAGTAGAGGAAGTGAATGATCTTCACTACTACACATTTTTATATATTTTTATTTTTTAATTTAATAAATCTTTATTGTTCAGTTATTGCAATTATTCCTCTTCCCCCCGCCCCATAGTTCCCCTCCACCCGGTTCCCACCCCACCCTCTGCTCTTACTTCATCTATAAGTGTTCATATTTGTCCAGTCTCTTCCTGTACCCCCACACCCCTTTCCCCCCAGGAGTAGTCAGTCCACTCCCTTTCTATGCCCCTGAGCCTATTATATTCACGAGTTTATTCTGTTCATCAGAATTTTTATTCACTTGATTTTTAGATTCAGCTGTTGATAGACATGTATTTGTTGTTCATAATTTTTATCTTTACCTTTTTCTTCTTCCTCCTCATCTTAAAGAATACCTTTCAGCATTTCATATAAAGCTGGTTTGATGGTGATGAACTCCTTTAGCTTTTCCATATTTGGGAAGCTCTTTATTTCACCTTCAATTCTGAATAATAGCTTTGCTGGGTAGAGTAATCTTGGTTGTAAGTTCTAGCTATTCATCACTTTGAAAATTTCTTGCGACTCTCATCTGGCCTGCATAGTTTCTGTTGACAAATCAGCTGAGAGTCGTATAGGCCCTCCTTTGTAGGTAAATAACTGTTTTTCTCTTGCTGCTTTTAATATTCTCTCTTTGCCTTTTGCTCTTGGCATTTTAATGATGATGTGTCTTGGTGTGGTCCTCTTTGGATTCCTTTTGTTTGGGGTTCTGTGCGCTTCCTTGACTTGTAAGTCTATTTCTTTCACCAGGTGGAGGAAGTGTTCAGTCATTATTTCTTCAAATAGTTTTTCATTATCTTGCTCTTTCTCTTCTTCTGGCACCCCTATAATTCAATGTTGGTACCCTTGAGGTTGTCTCAGAGGAGCTCTACACTATCTTAAAATTTTTGGATTCTTTTTTCTTTTTGCTTTTCTGAATGAGTGGGTGTTTTTTGTTTTGTTTTTTTTGCCTCCTTGTATTTATTTTTTTAAATCTTTATTGTTCAGTATATTAATTACATTGTTCCCCCTTTTTCCCCCCTATAGTTCGCCTCCACCTGGTACCCATCCCACCCTCCGCTCACACCCCCCTCCACTGTCCTCTCCCATAGTTGCATGATTTTTGTCCAGTCTCTTGCTGGACTTCCCACACCCCCTTTCTCCCCAAGAGTTGTCTGTCCATTCCCTCTCTATGTCCGTGATTCTGTTACATTCACCAGTTTATCCTGTTCATCAGCTTATTAATTCACTTGATTTTTAGATTCATTTGTTGATAGATGTGTATTTGCTGTTCCTAATTTACACTTTTATCTTTTTCTTCTTCCTCTTCTTAAAGAATATCTTTCAGCATTTCATATAATATTGGTTTGGTGTTGATGAACTCCTTTAGCTTTTTCTTATCTACGGAGCACTTCATCTGAGCTTCAATTCTGCATGATAGCTTTGCTGGATAGAGTAATCTTGGTTGTAGATTCCTGCTGTTCATCACTTTGAATATTTCTTGCCACTCCCATCTGGCCTGCATCGTTTCTGTTGAGAAATCCCCTGACAATCGTATGGGTGCTCCCTTATAGGTAACCAACTGTTTCTCTCTTGCTGCTTTTAATATTCTCTCTCTTTTTTGCTCTTGGCATTTTAATTATGATGTGCCTTGGTGTGGTCCTCTTAGGGTTCCTATATATTGGGGTTCGGTGCACTTCTTGGACTCCTAAGTCAATTTCTTTCACCAGGTGTGGGAAGTAAGGTCACTATTTCTTCAAATAGGTTTTCATTGTCTTGCTCTCTCTCTTTTTCTGGCACACCTATAATTCGGATGTTGGTATGCTTGAGGTTGTCCCAGAGGCCCCTTTCACTATCTTCAATTTTTTGGATTCTTTTGGTATCTTGCTTTTTCAGCTGAGTAGATTTTACCTCTTTGTATTTCACATCTTTAACTTGGTTCTTGGGGTGCTCCAAAGCACTTTTAGGTCTTTGTATAATATTTTTTATTTCAGTCAGTGTATGCTTAATTTCTGGTTGGTCCTTTTTCATATCCTCAAGAGTCTCCTTTATATCCTTGAGAGTCTCCTTCATTTCCAGGTTGGTCTTGATCATTTCTTTGCAGGTCTCATTCATTTCCTTGTAGGATTCATTTATTTCCTTTGCGGCCTCACTTATTTCCTTATAGGCCTCGACCTTTTGTTGGAGCCTCTTGAAAAACCCTATAACCGTGGTTTTGAATTCCATGTCCAGTCGTTTTTTTCCCTCCATTTCTTTCACATCTGATTTCTTTCCATGTCTCTGCATGGTGGCTGCTTCCCTGAGTTGGTCAATTAGCTTTGTGTGGTAGACTTCCTACTAGGGACAGTGGCTCAACCTCCCCAGTTACCTGGGGTGGATATGGGTTGCACAGTCTTGCTGAAGTTAAGCTCAGGTTAATTGTTGTTAGCACTTGGAGGGGTTGACCTCCAGGCCAATTGTCTGTGAAGCTCAGCTGTGCTCAGGTTGGATGGGTGGAGTCTCCGGGCCAAGCAGACAGCGTTTGCTCCACCCTATGCGGCCCAGGGACTCTGTGCTGGGGGCAATGGCCGCCAGCACCTCTGAGAGAGAGCCGCTGCCGGGCTCCACCGGCTGCCAGGGAATTCAGACTCTCCCAAAATGACTCTGCACGCCCAATGTCTCACCCACAGTTGTAAAACAAAGCAGTCTGACGGTTTTCTGAATGAGATAGCAAGTCGCAGAGCACTCTCTCTGCGTGGTCACGAAGCCGAGCTGTTCACGCAAGCTGCCTTCTCCACAAGCCAGGAGACCCTGCAGCACTCGAGCTTCAGCGTGCCCTCCCACTCTCCAGTTTTCACCCTGTGTGATAGTGGGTCTCTGGACTTCGTCCAAAGCTGGAGAATCAGTCCAGTGGGGCGTCTTTGTCTCCCGTTTGAGAAAACTGGCCAGTTTTCAGCCGCCCGCCCTTTCCGCTGGCGCATGCTCCAAACCTCTCCCCTCGCGAATCTTTCAACGCTGTCCGCTGCCGCTCCTCCGAGTCACAGTGTCTTATCTTCACTTTTATTTGTGGAATTTTCACTCGGCGAGCTTTCTGGTGATTCTGGAAGGTGTTTGTTATTTGGATAAGTTGTAGTATTAAAATTGTTGAATATGGCAGCAAGATAGGTGTTTTACCTATGCCGCCATCTTGGTTCTCCCGCCTCCTTGTATTTCAAATCTTTGACTTGATTCTTGTGTTTCTCTAGTCTGCTGTTAGATCTCTGTATAATATTTTTATTTCAGTCAGTGCATGATTAATTTCTAGTTGGTCCTTTTTTGTATCCTCGAGGGTCTTGCTAAATTTATTGGCCTTTTCTAGGAAATTTTTGAAAAACCTTATAACTGTGGTTTTGAACTCTATGTCCAGTCATTTCTTTTCCTCCATTTCTTTCATTTGTGATCTCTTTGTCTCCGCATTTTTGCTGTTTCCCTGAATTGGTGGAGTAGCTTTGTGTGCTAGGTGTCCCCTCAGCCTCCCCAATTACCTGATATGGACACTGTTGGTGCACCTCTTTATGGCCTGTGTGCTTAGCCTTGTTGTAATTGTCTTGATTGTTGTTGGTATCACTGGGAGGAATTGACCTCCAGGCCAATTGGCTGTGAGGATCAGCTGTGTCTACGCTGGGAGAACTTCTGTGCTGGAGACTCTTATGAGACAACACTTGCAAAATTGCAAAAGCCTCTATGCTCAACTTCGATGGGGTGGAGTTTCAGGGTGGAGCAGACAGCCTTGGTTTCCCATCAGCCCTGCCCTATGAGGCCTCTGGGTTTCAGTGTTCCTCAGTAATTGCTACAAGTACCTCTTAGAGAAAGCTGCTTTCAAGTTTTGCCCACTGCCAAACAGTCCATTTTCTCCCAGAATGAGTGGGAGTTCACAGAAACTTACCCAGAACTGGAGTTCAGTGCAGTCAGGAGCTTCCTTCTCCCTCCCACTTTAGAAAGCTAGCCACACACTCACCCTCCTATGCATTCATCAGGCAGTACTCTGTGCACACATGCCTCCAGACTTCTGCCTTCCACAGTTCCTGAGTCTCAGTGTGCTTTCTCTTTTCCTGACAGTCCTGATCCCCCCCCCACCAAATGAGTCTGATTTCCCAGTGTCTTGCACGGGAATGGAGTTCAGTACAGTTGGGAGCTTCCTTCTCCCTACCACTTTAGAAGGCCAGCCATGCTCTCAGCAACCCATGCACATAGCCATCCATCCACTCCACCAGCGAGTCTCCATAGCTCAGCCTTTGCAACTCCTCTGAGTCTCAATGTGCTTTCCTCTTTTCTTCCAATTGTAGAATTTTCACTCAGCTAGCTTTCCAGTGGTTCTGGATGTTGTCTGTTTTGCCTTTTAGTTGTCGTTTTGATATTGTTGTGCGAAGCAGCAGTTTAGGTGTTTACCTATGCCACCACCTTGGTTTCCACCCCATTTTTATTATTTTTCATCTTTTACTTAAGAAACTAATTTTTTTTCTTTTTTTCTCACTTGACTTTACCATTATAATTACTACATTTTATTTTTGATCATTATAATTACAACTACTATTTACCTTTTTTTTCTTTTAAAAAAAGAGTCATTTTATTTTCTCTTTATTTTACTTTGGGATTAATGTTATATATTTTATTTTAGTGTTTCCTTTAGCTGCATTTTACTCTATCCCAACTTTACCTTTATGCCAACACTCTCTTCCCCACTTTTCCCCTTTTGTTGTCCTGTTTCTTTTACTCTATTCCTGCTTTAGAGTTTCCCTATTCCTTGTTTATATTCCTGTTAAAAATTCAACCTACTTATATATCTAATGTCCAATTTCCTACATGAAGTCCATACACACGTCTCTCTTCTCTTTATTCACTATACAAAATTTTTTCCTCTCTGTCCTTTTGTTTTTCTTTGCTTGATTGTTGATCATATTGGGATTTTTATGCTTGTTTGTGATATTGTTGTCCTTATTCTTTTTGGTTTTTTTTGTTTCTTTGTTTGCTGCATCTGTATTCCCTCGCCTCGCTTGATATTAGTTGTTCTTTTGATCTTTATTGTTCAGTTTATTAATTACATTGTTTCCCCTTTTTATCCCCCTATATCTCCCCTCTACCCTGTACCTATCCCACCCACCACCCTCACCTCCCCCTCCCCACTGTCCTCTCCCATTGTTGCATGATTTTTGTACAGTCTCTTGATGTACTTCCCACAAGCCTTTTCTCCCCAAGAATTGTCAGTCCATTCCCTCTCTATGTCCATGTTTCTGTTATATTCACCAGTTTATCCTGTTCATCAGCCTATCAATTCACTTGATTTTTATGTTCATTTGTTGCTAGATGTGTATTTGTTGTTCATAATTTATATTTTTACCTTTTTCTTCTTCCTCTTCTTAAAGAATATCTTTCAGCATTTCATATAATACTGGTTTGGTCGTGATGAACTCCTTTAGCTTTTTCTTATCTGTGAAGCACTTTATCTGATCCTCAATTCTGAATGATAGCTTTGCTGGATAGAGTAATCTTGGTTGTAGAATCTTGCTATTCATTATTTTGAATATTTCTTGCTACTCCCGTCTGGCCTGCATCGTTTCTGTTAAGAAATCCGCTGACAATCGTATGGGTGCTCCCCTGTAGGTAACCAACTGTTTTTCTCTTGCTGCTTTTAATATTCTCTCTTTATCTTTTGCTCTTGGCATTTTAATTATGATATGTCTTGGTGTGGTCCTCTTTAGATTCCTATATTTTGGGGTTCTGTGTACTTCTTGGGCTTTTAAGTCAGTTTCTTTCACCAGGTTGGGGAAGTTTTCAATCACTTTCTTCAAGTAGGTTTTCTTTTTTTTTTTTTCTTTGCATATTACTCTTTTATTATATAGGATTTGACAAAGGCTCCTATGTACCTTCAGTATAAAATTTTCCTTCATGAAAAAGAAAACAAACATTTGAGGCATTTCAGAGCCTATTGGGATGATCTAAAGCCAATTCTAGGTCAAGAGAAAGTTTCTTAAAATTTAAACCCTTGAAGGATTGATAAACTTGATTTTACCAAAAGATTATACGTCAAAGTGTATTAGACCCAAACATTCTTTTTTATTTTTTTATCTTTATTGTTCAGTTTATTAATTACATTGTTTCCCCTTTTTATCCCCCTATAGCTTCCCTCCACCCTGTACCTATCCCCCCCTCCACCCTCACCTCCCCATCCCCACTGTCCTCTCCCATTGTTGCAAGATTTTTGTCCAGTCTCTTGCTGCACTTCCCACAACCCTTTTCTCCCCAAGAATTGTCAGTCCATTCCCTCTCTATGTCCATGTCTCTGTTATATTCACCAGTCTATCCTGTTCAACAGCCTATCAATTCACTTGATTTTTATGTTCATTTGTTGATAGATGTGTATTTGTTGTTCATAATTTTCATCTTTACCTTTTTCTTCTTCCTCTCTTAAAGAATATCTTTCAGCATTTCATATAATGTTGGTTTGGTGGTGATGAACTCCTTTAGCTTTTTCTTATCTGCGAAGCACTTCATCTGACCTTCAATTCTGAATGATATCTTTGCTGGATAGAGTAATCTTGGTTGTAGATTCTTGCTGTTCATCACTTTGAATATTTCTTGCCACTCCCGTCTGGCCTGCATCGTTTCTGTTGAGAAATCCGCTGACAGTCGTATGGGTGCTCCCTTATAGGTAACCAACTGTTTCTCTCTTGCTGCTTTTAATATTCTCTCTTTGTCTTTTGCTCTTGGCATTTTAATTATGATGTGCCTCGGTGTGGTCCTCTTAGGGTTCCTATATATTGGGGTTCGGTGCACTTCTTGGACTCCTAAGTCAATTTCTTTCACCAGGTGTGGGAAGTTTTCAGTCACTATTTCTTCAAATAGGTTTTCATTGTCTTGGCCTCTCGCTTTTCCTGGTACCCCTATAATTCGGATGTTGGTATGCTTGAGGTTGTCCCAGAGGCCCCTTACACTATCTTCAATTTTTTGGATTCTTTTGGTTTCTTGCTTTTTCAGCTGAGTGGATTTTACCTCTTTGTATTTCAAATCTTTAACTTGGTTCTTGGGGTGCTCCAGGGCACTTTCAGGTCTTTGTATAATATTTTTTGTTTCAGTCAGTGTATGCTTAATTTCTGGTTGGTCCTTTTTCATATCCTTGAGAGTCTGCTTTATATCCTTGAGGGTTTCTTTCATTTCCACGTTGGTCTTGATCATTTCTTTGCAGCTCTCGTTTATATCCTGGAGGGTGTTGTTCATTTTCTTGTAGGACTCATTCATTTCCTTTGTGCTCTTGCTTATTTCCTTATAGGCCTCGATCTTTTGTTGGAGCCTCTTAAAGAACCCTATAACCGTGGTTCTGAATTCCATGTCCAGTCGTTTTTTTTCCTCCATTTCTTTCACATCTGATTTCTTTCCATGTCTCTGCATGGTGGCTGCTTCCCTGAGTTGGTCAATTAGCTTTGTGTGGTAGACTTCCTACTAGGGACAGTGGCTCAACCTCCCCAGTTACCTGGGGTGGATATGGGCTGCACAGTCTTGCTGAAGTTAAGCTCAGGTTAATCGTTGCTAGCACTTGGAGGGGTTGACTTCCAGGCCAATTGTCTGTGAAGCTCAGCTGTGCTCAGGTTGGATGGGCGGAGTCTCCGGGCCAAGCAGACAGCGTTAGCTCCACCCTATGCGGCCCCAGGGACTCTGTGCTGGGGGCAATGGCCGCCAGCACCTCTGAGAGAGAGCCGCTGCCGGGCTCCACCGGCTGCCAGGGAATTCAGACTCTCCCAAATGACTCTGCACGCCCAATGTCTCACCCACAGTTGTAAAACAAAGCAGTCTGGCGGTTTTCCGAATGAGATAGCAAGTCGCAGAGCACTCTCTCTGCGTGGTCACGCAGCCGAGCTGTTCGCGCAAGCTGCCTTCTTCACAAGCCAGGAGACCCTGCAGCACTCGAGCTTCAGCGTGCCCTCCCACTCTCCAGTTTTCACCCTGTGTGATAGTGGGTTCCCTGGACTTCGTCCAAAGCTGGGGAATCAGTCCAGTGGGACGTCTTTGTCTCCCGTTTGAGAAAACTGGCCAGTTTTCAGCCGCCCAGCCTCTCCGCTGGCGTGCGCTCCAAACCTCTCTCCTCGCAAATCTTTCAACGCTGTCTGCTGTCGCTCCTCCGAGTCACAGTGTCTTATCTTCACTTTTATTTGTGGAATTTTCACTCGGCGAGCTTTCTGGTGATTCTGGAAGGTGTTTGTTATTTCGATAAGTTGTAGTATTAAAATTGTTGAATATGGCAGCAAGATAAGTGTTTTACCTATGCCGCCATCTTGGTTCTCCCGCCTCCTTGTATTTCAAATCTTTGACTTGATTCTTGTGTTTCTCTAGTCTGCTGTTAGATCTCTGTATAATATTTTTATTTCAGTCAGTGCATGATTAATTTCTAGTTGGTCCTTTTTTGTATCCTCGAGGGTCTTGCTAAATTTATTGGCCTTTTTCTAGGAAATTTTTGAAAAACCTTATAACTGTGGTTTTGAACTCTATGTCCAGTCGTTTCTTTTCCTCCATTTCTTTCATTTGTGATCTCTTTGTCTCCACATTTTTGCTGTTTCCCTGAGTTGGTGGAGTAGCTTTGTGTGCTAGGTGTCCCCTCAGCCTCCCCAATTACCTGATATGGACACTCTTGGTGCACCTCTTTATGGGCTGTGTGCTTAGCCTTGTTGTAATTGTCTTGATTGTTGTTGGTATCACTGGGAGGAATTGACCTCCAGGCCAATTGGCTGTGAGGATCAGCTGTGTCTACGCTGGGAGAACTTCTGTGCTGGAGACTCTTATGAGACAACACTTGCAAAATTGCAAAAGCCTCTATGCTCAACTTCGATGGGGTGGAGTTTCAGGGTGGAGCAGACAGCCTTGGTTTCCCATCAGCCCTGCCCTATGAGGCCTCTGGGTTTCAGTGTTCCTCAGTAATTGCTACAAGCACCTCTTAGAGAAAGCTGCTTTCAAGTTTTTCCCACTGCCAAACAGTCCATTTTCTCCCAGAATGAGTGGGAGTTCACAGAAACTTACCCAGAACTGGAGTTCAGTGCAGTCAGGAGCTTCCTTCTCCCTCCCACTTTAGAAAGCTAGCCACACACTCACCCTCCTATGCATTCATCAGGCAGTACTCTGTGCACACATGCCTCCAGACTTCTGCCTTCCACAGTTCCTGAGTCTCAGTGTGCTTTCTCTTTTCCTGACAGTCCAGATCCCCCCCCCCCACAATGAGTCTGATTTCCCAGTGTCTTGCACGGGAGTGGAGTTCAGTACAGTTGGGAGCTTCCTTCTCCCTACCACTTTAGAAGGCCAGCCATGCTCTCAGCAACCCATGCACATAGCCATACATCCACTCCACCCGCGAGTCTCCATAGCTCAGCCTTTGCAACTCCTCTGAGTCTCAATGTGCTTTCCTCTTTTCTTCCAGATGTAGAATTTTCACTCAGCCAGCTTTCCAGTGGTTCTGGATGTTGTCTGTTTTGCCTTTTAGTTGTCGTTTTGATATTGTTGTGCGAAGCAGCAGTTTAGGTGTTTACCTATGCCACCACCTTGGTTTCCACCCCATTTTTATTATTTTTCATCTTTTACTTAAGAAACTAATTTTTTTTCTTTTTTTCTCACTTGACTTTACCATTATAATTACTACATTTTTATTTTTGATCATTATAATTACAACTACTATTTACCTTTTTTTTAAAAAAAAAAGAGTCATTTTATTTTCTCTTTTTTTCACTTTGGGATTAATGTTATATATTTTATTTTAGTGTTTCCTTTAGCTGCATTTTACTCTATCCCAACTTTACCTTTATGCCAACACTCTCTTCCCCACTTTTCCCCTTTTGTTGTCCTGTTTCTTTTACTCTATTCCTGCTTTAGAGTTTCCCTATTCCTTGTTTATATTCCTGTTAAAAATTCAACCTACTTATATATCTAATCTCCAATTTCCTACATGAAGTCCATACACACGTCTCTCTTCTCTTTATTCACTATACAAAATTTTTTCCTCTCTGTCCTTTTGTTTTTCTTTGCTTGATTGTTGATCATTTTGGGATTTTTATGCTTGTTTGTGAGATTGTTGTGCTTATTCTTTTTGTTTCTTTGTTTGCTGCATCTGTATTCCCTCGCCTCGCTTGATATTAGTTGTTCTTTTGATCTTTATTGTTCAGTTTATTAATTACATTGTTTCCCCTTTTTATCCCCCTATATCTCCCCTCTACCCTGTACCTATCCCACCTGCCACCCTCACCTCTCCCTCCCCACTGTCCTCTCCCATTGTTGCAAGATTTTTGTACAGTCTCTTGATGTACTTCCCACAAGCCTTTTCTCCCCAAGAATTGTCAGTCCATTCCCTCTCTATGTCCATGTTTCTGTTATATTCACCAGTTTATCCTGTTCATCAGCCTATCAATTCACTTGATTTTTATGTTCATTTGTTGATAGATGTGTATTCGTTGTTCATAATTTATATTTTTACCTTTTTCTTCTTCCTCTTCTTAAAGAATATCTTTCAGCATTTCATATAATACTGGTTTGGTGGTGATGAACTCCTTTAGCTTTTTCTTATCTGCGAAGCACTTTATCTGATCTTCAATTCTGAATGATAGCTTTGCTGGATAGAGTAATCTTGGTTGTAGAGTCTTGCTATTCATTATTTTGAATATTTCTTGCCACTCCCATCTGGCCTGCATCGTTTCTGTTGAGAAATCCGCTGACAATCGTATGGGTGCTCCCTTATAGGTAACTAGCTGTTTTTCTCTTGCTGCTTTTAATATTCTCTCTTTATCTTTTGCTCTTGGCATTTTAATTATGATATGTCTTGGTGTGGTCCTCTTTAGATTCCTATATTTTGGGGTTCTGTGTACTACTTGGGCTTTTAAGTCAGTTTCTTTCACCAGGTGGGGGAAGTTTTCAGTCACTATTTCTTCAAGTAGGTTTTCATTAACTTGCTCTCTCTCTTTTTCTGGCACCCCAATAATTCGGATATTGGCATGCTTGAGGTTGTCCCAGAGGCCCCTTACACTATCTTCAATTATCTGAATTCTTTTTGTTTCTTGCTTTTCCAGCCGAGTGGATTTTGCTTCTTTATATTTCAAATCTTTGACTTGGTTCTTGTGGCCCTCTTATTACAGAGCTGTTGTAGTCGAGGTAGTGTAGTACTTGTATAAGTACACACATGGAACTCAATGGAATAGAGTTGAGCATCTAGACTCTTCTTTCCTGCAACAACATAAAACACCCATACTTCAGACATTTTCTAGGTGTGGGGATTTTGGTTGCTATTGTGTGTGTTTTTGTGTGTGTATGTGTGTGTGTGTGTGTGTGTTTGTAATTTTTTTGGTCTACTCAACATGATATGAAATCCACCTTATTTTGGTGATATATCTTATCCCCTGGCCACTAGTGTGGGCAAGTAATATTCTTTAAAACTTTTGTTCTAAAATATGACATATATAGGAAAGTGTGTAAAACATAAAAATATTCAACTTAATGAATTATTATTATAACGACCACTTAGGTCATGGTTTGTTTTTAGATTTATATTCTTGTCTTAATGGAAGATCTTGTCTACTTCCCCACTGATGTGACCTGAAGGTGAATTGAAGGCAAAAGGGAGGTTTTTGGGACTTCTTTCCAGATAACCCTAGCTTTGTTCAAATTCTTGAATAAGTGCTTGCTTGAACCTCCAGAGTTTCTCACTCTAATGCGATGGTTAACTAGATAATTTTGAGCTAGAAGATTGGGGGTCGAAGTACTAAAAGTCTGTACTTACTGTAAAAGAAATTAATATTGTTGTTAGAGAATTCTTCATTTTTAGTTAGACTTTATCCCAGAGAGACAGTCAGGATGATTGCCACCAATGGTTCCCACAATAATGAAACTTTCTTGCTGAGGAAATTGGCTGGTATGCTCTATCTCAGCGGTTGCCAACTTTTTGGACCTCATGGACCACCAATTGGTGACTGCTGCTCCAAAGGTTTCCTTAAGCCAGCGATTGCCAACCTTTCGGACCTCATGGATCACCAGTGTTCCATGGACCTCCGGTTGGCGACCGCTGCTCTATCTGGATGCCAAAGCACATCTACTGTGCCAGAAAAAAAGAATAATTTTTGTTTGGGCATAATTATTAATTAACTGTTTTTTTTTTGCCAGAATAGCCAGCAGATTCAGCTGCTTTCTGAGGGCATGTTGTTAATATGTAAGAGGATGCTGTCTTCCTGTTTATTCTGGCAGAAGGGTGCTTACCCAGTGCAATTAAAATTACAGAGGAGGTGGACCAGATCCCTTCCTGCCTTTACCCACTTTGAAACAGGCCTTGATCTTCCTGCCGGCTTGTGTTCTCTTTGTGAAAGGATATAAAGGACCTGTAAGAGCACTAAGAACCTTGGATATCTTTGGGGCTATATGGTTTGTCCCATATAGTTCTTGTCTCTGGAATCCAAAGCCAGTAATAAATACTACAGAAAGCCTTATACCACTTTAAATGATTGGTCATACAGGTGGATGGTGTTAAGCCTCGAACCAAATCTTATGTAGGATTCAATTTTTAGAGTCCTAGAGCAACTTTTTTTTTTTAAAGAAATTATTTGGAGGGGAAATCCAAGGCAAAGTCAATGGTACCTTTTTAAGCTGAGATAAACCAAATGTCACAAACAGGCAGCTCATGACCAGGTTCACAGATAATTTTTCATTGCCCTGCCCAGTGTATTTTAAAAACCTGTGCATTAGTTACCATTTAAAAATCAGGAGAATTCACATAAAAATCAGAATTTCCTCCTTTTTTTCAACCATCAAAAAATCTTGGTAACCTTGGGCTCTTATTCCTGCATTGCAGGTTCCATCTAGGAATGAATATTGGGTTTCCCGCTTTAGATGGGACATATGAGGGTCAGTGTTGCTTTTCATATAGCAGCTTCACTTGGTTCTGTTACTTTCTGTGTCCTTATAGATCTTTGCTTTGTGACCATTACACTTTGGGTGTATTCAGAAAGTGCTAAACCTGGAGAGTTAAAATAGAATTCTATGAGGTTTGAGGTTTACTGTGCTTTATCCTTGGGTTTCCCTGTTGTATCCTCTAATACCCCTGTATACTTTTCCTTCATAGCTGTTATAGTTTATACCTAACTAGAGGCCTGGTGCGTGAAATTCGTGCATGGAGGTGTGTCTCTCAGCCCAGCCTTCACCCACTCCAATCTGGGGCCCCTTGAGGGATGTCCGACTGCCCATTTAGGCCCAATCCTGCAGACCTAGTCCCTCCCAACTTCCCTCCCCTGCTGACCATCTTGTGGCAGCCAACTTGTGTCCACATCGGGGCAGCCATCTTGTGTGTTGGAGTGATGGTCAATTTGCATATTATTCTTTTATTAGCTAGGATAGAGGCCTGGTGCATGGGTGGGGGCCAGCCAGTTTGCCCTGAAGGGTGTCCTGCATCAGGATGGAGGTTCCCTTGGGGCGTGGGGTGGTCTGGGTGAGGGGCTGTGGTGGTTTGCAGGCTGGCCACACCCCCAAGCGACCTGGGTGGAGGCTCTGTATCTGGGACTTATTTATCTTCTATAATTGAAACTTTGCAGCCTTGAGTGGAGTCCAGGGCCAGCCAGGGTGGGCGGGAAGCTTGGCTTCCTCCATTGCTGGGGAAAACCAATCCTCCTGCTTACTTCGTGGCTGCAGTCATCTTGGTCTGGTTAATTTGCATACTTGCTCCTGATTAGCTGGTGGGTGTATCAGGGGTATGGTCAATTTGCATATTATTCTTTTTTGTGTGTGTGGGTTTTTATTTTTATTTTTATTTTTATTTTTTTTAATTGTTCAGTTTATTAATTAAATTGTTTCCCCTTTTTTATCCCCCTATATCTTCCCTCCACCCTGTACCTTATTAGATAGGACTAGAGACCCGGTGCATGAAATTCGTGGTCTGTCCCTCAGCCCAGCCTGCACCCTCTCCAATCTGGGACATCCTTCTCACAGTTCAGGACTTCTGGCTCCAAACTGCTTGCCTGCCTGCCTTCCTGATTGCCCCTAACCACTTCTGATTGCCAGCCTGATCACCCCCAACCATTCCCTTGCCAGCCTGATTGATGCCTAACTGCTCCCCTGCCAGCCTGATTGCCCCTAACTGCCATCCCCTGCTTGCCTGGTCACTCCTAACTGCCTTCCCCTGCAGCCCTTGATCCTGCCAACAGCTCTCCCCTGAAGACCTGGGTGTCCCCCAACTTCCCTTCCCTGCAGGCCCAGTCGCCCCTACTTGCCTCCTCTGCTGGCCTGGTTATCCCTAACTGCCCTGAAGGCTTGATCACCCTCCAACTGCCCTCCCTTTCAGACCTGGTCCCTCCCAACTGCCTGCCCCTGCTGGCCATCTTGTGGTGGCCATCTTGTGTCCACATGGGGGCAGTCATCTTTGACCACATGGGGGCAGCCATTTTGTGTGTTGGAGTGATGGTCAATTTGCATATTATTCTTTTATTAGATAGGATTATTTATGTGGTTCTTTGAGAAATATAAATCCCCTGTACTATAAGCTACATGAAGGTAGAGACCTGCTTTGCTCTGGGCTGAATCTCCAATGTTTAGCACATTGTTTGATGCATGGGAAATGCTTAATACATGTTTGATGAACAACTGGTTAGTCAAATGTCCTTTAAACACAGTGCTTACAATTTCACCAGTGGAGGACCTATAAACATTGGGTGATTATGACAGGAGAATGGAGAGAGGGAGGGGAGGGGGGAGAGAGGAAGAGGGAGAGAGAGGGACAGAAGGAGAGGGAGGGAGGGAGGGAGGGAGGGAGGGAGGGAAGGAGGGAGGGAGAGAGGGAGAGAGGGAAAAGATAGCCCTTTCTGGAGCATCACTGGGCATTGGCACCTCCATGCTACCTTGATTAGAGCTAATTCAGGAGAAGTTATGTCTCAGGATTTAAGTTTCTGCTGGGTCTTATAGTTAAGCTCAGGATCTTCCATTGAGATCTCTACTAGCCCAGTGTTTGGATTTGTTTTAAACTTGGCTGTTTGTAAAAGCACTTACATTGTAATAATGTTGAAGTGATCTCTTCTGAATTCTGCTTGATGTGCTATCTTTTAAAAAATATGTTTTTATTGATTTTTACAGAGAGAGGAAGGGAGAGAGAGAAAGAGAAAGAAATAGATAGAAACATTGATGAGAAACACCATCCATCAGCTGCCTCCTACACGCTCCCTTCTAGGGATCGAGCCTGCAACCTGGCATGTACCCTGATTGGGAATCGAACTGTGACCTCTTGGTTCCTGCATCAATGCTTAACCAGCCGGGCTTAATGTGCTTTGTTTAACGCAGTATTTTACATACCAGATCTTAGGTGGATGTTATAGTCTGTGTACGATAAGTGGAAGAACTTGTATTAGCTTTGTTTTTTTTTAATATATTTTATTGATTTTCTACAGTGAGGAAGGGAGAGGGATAGAAAGTCAGAAACATCAATGAGAGAGAAACATTGATCAGCCGCCTCCTGCACGCCCCCGACTGGGCATGTGCCCGGAGCCAAGGTACATGCCCTTGACCAGAATCGAACCTGGGACCTTTTGGTCCACAGGCCGACGCTCTATCCACTGAGCCAAACTGGTTTCGGCAAGCTTTGATGGAAGGTTGCAAACTTCTGGAAAGACAAAAGATTGCCATTGTATCTGAAAGATGCTTTCTTTCTGTTAACTTTTGAGTATCCTGACCTCATTTTGATGCCTTCCCCAACCATTTACTAAATGTCTCCTGTGGACCAGCCTACACTGATGGCTGCTGAGGATGCAGTGGTAGAAAAGACACATGTTCTTATAGTCTGGTGGGGAAGAAAGAGAAACGAAAAATATATGATAGGTATAAATACATAGCATATATATGAGAAAAGGAGGTGGGAGTTGTCAGAAGAGGACTTCTTGAAAAAAAAATAGTGCCTTTGCTGACTTTTTAAAAAAAGTTGTGTTTTTTTTTATTTTTAGAGAGAGGAAAGGAGAAAGAGAAACATTGACTGGTTGGTTGCCTCCGGCATGTGCCCTGACTGGAATTGAATCTGTCACCTTTTTGTGTATGGTCCGATGCTCCAAACAACTGAGCCACACTTGCCAAGAACTTTTTGACTTTTTTTTCCCCTTAACATTTTTTAAATTTAATAAATCTTTATTGTTCAGATTATTACAATGTTGCTCTTTTTTTCCCTCCCATAGCTCCCCTTCCCCTGTATCCATCCCATCCTTTGCCCTCACCTTCCCCCCACTGTCCTCATCCATAGGTGTACGCTTTTTGTCCAGTCTCTTCCCACACCCCACAACACCCCTTTCCCCTGAGAATCGTCAGTCCAGTCCAGTCTATGCCCCCTGATTCTATTATATTCACCAGTTTATTCTGTTCATCAGATTTTTAATTCACTTGATTTTTAGATTCACTTGTTGATAGATGTGTATTTGTTGTTCATAATTTTTATCTTTACCTTTTTCTCCTTCCTCTTCTTAAAGAACACCTTTCAGCATTTCATATAATACTGGTTTGGTGTTGATGAACTCCTTTAGCTTTTTCTTATCTGCGAAGCACTTTAACTGACTTTTAAATCTGAATGGTAGCTTTGCTGGATAGAGTAATCTTGGTTGTAGGTTCTTGTTATTCATCACTTTGTTTTTTAATCGTATAGGTGCTCCCTTATAGGTAATGAACTGTTTTTCTCTTGCTGCTTTTAATATTCTCTATCTTTTGCTCTTGGCATTTTAATTTTGATGTGTCTTGGTGTGGTCCACTTTGGATTCCTTTTGTTTGGGGTTTGGTGCGCTTCCTGGAGTTGTAAGTGAATTTCTTTCACCAGGTGGGGGAAGTTTTCAGTCACTATTTCTTCAAATAGGTTTTCAGTATCTTGCTCTCTCTCTTTTATGGCATCCCCATAATTCGGATGTTGGTATGCTTGAGGTTGTCCCAGAGGCCCCTTACACTATCTTCAATTTTTTTGGATTTTTTGGGGTTCTTGCTTTTCCAGATGAGTGGATTTTGCCTCTTTTATTTCAAATCTTTGACTTGGTTCTTGCGGTCCTCTAGACTGCTTTTAGGTCTTAGTATAATATTTTTTATTTCAGTCAGTTTATGCTTAATTTATAGTTGGTCCTTTTTCATATCCTCCATAGTGTCATTCATATCCATGAGGGACTCGCTCATATCCTCATGGGTCTCGTTAAATTTATAGGCCTTTTCTAGGAGCCTCTTGAAAAACCTTATAACTGTGGTTTTGACCTCTATGTCTAGTCGTTTTTTTCCCTCCATTTCTTTCACATGTAATTCGTTACCTTGTCTTTGCATTTTGGCTGCTTCCCTGAGTTGGTCGATTAGCTTTGTGTGGTAGGTGTCTTCTAGGGGACAGTGGCTCAGCCTTCCCAGTTATCTGAGGTGGATACTCTTCGTGCACCTCTTTATGGGTTGCACAGTCTTGTTTTAGTTAAGCCTAGATTGTTGCTGGTATCACTGGGAGGGTTTG
This sequence comes from Antrozous pallidus, assembly GCA_027563665.1. NCBI lineage: Eukaryota > Metazoa > Chordata > Mammalia > Chiroptera > Vespertilionidae > Antrozous > Antrozous pallidus. The sequence goes on along the minus strand of CM050509.1, from coordinate 88,547,518 downwards.
ACTTCCAGGCCAATTTGTTGTGAGGATGAGCTGTGTTCAGCCTGGATGGGGCGGAGTCTCCGGGCTGAGCCGGCAGCCTTGGTTTCTGGTCAGCTCCGCCCTAAATGGCTCCTGGGTCTCCGTGCCCCACGGCAACGGCTGCACGCACCTCTGAGAGAAAGCTGCCTGGAGCTCTGCCCATTGCCAGTCTAGTTTCTCCCCAAATGAGTCTACATACCCAAAGACTCACCAGAATGGGAAAACAAAGCAGTCTGGCGAGGTTTTTTTTGTGGTTTTTTTTTTTCCCTCCCGAACATTAGAGCTAGCCAAGCGCCCTCTCTGATAGCTCGCGAGCCTTTGCAGTGCCCGAGTTTCAGTATGTTTCCTCCTTACAGTCCAGTTTCACCTCGTATTAGTCTGGGTTCCCCGAGATTCGCCCAGAACCGGGGCTCAGTGCAGTGGGATGCCTTTGTCTCCCTCCCAGTTCAAGAAAACCAGCCGGGTTTGCAGCTGCCCGCCCTTTCCGTTTGCGCACAGCTCCGAACCTCTGACTCCGAGCTTATCGGCAACTCTGTCCTCCTCAGCTCTCCCCGAGTCTCAGTGTTCTTTTATTTTTCCTTCTGTTTGTGGAATGTCCACTCAGCCAGCCCTCTGGTGGTTCTGAATGATGTCCGTTTTGTCCTTAGTTATAGTTTTGAATTGTTGTATGGGGCAGCAGTGTGGGTGTTTACTGTGCCGCCATCGTGGTTCCTCCCCCTTTTTTGACTTTTAAAGTATGAGTCAGAATTAACTAAGTGGGGAAGAAGCTGATGCATATGGCATACTAGACAGTTTTATGTATAAAGGGTCAGAAGCAAGGAGAAGCATGGCCTCTTCAGAGCAGTGTAGGAGTTTAATAATGTTGGAACATGTATGTGTTTAGCATGGAGTTAGGGAAGCAGATTTTTGGACCCTGATAGTAAGGCTGGGAAAAATATGATATGGAGGCAAGATAGAATGGCCAATATAGCAATGGCTTAGGATTTTTCAAGGGTCAGTTAAAATTCTAGCTCTGCCACATCCATCTCCACAGTCTCCTTAAACAAATGGCAGTTCCTAAAAAAGTTAAATACAGAATTATGTGACCCAGCAATTCCACTCTTATGTATGCACACAAAACAATTGAAAACAGGGACCCAAACAGATACTTGTACACTAATGTTCATTGCAACATTACTTACAAGATCCAAAAGATGGAAACAATCCAAGTGTCCATCAAGAGACAAATGGATAAAGAAAATGTGCTTACACGCAATGGAATATTTTTCACACTTAAAAAGGAGTGCAGTTGTGACACATGCTGCAATATATGGATGGACCTTGAAAACATTATGTTAAGTGAAAAAAAACTAGACACAAAAGAACAAATATTGTATGATTCTACTTGTATAAGATACTGAGAATAGGCAAATTCACATAGATACAGAAAGTAGGATAGAGGTAACGAGAGGCTGAGGGCAGAGGTGAATGGGGAAGATTTTCTATTTGGAGTGATTAAAAATTTTTAGAAATGGTAGTGATGGTTGTACAACATTATGAATGTAATCAATTTATTTGAAGTACATTTTAAAATGGCAACTTTTATATAGATTTCAACACACACTCACATTCCTCAGAAATTTATTCTTTTAGTTCTGGAGGCCAGAACTCTGAAATCAGGTTGTTATCAGGATTAGTTTCTCTTTGGAGACTGTGATAGAATCTGTTCAAGCCTCTCCTGGTGGTTCTTCTGTTGGTGTCAGCAATCATCCTTGGAGTTCTTTGGCTTGTAGGTACATCTTTCTAATACCTGTCTTCACATTCTCCACTCTGTTTCTCTGTATACAGCTATACCTCTTAAAAGGACACCAATCATATTGGATTAGAGCCCACCCTAATCCAGTATTATCTCAATTTAACCTGATTACATCTGCAAAGACTCTAATTCCAAATAAGATCACATTCACAGGGGGATGATATTCAACCTAGTACAAAGTCACTACCATGGATAAAATCTGGGGAAAGTACATAGAGTCAGAAGGGCAATGACAACAAAAAGATTCTCAGAAATTCTAATGTTTATATGGGAATAGGCAGAGGGAGAGGAATTCAAGATGCAGTCTGAGAAGGAATGGTTAGAGAGGTAGGAAGAAATCGAAGAGAGTGTTGTGTACCACTGTACCCAAGGAGGAAAAACTTCATGAGGAAGATGGGCAGTAGTTTTATTTTTATTTATTATTTTATTTTTTTAAAATATATTTTATTGATTTTTCATAGAGAGGAAGGGAGAGGGACAGAAAGTCAGAAACATTGATCAGCTGCCTCTTGCACACCCCCCACTGGGGATGTGCCCACAACCAAGGCACATGCCCTTGACTGGAATCGAACCCGGGACCCTTCAGTCAGCAGGCCGACGCTCCATCCACTGAGCCAAACCGGTTTCGGCTATTTTTATTTTTTAAATTAATTTTTTATTTTTTTATTTTTTGCAGTATAACTTATATTTAATAGTAGTACATATGTTTTCTTTCCCCCCCCCCATTATCCTCCCGCCAGCCTCCCCTAACCCCCAGCACATGTCCCCACCTGCCCCCTCCCCGCCTCAGTGTCTTTCATTGATTGGTTATGCTCATATGCATGCATACAAGTCCTTTGGTTGATCTCCCCTAGCATCCGCCTCCCATCCACCCCAGCCTTCCCTCTGTAGCTTGACAGCCTCTTCAATGCCTCCCTGCCTCTATATCAATCCCTCTCCCCTGTTTCTTTTCTTCAAAAATATCTTGCCTCTGCATACTAGAAATAAATGTATAAGAACAAAAAATGTTTCAGTCTCAGTTTCAATGTCCCAGTTTCAATGTCAAATAATTCTTTATGTGTACGTGTCAGCAATGGTATCCAGATGGTGGACACATCGTGGCAATGCAAGTGCCATCCTCTCTCGTTTGTTCCTGGGCTGCCTACAGCGACGCACAGCTGCCGACTGCTAGTATGGCAAGGTGTCGTCGGTGTCCCCCATCTCTGGACCATCCTCGACACTAGAACAGACCCGTCAGTTCCTCGCTGTCGCAGGAACCCGCATGGTCTTGGAGTTGTTCTCTGAAAACACACAAACACATTCTTCACCGAAAGATAACAGAAGGGATCCTTTCTGCAAATTAGACCTGGGATTCTTTTTATTTTTGCCTAAATGATTTTCCTTTGGCTTATTTTGATAGCATGTGTGTTTTTTCATGGGTTTCCTGTTGTTGGCTTTACAAATGGAAGTTACTTTTCTGGAGTAAGAATTTTCTAGATGTATTTTACTTAGTGTATAGAAATGCCATCGATTTCTTGGTGTTAATTTTGTAGCCTGCTACTTTGCTGAACTCGTTTATTAAGTCTATTAGTTTTTTTATGGAGTCTTTTGGGTTTTTTTATGTACAATATCATGTCATCTGCAAATAAGGATAGCTTTACTTCTTTTCCAATTTGGATGCCTTTTATTTCTTCTTCTTGTCTAATTGCAATGGCTAATACTTCCAGTACTATGTCAAACAGGAGTGGTGAGAGTGGGCAACCCTGTCTTGTTCCTGTTCTTGGGGAAATGGTTGTACTTTTTGTCCACTGAGTATGATGTTTGCTGTGGGTTTATGATATATGGCTTTTAGTATGTTGAATTATCATCCTTCTGTTCCTACCTTCTTGAGAGTTTTTATCAAGAAAGAGTGTTGGATTTTATCAAATGCTTTTTCTGCATCAATTGATATGACTATGTGATTTTTATCTCTCCATTTGTTTATATGATGTATCACATTTATTGTTTTGGGGATATTGTACCATCCTTGCATTCCTGGGATAAACCCAAAGGTCATGGTGTATGATCTTTCTGATGTACTGCTGGGTCCGATTTGCTATAATTTTATTGAGGATTTTGGCATCTATATTCATGAGGGATATTAGCCTGTAATTCGCTTTCATTGTGTCGTCTTTATCTGGTTTTGGTATTAGAGTGATGCTAGCTTTATAGAAGGAGTTTGGAAGTGTTCCATCCTCTTGAATTTTCTGGAATAGTGTCCCCCATCTCAGGACCATCTTCGTGACTGGAACAGATCCGTCAGTTCCTCACAGTCGCAGGAACCCACATGGTCTTGGAGTTGTTTTCTGAAAACACACAAACACATTCTCGACCAAAAGTTAACAAAGGGATCCTCTCTGCAAAATAGACTTGGGATTCTTTTTAATTTTTGCCTAAATGATTTTCCTTTGGCTTATTTTGACACCATGTGTGTTTTTTCATGGGTGTCCTACAATTGGATTTACAAATGGAATTTACTTTACTGGAGTAAGAATTTTCTAGATGTATTTTACTTACTCGATATTTTTTTCCTTACATGATATTACCCCACTGTCCCCTCCCCTTTTTTGATTAATGGGGACTTTTGGAAATTTTATATTGCAGTCTTGGTAATTTTAAATTTTAATTTTTGCACATAAATATGACTGCATTAGTTTCTTTGGATGTTAGGCAATTTTACAGTGAGATGAACTACTAATAGATTTTTTAGTTAATGTTTTAGGAAAGGCTTTTTGTCCAGTACACTTAGATTTTCTTGAGTAATCACTTATTTCACTTGGCCAATTTAAATTAATCTGAAAACTTGATTACAATTTTACTGTCAATTTTAATACTCAAGCAGAAATCTTAGTGTACCCTGTAAATATAGTGGAAAGTGTTATTTGCATTCTTGAGTAGGTCCTGAGTATTCCTGGTAATAGACTGAATTTAGATATAGAGCAGCTATTGCTGGCCGAGTCTCTGCCCTCTGGGTTCCAGTCTGAGTTGTGCGTGGGAGGAGAAGCAGTCGTGGGGGCAGGAGACATCCCTCAGGAGGAGTGAGAATTCAAGCCCCTGCAAGGTTTGTGGGTGAGGTTCTGTGCCCCACCTCTGTTGACCCTTTAGTTCTCTCCTGTTGGCTCCTCTGCGACTGTGCCTGTCTTAGGTTGTTCCTTCCCTGAGGAATCTTACCTGTCTCTGGCTAACCAGCCATCCTCCGGGGCCAAACAGGGTGATGTGAGGTTCAGTTCTGTCTCCTTTGTAGTCTATGCCCCCTGTGGCCTCCACGTCCAGTACCTGCCTTGGGGTCCCCTGGCCTGATGGCGGGGTCCCGGTACTGATCACATATCTCGGGGGACCCAGGTTTCTTCTCCAGAGAGGGCCCAGCTCAAACCATTGGGTGAGAGACAGATCCATGGTGCCAGCTGCCCAGAGGCTTCAGCCACAGCTTGAACTGAAAGCACAGGCAACAGCTGTGTGTATTTCGATTGTAGGAAGAGGGTCCTTCTTGGCAAAAAAGGGCAACAGGAGCCAATATAGAATGCTCCAGTGCCTTCCCAGTGCCTTAATTCCTTCTGAGAGGGATTAATTCCTTTCCCATCGTTTTTAAAATTTCTGCCCAATATTCAAAGAATTAGTTTGTAAGTTTATTTGGGATAATTGCATAATATGCTGTTGTCAAATATCAAATATTATAATGACATTGTAGAATATCATGTAAGGGTATTGTGGTGTCACGGAAGGATAAGGAGGGCCTAGCCTAAGGACTGGTGTCCATAGGATATTCCAAGCTCTAGGCCATGTCAATTGAATCTCAAACTAGCTGCCATTTTTTAAAATCTTTATTGTTCAGTTTATTAATTACATTGTTCCCTTTTTGTTTTTTCACCCTATAGTTCCCCTCCACCTGGTACCCATCCCACCCTCCGCCCTCACCCCCCTCTTCTGTCCTCTCCCATAGTTGCATGATTTTTGTCCAGTCTCTTGCTGCATTTCTCACACCCCCTTTTCTCCCCAAGAGTTGTCAGGCCAGTCCCTCTCTATGTCCGTAATTCTGTTACATTCACCAGTATATCCTGTTCATCAGCTTATTAATTCACTTGATCTTTAGATTCATTTGTTGATAGATGTGTATTTGTTGTTCCTAATTTACACTTTTATCTTTTTCTTCTTCCTCTTCTTCAAGAATATCTTTCAGCATTTCATATAATATTGGTTTGGTGGTGATGAACTCCTTTAGCTTTTTCTTGTCTGCGAAACACTTTATCTGACCTTCCATTCTGCATGACAGCTGTGCTGGATAGAGTAATCTTGGTTGTAAATTCTTGCTGTTCATCACTTTGAATATTTCTTGCCACTCCCGTCTGGCCTGCATCGTTTCGGTTGAGAAATCTGCTGACAATCCTATGGTTGCTCCCTTATAGGTAACCATCTGTTTTTCTCTTGCTGCTTTTAATATTCTCTCTTTGTCTTTTGCTCTTGGCATTTTAATTATGATGTGCCTTGGTGTGGTCCTCTTAGGGTTCCTATATATTGGGGTTCGGTGCGCTTTTTGGACTCCTAAGTCAATTTCTTTCACCAGGTGTGGGAAGTTTTCGGTCAGTATTTCTTCAAATAGGTTTTCATTGTCTTGCTCTCTCTCTTTTTCTGGCACCCCTATAATTCAGATGTTGGTATGCTTGAGGTTGTCCCAGAGGCCCCTTACACTATCTTCAATTTTTTGGATTCTTTTGGTTTCTTGCTTTTTCAGCTGAGTGGATTTTCCCTCTTTGTATTTCAAATCTTTAACTTGGTTCTTGGGGTGCTCCAGAGCACTTTTAGGTCTTTGTATAATATTTTTTATTTCAGTCAGTGTATGCTTAATTTCTGGTTGGTGCTTTTTCATATCCTTGAGAGTCTCCTTTATATCCTTGAGGGTCTCCTTCATTTCCTTGTAGGACTCATTCCTTTCCTTTGTGGACTTGCTTAATTCCTTATAGGCCTCGACTTCTTGTTGGAGCCTCTTGGAAAACCCTATAACCGTGGTTTTGAATTCCATGTCCAGTCGGTTTTTTTCCCTCCATTTCTTTCACATCTGATTTCTTTCCATGTCTCTGCATGGTGGCTGCTTCCCTGAGTTGGTCAATTTGCTTTGTGTGGTAGACTTCCTACTAGGGACAGTGGCTCAGCCTCCCCAGTTACCTGAGGTGGATATGGGCTGCACAGTCTTGCTGAAGTTAAGCTCAGATTAATCGTTGTTAGCACTTGGAGGGTTGACCTTCAGGCCAATTGTCTGTGAAGCTCAGCTGTGCTCAGGTTGGATGGTCGGAGTCTCCGGGCCAAGCAGACAGCGTTAGCTCCGCCCTATGTGGCCCCAGGGCCTCTGCCCCGGGGGCAATGGCTGCCAGCACCTCTGAGAGAGAGCCACTGTGGAGCTCCACTGGCTGCCGGGGAATTCAGACTCTCCCCCAATGAGTCTGCACGCCCAATGTCTCACCCAGGTGCATAAAACAAAGCAGTCTGACGGTTTCCTGAATGAGATAGCAAGTCGCAGAGCACTCTCTCTGCGTGGTCACCCAGCTGAGCTGTTCGAGCAAGCTGCCTTCTCCACAAGCTCGGAGACCCTCGAAGCACCCGAGCTTCGGCGTGCCCTCCCACTGTCCAGTTTTCACCCCGTATGATAGTAGGTTCCCTGGACTTCGCCCAAAGCTGGAGAATCAGTCCAGTGGGACGACTTTGTCTCCCCGTTCAAGAAAACTGGCCGGTTTTCAGCCGCCTGCCTTCTCCGCTGGTGCGCGCTCCAAACCTCTCTCCTCGCGAATCTTTCAACGCTGTCCGCCGCCGCTCCTCCGAGTCACAGTGTCTTATTTTCACTTTTATTTGTGGAATTTTCACTCGGGCAGCTTTCTGGTGAATCTGGAAGGTGTTTGCTCTTTCGTTAAGTTGTAGTATTAAAATTGCTGAGTATGACGGCAAGATAGGTGTTTTACCTCTGCCGACATCTTGGTTCTCTCCTAGCTGCCATTTTTTAAAATAACTTTATATAAACTTTGTCAGTGATGTAAAAACACAAATCACTTACCTTAGTTCAAGAGGTCAAATATATTGACTTTTCCCCTTACTCCCACCACCTGCCACTTACCCTGAGGTTTGACATTCTGATGGAATTTTCTCAGTCTCTGGATCCATTCTTCTTCATCTGTCTATGTCATTCATTGTATTCCTCAAATGAGTGAGATCATGTGATATTTGTCTTTCTCTGCCTGGCTAATTTCACTTAGCGTAATGCTCTCCAAATCCATCCATGTTGTTACAAATGGTAGGAGCTCCTTCTTTTTTTCCGCGGCGTAGTATTCCACAGTGTAAATGTACCATAGTTTTTTAATCCACTCATCTGCTGATGGGCACTTCAGCTGTTTCCAAATCTTAGCTATGGTAAATTGTGCTGCTATGAATATAGGGGTACATATATCCTTTCTAATTCGCGTTTCTAGTTTCTTGGGGTATATTCCTAGAAGTGGGATCACTGGGTCGAATGGGAGCTCCATTTTTAGTTTTTTGAGGAAACTCGATACTGTTCTCCACAGTGGCTGCACTAGTATACAATCACACCAGCAGTGCACGAGAGTTCCTTTTTCTCCGCATCCTCGCCAGCACTTGTCGTTTGTTGATTTGTTGATGTAAGCCATTCTGACAGGTGTGAGATGGTACCGCATAGTCGTTTTGATTTGCATCTCTCGGGTAATCAGTGACTTTGAGCACGTTTTCAAATGTCTCTGGGCCTTCCTTTTGTCTTCTTTCGTGAAGATTCTATTTAGGTCTGTTGCCCATTTTTTTTATTGGATCATTTGTCCTCCTTTTAGTGAGTTGCCTGTAGATGCTTGAGATTAAACCTTTATCACTGATAACATTTGCAAATATATTCTCCCATACAGTGGGTTTTCTTGTTGTTTTGTTGATGGTTTCTTTAGCTGTGCAAAAGCTTTTGATTTTGATGTAGTCCCATTTGTTTATTTTCTCTTTAGCTTCCATTGCCCTAGGAGCAGTATCATCAAAGAAGTTCTTTTGGCATATGTCTGAGATTTTTCTTCCTGTAGATTCCTCTAATATTTTTATGGTTTCCTGTCTTACGTTTAAGTCCTGTATCCATTTTGAGTTTATTTTTGTGTATGGTGTAAGTTGGTGGTCTAGTTTCATTTTTTGCATGTATCTGTCCAATTTTCCCAACACCATTTATTGAAGAGACTGTCTTGACTCCATTTTATGTTCATGCCTCCTTTGTCAAATATTAATTGAGGATAGTAGTTTGGGTTGATATCTGGATTCTCTATTCTATTCCATTGATCTATATGTCTGTTTTTGTGCCAGTACCAGGCTGTTTTGAGAACAGTAGCTTGAAATCTGGTATTGAATTCCCACCGACTTTGTGCTTCTTTCTCAGGATTGCTGTGGCTATTCGGGGACTTTTTTTGTTCCAGATGAATTTTTGGAGAGTTCTTTCTAGGTCTGTGAAATATGCCATTGGTATTTAATGGGGAGTGCATTAAATGTATAGATTGCTTTGGGTAGTATGGACATTTTAATGATGTTTATTCTCCCAATCCATGAACATGGTATGTTCTTCCACCTGTTTACATCTTCCTCTATCTCTTTTTTCAGTGTCCTGTAGTTTTCCACGAATAGGTCTTTTACCTCCTTAGTTAAGTTTATTCCTAGGTATCTTAATTTTTTTGGTGTGATGGTAAATGAGATTGCTTTTTTAGTCTCCCTTTCTGTAAGTGCACTATTGGTGTATAGAAATGCCATAGATTTCTTGGCGTTAATTTTGTAGCCTGCTACACAAGTGTTTGATTTCTTTGGATTGTTTCTATTGTAGTTGATTCCCAGCTTTATGCCACTGTTATCTGAGAATATGCTTGATATGATTTCTATCTTCTTGAATTTGGAGAGACTTTGCCTATGACCCAACACGTGATCTATCTTTGAGAATGACCCCTGGGCACTTGAAAAGAATGTATATTCTGTGGCTTTGGGGTGAAATGATCTGAAGATGTCAATTAATTCCATCTGGTCTAGTGAGTCATTGAAGATTGATGTTTCTTTACTGATGTTTTGTTTAGAGGATGTGTCCAATGGTGATAGTGGGGTATTCAAGTATCCTACTCTGATTGTATTGCTGTCGGTTTCTCCTTTGATATCCTCCATGAGTTTTTTTATGTATTTGGGCGCTGCTGTATTGGGTGCAAATATGTTGACCAGAGTTATTTCTTCTTGTTGGATTGCTCCCTTTAATATTATGAAGTGGCCTTCTTTATCTCTTGTTACGTCCTTCACTTTGAGATCTAATTTGTCGGATATAAGTATTGCTACCGGAGCTTTTTTTTTTTTTTTCCATTTCCATTTACCTGAAGAACCTTTTTCAATCCTTTCACCTTTAGTCTGTGTGCGTCTTTTTTTCGGAGGTGGGTTTCTTTTTTTTTTTTTAATTTATTTATTTTTTTATTTTTATTTATTTTATTTTTATTTATTTTTATTTATTTTTATTGTTCAGTTTATTAATTACATTGTTTCCCCTTTTTTTATCCCCCTATATCTTCCCTCCACCCTGTACCTATTCCACCCTCCGCCCTCACCTCCCCCTCCCCAATGTCCTCTCCCATTGTTGCAAGATTTTTGTTCAATCTCTTGCTGTACTTCCCACAACCCTTTACTCCCCAAGAATTGTCAGTCCATTCCTTCTCTATGTCCATGTTTCTGTTATAGTCACCAGTTTATCTTGTTCATCAGCCTATCAGATCACTTGATTTTTATGTTCATTTGTTGATAGATGTGTATTTGTTGTTCATAATTTATATTTTTACCTTTTTCTTCTTCCTCTTCTTAAAGAATATCTTTCAGCATTTCATATAATACTGGTTTGGTGTTGATGAACTCCTTTATCTTTTTCTTATCTGCGAAGCACTTTATCTGATCCTCAATTCTGAATGATAGCTTTGCTGGATAGAGTAATCTTGGTTGTAGATTCTTGCTCTTCATTATTTTGAATATTTCTTGCCACTCCCGTCTGGCCTGCATCGTTTCTGTTGAGAAATCCGCTGACAATCGTATGGGTGCTCCCCTGTAGGTAACCAACTGTTTTTCTCTTGCTGCTTTTAATGTTCTCTCTTTATCTTTTGCTCTTGGCATTTTAATTATGATATGTCTTGGTGTGGTCCTCTTTAGATTCCTATATTTTGGGGTTCTGTGTACTTCTTGGGCTTTTAAGTCAGTTTCTTTCACCAGGTGGGGAAAGTTTTCAGTCACTATTTCTTCAAGTAAGTTTTCATTAACTTGCTCTCTCTCTTTTTCTGGCACCCCAATAATTCGGATATTGGCTTGCTTGAGGTTGTCCCAGAGGCCCCTTACGCTATCTTCAATTATCTGAATTCTTTTTGTTTCTTGCTTTTCCAGGTGAGTGGATTTTGGTTCTTTGTATTTCAAATCTTTGACTTGGTTCTTGTGGCCCTCTGGACTGCTTTTAGGACTTTGTGTAATATTTTTTATTTCAGTCTGTGTATGCTTGATTTCTAGTTGGTCCTTTTTTTTATCTGTGAGGGTCTGGTTCGTATCCTCAGAGGTCTTGTACATTTCCCTGAGGGTCTCATTCATTTCTTTGTAAGTATCATTCATCTCCTTGTAAGTCTCATTCATTTGCTGGTTGGTCTTGTTTATTTCCTGGTTGGTCTTGTTTATTTCCTGGTAATTCTCATTAAGTTGATCGGCCTTTTGTAGGAGCCTCTTGAAAAGCCTTATAACCGTGGTTTTGAACTCTATGTCTTGTCGTCTTTTCTCCTCCATTTCTTTCACACCTGATTTCTTTCCATGTCTCTGCATGGTGGCTGCTTTATGTGGTGGCTACCCTCAAAGGGACAGTGGCTCAGTCTCCCCAGTTACCTGAGGTGGGTACTCTTACTGCAATCCTTTATGGGCTGTATTCAGTGTTTTTGAATTTAAACCCAGCTTTTTGTTGTTAGCCCTAGGAGGGTTTGACCTCCAGGCCAATTGGCTGTGAAGCTCAGCTGTGCTCAGGTTGGATGGGCGGAGTCTCCGGGCCAAACAGACAGTATTAGCTCCACCCTATGCAGCCCCAGGGGCTCTGTGCCGGGGGCAATGGCTGCCAGCACCTCTGAGAGAGAGCCGCTGTGGAGCTCCACCGGCTGCCGGGGAATTCAGACTGTCCCCAAATGACTTTGCATGCGCAATGTCTCACCCAGGGTCGTAAAACAAAGCAGACTGACGGTTTTCCGAATGAGAGACAAGTCGCAGAGAGCTCCCTGCACCGTCACGCAGCCGAGCTGTTCGCACAAGCTGCCTTCTCCACAAGCTCGGAGACCCTCGAAGCACCCGAGCTTCGGCGTGCCCTCCCACTGTCCAGTTTTCCCCCCCTTGTGATAGTGGGTTCCCTGGACTTCGCCCAGAGCTGTAGAATCAGTCCAGTGGGACGCCTTTGTCTCCCCGTTCGAGAAAACTGGCCGGTTTCCAGCCGCCCGCCCTCTCCGCGGCGTGTACTCCAAACCTCTCTCTGCGCGCGAATCTTTCAACGCTGTCCGCTGCCGCTCCTCCGAGTAACAGTGTCTTATCTTCACTTTTATTTGTGGAATTTTCACTCGGCGAGCGTTCTGGTGATTCTGGAAGGTGTTTGTTCCTTCGTTAAGTTGTAGTATTAAAATTGCTGATTATGACGGCAAGATGGGTGTTTCACCTTTGCCGCCATCTTAGTTCTCCCGGAGGTGGGTTTCTTGTAGACAGCAGATACATGGGTGGTGTTTTCTTATCCAGTCTATTACCCTATGTCTTTCGATTGGGGTATTTAATCCATTTACATTTAAAGTTATAATTGAGCCGAGACCGGTTTGGCTCAGTGGATAGAGTGTCGGACTATGGACTGAAGGGTCCCGGGTTCGATTCTGGCAAGGGCATGTACCTTGGCTGCGGGCACATCCCCAATAGGGGTCGAGCAAGAGGCAGCTGATCGATGTCTCTCTCTCATCGATGTTTCTGACTTTCTATCCCTCTCCATTTTGCTCTGTAAATAATCAATAACATATATTTTAAAAAATAAAGTTATTATTGATAAGTACTTCCGTATATGTTGCCATTTTTGTTCTTTACCTCTGTGTTCCTTCTTCGCTTTCTATTTCTTTTTACAGCAGATCCTCTAGCATTTCTTGCATTGCTGGTTTGGTGGTAATGAATTCCCTTAGTCCTTTTTTGTCTGTGAAGCTCTGGATTTGACCTTCAATTTTGATTAATATCCTTGCTGGGTACAATATTCTAGGATTCAGACCCTTCCTTTGCATCACTTTGTATATTTCATTCCATTTCCTTCTGGCCTGATACGTTTCTGTTGAGAAATCACTTGCTAATCTGATGGGGGGTTATTTGTAGGTGACTTTCTGTCTCTCTCTGGCAGCTTTTAAGATTCTTACTTTGTCATTGGTGTTTGCCAATTTAATTATAACGTGCCTTGGTGTAGGTCTTTTGGGGTTCATTTTGCTTGGGACTCTATGAGCTTTTTGGATTTGTGTGGGTTTTTTCTTTCCTATATCAAGGAAGTTTTCTGTCATTATTTATTCTAACAGGTTTTCTATTCCTTGCTCAGTTTCCTGTCCTTCTGGAAGCCCAATTATATGGATGTTGTTTTGTTTGATGTTGTCCCAAAGTTCCCTTAGGCTCTCCTCCTGCTTTAAAATTTTTTTTTCTAGAAGCTGCTTTACTTGGTTACTTTTTCCTACCTTGTCCTGTAGCTCACTGATGCGGTCCTGTGCTTCCTCTAGTCTACTCTTAATACTTTCTTTTCATTTCTTCTTGGCTCTTCTTCATTTCTTCCTGGGTCTTCCTCATTTCCTCTTGGTTCTTCTTCAGTTCCTCTTGGTTTTTACTCATATTGTCAAATTTTTCTTCCATTCTTTTCAGCCACCTTATGACCATTTCCCTGAATTCTTTCTCTGACAGGTTGCTAACTTCCATTTCGTTTACCTCCTTTTCTGGTGAGGTTTTTTTCTTTTCTTTCATATATGGCCTGTTTCTTTGTCTCCCCATGGTATCTCTTCTCTGTGTATCTGGTTATGTAGTTCTCACTCTCCTGTGTTGATTTAAAGGCACAAAATACAACACAACCAGGTGGAACGCACCAGGCAGTGAACAGGAATATAATCACAGTATTGGTAACTAGAAATGAAGGTGATCGCCAGAGAAAGGAAATTCAGAGATTGGTGAGAAAGAAGAAAGAGAATCCCCCCCCACACACAGAAAGAGAACCCCCACACACACCCAGAAAAAAGAAAGACAGGAATGCCAAAATGATAATGGGAAAAGGAGAAGAAGAAAAAAAAATAAAAGGGGAATAAACTATAAACATGGGTTGAAAACTCCTATAGGACAGCCACTAATCCGAACAAAAACCAGCAACAAGCACCTGGAGATTGATACAAACTACATACAACTACTAATATCAAAGGAGGTGAGGGAACATAGAAGCAAAATCTATCAAAAAGACAATGCAAATGAGGACAACAAAGCAAAAAACAACACCCAGAAAACCCTGCAAAACAAACCAAAATAAAAGAATAAGCAACCAATCGCAAAAACCTGCATAAAAAATCAATATAATCAACAGTCAAGGAAGCAACAACAGAGGTAAAAACAATTTACGATAGTGAAGTCAGAGAGGCAAGATGTATGTATGGACTTGGATTAGGTGGTTGGAGATCAGGTATATAAGTGGGGTGAAATTTTAACAGAGAGTAAAAAGAAAGAATTAAGGTAAATCTAAAGCGGGAAAAGTGTAAGGGAAATCATGCACTAAATAGAGAAAGGTTAGCAAGAGAGTGGTGGCATAAAGGTGAAGTTGAGGTAGAATAAAAGATACTAAAGGATAGATGAAAATAGACTGTAGAACACTAATCCCAAAGTAGAATAAAGAGGAAATAAAATCAATTCCTCGTGTTACACAAGAGTCAATTTGTAATTCAGCCCCTGGGTGGCAGTGTTTCTAAATTGACCTCTGGGTCTATTGGTCCTCTCTAACCTGAACTAAAATCTCGCTATCCCTGTGGTATTCAATACTGATTTGTGGGGGTGGGCTGCTTCTGAGCTGCCTCTGTAATGGTGACTGCTGGTTTAACAGCCAGGACCCTCCCAAAGTCTTTTGGGTTTCCCTCTTCTGTCAGGTCCAAATGGGTTGCTTTGTAGGATTTCCCTCTGCCACCAGCTCTGAGGGCCCTCTTCCACATTTACCAGCTCCAACAGCCACAGATTTTATTTCAGGTGCACATCTCCTGGCTCTGAGTTCCAAGGCGCAGATCTCCCAGCTCTGCCAGTTCCCTCGGTCTCGCGCCCAAAGTAACCCCAGAGGAAATCTGACCTTTTTGTGCCTAAGTGTAGAGCTCCTTAGACTTTGCACGTCTGCGCCAACTGGGCACTGGTTTTCTGGTGGGTCCAGCCGTTCAGTGGGTACTGCAGCTGTTTATTTTCAGGCCATTCCCCTTCAAGATGGCGTGGTCTGCCTCCAAATCGGTGGCTCAGCGAGAGAACCCAGCAGCACTGGGGCCGCTCGGTCAGGGTGGCCAGTCTGGTAGTCCCCTGCCTTCTCCCGGAGCACAGCTGTCCCTCTACCTGCCAACAAACACTCCCTGCGCAACCCTCAGCTGCTCCTCCCTCCTTCTGCCCTGGGACCAGATTCAGATTGCATCCCTCTGTTCTGCCGCCATTTTCCGTCTCTGTTCATAATTTTTTATCTTTACCTCTTTGTTCTTCCTCTTCTTAGAGAATACCCTTCAGCATTTCATATAATACTGGTTTGGTGGTGATGAACTCCTTTAGGTTTATTTTACCTGTGAAGCTCTTTATCTGACCTTCAATTCTAAATGATAGCTTTGCTGGGTAGAGTAATCTTGTTGTAGGTTCTTGTTATTCATCACTGAATATTGCTTTCCTCTCACTTCTGGCCTGCATAGTGTCTGTTGAGAAATCATTTGACAAAAATAAATAGATAGATAGATAGATAGATAGAGAAATCATTTGACAGTCTAATGGGTTCTCCCTTATAGGTAACTTTTTCTCTTGCTGCTTTTCATATTCTCTGCCTTTTGCCCTTGGCATTTTAATTATGATGTGTCCTAGTGTGGTCCTCTTTGGATTCCTCTTGTTTGGGATTCTCTGTGCTTCCTGGACTTGGAAGTCTATTTCTTTCACCAGGTGGGGTAAGTTTTCTGTCATTATTTCTTCAAATAGGTTTTCAATATCTTGTTCTCTCTCTTCCTCTGGCACCCCCATAATTCAGACGTTGGTACACCTGAAGTTGTCCCAGAGTCTCCTTACACTATCTTCATATTTTTGGATTCTTTTTTCTTTTTGCTTTTCCGTTGGGTGTTTTTTTGCTTCTTTGTTTTTCAAATCTTTGACTTGATTCTTGTGATCTTCTAGTCTGCTGTTGGATCTCTGTATATTATTCTTCATTTCAGTCAGTGTATGCTTAATTTCTGATTGATTTTTTTTCATATCCTTGAGGATCTCACTAAATTTCTCAGAGGTTTCTAGAAGATTCTTGAATAACCTTATAACTGTGGTTTTGAACTCTATATCCAGTCATTTGCTTTCATCCATTTCTTTCATTTGTGACTTCTTTGTCTCTACATTTTGGCTACTTCCCTGTGTTTGTTTCTATGTACTGGGTAGCTGCTAAGTCTCTTTGAGTTGATAGAGTGGCCTTGTGTGTTAGTTGTCCTATAGGGCCCAGTGGCTCAGCCTCCCCAGTCACCTGAGGTGGATGCTCTTGGTACACCCCTTTGTGGGCTGCACAGTTTTGTTGTAGTTAACCCTCGATTGCTGTTGGTATCACTGGGAGGAATTGACCTCCAGGCCATTTCGTTGTGATAACCAGCTATTTCTACACTGGGAGATATTTTATGCAGGAGACACCTTATGGGGAAGGACTTGCTTCAGTGGGGCTTTGGTGCTCACTGAGTGTGTCCATTGAGTGTGTCTTTTATGGATGTGCAGAGTTGTAATCTGGTATGGTCTCACTCTTAACCACTGGGTACACTGGCTCTTGGATCTCCAAGGAGGTGCAAGGCTAGCTACTGTCTGGGGCCCCACAGCAGGAGCTACAGAGACATCTACAGAGTCCTCCTCTTTGTATGGGGTTTGGAAGTGCCCAGATGAGACCCAGTTGTATGTCCTCTTTGGAGAAGTCTTTAAAACAGGTTCTTGGCCCATTTTTTAAGTTGGATTGTTTTTTGTTTGTTTGTTTGGTATTGAGTTTTATAAGTTCTTTATAAATCTTGGATATTAATCCCTTATAAAATGTATTGGTGAATATGTACATCCATTCAGTGGGTTGTCTTTTTTGTCCCTGTATTTTCTTCTAATAGTTTTGTAGGCTAAGTTCTTATATTTGGGTCTTTGGTCCATTTGAAATTATTTTTTTTGTATAGTGTGAGGTAGGGGGGCTATTTTATTTTTTTCCACACGGGCATCAAGTTTGTTTATTTTTGTTGCTATTTTTGTTGTTAATCCTCACTCTAGGATATTCCATTAATACTTAGAGAGAGTGGAAGGGAAGATGGAAGGAGGGAGGAGAGAGAGAGAAACATCAATGTGAGAGAGACGCATAGGTTGGTTGCCTTCTGCATGTATCCTGACCACGCCAAGTATCAAACCTGCAACCCAGGTACCTTCTCTTGACTAGGAATTGAACCCATGACCCTTTGTTGTGTGTACCATTGTTCTTACCACTGTGAAACGCTGGCCAGGGCATGGATAAATGACTATTCTTTCCTCAGTGAATTGTTTTGGCATCTTTTTGAAAGCAAGTGACCATAAACCACTGAAAAATTTTAATCAGAGGAGTGACATGATTTCTTTTATATTTTAAGATAATATCACTGGATGCTATGTAGAGAATGCATTGGAAGGGTCAAGTGTGGATATAGGGAGACCAGTAGTAAGAAGTTGCAGTTATCCAGGCCAGAGATAATTATGACTTAGACCACAGTAGTGATAGTGGAGATGTAGAGAAAGACAATTTATATTTGGGAAATAAAGTTAATTGGACTAGGGACTGTCTGCCTAGGGAGGTTAAAAAAAGGGGAGAGGTCAAGGATGACTTATATTTGGGTTGGAGTCAAGAATGATTTTCAACACTTTTCGAAGGAGGAAAGAAGGAAGGCTAAGAGACATATGAAAACATGCTCATAGTCACTAATTATCCGAGAGATGCAAATCAAAACAACAATGAGGTATCATCTCACACCTGTCAGAATGGCAATCATCAACAAATCAGCAAACGACAAGTGTTGGCGAGGATGCGGAGAAAAAGGAACTCTTTTGCACTGCTGGTGGGAATGCAGACTGGTGCAGCCACTGTGGAAAACAGTATGGAGTTTCCTCAAAAAAGTAAAAATGGAGCTCCCATTTGACCCAGTGATCCCACTTCTAGGAATATATCCCAAGAAACTAAAAACACAAATCAGAAAGGATATATGCACCCCTATGTTCATAGCAGGACAATTCACCATAGCTAAGATTTGGAAACAGCCTAAGTGCCCATCAGCAGATGATTGGATTAAAAAACTGTGGTATATCTACACAATGGAATACTACGCTACAGTAAAAAAGAAGGATTCTTACCATTTGCAACAGCATGGATGGAACTGGAAATCATTATGCTAAGTGAAATAAGCCAGTCAGAGAAAGACAAATACCACATGATCTCACTCGTTTGTGGAATATAATGAACAACATAAAACTGATGAACAGGGACAGATTCAGAGGCAGAGAAGCATTGACCAGAATGCTGGTCCTCAGGGGGAAGGTACGGGAGGGAGGAGGGAAAGAGATCAACCAAAGGATTTGTATGCATGAATATAAACCTAACCAATGGACATGAACACCAGGGAGGTGAGGGCATGAGTGGGGGGGATGGTTGGAGGGGTTAATAGAGGGATAAGGACACATATGTAATACCTTAATCAATAAAGAAATTTGGGGGAAAAACCTCAATAAATATATGTTGAATATTTAAAAAAAGAATGCTTTTTAGATTTCTAGTTTGTATGACTAAGTGGATGATAGTGTCATTTACTATCACATAAATGGAGAAGCATATTTTTAGAGAGGAAATGATTTTTATTTGATGAATTTGAGGTGCCTATGAACTTTCAAGTGGAGATGTCCAGAAGACAGTTGGAATATGGGTCTAGATTAGAGCTTGTGGTCAAGACCTGGGTTGGAGAGTGATTTGGGAGTCATGAGCACAAAGATGGGAGTGGAAGCTCTCAGCCTGAGGAAAGTAATCAGAGTGAGAAGAGGGCCCAGGACTGAATCATCTTGGAGGAAGAATAGGAGCCCAAGGACACAGAAGAAATGACTAGTGATTGGTATGATGCTTATGGGGGTGAACCAGAAGGACTATATGGGAAGGGAATTTTAAGGAGGAGAAGGATCATTAGTGTCAAACGCATCACAGAGGTCCAGAAAAATAAGGCCTGAGAAATATCCATGTAACTTTCCTGTTTCCATGTTCCCACAACATGGTTGGTTGGTTGGTTTTACAAAAAATATCACTCCGTACTTCTTACAGGTGGCAAATTTTTAAAAATATTGTGGAGCCAATAACCTTTGCACATACATTTCCCACAACTAGTGCCTTAAGGTGTTGCTGGCAGTGTTTGGTAGATATTTGTGTCTTAATTAATGGCAGCTTTCATGGCGTCTTCTGTGTTAATCTTTCCCATCCTGAATTGAGGATATTAAAAGCCTAAGTGCAGTTTTGATTCCAAAATGGACTCTAAAGTATTCTTAGGCTGAATGTTCAAACTATTTCCTTTCTTTCTAATGTTAATATATATCTTTAATTTTTTAGATACGTGAAAGAGGCCAAAGAAGCAACGAAGAATGGAGATCTAGAAGAAGCATTTAAACTTTTCAATTTAGCAAAGGACATTTTTCCCAATGAAAAGGTGATGAGCAGAATCCAAAAACTACAGGAAGCCTTGGAGGAGTTGGCAGATGGAGATGATGAATTCACAGATGTGTGCAACTCTGGCCTGATGCTGTATCGAGAACTGCACAACCAACTATTTGAGCACCAAAAGGAAGGTGTAGCTTTCCTATATAGTCTATATAGGGATGGAAGAAAAGGTGGTATTTTGGCAGATGATATGGGATTAGGGAAGACTGTTCAAATCATCGCTTTCCTTTCTGGTATGTTTGATGCTTCACTTGTGAATCATGTGCTGCTGATCATGCCAACCAGTCTTATTAGCACATGGGTAAAAGAATTTGTCAAGTGGACTCCAGGAATGAGAGTCAAAACCTTTCATGGCCCTAGTAAGGATGAACGTGCCAGAAACCTCAGTCGGATTCAGCAAAGGAATGGTGTAATTATCACTACATATCAAATGTTAATCAATAATTGGCAGCAACTTTCAACCTTGAATGGCCAAGAGTTTGTGTGGGACTATGTCATACTTGATGAAGCACATAAAATAAAATCTTCATCTACTAAGTCAGCAATATGTGCTCGTGCTGTCCCTGCCAGTAATCGCATTCTCCTCACAGGAACCCCAATCCAGAATAATTTACAAGAACTGTGGTCCCTGTTTGATTTTGCTTGTCAAGGGTCCCTGCTAGGAACATTAAAAACTTTTAAAATAGAGTATGAAAATCCTATTACTAGAGCAAGAGAGAAGGATGCTACTGCAGGGGAAAAAGCCTTAGGACTGAAAATATCTGAAAACTTAATGGCAATCATAAAACCCTATTTTCTCAGGAGGACTAAAGAAGACGTACAGAAGAAAAAGTCAAGCAGCTCAGAGGTCAGACTTAGTAAAAATAATCTAGATGTTAATGCCATTTATGAAATGCCTTCCCTTTCCAGAAAAAATGATTTAATTATTTGGATACGTCTTGTACCTTTACAAGAGGAAATATACAGGAAATTTGTATCTCTAGATCATATCAAGGAGTTGTTAATGGAGACACGCTCACCTTTGGCTGAGTTAGGCATCTTAAAGAAGCTGTGTGATCATCCTAGGCTGCTCTCTGCAAGGGCTTGTCATTTGCTGAATCTAGGGACTGTCAGATTCTTTGCTGAAGATGAAAGTGAAGGGGAAGATTCCTCAGATGTGGACTATATTCATATTGGCCAAATAACTGATGATACACTGATAAAAGAATCTGGAAAAATGATATTTCTAATGGACCTCCTTAAGAGACTGCGAGATGAGGGGCATCAGACTCTGGTGTTTTCCCAGTCAAGACAAATTCTAAACATCATTGAACGCCTTCTAAAGAATAGGCACTTTAAGATATTGCGAATCGATGGAACAATTACTCATCTTGTGGAACGAGAAAAAAGAATTAACTTATTCCAGCAGAATAAAGATTATTCAGTCTTTCTGCTTACCACTCAAGTAGGTGGTGTTGGCTTAACATTAACTGCAGCAACCAGAGTGGTCATTTATGACCCTAGCTGGAATCCTGCAACTGATGCTCAAGCTGTGGATAGAGTTCACAGAATTGGACAAAAAGAAAATGTTGTGGTTTATAGGTTAATTACTTGTGGAACTGTAGAGGAAAAAATATACAGAAGGCAGGTTTTCAAGGAGTCATTAGTAAGACAAACTACTGGTGATAAAAAGAACCCTTTCCGATATTTTAGTAAACAAGAATTAAGAGAGCTCTTCACAATAGAGGATTTTCAGAACTCTGTAACCCAGTTGCAGCTTCAGTCTTTGCATGCTGCTCAGAGGAGATCTGATAAGAAACTAGATGAACATATTGTCTACCTGCACTCTTTGGGGATAGTTGGAATCTCAGACCATGATTTGATGTACACACATGACCTATCTGTTAAAGAAGAGCTTGATGTGATAGAAGAATCTCACTATATTCAACAAAGGGTTCAGAAAGCTCAATTCCTTGTTGAATCTGAGTCTCAAAATACAGAGCTCTTAATGGAAAGGCAAAAAACTAGAAATGAGGGGATCTGGCTGAGAGAACCTGTAATTCCTTCTCAAACAAAGGAGAACTGCCCTGAAGTGAATAAACCACAGCCTCAGCCTTCACCTCTTTTAACTACTCATTATACCCAGGAAGAAGAAATTAGTTCCCAAATGGCAAGTGTAATCATTGATGATTTGCCTGAAGACAGTGAGAAATACTATCTTTCCAGTGTAAAGATGAACGTTACCATTGTACAAGATGGTAGGCACCCACATGAAAGCACATTTGATGCTGACTTTATATCTACGTTACCCAAGGGGTGTGGAAGTGTAGAAGAAATTTGGATAGACTCTTTATTGGGAATGACTCTACAAAAAGAGGCATCACAAGAGGGGACTACACAGGAGTTACTGCAAGAGAACCCTCTGCAAAGTTTTAATTTACTTAGCAAATCTGTCAGGGCTGATCTTGGGCCAAATATAAATGAAGTAAAGGATGATGAGATTTTACAGCAGTGTAATCCCTGGCCCACTAATCCCATAACAGATGAAAATAAAAATACAGAATCAGATGCATCTGTTATTAAAATAGGTGATAATGTCTTGTCAGCATCCCACAGTGCCCTGCAGGATGCTCATGCAAATGAGGCCACGTTAGAAGAGGAACCTTTAAAATCTTCACCACAATATGTATGCGATTTCAATCTTTTCTTGGAAGACTCTGCTGACAATGGACAAAATCCTTCCAGTCAGTCTTTGGAGCATGTTGAGAAAGAAAATAGCTTGTGTGGCTCTGCAGGTAATTCTAGAGCAGAGTTTGTGCACAGCAAAGCAGGTCTCAGTATGGATCTTTCTGAGAAAGATGATGAGTCAGAAGTAGTAGTTAGTTTGAGAGTCAAAAGTAAAATTAGAAGGATCATTTCAGATGGTGAAGATGAATATGATACTTTTAAAGATACTTCAAACACAAATCCATTCAATACATCTCCCTTTCAGTTCTTATCCATAAAACAGTTTGATGCTTCAACTCCCAAAAGTGACATCAGTCCACCTGGAAGGTTCTTTTCACCTAAAATACCTGATAGTATAAATAAGTCTATAAACTCTAGAAGATCCCTGGCTTCTAGGAGGTCTCTTATTAATGTAGTTTTAGACCATGTGGAGGATATGGAAGAAAGACTTGAATACAGCAGTGAAGCAAAGGTAGTTGAAGATTCTCTGGAGGAAGGAGCTGAGGAAAGTGGTGGTGCCTCAGAAGGTACAGAAGAGGAACCTTTCAGAGAAACATTGTCTTCAGAAAGTAAGTCTAGCTGGTTAAGTACACCTAAGTCTGGTGAAGTAGTTCAGGAGACCTCTACTGGTAACCCTGGGTCTTTGTCTGGTGGACAGTTGGTTGATTCTCCTCAAGATAAGGCAATGGAGGCTGTAAGTGACTATGAGACTCTTGTAATGCGTGGAAAAGCATTGAAAGAATGTGGGAAAATACAAGAGGCCTTAAACTGTTTAGTTAAAGCACTCGACATAAAAAGTGCAGATCCTGAAGTCATGCTCATGACTTTAAGTTTATATAAGCAACTTAATACAACTTGAGAATATAACCAGTTTATTGTATTTTAAAGCAAAACTAAATATGATATTGGGTTCTTTGGAATTATGGAGCATTCAGGCTTAAGGTGAGAAAGATCTCAAAAGGCAAGTTTTTGTTTCTAACTTTTTAATAAATTCTGCCTCTACCCCCTTCTCTTGCCCCCCCCCCCCCAATACATATAGTCTGGTATTCTTTGTGGCATACTCTATAAACTTAATAGAACTATATTATTTCTAGAAATCTTTTTGTGCAGTTATTCTGGCCATTTTAAATTTTATTCTGAAAATGATCACTTTTGTATATCACCATACAGATAATTAAAGTTACTTTTCTCAAGTGTTTTCCATTCACTTTCTTTCCCTGATCTGATTCTGGCAAATGCATATACAAACTCTTTAGTTTAGGCAGGAGGTTGTCATTAGTATTCCAAACCTAAGACCTGCTATTTTATGCTCTCAGCTTACTATAGTAGAAGGCTGCTTATCACTGGTACCCTACCCTAGAGTCACTTTGACAACCACTTATCATTCTTCTCTCACCACCAGCTGTGTTCTGACATATACTAGTACTGAAAAGAAGTTTGGTTCCTTCTCAGGAACAAATGTAGTGTAGCATATTCTGCACTTGGTCACTGGAGCAGGAAAACTAGCATTTATCAAGTACCTTCTGTGTATTGGGTACTCTTCATAGGTTTCTTGTTTAATCTTTACCATAATCTTTGAGGTCAAGGGTGGCATTTCCATTTTTTAATTGAGGAAACTAAGATGCTTCGAGGTTGTGACCTGCCAAAGATCACAAAGTAAAGGGTAAAATGGATTTTTAACTGTGTGTTACCTAGTGAAAAGCCACATAATATACTATATATCATAGCCACACTTCTGACACCAAATGTTTAGGAATTCACTGCAGATACCAATTGGGTGTCCTACCATTCAACTCAATTTTGACACTACTTGGAGTTAGGATCAGACTCTACAGGTTTAAGGGCACATTTCCATAAAACTGCCCTCACCTCAGATGCCAGTTGCTAGTATTGGGTCTTCATATTATTCAACTTGCTTACAAACTGAGGGTTTCCATGATTGCTCCTTTAAGTTCAGTAATTTGCGAGAACAGCTTCACAGAACTCAGGAAAACAATTTACTTATTATTACTTGTTTTTATAAAGAATACAACTCCAGAAGATATGTATGGGGCAAGGTATGGGGGCTGGAGAGGGTGAGTGAAGTGTCCATGCCCTCTGGGCACTGCCACACTCTCAGCACTTTGATGTGTTCACCATTCCTAACCTTTATGGTTTTTTATGGGGGCTTCATTACATAGGCATGATTATTTAAATCATTGGCCATTGGTAACTCAATCTCTAGCTCCTCTCTCAGTGGCCAGAGGGGCTACAACTTCCAAACTTCTAATTTTGTTTCGGTCTGTTTAGTAACCAGTCCCTATCTGAAGCTATTTAGCCCCCTCTCCCCCCAGCCACTGGTCTCATTAGCATACCAAAGACGACCCATATTCAAAGGGTTTAGAAGCTGTGTGCCAGGCAGGAACCAGGGACCAAGACCACTTATTTTTTAAAAATATACATGTTTATTGATTTCAGAGAGGAAGGGAGAGATAGAAACAAATGATGAGAGAGAATCATTGATTGGCTGCCCATCTGCATGTACCACACTGAGGATTGAGCCGGCAACCTGGGCATGCGTCCTGACCTGGAATTGAACTGTGACCTCCTCATTCATAGGTCAGCACTTAACCAGTGAGCCACACCAGCTGGGCGACCACTTATTTTTTATGTCACATACATACATATATAAAAATAAGTTACTTGTAAATTGTATGTATACAGCAAGTAGGGTACTCAGGGGTTACCTACCATGTCTCTTGATTGCAAAAGGGAATATTTTTATAGGAAGAAGGGGAATTATTAGCAAAAGGGAAAAAAATGGATTTTTAGACCAGGACATAATCATTTTGGGGGGAAGGGGAAGGAAAGGGATTTTATTATACAGATTGCATCTTTGAGGGTTGGAGAGGGCACTTGTGACAAATTATCTCATTGATGTGACCAGAAAATTCCAGTCTGGGTGATTAAGATTACATTTCTGGTAAAGGTCAAAACTTTAGCCCTGGCCAGTTTGGCTCAGTGGATAGAGCATCGGCCCGTGGACTGAAGTGTCCTGGGTTCAATTCCGGTCAAGGGTACATGCCAGGTTGCAGGCTTGATAATCAATAGTGGGTGTGCAGGAGGCAGCTGATGTTTCTATCTCCCTCTCCTTTCCTCTCTGAAATCAATCTATACTAGTAAAAAGGTAATATGCTAATTAGACCAGATACACTGGATGTCTTTTGGACATCCTTCTGGACAAAGCCACAGTGACTGAGGGCTAAGGGCTGGTAGCATGGGAGAGGTGGTGGCATGGGTGGCGAAGGCAGTGGCACAGGTTGGTCCAGTGCCATGGCCTCTTCCACAGAGGTGGCATGGGAGAGGGGGCTGCACAGTCCTGGTTCCAGTGCTGCCTCTTCTACAGAGGCAGCAGTGCGGGCAGGTCCCAGCACTATGCCTCCACAGAGACTGGACGGGGTACAACCTGCTGTGTCTCAAACTCCCACAGTCCCTCTCCCAGGCAGCCTGGCCCCAGCACTAAGAAGCAAGCCTAGGGCCAGCAGCAGCAGTAGGGTGATGGAGGCGGCAGCTTCTTCGGATCGGCCTGATCACCTCCCCAAGACGGAGGCCTGCTCCCAAGCTGTCAGAAGGACATCCTCTGAAGGCTCCCAGACTGTGAGAGGGAGCGGGCCAGGCTGAGGGACCCCACTCCAGTGCATGAACTTTAGTGCACCAGGCCTCTACTCTGTATATAAAAGGCTAAGCAACCATCTAACTGGTAGCTATGACATACAATGACCACTAGGGGGCAGATGCTCAACACAGGAGCTGCCAAGCTGTGGTTACTTGGCAGCAGCAGTTCCCATGTGATGCACCCTGGAACCAGAGAACCGCCCTCTCACAATCTGGGACCCTTTGGGAGATGTTGGAGAGCCAGTTTCGGCCTGATCCCCACAGACCAGGTTGAGGGACCCCATGTGCAGGAGGAACCCCTGCTCTCTTCATGGACACCCTTTGAGTTGTGGTGCTGCCCAAGGTGAGGCTGGCTGGGAGGGACTGCAGGAGGTTGGCTCCAGGGCATGTCCCGCCTGTCTCGTCAAGTCCCGCCCCTCCAGCCACTCTCTAATTTCATATATATATATATATATATATATATATATATATATATATACTTCAAATAGGTCAGGTATTAAGTCTAGGTCTGGTATCATGGGCTTTAGCACAAGTGATGCCATTTGGGACCTGTGGTTTTTATTTTTTTTTTGGTGGTGGTGGTGGATATTTTTACTTTATTTTGTTGGTTTTTATTTTTTGAACCTTTATTATAGAGAGTATTACAGATAACTCCCTCCCCCCTAACTTCTCCCTCACTACCTTCCTCCACCCAGTTCCCACCCCACACGAGGCCTTCACTATCCTATTGTCTGTGTCCATAGGTAATGCATATAAGTTATTTGGTTAATTTCTTTTTATTGTATTTTATTTTTAAAAATAAATATTTATTGTTCAGACTATTACAATTGTTCCTGTCCCCCCCCCAATAGCTCCCCGCCACCCAGTTCCCACCCCACACTCAGCCCTTACCCTACCCAATGTCCTCATCCATAGGTGTACAATTTTTGGCCAGTCTCTTTCCACATCCTCCACATCCCTTTATCCCAAGAATTGTCAGTCCACTCCTTTTCTATGGCCCTGATTCTATTATATTCACCAGTTTATTCTGTTCATCAGATTTTGTATTCACTTGACTTTTAGATTCACTTGTTCATAGAAATGTATTTGTTGCTCATAATTTTTATCTTTACCTTTTTCTTCTTCCTCTTCTTAGAGAATACCTTTTAGCATTTCATGTAATACTGGTTTGGTGTTGATGAACACCTTTAGCATTTTCTTATCTGTGAAGTTCTTTATCTAACCTTCAATTCTGAATGATAGCTTTGCTGGCTAGAGAAATCTTGGTTGTAGGTTCTTGCTATTCATCACTTTGAATATTTCTTGGCACTCCCATCTGCCCGTATAGTTTCTCTTGAGAAATCAGCTGACAATTGTATGGGCGATCCCTTGGAGGTAACTGTTTTTCTCTTGATGCTTTTAATATTGTCTTTGTCTTTTGCTCTTGGCATTTTAATAATGATGTGTCTTGGTGTGGTCCTCTTTGGATTCCTTTTGTTTGGGGTTCTCTGTGCTTCTTGGACTTGTAAGTCTATTTCTTTCACCAGGTGGTGGAAGTTTTCGGTCATTATTTCTTCAAATAGGTTTTCAGTATCTTGCTCTCTCTCTTCTTCTGGCATCCCCATTTTTTTTTTTTTTGCCATCAATAAGAAATATACTTGTTTTAAAAAAAAAATCCAAATGCTGGCATTGTCCAGAAGAAATTAACAGGTTTATTTATAGCTATAAAGTTGAACTGCTGAAACTTGTTCACTGGAACATTTGACTTGCATTAATGCTTTATGACCCCGCATTTATATTTTAAAAATTCACACATAAAAGAAAATGGAAAAACTGCCAATACCCAATTTCTGTCCCCTATTTTCAACTTGCAATCATATACTTAGGTACCTTTTGACCCCATGGGGGGAAAAAACAAAAACCCTAATGTTCAGAACTACCAATAACAGGAAGAAGAGAAATTTCTTAAAAGAATGAAATGTTTTCCATCATAGTGGATTCTTAAGCACGTTCTCCACGTATGCAGCGTGGTAGCTGGATGTCTTTTGGCATAATTGTTACACGTTTGGCATGGATAGCACACAGGTTGGTGTCTTCAAAAAGGCCAACCAGATAGGCCTCACTTGCCTCCTGCAAAGCACCAATGGCTGCACTTTGGAAGCGCAGGTCTGTTTTGAAGTCCTGAGCAATTTCTCACACCAGACCCTGGAAGGGAAGTTTGGGAATCAGAAGTTCAGTGGACTTCTGATAACGTCTAATTTCCCGAAGTGCCACAGTACCGGGCCAGTAGTGGTGAGGTTTCTTCACCCCTCCGGTGGAGGGCGCACTCTTCCGAGCGGCTTTGGTGGCCAGCTGCTTCCTTGGGGCTTTGCCGCCGGTCGACTTGCGGGCAGTCTGCTTGGTATGAGCCATGGCACAGAGACTTTCCTTACCCCCCTTCTCCTTCGGCTGGAGCTTGGCAAGCTGGAGGTGGCGCAGGCGTTGGAGAGCGACGGCAGCTGCGAACACCCATCCCCATTTTTCTGATGTTGGTATGCTTGAGGTTATCCCAAAGGCTCCTTACACTATCTTCATATTTGTGGATTTTTTCTTTTCCGTTGGGTGTTGCTTCTTCGTATGTCAAATCTTGGACTTGATTCTTGTGATCCTCTAGTCTGCTGTTGGATCCCCGTATATTTTTTATTTCAGTCAGTGTATGCTTAATTTCTAGTTGGTCCTTTTTCATATCCTTGGGGTCTCACTAAATTTATCAGCATTTTCTAGAAAATTCTTGAGTAACCTTATAACCGTGGTTTTCAACTCTATATCCAGTCATTTGCTTTCCTCCATTTCTTTCATTTGTGACCTGTTTGTCTCTGCATTTTGGCTGCTTCCCTGACTTGATAGAGTGGCTTTGTGTGGTAGGTGTCCTATAGGACACAGTGTCTCAGCCTCCCCAGTTACCTGAGGTGGACGATCTTGGTGCACCCCTTTGTGGGCTGTGTGCAGTCTTGTTGTAGTTAAGCCTTGATTGTTGTCTACGTCACTGGGGAGGAATTGACCTCCAGGACAATTTGCTGAGATGATCAGCTATTTATATGCTGGGAGAACTTCTGTGCTGGAGACACCCCATGAGCAAAACTTGCTTCAGTGGAGCTTTGGTGCTCACTGACTGCCCCGAGTGTGTCCCTTATGGATTGGAGTTGTAATCTGGAGGGTCCTACTCTTACCCCTGGGTACACTGGCTCTTGGATCTCCAAGGAGGTGGTAATTTAGCCTTTGCCTGAGGCCACCCAGCAGGAGTTACGGAGAGATCCGCAGATTCCTCTTCTTTGGGTTTGGGAGGTGCCCAGATGAGGCCCAGCTGTGAAGCAATACAAGCTGCTGTGGGGCCTTGTGCCTTCTTTTGCATGTTCTATGTCTCTCTGACTCAGCTGCAGTTTGTTATCTAAGTTTAGATTTCAAAGGACCAGGCCATTCATATGCAAAAGCTTCTGTGCATAGCTTGCATGGGGTGGAATCTCAGGGTGGAGCAAACAGCAATGGCTTCCTGTCAGCCCTGCCCTAAGAGGCTCCTGGTTGTCTATGTCCCTTGGTAATCACTTCAAGCACCTCAGACAGAAAGCTGCCCTCAATTTCCACCTGCTGCCAGACAGTCCAGTTTCTCCCGGTATGAGTCTGGGTCCCCAGAGTCTCACCTAGAACTGGCTTTCTTTAAGTGCACGGAACATTGCTCAACCAATTGAGCTACACCAGCCAAGGCTCATCCCATCTCTTTCAAACTTCTACCTGTATATTAATATACATCATATATGAGAATAGTAGTGTGTAAATTATTAAAGAGAAAACCACAGAAACCAAGATGGTGGCAGAAGTAAGCACCTGAATTTGCTGCCTTGCACATCAATTTCAAAACTACAACTAAAAGACAAAACGGACATCATCCAGAACCACAGGAAGGCTGGCTATGTGGAAATTCTACAACTAGAAGGGACGAGAAAAGCACACTGAGACTCAGAGAAGCTGTAGAATTAAAGTGCAGACAGAGGTATGAAGGCACGTACGGAAAGTGCTGGCAACTGAGTATGCGGCTGGGTTTTTCAATCCCGAGGGAGTCACAAGCCGTGCGTACTCAGTTGCCAGTCTCTCCATGTGTGCCTGCATACCTCTGTCTGCACTTTACTTCTACAGCTCCTCTGAGTCTCAGTGTGCTTCTCTCTTCCCTTCTAGTTGTAGAATTTCCACTCAGCCAGCCTTCCTGTGCTTCTGGATGATGTGCATTTTGTCTTTTAGTTGTAGTTCTGAAGTTGTTGTGCGAGGCAACAAATTCAGGTGTTTACCTCTGCCACCATCTTGGATTCTGCGGTTTTCTCTTTAACAATTTATACACTACTATTCTCATATGATGTATATTAATATACAGGTAGAAGTTTGAAAGAGATGGGATGAGCCCTGGCTGGTGTAGCTCAATTGGTTGAGAATTGTTCCGTGAACTTAAAGAAAGCCAGTTCAATTCTCAGTCAAGGCACATGCTCAGGTTGCAGACTGAATTCCTTGTGGGGTGCATGCGGGAGGCAGTCAATTCATGTTTCTCTTTCACGTTGATGTTCCTCTCTCTCTTAGTCTCTCTATAAAAATCAATAAAAACATTTTTGAAAAAAAAGAGATGACAAATTTAAATAATAGCTTATGTATTGAGTACAAAATTTTGCTCTTTCCACAATATATTATATATTTTTAGAACATATCAATTGAATTTTATTTATTTATTTATTATCTTTATTGTTCAGTTTATTAATTATTGTTTCCCCTTTTTTATCCCCCTATATCTCCCCTCCACCCTGTACCTATCCCACTCTCCACCCTCACCTCCCCCTCCCCACTGTCCTCCCCCATTGTTGCAAGATTTTTGTCCAGTCTCTTGCTGTACTTCCCACAACCCTTTTCTCCCCAAGAATTGTCAGTCCATTCCCTCTCTATGTCCATGTTTCTGTTATATTCACCAGTTTATCCTGTTCATCAGCCTATCAATTCACTTGATTTTTATGTTCATTTGTTGATAGATGTGTATTCGTTGTTCATAATTTATATTTTTACCTTTTTCTTCTTCCTCTTCTTCAAGAATATCTTTCAGCATTTCATATAATATTGGTTTGGTGGTGACGAACTCCTTTAGCTTTTTCTTATCTGCGAAGCACTTTAACTGATCTTCAA
The DNA here is from genome assembly GCA_027563665.1 of Antrozous pallidus. Lineage (NCBI taxonomy): Eukaryota > Metazoa > Chordata > Mammalia > Chiroptera > Vespertilionidae > Antrozous > Antrozous pallidus. The sequence continues at coordinate 88,516,184 of CM050509.1, read as the reverse complement.
TTCTGAATGATAGCTTTGCTGGATAGAGTAATCTTGGTTGTAGAGTCTTGCTATTCATTATTTTGAATATTTCTTGCCACTCCCATCTGGCCTGCATCGTTTCTGTTGAGAAATCCGCTGACAATCGTATGGGTGCTCCCCTGTAGGTAACCAACTGTTTTTCTCTTCCTGCTTTTAATATTCTCTCTTTATCTTTTGCTCTTGGCATCTTAATTATGATATGTCTTGGTGTGGTCCTCTTTAGATTTCTATATTTTGGGGTTCTGTGTACTTCTTGGGCTTTTAAGTCAGTTTCTTTCACCAGGTGGGGGAAGTTTTCAGTCACTATTTCTTCAAGTAGGTTTTCATTAACTTGCTCTCTCTCTTTTTCTGGCACCCCAATAATTCGGATGTTGGCATGCTTGAGGTTTTCCCAGAGGCCCCTTACACTATCTTCAATTTTCTGAATTCTTTTTGTTTCTTGTTTTTCCAGCCGAGTGGATTTTGCTTCTTTGTATTTCAAATCTTTGACTTGGTTCCTGTGGCCCTCTGGACTGCTTTTAGCACTTTGTGTAATATTTTTTATTTCAGTCTGTGTATGCTTGATTTCTAGTTGGTCCTTTTTCATATCCGTGAGGGTCTCGTTCATATCCTCAGAGGTCTTGTTCATTTCCTTGAGGGTCTCATTCATTTCCTTGTAAATCTCATTCATTTCCTAGTTGGTCTTGTTTATGTCCTCGTAGTTCTCATTAAGTTCATCGGCCTTTTCTAGGAGCCTCTTGAAAAGCCTTATAACCGGGGTTTTGAACTCTTATGTCTTGTCGTCTTTTCTCCTCCATTTCTTTCACACCTGATTTCTTTCCATATCTCTGCATAGTGGCTGCTTTATGTGGTAGATGTCCTCTAAGGGTTAGTGGCACAGCCTCGCCAGTTATTTGAGATGGGTACTCTTACTGCAATCCTTTATGGGTTGTACAGTATTTTTGAGTTTAAACCCAGCTTGTTGTTGTTAGCCCTAGGAGGGTTTGACCTCCAGGCCAATTGGCTATGAAGGGAGATTGTGTTCAGGTTGGATGGGCGGAGTCTCTGAGCTGCGCAGGCAGCCTGTCAGCTACGTCCTATGCGGCGCTCGCGCGCGCGCGCGTGTCTCTGTTGGATGGGGATGGCTGCAGACACCTCCAAGAGAAAGCCACTAGTCTCTTCCCCTTGCCAGACAACTCTGCCTCTCCCCAAATATGTCTGCACCCTCAAAGTCTAGCCCAGGATTGTAAAATAGATGATTTCCAGGACCTGGAGACAAGTTTCCAGGGGGCAAGTCACGGGTGCACAAACTTCTTTTCCCCGCCTCTGGGTTTCTCGCAGACTAGGAGACCTCTGCCGTGCCCCGCTTCCAGGGTGTGTCCCCTGGACCTCGGACCTCGCCTGGCACTGGGGGATCTGTGCAGTGGGACGTCTCCACGTACCCCGGATCTCGGACCTCGCCTGGCGCTGGGGAATCCGTGTAGTGGTACGTCTCTGCCCTCCCCGTTGGCAAAATCCAGCCGAGGTTGCTGCTCCAGCCCCAGCCCGTGCACGCGACCAGGACGGCTCCTAACCTGTTTCCGTCTTCAAGGCTGTGCTCCCGCTGCTCCTCTGAGTCTCAGTGTCCCACCTTTACTTTTATTTGTGGAGTTTTCACTCAGCCAGCTTTCCGGCGATTCTGGGTGATTTTTGTTTTGCTGTTATGTTGTAGTTCTTAAATCGTTGCACGGGGCAGAACAATAGGTGTTTACCTATGCCACCATCTTAGTTCCTCAAGACTTCAATTCTCTTTCCACAATATATTATTACCAATATTTTAAGGAGAGTGATATGATTGAATAGGTATCATTAAAAAAATCTTGGTGGTAACACTGTGATTCAGCAATTCATACTCTGAATCTGAGTCCAGCTCACCCTTTCCCTATGTGGACTATGTCTTTGTGTTTCAGTCCCTTCCATGGAGCATACAAATGTTTGTGCAAATTCAGCTACTAAATTCCCCTTTCCACAAAATTTGCCTGTCAGGACGCATTAGGGACTTGTATCCACTTGAATGAACAGTGAGGCCTAAGTCCTAGGTATACAGTTATGCATTGCATGCTTCAGTCAATGACAAACTACTAGATGACATGGTACTTTAACGTTACAATGGAACTGAAAAATTCCTATTGCCTAGTCATGCATAACCTGAAACATTACTCACATTTGGGGTGTTCTGGCGTAAACGAACCTATGCTACCAGTCCTATAAAAATACATAGCACATACAATTATGTATGGTACATAATTCTTAAGAGACTATGTTACTGGTTTATGTATTTACTATTTACCATTCTTTTAGAGTGTACTCTCTCTACTTTAAAAAAATGTTTGCTATAAAAGAGTATGTTAGGCTGGAACCAGCCTTATATATCTCATGTTTACCATGTCTCTTGATTGCATCATTCACTCTTTTTAAAAAATTTTTTATTCTTTAAAGTATTACAAATAGTAGTACACATGTTTCCTTTTTCCCCCCTTCCATTGACCTCCCCCCTGCATCATTCACTCTTGTGCTTTATTTAATCTCATGTTTTAGAAATTTAGTATAATCTAAGAGTACATTGTTTATAAGTCTACAGTAGTGCAATGTCCTAGGCCTTCACATTCACTTACCACTAACTCTCTGACTCACCCAGAGCAACTTCTAGTCCTACAAGCTTCATTCATGGTAAGCGCCCCAAACAGGCATACTATTTTTCTTTTATACCATAATTTTACTGTACATTCTCTATGTTTAGATACACAAACACCATTTTGTTACAATACTCTACAGTATTCAATAACATGTTGTATAGGTGTGTAACCTAGGAGCAATAGGCTGTACCATACAGCCTAAAGTGTGTAGTAGGCTATATCATCTAGGTTTGTTTAAGTGCATTGCGATGTTGGTACAACAATTAAACTGCCTAAGAATGTATTTCTCAGAACGATGCCCTGTCATTTAGTGGTGTATCACTTAATCACTGAAAACACAAAAAAATGGTTCTTGTTTGAATGTGTATTATGACCATTTGGGGAGAAAAGTACATGCCCAGAGTAAATAATTCAAATGGTATCTAAAGCAGGGATTTTAAAACTGAAGTTCATGGACAGAATTCAGATGTCTCAATGCAGGCAACAAAATGCAGAAGTATTAGCAGTACCTGTGACTGTCACAAATTGAAACCACAGATTTCATAGTTATTGCAGCTATCTCAAAATACTATTGATAGTCATACCTACAAAGTCAGGGCGGTTTTTATTATTATCATACTATATGATAAAAGCCCAGGTGGTGTCATGCCATCACATGACACCCTCGCACAATGCTGTGACAGGATGGCTGTGTGCACAGTGGAAGTGGGTCCCTGCAGAAGAGGTGGGTTGCAGCAGGGGATGGCAGTTGTGGGCAATCAGGCTGGCAGGGGAGGGCAGCTGTGGGTGATCAGGCCAGCAGGGGAGCAGTTAGGCATCAATCAGGCTGGCAGGGGAGCAGTTAGGGAGAGTGATCAGGCTGGCAGGCAGAAGCAGTTAGGGTCAATTGGGCAGGCAAGTGGTTAGAAGCCAGCAATCCCAGATTGTGAGGGGGATGTCTGAATGCAGGGATCATGCTTAAACCGGCAGTCGAACATCCCCTGAGGGGTCCCAGATTGGAGAGGGTGTAGGCTGGGTTGAGGGACATCACCCTTCCTGTGTATGAATTTTGTGCACTGGGCCTCTAGTTTAAAATATATTTTTATTGATTTCAGAGAGGAAGGGAGAGATAGGAACTTTAATGATGAGACAGAATCATTGATTGGCTGCCTCCTGCACCCCCGCCCCCACTGGGCACCGAGCCCATAACCTGGGCATATGCCCTGACCAGGAATCAAACCATGACCTACTGGTTCATAGGTTGATGCTCAACCACTGAGCCATGCTGGCTGGGCCTAATCAGTCTTTTTGAGGCCCGATTCAATGTGTGAATAGTGTGAGCTAACACTTAGCTCCCCTAAAGATGGTTTCTAAATTAACTTATAGCATATACTGAGAATCAGATAAATTAGTTCTGGGAGGAAAGGAATGACAGGTTAAAAAGGGTCTGCTTGAGAAACCAAGATGGTGGCATAGATAAACACCTAAACTGCTGCTTCGCACAACAATATCAAAACTACAACTGAAAGACAAAACAGACACCTTCCAGAACCACAAGAAAGCTGGCTAAGTGGAAATTCTACAACTAGAAGAAAAGAAGAAAGCACATTGAGACTCAGAGGAGCTGCAAAAGGCTGAGGTATGGAGACACGCAAGTGGAGAGGATAGGTGGCTGTGTGCACAGGCAGCTGAGTGCAAGGCTAACTTTCTAAAGCGGGAGGGAAATGGAAGCTCCCGACTGCACTGAACTCCAGTCCTGGGTGAGACTCTGGGAAACCAGATTCATTAGGGGGGAATTTGGACTGTCAGGAAAAGAGAAAGCACACTGAGATTCGGGAGCTACAAAAGGCAGAGATCCAGAGGCATGCACGCAGAGAGGACTAACTGCTAAGTGCATGGCTGGCTTTCTAAAGCGGGAGGGAGACAGAAGCTCCCGACTGCGCTGAACTCCACTTTTGGGCAAGTTTCTGGGAACCCCAACTCATTCCGGGAGAAACTGGACTGTCTGACAGCAGGCAAAACTCGAGGACAGCTTTCTCTCAGAGGTGCTTGTAGCAATTACCAAGGGACCCAGGGGCCTCATAGGGCAGGGCTGTTGGGAAACCAAGTCTGTCTGCTCCACCCTGAAACTCCACCCCATCCAAGCTGAACACAGAGGCTTTTGCAATTTTGTAAGTCATGTCTTATAAGGGGGTCTCCAGCAAAGAAGTTATCCCATTGTAGACACAGCTGATCCTCACAGCCAATTGGCCTGGAGGTCAATTCCTCCCAGTGATACCAACAACAATCAAGACTTAACTACAAGGCTGAGCACACGGTCCACAAAGGGGTGCATCAAGAGTGTCCACCTCCGGTAACTGGGGAGGGTGAGCCACTGGGCCCTATATGACACCTACCTCACAAAGTTGTTCTACCAACTCAAGGAAGCAGCAAAAATGCGGAGACAAATAAACAGATCACAAATGAAAGAAATGGAGTAAAACAAACTGCACAAAGAGTTCAAAACCATGGTTATAAGGTTTTTCAAGAATTTACTAGAAAAGGCCAATAAATTTAGTGAGACCCTTGAGGATATGAAAAAGAACTAACTAGAAATTAAACATACACTGACTAATATAAAAAATATTACACAGAGACCTAACAGCAGACTAGAGGACTGCAAGAATGAAGTCAAAGATTTGAAGTACAAAGAAGCAAAAAGCACTAATCTGGAAAAGCAAAAAGAAAAAAGAATCCAAAAATTGGAAGACAGTGTAAGGAGCCTCTGGGACAACCTCAAGCGTACCAACATGGAATTATGGGGGTGCCAGAAGAAGACAGAGCAAGATACTGAAAATATTTTTGAAGAAATAATAACTGAAAACTTCCCTTACCTGGTGAAAGAAATAGACTTACAAGTCCAGGAAGCACACAGAACCCTAAACAAAAGGAATCCAAAAAGGACCACACCAGGATACATCATCATTAAAATGCCAAGAGCAAAAGACAAAGAATATTAAAAGCAGCAAGAGAAAAACAGTTAATTAGCTACAGGAGAGCACCCATACAATTGTCAGCTGACTTCTCAATAGAAACTATACAGGCCAGCTGGGAGTGGCAAGAAATATTCAAAGTGATGAATAGCAGAACTTACAACCAAGATTATTCTACCCAAAAAAGTTATCATTCAGAATTGAAGGTCAGACAAAGAGCTTCACAGATAAGAAAAAGCCAGTATTATATGAAATGCTGAAGAGTATTCTTTAAGAAGAGGAAGAAGAAGAAAAAGGTAAAGATAAAAATTATGAACAACAAATACATGTCTATCAACAAGTGAATCTAAAAATCAAGTGAATAAAAATTCTGATGAACAGAATAAACTGGTAAATATAATACAATCTGAGGCATGGAAAGGAAGTGGACTGACAATTCTTGGGAGGAAAGGGGTGAGGGGGCTGCGGGAAGAGACTGGACAAAAAGCATATACCTATGGATGAGGACAGTGAGTGGGAGTTAAGGGCAGAGAGTGGAGGGGACTATGGGGTGGGGGGGAGAGGAACAATTGTAATCTGAACAATAAAGATTTATTAAATAAATAAAAATAAATAAAATGGGAGGAATGATGTCTGGGTTCCACTACCAACAAAAAAAAAAGGAAATAAATAATAAAATAAAAAGTGCTTGACTCATCATTGAGAACGACTAACTGAATACCTACTGTAGTGTATACATACCTTTACGCACTTGATTTTTAAAATTTTTATTGTTGACAGTATTACAGATGTCCTCATTTTCACCCTATTTGCCCTCCTCCCCCCTGCCCCCATCATTCCCTCTGGAACCACACTGTTGTCTGTGTCTATGGGTTATGGGCTAATCCCTTCACCTTTCATCCAGTCACCTCCTCCTCTCTGACAGCAATTTTGCATTTAAAAACCCACAATGACATAGTTAATAAAATACAAGGATTATTCAGTAGCTTTTTAAAGAAATTAGTGGAATGTATAAAATATATTGTGTTCCATACAATTTTATTTTCTGTCTTCAACCATAATAATATGGTATCCAAATTTTGTCTTAATTGGAGGGTCTGTAAACACAGGCTTGTCCAGCCCACTTACAGGCAATGCAAATGCTGCTTCTTGAAATGGTCCCACCATGGACCCTCTGTTCATCCAACCCAAGTCGCCCTGAAAAATTCAAAAGATAAGTGAACAGGCTCTGAAGAGAGAACAGTTCTACTGTAGCTTGAATGCTAAGGTTTCTGAGTTATTCACATGGGCTGTAAAGAAGTAGGCTAGACAAGGACAAATGGGTGGAAGAGGTCTAGCCTGCACTGAACTTACAAGCACTCACACTGCTGCTGGGTATTTGTCAGCTGTGTCAGTGTGGTCATGCCAAGATTTAGATATAGGTGACTTGTATTCATCTTTCCACAAGTTGGACACTTCTGTTTTTAAGATCTTTAAACCAAGACATGGCTAAAATTAATGGCATAACATAGCAATAATTCCTACTGCTGGGGGAATGATCATTATAAATGATAATAGCACCATACCCCTTGCCTGGCTTTATCTTCACTATATTGTGTGGCCACTTCATTGAATCTCACTCCAGACTTTAACTTTTCCAAGGCTTCCATGATTTTTCCATGTTTTTCACACAAAATGTGTCTGACCTACAAGGAAAAAATATATTCACATAATACCTGGAGATTCAAACAATTAATTTCTTCACAGTACAGCAGTCATGTCTGGATTACCCTCACTAGTAAAAAATTACATTAGCTCATGGCGATGGAAAATCCTAGAAGTCTGCCCACTTGGGGGCAATGACCAGAAACCTATTTTGCATAACAAGACAGTATCTTGGGATCCCAATTTACATGGAAAACAGGCACCTGACTGTGGGTAGCTCCCATCTGTTACCAGGTACCTCAGTGGTAACAGGAAGAAGAAACAGGATAATGGTTGAGATTTGGGGTCCTGGAGTCCAATTCCAACTCTGCTGTATGGCCTTAAGCATATCTTTAAACCACTGTTTTCCCCATTTGTGCAGAGATAATAACAGTACTTATGTATCCTCATAGATTTGTGAAGATTGAGATACTGCAGCTAGCATTCAATAAAGGCTATTATTTCATCAGCGTGGGGATGATTTAAAAAAAAACCCACTAGGAGATACTTATTTTTTTAATTAATTTTAGAGAGAGGAAGGGAGAGGGAAGAGAGGGAGAGACAGAAACAGAGACAGAGAGACAGAGACATCAACCAACTTCCTCCTGCAGGAGCCTTGACCAAGGATTGAAACACACCTGGGTATGTGTGCTGACTGGGAAGTGAACCTGAAACCTTCAGTGTATGAGACAAGGCTCCAGCCAACTGAGCCACACCACCCAGGGCACCACTAAGAAATACTTTTTACCAAAAGAGACCCAATGTATAGTAGAGCCTCTCCACAATTCAACACTTTGAACAAGTATCTTATGTTGACTATTAAACCTTTGTATGCCATAAGCATCTATAGATGTGAGATAAAAGCATCTTTGGATGCATATCAGTTAACTGGTTAAGAAAACCTCATAGAATTAATAAAATTTGACCTACCTATATATATAAAAGCCTAAGCAACCATTATGACTGAATGACCAGTCACTATGACACACACTGACCACCAGGGGGCAGAAGCTCAATGCAGGAGCTGCCCCCTGGTGGCCCCACAGAGGGAGCACCGCTTAGCTGATCGACCCATCCTGGCACCCACCAGCTCAGCCGCAGCCACTCACTCCCCCAGTAGTCCTGCAGGTACAATCTCTGGAGAATAGGCTAGGCACCAATGGACCAGTGCCATTGGCATGATCCTGACAGCGCCATTAGCCTCCTGGAAGTTGCCTTTGGGCACCGTGGCCGCTTTTCCTCCCTAGACACCCCGCAAGGAAGAAAGGATATGAAAGTGGCCGCCAGGTGGCTTCTGACAATGGCGCAAACATCAGTGGGATGGATCCAGATCCCAGGCTGGCAAGGGCATCCTACTGTCCACCTGGAGGGCTGATCGCATCCCCACCCCTAGGATCCCACCCATGCATGAATTCATGCACTGGGCCTCTAAAGCCATGTTTGAAAAAAGCAATATATCCTTTAAAATGATTTTGTCAAGATATGTTTTAGAGGATTTCTCATTTCTATTCAAATAGAATCTGTTATTTCATATTGTAGATGATACACTGGGGTGGGGCTAAAGGTGCCTGCCTTATAAATTTAGAGACAAGCAAACCAAGGTTGTCCTCATGGTTCGACTACTAAAATTGGGGGTAAGAGGATCCTAGACCCACAGGAGTAGCTTCATGACTAGAGGAGCTGTACAGGACATAGGAACACAGCAAAAGAAAGAATGTGTCAAAAAGCAGGGCTCAGTGGAAAACTTCTATAGAATGTGTCTAGAAATGTCTAAGAGAGACAGGGACAAATTATCTGGACACTAGGACTGTTCATTAAACCTCACTCAGCCTGGTTAAAACAGCTTCTAGATTGCCCCCCCCCCCACCCCCGCCACGCACCTTTTCTACTTCCACATTCCTAAAGCAATCTTCTGAACACAACATTCATGATCACAAAATGGGGATACTGCCTGCCATCTTATATTTGAACCAGTGGCCCGGTGCATGAAATTTGTGCAAGGGGGGGGGGTTGACCCTCAGCCTGGCCTGCACCCTCTCCAATCTGGGACTGCTAGCTCCTAACCACTCACCTGCCTGCCTGCCTGATCACTTCTAACCACTCTGGCTGCTGGCCTGCTCACCCTCAACTGCCCCCCCCACCAGCCTGATTGCCCCCAATGGCGCCCCTCTGCTGGCCTGCTTGCTCCCAACTGTCCCCCCTGGCAGCCTGATCACCCCCAACTGCCCTCCCCTCCTGGGCTGATAACCCCTAACTGCCTCTGCCTTGGCCCTGCCACCATGGCTGTGTCCGGAAGGACGTCTGGAAGGTCTCCAGATCTAATTAGCATATTACCCTTTTATTAGTATAGTCTAGAGACCCAGTGCATGAAAATTCATGCAGTTGGGGGGTATCCGTCAGCCCAACCTGCATCCTCTCCAATCTGGGACCCCTCGGGGGATGTCCAACTGCCTCTTTAGGCCCAATCCCTATCAGACAGACATACCTTTCATAATCCAGGACTGCTGGTTCCCAACTGCTCGCCTGCCTGCCTGATTGCCCCTAACTGCTCCCCTGCCAGCCCGATCATCCCCAACTGCATTCCCCTGACAAGACAGTCACCCCCAAATGCCCTCCCCTGCATATTCCCTCTTTATTAGATAGGGTTTTTTCTTTAACATATTGGACAGCCATAACTGGTTTGGCTAGGTGGATGGAGCATCGGCCTACAGACTCAAGGGTCACAGGTTCAATTCTGGTCAAGGGCATGTACCTTGGTTGGGGGCACATACCCAGTGGGGAGTGTGCAGGAGGCAGCTGATCAATGTTTCTCTGTCATAGATGTTTCTAGCTCTCTATCCCTTTCCCTTCCTCTCTGTAAAAAAAGAAAATCAATAAAATATATATTTTTTTAAAAAGAAACTAACATCCTCCATATCTGCCTGGCTGGTGTGACTCAGTGGTTGAGACCCCAGGCTGCCGCCACTGGGAGGGGATCACGCTGTGGGGGTGCAAGCTCCTGCCAGGCTGAGGCCTCAGCCCAGGGTGCCGCCACTGGGAGGGGGTTGCTGGGAGGGTCATTGCTCTGTGGGGCGTGAATTTGTTTTTGTTTTTTATAAAGGGTCAGGAGGGCCTCTGGGCAGCATTCCATCAGGCGGCTTACTCTGCAGGCTCTCCATGGCAGCCCTCCCTGAGACTGGGGGACTCCGAGGGGGCTGAGAGGATTGGGCACTGCCCTTTTTGTCACAGAGTGATGGTTAATTTGCATATTACTCCTTTACTAGATAGGATATACATATTCTGATTTGGACAGTTTGACAGATTAATAATGAGTACCTGTGGAGTTTGCAAGTATGACTGACCAACTGGCAACTGTATAAACCTAGCATCTCAAGAGTGCCAAGCTACAGAGAAAATTTGGGAGCAATCAGCATGGAGGGAGTAGCTGATGCTACAGAAGGTAATGCTGTTACTCAGGGAGGATAAGTAGAATCAGATGATGAGGAGACTAGGCTAAATACATCCTTGGAGAATATTAGTAAGCAAAAAGAAAAAAAAAGAAGCTCAGCAAGCACAATAAAAAAAAAGGAAGATCCAGGTGGTTGGGAGAGGAAGATGTGTTAACAGGAACCAAGGTATGAGAAAGTTTCAAAGAGGAAATGGTCAACATGTTAAATGCTGCAGAGAGGTCAAGTAAGAAGCACAATCAATTTAGCAGTGAGTGATTGATGACACTAGCAAAAGTAGTTTCAGAAGATTGGTAATGTGTAGAAGCCAGACTGCAGCAGGCTGACTGGGGAAGGTAATGGGAAATGGGAAGGGAATGCATGTAGAGTTCTCCCTCAACTGAGTTACAAAAGGAGAAAGGGCTCTTGTCAGAGGAAAAGGGTCACAGATATATATATATATATATATATATATATATATATATATATATATATATATTTTAAAGATCATGAGTGTACTTTTCAGAATGGAGGGAAAGATGCTGTGAAGAGGGAAAGGATGAAGACAGAGCAAAGAAAGTGGGTGGAGATAAATGAAAGAGCAAGGCCTGGCATTCAGAGTACTATCTGAAAAACCAGTGGCCTCAAAGTATGAAAGGGAAGGAGAGAGTGCAGAGCAATGCAGGTGAAGATAATTTTGTTGATAGGGGGCTGGAAAGTCAATGAGTTCTGGACTCACCATCTGTTTCTTATGAAAATTATAACAATATTTAAAAGTTACTGAGTCCCTGCACAAAAATGAAACTAGACAACCAACCTACACCATACATAAAAATAAATTCAAAATGGATAAAAGACTTGTAAGTCAGAAAACCATAAAAATCTTAGAAAAACCATAGGAAGCAAAATCTCAGACAATATGCTTAGAAATACATCTCCTAGGGCAAAGGAAACTAAGGAGAAAATAAATAAATGGGACTACATCAAAATAAAAAGCTTCTTCACAGCAAAAGAAACCAATAAAACAGAGAGTCTACTGTATAGGAGAATATATTTGGCAATGATACCTCTGATAAAGGGTTAATATCCAAAACATATAAAGACCTCATACAACTTAACAAAAGGAAAACAACACAGTTAAAAAGTGAAATAAGCCAGAGAATGAAAGAAAAATACCACATGATCTCATTCATTTATGGAAAATAAAGAACATTATAACCTGATGAACAAAAAGATAGACACAGAGGCAGTAAAGCACCAGACTGTCAAATTACAGCGGGAAGGCAGGGGAGTGTTGGGGAGGGGGGAAAGAGATCAATCAAAGGACATGTATCCATGCGTATAAGCACAACAAATGGACCAAGACACGGGGGGTGGGATGAGGGCATGTGTCAGGGGATAGCGGAGGGGAAGGTCAATGGGGAAAAAAAGAAGATATATGTACTACTACATGTAATACTTTAAGCTTGAATGAATGAATGAATGAATGAATGAAAATAAAAATGGGCAAAGGACCTAAATAGACACTTCTCCAAAGTGGACATGCAGATGGCCAAAGAGACATGAAAAAATACTCAAAGTCACTGATCATTAGAGAGATGCAAATTAAAATGACAATGAGTTATCACCTCACTCCTAACAGAATGGCTATCATCAACAAATGACAAGTGCTGGTGAGGATGTGGAGAAAAGGGAACCCTAGTATACTGCTAGTGGGAATGCAGACTCGTGAAGCCATTATTGAAAACAGTATGGAGTTTCCTCAAAAACTTAAATATGGGATTGCCATTGGACACAGGGATCCCACTTGTAGGAATATATCCTAAGAAACCTGAAATAGCATTCAGAAAGAATGTACGCACCCCTATGTTCATAGCAGCACAATTTACAGTAGCTAAGATCTGGAAACAGCCCAAGTGCCCATCAGAAGATGAGTGGATAAAAAAGTTGTGGTACATTTATAGCATGGAATATTATATAGCAGTAAAAAAGAAAAATCTCTTACCCTTTGGGAAAGCATGGAGAGACCTGGAGAGTATCATGCTAAGTGAAATAAGTCAGTAAAAAAAGACAAGTATCTCAAACTCATCTTTGGAATCTAATTAACAAAATAAACTGGTGAATGGAGTGGATCCAGAAACATGGAAACATGGAACAGAGTGAGGAATCTTGGAGGGAAAGCAGGAGAGGATGAATGGGTGGGAAGTTATTAATCAAAGACCTTGTATGCATATATACATAACCTATGAACACAGACAATAGGGTGGTGAAGGCCTGGGGCAGGGGTGAGGAGGCAGGAGCAGGCTGGAAGTGGTCAATGGGGGGAAAAAGGGGAAATATGTAACACTTTCAACAATAAAGATTTATTTTAAAAAAACTAAATAAAAATAAATAACTACAGAAAGAAGAATAAGTAACAATTACTGAGTCCCTAATATTTGCTAAGCACTATGCTAAGTGCTTTATTATTAGTATTATCATTATTATCATTTAATATATATATTTTTATTGATTTCAGAGAGGAAGGAAGAGGGAGATAGAAACATCAATGATGAGAGAATCACTTATCAGCTGCCTCTTGCACACCCTACACTGGGGGATCGAGCCCACAACTTGGCATGCCCATGATCTGGAATAAACCGCCTGGTTCATAGGTCGACGCCCAACCACTGAGCCACACCGGCTGGGCTATGATAAGTGCTTTCTGTTCATTATCACATGAAATCCTCACATTAGCCCTGTGAGACTGGATCAGTGTTTCCCAACCCTGCCAGCACAGCAGAATCACCCCCAGAGCTTCTAAAAAACAATATCACAGTCTAGGCCCCACCCCCCAGAGATTCTAAGGCACCTGGTCTGGGATGGGACCCTATGCTAGGCATTGGTAGTTTTAGAAGCTCTACAGTTCAATTTGATGTACACTAGGGGTGAGAAGCACTAGAGCAAGGTATTAATGGCTTGAGGTGAGTGGCAAAGGGCTGCTGAGCAGTACTGAGGGCCGTAGCTGAGGTTAGAGACCAGGAAGTAGTGGACCAAACACCCAAGGATTCTCCAGTATGGTCCAGCAGTCTGGCTTTAAGTGTAAAGAAAGTATACTCAGTATTGATCCTGAGAGGTAGTTTTGCAGGTGGATTCAGAAGATAACCAAAAGGAAAAAAAAAGTTGGGGCTCCTCAATCCAATGGTCAAACCTTTGATCTAATCTCCAAGTTACAGGACATAGGAGGCATGAAGAACAGACATGAAGCCTGGGAGAAATGGAGGAGAACAAGGGAGGCAGAGGGCCTGGAGGTCCGTGTGAGGAGAAAAGGTCAGGATTGGGGGAGACTGGAAGTGAAGGGAAAAGAAGGAAGCTCTGGTCAGCAGGTGGGTTTCAGAATCTGGACAGTCTAGTGACAGGTGCTTAGAAGTAGGGTCTAAACAGAATGGCAGGATGTGGTAGGAGCCTAGACCCTAAAAGGCTGGAGGGTTCCAAATGCCTCCCCTGCTAGGGCCTTCAAAAACACTGGTCACAACCAAGGTGTCCTCCAGCAGGTGATCAGTTAAACACACTAAGGCACTTTCATTTCATGGAACACTATTCTGCAAAATAAAGGGGCAGACTATTGAGACACACAACTGGAATACAATCTTCAGAAAATTATTCTGAGTGAAAAAAGCCAATCCCCAAATGTATCATGCCATTCATATAACATTTTCTAAATGATAAAATTTAGAAATGGAAATCACATTACGTGCTCCCAGGGGTTAAAGGAGGAGGCAGAGGTAGGGGTAGGAGGGAGGAAGGTGTAGTTATAAAAGGGCAACAGGAGGAATCCCCGAGATCACAAAAAGGCTTTGTAGGAGATCTCAAAATGGCGGCCAGCAGGACGGCAGCGAGGGAGAGAGTGTAATGGAGTGAGAGAATAATGTGTGGATGTGTGTGGTGTGTGTGTGCGGGGGGAGTGGTGGTGGTGAGCAAGGGATAGTTAGATCTCACAGGAGAATTGGGGACTTGTGGATTAGGCTCTCCCAGCTACTGCCACAGGCACTCCCCAGGCTGAGTGCAGCTTAGGCACAGAGCCCACACCATCTTGAAGGTGGGAGCAGTGTAGGCAAGTAGGGCAGCCACAACAACACCTAGACTGCACTTGGATACTACCCCAAAACTGAGCAGAAAGCTGCTCACCAACCATAACTCACAAGGGACCACTGCCGTGGTGCTGTAGTAAGTGGCACCCTACTTTGCTGGCTCCCAGACATCTAGTGACTATGCTGACAGTGTGAGCTGAGGACCCCTGGCCCGGCATCTTACCCGGCCCCAAGGATTGTACGAGCCAGGACACCTGGCCCAGTACCCTGCCCAGTCCTAAGGACCACACTGATACTGTGAACTGGAGCACCCAGCTGATGGGGCAAGCCAAAGGGTCCTGACGCACCATCTGGTCATGGATGCTGGGGCCATGCAGTAATATGCATGCCAGAGACAATAAAGATGTGAGACTCAAGGCAGACCCAAGCAGCCTCTGTGCTAAGGAGTCCTGGATCATTGGACTGCTATGGGTTTCAACCTTTCAGACCACAAGCAGGTTTTCCAGGGCCAGAAAGTGTCAGCAACTCACATTACATAGAAGCAAATACAAAGGGACAGCAAAAATGGAGAGACAAAAGAAAAATAATAATAATCCGCAAAGGCAAGAAAAGGAGGAATTGCCAGAAAGGGAACTAAATAAATGGAGACAAGCAATAAAATAATTTGTCAGAGAAAGAATTCAGAGTAAAAGTAATGGTTACAAGGATGCTCAAACATCTGGATGAAAAATTCCAACACGTATAAGAATGAAGAAGAAATGAAGAATGACATTATCTGCAATAAAGAACACCCTGGAAGAACCTCATGTGCTTTAACTGAGATCAATCATTTGGTACAGCTATAGAGAGCATTTCTCTGATTCAGTGTTTCGTATATCTGTACACCCACTGTGACAACTGTATAAGGATACAGAATATTCCTATTGCCCTAGAATCCCTCCTTGTTCCCCTCTCATACTCATCGCACCATTATTCTCACATGTTTTTCCTGAGGGGGGGAAGAAAACACCTTGGAGGATTTCAACAATAGACTAGAAGAAGCTGAGGACTGAATCAGCCAGGTAGAAGACAGGGTAGAGAAAACATAAATTTTAACAGCAATTGGGGAAAAATGTAAAAAGCTGGAGGAGAATTTAAGGGAGCTTTGGGACAACATGACACAAAGTAACATATGAATAAGGAGTAGAAGCTGAACAAGGAATAGAAAACCTATATGAAGAAATAATGAAAGAAAATTCTGACTTGGGGGTGGGGGGGAGTCACATAAGCACAAAGAGTCTAAAACAAGATGAACCCCAAAAGACCCACACCAAGACATGTTGTAATAACAATGGCAAATGTTAATGACAAAGAATCTTAAGAGCTGCAAGAGAGAAACAGAAAGTTATCTACAAGGGATCTCCCATTACACTATCAAATGATTTCTCAACAGAAACACATCAAGCCAGAAGAGAATGGAATAAAATATACAAAGTAATGAAAAACAAAGGGTTGAATCTAAGAATACTCTATACAGAAATGCTATCATTCAAAATTGAAGGTGAAGTCAGGATCTTCACAGACAAAAAACAGGTCAAGGGAGTTTATTATCATCAAACCAGCAATGCAAGAAATCCTAAGGGGGCTGGTGTAAGAAGAAGGAATATAAAAAAGAAGAAATACAAACAAAGAATAAAAATGACAACAAACAAGTACCTATTTATAATAACCTTAAACATAAATGAATTATTTGCTCCAATCAAAACACATAGGGTGGCTGAATGGATAAGAAAACATGACCCATATATATGCTATCTACAAGAGACCCACTTCAGAACAAGGGACTCACACAGATTGAAAGTGACGGGATGGGAAAAATTTTTTTTCAAGCAAATGGAAATGAAAAAAAAAAAAGCTGGGGTAGCAATACATATCTTTGTCAATATAGACCTCAAAGTAATGGCCATAACAAGAGATAAGGAAGGCCAATTCATATTACTAAAGGGACAGATAAAACAACAGAATATAAATCCAGTAAACATACATGTACCCAATACAGGAGGGCCCAAACACATAAAAAACCTTCTGGAAGCTATCAAGGGAGAGATCGATGGCAATACAATCATAGTAAAGGACTTTAATACCCCATTGACATCACTGCATACATCTTCTATACAAAAAAATTAGCAAAGAAACAGCAATTCAAAATGACTCACTAAATCAGATGGAACTAATTAACATCTTCAGAACATTTCACCCCAAAGCTACAGAATATACATCCTTCTGGAACATTTTCAAAGACAGATCACGTATTAGGACACAGACTAAGTCTCTACAAATTCAAGAAGATTGAAATAATATCAAGCATCTTATCAAATCAAATGGCATACAATTAGAAATCAATTATAATAAAAAACAATCAAACATATGGAAGCTAAATAGCATGCTTTTAAACAATGATTGGGTATCAAGAGATCAAAGGAGAAATAAAAAACATCCTGGAAAACAAAGGATAATGAAAACACAACAATCCATAATCTATGGGACACAGTGAAAGCAGGGCCAGGGAAAACTGTGCCTTTCAAATTCTGCCCCCGCCCCCCAATGGAGGAAACCTTTTCTATTTATACTTTTCCTGCTCTTTTGTCACCCAAATTTGGAATGAGACTTCTGGGCCTTCTGGGAAAGAAAGCTTACGTGGTGGAAAGGGGACACAAGACCATTTCTCAAGGCCTGGCCTGATGTCAGCACTGACAACTTTGTCTGGGGCATAGTCCATGGCCTCTCTGGAGTGGGAGTAGTCTTATTTTCCTTATTATTTAAGCAAGCAAGCATTCACAGAAGCCAAAATAGCAGTGTTAAAAATTTCAAACAGCAGTTTTTATTTAAGATGGATGTTCATAGCAGCACAATTTACAATAGCTAAGATTTAGAAACAACCTAAGTATGCATCAGCAGATGAGTGGGTTAAAAACTGTGGTATATCTGCACAATGGAATACTATGCTGCTATAAAAAAAAAAAGAATAACTCTTACTATTTGCAACAGCATAGATGGACCTGGAGAACAGTATGCTAAGTGAAATAAGCCAGTCATAGAAAGATAAGTATCATATGCTCTCACTCATTTGTGGGATATAATGAACATAAACTGATGAACAAAGCAGATCCAGAGACACAGAAGCATTGAACAGACCTTCAAACCTCAGAGGGAAGGTAGAGAGGATGGGTAGGGGAGTGGTTTAAAGGTCAACCAAGGAACTTGTAGGCATGGACGTATAACAGATAGACCCAGACAATAAGGAGGGTTGAAGTACAGTGTTGGGGGTGGGGGTTGGGAGAGGACAATGGGCAAAAAAACGGACATATATAATATCAACAATGAACAATTTAAAAATATTAAAAATAAATAAAAACTAACTACTAAAAAAAAAAGACTCTATCTTCACCGTATCAATGTCCATCTCCTGGTTGTGCTATTGTACTAGAGTTTTGTAAGATACTTACCCATTGGAGGAAACTGTTTAAGCGGCACATGTATAATCCTATATAATAAAAGAGAAACATGCAAATTTGACCATACCTTCACTTCTGATTGGCTATGCTACCAGCCAATCAGGAGTGGGGGTGGGGCCAAGTGGTGTGAGCGCTGGGCCCAGGGGTGGAGAGATAAAACGGCAGTGGCAGTGAGCGCCCAGTCCCCGGGGCCGGGTGGTCGCAGGCAGCCGGGGCTGAGCTGAGCAGGGCGATGGCTGGGTGCCCAAGGTCTAAAGCCTCGCCAAACCTTGGGCAGGCTGGAGGAAGCCGTCAGCTGGACATCCCCTAAGGGCTCCCAGTATGTGAGAGGGGACAGATTGGGTTGAGGGACCACCTACCCCCAGTGCAGGAATTTCGTGCACTGGGCCTCTAGTTTCTTATAATTGAATGTGAGTCTAAAATTATCTCAAAAGAAAAAGCTTAACCCTAATAGATTTCCCATGCCACTCCTTTCTATATAGTTCATGTAGAATCCCAATGAACTTACTTTTGTTCAGAAAGGGCAAGATGCCTCTTTGATGCCATATGCAGTGGAGCAGTCCCTTAGGTTAGGTGCTTATAAAACTCTGCATGTAAGATAAGAACTACACATAGCCCAAATCACCCTACAACATCCCTTATGAAAATGCCATACTGGAGACCAATATGCCAGCCCTCCTTAAGCCCAACATAACTTGTCTCCCCACCTGTTTTATAACAATGGCCACTTCTTCAGCTGACTACCTGATGGAACTAGCTGGTTTGTATTTAGGAGGCCATGTTTTATGAAAACCTATCTTTGGATACCAAATGCCACTTTATGAGTTGCAAGTCCATGTGAAAATGGAGGTCAACTACAGAAAAGCAGATTCATGTCTCCCATCTTATCCCCTCTAGAAAAGTGGGAAGAATGGCCCTTACTATTTATATTATTTCTCCCTGCCCCCTGCGCTCTCTCTCTCTCTCTCTCTCTCTCTCTCTCTGGTTGCATGTGTGTGGTTAGATTTATATGATATAATTTCACTAATCATACAGTGATAAAATTTATTTCTTTGCCTAACTGCTCTCAACTAGACTGGGATAACAGAAACAATCTCTTACCTGTTTTAAAAAATATGTTTTTATTGATGAGAGAGAGAGAGAGAGAGAGAGAGAGAGAGAGAGAGAGAGAGAGAGAGAGAGAAACCAATGAGAAACACTAATGGACTGCCTCCTGCATGCCCCCTACTGTGTATTGAGCCCACAACCTGAGTATATGCCCTGACCAGGAATCGAACCTGTGACCTCCTGGTGCATGGGATGACATTCAACTAACTGAGCCACATCAGCTGAGCTGTTTGTTTTTTAATACCCAGAACTTAGTACACTGCTTGGCATAGGCCAGATGTCACAAAATCCTTATTGAATGAATGATTCAAAGTATGGGATCCCATATCCTGACTGAAACATGGAAAATGGCCTGTTAAACAGTACTAAGTAGTATAGTTTTGTTTGCAGATTATATTTTACCAGGGCAGACACTCCTCTGACACTTGGTCAAGCTCTTCAAGTAATTATTTGCGACTGTCTCCCACCCCTATTTTCATGGTCAGGGTCCTGGCTTTTAGCTCACCAGCAGGGTAGCTATCTAGTGAAACCTGTGCCTCTGCCTATTTACCTAAGTTTTGGTTTTATAAGATATTTTATCCTAAGAATTAATTCATTCACTTACAGGTAAGATCTAACTTAATGCATTTAAGAAACAATACTAAAGTATGAAGAAATTCTGAATGCCTGAGAAAGCATTTGAAACATATTTAAAAGGAATTACTTTCCATAAGAGACATTGGTCTATAGTTTCCAATTTTGTGTTATCTTGATTTTATAAGGCTAGTCTCTTAGAATGAGTTAAGCAAACTCTCTTTTCCTTTTATGTGCACCAAAATAACACATGTACATATGTTATTCATATTTAACATGGGGAAAAAAAGGAACCAGTAACTCACCTTTACTGCATTGACACCACCTTTGGGACCCTGAGACTTCTTGCCAGAACTATCACTCCCAGATGCTGCTCCTCCTTTAGAGAAGAGATAACAGGTACTCATTTAAACTGCACCTTGATATTTACAGAAAGGGCCAACCCATCAGGAGTTGATGCTTCTGTCATTGCACTAAGCTTAAAAGGGAACTCTGCCAGACACTTTAACTACATCAAGCTAAATTCATTTGTGACTCGCCTCTCTTAAAACAGGAAATGTGTGCCCTATGTAAACCCTTCACTGAAAAATAGATACACAGGTGAGGCTGCTAATGGTTGAATGAGAGTGCCAGAAGCCTGTTCTAGATTCTCTGGACCTTATTTGAAATCCTGCCTTCTAAGTGCAAACCCCTGAGCTCTTATAAGATTTTCAACAAACACTGCAACTATGTATTTGAGTACTCATAATTCCAATATATAAAATATCCAAGAATATATTTTAAAGATAATATTTCGCACTACCCATATTTGGCTAAGTTATACATTTATGTCCTAATTCCCAGAGTCTACTACATTGCCTACTTGATAGCTTCCTAAGAAAAGTTATTGGTATTTAGATTAACAACATTGGCAGAAACTTACATTTTATTAGTATATCATTTTACTACAATGTCAACTTCTATGTGGATGGCAGCATACTTATGTTAGAGCCTCATGTTCCTGAGAACTATTGCTGGATTAAATGTTCAGTTAAATAAACATTTCTTAAGTAACTACTAAGTTCCAGGCACTGGAAATACAAAGATGGACAAGCCACAGTATCTTCCTTCAGGGAGCTAATTTGCCCTCAGATATGTTAACAAATCATTTCAGAAGATGATCTATGACCTATGGACAGGGGGCTGTGGAAGCACAGTGGGACATTTTAGTCAGTCAGGGGAGGTTTCCTGGATGTATAGGCACTGACAAGGTAAAGAAAGAACAAGGGTGAGTGGATACTCCAAAGTGGAAAAATTGCATGGTATGTTGGAAACTATGGATAAAACCAAATCTGAGATGGAAATGCTGTGAGATGAGCCAGGGGACGTGGCTGAGGGATAGGGCATGAGGGCCTTTAGGCCCCATTAAGAAACTTGGAATTTATCCTAGAAGTAACAGGGAGCCCTTGAAATGTTTTAATCAGGAGACTCCATCTTACTTGTTTCTCCAATGTCTAACAGAGTGGCTGACACACAACAGTTGTTCAAAAATTTCAACTAAACTAAGAACCCAAAATACTGTTCTGACCACTAAATTCCTAAGAACATATTACTGTCAAAGGAGTTTTATTACATCAAACTCTTAAGTGGATATGCTGTATATTCACTGTTGAGCAATGAATGATGCCTTCCAGTTATCCCATCATCTCCCCCATTGGATCCTGTCATCTTCTGATTGCAATCTCCTATGATTGACTGAGGACTTTGGCAGCAGCTTCAGGCTTCCTTTCTACTCTCATTCCTGCCATCATCTTAGATGATCTCATCATCTACACTGAGAAATCACCCAACAACATAACCTCACACTTCTGGACCTCCCTCCCGAATGCTCATGTCTTCTACTCCAGTCCACTTGTTCCCAGAGGCACAGGATGAAACTGTGCCATTCAGAACTAGTATTTCAGTCTCTGGCTACAACTTCCAGTTCTAGCTTTCTCATGCCTCATTCCCACAACACTGACTCTTCATCTTCACAGAAACCACTCCCACATTCAGTTCATTTATCCAGCTATGTTCCCCTGCACTATCAGACTTCTTCCCTTCCCAGTCTGGATACCACGATCTGAACTTGATCCCTTCCCACTAGCACCCTTAATTCTCTTGTGTTGCTAGCCTTCTATTATCATTGTCCAACAACACCTCAACCTCGGCTCAAGGCTACACTTTTCAATCCTATATTGTGCTCCGTACTAGGTAAATCATGAGTGTGTAGAATGTGTCCTCTACAAATTTATAGCCTTCAATCTTAGGCTATAGAGCAATCCGTTAGCCTAAGGGCAATCCTTTTTATTAGTATTTCATTCCCTCTCCCATAACTTTCTGTGACATTCCAAACTTTTACCTCTCAAGATCCTTACTCAGTCCTTGCCTCATTCTTAACACTTACCTTCCACTTTACTAAGAAATTGAGGCATTAAGTATGATCCCTTACAAACTCGACCCCTTCCCCCTCTCTGGCCCCAATTTTTACAGCCACCCTCACCCCCATCGCTCTTCTTGTGACCTCAAGCATCAGGTGTCCCGCCTCCTCTTCAAAGCTCCACTGCTCCTCTTTCCTGGTCCCCATTTCTTTTTTCTTAAATTTCACTCCTCGGTACCTTTGCCTCTCTAATTCAACTAGATCCTTCACATCAGCCTCATTTCCAAGTTTTCCCCAAACAAAACTTTTTCTTAGTCCTTTATCCTCTTCTATCTCCCATCTAATTTCCATGCTTTTTAAATTAAAGCTTTCCAGAGAAGTCCATACTGATTGTCTCTAATCACCTCCAGGTCAGTAACTAACCACCCGCTGCGTCCATCTCGGGCCCCGGGGGTCTCCCGTCAGCTCCCTCCCCTCGCTTCCCACCTAACCCTATTCTTCCTGGTTGGTTTGTCCGCTCTACCTTTTCCACCCTTTCCAGAACCGCTTTTTCCTTTGGGAGGCATCTGGAAACTTGATGTTGATTGAACTCTCAACTGTACTGGTTGCCCCACAAAGCCCCTTTAGGTCCTATGGGCCTGTCCTGAACAAATGCCTGAAAGCGGCATCACAACTGACCATTTTTACTGCGGCTCCGGGAGCAGGCATATCTTGGGGCAGACACAGTCCTTTGGCTCTTGAACCAATGGGGCTGAAGATGCCTGACCAATAAGAAGCTTGGGTTGGCCGGGAGTGGGGACTAAGGTCACAGGTAGAGCGAGGCAGGAAAGCCCCGCCTCTGCGTTTTATGTCCCTTCTTTCGCACGCCCCTGTTTTTGCCAGCTCCCGTGCGCGTGTGTAGTGGAAGCCTTGGGCCTCTGCAGTACCTAGGTGCTGGCTCTAACCAATCCCTTGTGGCCTCCAGACAATGGGAAAGCAGAAAGAGCTTCCGTGGCTCCTCCCTTCTCCTACCCCTTCCTATACACAAGTCCTGCCTCCTTTGAGTTTTAAATTATATTTTGCAGCTGTAACTGATTGAGTTCAAAAGGTAGTTTTCAAAAAAGGCTATTGCAGAACTTTGTCATGGAGAAATACTGAAAGCAGTCTCAATGTCCCTCAGGGCATTGCTTAAATAAATAATGTTTCAACCACAGTAAAGGATATTTGCCATTTACAATACAGACATGGGAACTGGCTTTACGAATATAGACCAAGCTGTAGAATATTTCTCTTTTTAAAGTATATAATGTATCCTTATTGAAAGGGAAAAAAAAAAACCTTAGTCATGTGAGCAAATCAAATTAACTAATTTCAACTATTAAATCATTGATTGCTAGACAAGTCTTAGATTCACCTGCTTTTGGCTTTTTATTTCATAAAGTCTATAAAATGAATTTGGAACTGTTGGTGTAATGTGCTTTGTTGAAGGTGTGTTTCTTGAGCAGAATGTTTAAAATATAAAACTCAATCTAAGGAAAAAGTATGTAGTGTACCATATAGTATATGCTTAAAGGACAGGAAGGCTACCCAGTAAAATGTGACCAGTGGTGCTAGCACAGGTAGTTGTGTATTTTCCAAAATTACTATAATGGTGCAGCATAATATAGTAGTTAAAAGCAACTGCCCTTTAGGCACTGCTTTGAGCAAATTTAGCAACAGCAATAAGCAAGCCTATGCAAGTGGCTGAATTTGCCCAAAGCAGTGCCTAAAAGCCAGTTGCTCAAAGGAGTAAAGGATAGGTACACTTCTACTGGGGGGTTTAGGGTTAATAGCACTTCAAAGACAGATACAAAATCATGTTCCAGCTCAACTATGTAGTATTCATCTTTAAAAATGGGGAGGGAAATATAATAAAATCTTGTGTTAGTTCTGGAATATGAGTTGATGACTATTCATTTTTTTTCTGTTTACATTATGTTTATGTCAAGTGGCATGTTTTTTCCCCAAGAAAAAGGGCAATAAACATTTGTAAAACAAACAACAAAAAAGCTAGTTTCTATATAGGGTTAAGTCTGAACCAGTCTGTGGAGGCTGACTGTGAAGGAGTCTGTGGAGCAGAGTGTACAGAAGAACAGGCAGAAGGCAGAGAGGAGAAAACTTCAGCCCTGAAATCATGGTAATGACTGCAGGAGTATGCACAATGAATCAGAGCCAGGAATGGCTGCCAGTTGTATTTTCTTTTCTAGATAGATGATAGATAGATAGATAGATAGATAGATAGATAGATAGATAGATAGATAGATTTCAGAGAGGAAGGGAAAGGGAGAGAGATAGAAACATCAATGATGAGCCCTAACCAGTTTGGCTCAGTGGATAGAGCATTGGCCTGTAGACTGAGGGGGTCCAGGTTCGGTTCCAGTCAAGGGCATGTACCTTGGTTGAGGGCACATCCCCAATGGGAGGTGTGCGGGAGGCAGCTGATCAATGTTTCTCTCCCATCGATGTTTCTGACTCTATCCCTCTCCCTTCCTTTCTGTAAAAAATCAATTATATTAAAAACAAAAGAAAGAAACATCAGTGATGAGAGAGTATCATTGTTCCCCACTGGGCCTACAACCTGTGCATATGCCCTTGACCCGAATCAAACTCGGGACCCTCCAGTCCACAGTCCAACGCTCTCACCACTGAGCCAAGCCAGCCAGGGCCCAGTTGTATTTTTTATTAATTATCTCCTCAGATTGATTCTTCTATGCATTTCTTAAACAAGGAAAAACAGAAAGGGAAGCTGGCAGCTCTCTTCCTAGGACAGAGGTTCACAAACCTTGACCCAGACTCACTGTCTTGCCCACTCTGCTCCACAACCAAAGGCTACAGTTTCTTTTCCATTGGAAATCCCATCAGAGCTTACTCTGAACGGGGAGCTTGAAGCAACAAAACAGAGATCTAATTGATCCCATTCAGAGGTGATCAATGCATGGGGAACTCTGGGCCCCAGACTCTGGGGACAAGGGTAGAAAAAGGGCTCATTTGGAAACTTAAACCAGGAAAAATGGGTACATTGTGGATGAGATCAGCCACATGCAAAAGTAAGCACCCATTATGGCAAATGGATGCGGGTATATTGCTGATGGGATAGATGTGTCTCCTAAGCCCAGTCAGTGGCTGAAGAACTTTCTGTCCCTCTTCATGCTGTTGTAACATGCCTGACATGAGATAATGAAGTTTTTTTTTAAAAGGGGGACTCCAGAGAAGAGTCTATGTTTATCTATTAGTGTTTAAGCAAAAAAAAAGAAAAAAAAGCTACAGTTTCTGGAGGACACATATTTTATTATCCTAGTGAGGTGGATTTTGTCTAAGGCAGTGCTCATTTGAGACAATGGAAAACAAGCAACAGAAATGGCATATGTAGCATGAGCCTGGAGCTTTCCCTTCATGATCTGTTAGTTTTCACAAGTTTTATTGCAGAGAATCACCATTGCCATGTCAGAGCTGAAGAAACAAGCTCAAAGAAGTTAAGAAATGTCTTCAAGGTTTTACATTCTAGGATAGTGGCACGGTTGAGCTCTGAACTCAGGTCTTTCTGACTTCCAAGCTGGTACTCTCTGCATGATGGCATGCTTTGCCACCCTCTAAATAAAATCCAAGAACACCCAGTTCCCTTTGTTCTGGGTGCATATTTTCCAAGTCAGCTCCCCAGGGACTAGAGGCCTCACAAGGGGACACTGTCCAAGAGATGCCAAGGCCAAGCTACGCTGCCACAATTGGACAGAAATAAATGCGCCCCTGGTTTATGCCAGTATGTTGGTTCTGGTAATCTGGAAGGTGATCATCTCTGCCTACTCTGCCAAATCTCCCAAGCCCAGAAACACTAAGGCAAGGAGAAGGAACATGGAGTAGGTGGGGTACAGTGGGCACAGCATTGTTATCTCAGCAGAGAGGGAACAGTGGAGAAGAAGTGTTCTGTGTTCTCAACTTCAAGAACTGATCTCCATGTCCAATGGATTCTGCCTTCTAAACAAATCTTCTCCCCTGCATCTCATCATTTTACGATGAACAATGAATATTTTACTAGGATTCACCAAACATTTCTTGTGCTCATTCTCCACTCTCTTCCCTGCTGACACAACCTTTTGCACATTCTCTGGAACATTGCAACAGCCTGCACATTGATCTCTCAGTCATCTGTCTCACCAGCCTCCAAACTGCCGTACCCAGCATCTGACAGAGAGCTCTCAGAAACCCAGATTTGACGATCACTTCCCCAATTAAGACCCTTCAGTGGCTATCCGATGTTGAGAGGCTCCTTAGCCTGGAGGCCTTAGGGCTATTCTGCTGATACCTACAGGCTCATCTCTTGCTATTCCCCAATGGGTTCCAACCATGTTGAATTATCATTTACAGGTCCTCAAATGTAGCATGATCTCTTCAAACTTTGTGCCTTTGCACACGCTGTTCTCTCTACCTAAAATGCTCCCACCCCTATTTTTGACCTAGCTAACTCTTGTTTACTTTTCAAAACCAAGCTCAGGTGCTACTTCCTTCAGGAAGCCTTTCCTAACCCTCTTCTCCACCTTCTCTCAGGTTGGGCTAGGCACTCCTTGGCACTCTCAAAGCACTCTAGGCTTATATGTAACATCTATATGATTTTGAGTAGTATTCCATGCCTTAGATACACCACAGTTTATTCAACCATTCACTCATTTAAAAACATTTAGGTTGTTTCCAGTTTTGGACTATGACAAAGTGGCTGTAAGCGTTGTGTAAAGGTTTTTGTGTGTATACAACTTTTTATTTATCTAGGAATTACCTCCAAGAGTGTAATTTCTGAGTTGTATAGTAAATTGTATGGTTATTTTTGTAAGAAACTGCCATACTCTTTTCTAGAGTGGCTGTACCATTTCACATTCCTACCAACAATGCAAGGGTGATCCAGTTTCTCACTCTAATCAATAGCATTTTCTGTTATCACAATTTTTTATTTTTGCCATTTTTAGATGTGTACTGATACCTTATTGTGATTTTTAATTTGCATTTCTCTGATGGCTAATGATGTTGAACATCTTTTCATGGGTTAATTTGCAGTCTGTATATCCTCTTTAGTAAAATGTCATGTTTTTGCCCAGTTACTGATTAGACTTTTAAACTGTTGACTTTTAGCTCTTTATATATTCTAGATATAAGTACTTTGTGTTCTCCTTTTATTTTTTTATTTTTTTTATCTTTATTGTTCAGTTTATTAATTACATTGTTTCCCCTTTTTATCCCCCTATAGCTTCCCTCCACCCTGTACCTATCCCACCCTCCACCCTCACCTCCCCCTCCCCACTGTCCTCTCCCATTGTTGCTAGATTTTTGTCCAGTCTCTTGCTGCACTTCCCACAACCCTTTTCTCCCCAAGAATTGTCAGTCCATTCCCTCTCTATGTCCATGTCTCTGTTATATTCACTAGTCTATCCTGTTCAACAGCCTATCAATTCACTTGATTTTTATGTTCATTTGTTGATAGATGTATATTTGTTGTTGCTAGTTTGCACTTTTACCTTTTTCTTCTTCCTCTTCTTAAAGAATATCTTTCAGCATTTCATATAATGTTGGTTTGGTGGTGATGAACTCCTTTAGCTTTTTCTTATCTGCGAAGCACTTCATCTGACCTTCAATTCTGAATGATAGCTTTGCTGGATAGAGTAATCTTGGTTGTAGATTCTTGCTGTTCATCACTTTGAATATTTCTTGCCACTCCCGTCTGGCCTGCATCGTTTCTGTTGAGAAATCCGCTGACAGTCGTATGGGTGCTCCCTTATAGGTAACCAGCTGTTTCTCTCTTGCTGCTTTTAATATTCTCTCTTTGTCTTTTGCTCTTGGCATTTTAATTATGATGTGCCTCGGTGTGGTCCTCTTAGGGTTCCTATAAATTGGGGTTGTGTTCTCCTTTTAAAAGGCTTGGTTTTTTTTTTTTTTTCAGAGCAAAAGTCCTTAATTTTTTTTTTTAATGATTCATGCTTAGGACTTAAGAACTAAGTCCTACATTCCAGAGATTTTTCTCCTATATTTTCTTCTAAAAGCTTTGTTTTAAACTTAAATTGCTGATCCATTTGAGTTAGTTTTGTATAAGGTGTGAGGTTTAGATCGAAGTTCATTTTTTTTTTGCCTATAAAAGTCCAATTTCTCCGACATCATTTGTTGAAAAATATATCTTTCATTAAATTGCTTTTGCACTTTAAAAAATCAGTTGGATGGCCCAGCCAGTGTAGGTCAGCAGTTGAGCTTTGATCTAGGAACCAAGAGGTCACCAGCTCGATTCCTGCTCAGGGCATATGCCTGATTTTCAGGCTCAGTCCCCTGAGGGGGGCTTACAGAGGGTAACCAATCGATGATGTTACTCTCTCATCAATGTTGCAATCTCTCTATCCCTCTTCCTCTCTTTTTAAAAAAGTCAATAAAACAATTTTTAAAAACCTCACTGAGTTATACACTAAAAAAAGGATGAGTTTTTTAAAAAATCAGTTGGCTGTACTTGTCTGAGTCTGTTCTGGATTCAGTGTTCTCTTCCACTGATCTGTGTGTCTTTCCCTCCACCAATATCACACAATTATTTTAGCTACATATTAAGTTTTAAAATTTTGTAGAGTGATTATTTTTCCATTTATTATTTTTTTCAAAAACGTATTTTTAGCTATTTTAGTTCTTTTTATCTTTCCATACACATTATAGAATAATATTGGCTGTGTCTATAAAAAATGATGCTGACTTTTGATAAAAATGGTGTTAAACCTATATAACATTTTGGGGAAAATTGGTACCCTTATTTTGTTGACTACTCCAATTCATGAACACAGTATGTCTCCCCATGTAGTCAGATCTTTGATTTCTTTCATTAGTGTTTTGTAGTTTCAGCATACAAGTCCTGAACATATTTTTCCCAGATTTGTACCTGTGTGTTTTATTTCAGTGATTGTGAGAGATATTGTAGCTTTAATTTTGGATTTCACATGTTCATTGTTAATATTTAGAAATAAAATTGAGTTCTGTATGTTGATCTTATATCTTATGATCTCATTGAACTCATTTATTAATTCTAGGAGGTTGTTTGTTTTGTGTGTGGGTTTCTTGTGATATTCCATTCAGGAGGTCAGGGTTTGATGCCCAGTCAGGGTACATGCCCAGGTTTCAGGCTTGATTCCCCAGTGGGGGCTTGCAGGAGGCAGCTGATCCATTTCTCTCTCTCATCATTGTTTCTACCTCTCTATCCCTTTCCCCTCTTCTCCCTAAAATCAATACAAGTATATATTTTTAAAAAAAACAGCTCTCTGCTCAATATGGAGGCATTCCTGAGAGACCTGCGCATTGAAACATCTAAAAGTGGGCAACTAGGAATAAACAGGGAGATGAAAAGGGAGGAAAATGCAGACTGCCCGCAAATACAGCCCTGCAACTAGGAGCTTAAAGCTCAGCCTGAAGAGGAAGGAAGTCAGCAGCAGGTGCTTCCTTCAGCTGGGAGGAACAGAGAGCTATGTGGGTCAGACCAGCAGGGCAAGTGGAGCAAGCAGCTTCTGAGCCAACAGACGCCTGACAGAGCACGGGGTTCTGCTATGTGGTTCTCCACTGTCAGAGTTGGTGTTTCAGACAAAGAAACAAAACAACAAAACTCTGCCAAAACTCACCTCCCATTACCCTTGGAGTCAGGCTGAGGAGCATATTATCTCTAAACTAAGAGCTATTGCAGAACTGCTGTTTCCTTTTGTAACTGATCCCCAGGTGGGGTATTTTGGGGCAGAACCCCACGGAGATCAGGGGTCACCATAACAGTGAGGGCGAAACAAACCCACTTCAAGCAGCAGGGCTGTACTGTCTTATGGAAGCCATGAAGGTCAAGTCCTAGAGATCACAGAGGTAAAAGAAACCCTGTAATTCAACACTTCTACTGAAAAATAGTAGAAAGACCTCTGCAGAGGAACCTGCTGAATAGGCCATTAATATAGACAGATATGCATGCCTACACAAAGGAGAACAGCAATTACCATGCATGAACAACCATGGTAATGAGGATGATCAGAAAGAAAATGAAAAATCCCCAGAAAGCAAGCAGGAGAACATAGAAATATGTGATATAAATAACTGAGATTTCAAGATTGCAATTCTGAAAATATTCAATGAGATGCAAGAAAATACAGACAGGCAATTCAAGGTACTCTGAAAACAAATCAACAAACAAAACAAGTACTTTGCCAATGATGTCAAAACTTTAAAAAAGAACTATTCATAAATCCTGGAAATAAAAGCATGCAATTAAGGAGATTAAGAGTAAACTACTGAGCATAGAAAACAGAGCCAACCATATGGAGAAAAAATTACTGATATGAAAAATAGGAATCTTTAAATGATGTAGAGGGAAGAAGAGCAAGACCTGAGCATAAAGAAAAATGAAATTGTTCTACAAGAACTATCTGACTCCATCAAAAGAAGCAAAATTAGAATAATAGGCATTTTGGAAGAGGAAGATAGGGAGAAAGGAATAGAGATCCTATTCAAACAAATAGTGAGAACTTCCTAAACCTATGGAAAAAACTATATCCTTGAATCCAAGAAGCAAACAAATTCCTAGTTACCTCAATCCAAAGATGCCTTCTCCAAGACATAGTATATTAAAACTGTCGAAAATTAATGACAAAAAATTCTCAACACAGCAAGGCAAAAGAAGAAAGTGACCTACAAAGGAAAGCACATCAGAATTTAAACTAATTTCTCAACAGAAAATTTTCAAGCCAGAAGAGAGTGAAACCAAATATTTGAACATCTGAAAGAGATAAATTACCAGCCATGAATAATATATCCAGAAAAATTATCCTTTAAATATGAAGGAGAAATAAACATGTTCCAAGACATACAGAAGCTGATGGAGTTTATCACCAGAAAACCTCCATTGCAGGCACTATACAAAGTAGTTAGTCTACCTGAAACAAAGACCATAAGGTCACAACACTAAGAGTAAATTCGCCAAAAAACATAGACCATAAACAAACACATACAAAGGGAGGGTATAAAGATCTGAACTGGCAAAGGAGGATAAAGATCAGATGCACTCAAAAGAAAAAAAAAACTACTGTATATATGCAACTTTATTTTTTATAAACCTAATGGTAACCAGATACAAAATTTTTTAAACCAGGACACATAGCTTTAAAAAAGAGGAAACAGAGAAAAGAAATATGGAATTCCACCAAACAAAAACAACAGATAAAAACACAAAAGAAAAGAACCAATGGAGGCACAGAGCTACCAGAAAACAAAAGATAAAATGGCTATAAAAATCCTCATGCACAGGTGTGGAAAAATGGCGGCGGAACAGAGGGATTCGATCTGAGTCTGCTCGCAGGGCAGAGGGAGGGAGCAGCTGAAGGTCACGCAGGGAGCATTTGTCGGCGACTAGGGGGACAGCTGTGCTCCAGGAGAAGATAGAGGACTGCTGGGCTGGCCTCCCTAGCCTGAGCGGCCCCAGTACTGCTGGGTTCTCTCCCTGAGCCAACTGCGCGAGGAGGCGCGTGGAGGCGGACCACGACATCTTGAAGAGAGGAGCCGGAAAACATACAGCTGTCGTACGCGGTACCGGCTGTACCGCTGGGGCTCCCGGAGCACCGGCGCCCAGGTGACACGGAGGCTCACAGAGCCCAGGGAGCGCTAAACTCCAGCTCGGAAAGGTCAGATTTCCCTGGGGGTACTTTGGGCGCGAAACTGAGGGGGCTGGCAGTCTGGGAGATCTGCACCTTGGAACTCAAAACCTGGAGATCTGCACCTGAAATAGAATCTGTGGCTGTTGAAGCTGGTGAACTTGGGAGAGGGCCCTTGGAGCTGGTGGCAGAGTTGATCCCTGGAGCGCAATCGGTTTGGACCTGACAGAGGGGGGAAACCCGAAAGATTTTGGGAGGGTTCTGGCTGCTAAAACAGCAGTCACCATTAGAGAGGCAGTATTGTTTAGTTCAGGATAAAGAGGACCAATAGACCCAGAAGTCAATCTAGAAACACTGCCACCCAGGGGCCAAATCACAAATTGACTCTTATGTGACAGGGAATTGATTATATTTTCTCTTCGACCTTGGGAATACAGTCTATTTTCATCTACACTTTAGTATCTTTTACTCTACCTCAACTTCACCTTTATACCACCACTCTCTGGCTAACCTTTCCCTATTTAGTGCCTTGTTTCCCTTACACTTTTCCCGCTTTAGATTTACCCAATTCTTTCCCTTTACCCCCTGTTAAAATTTCACCCCACTGATATATCTAATCTCTAACCACCTAATCCAAGTGCATATATACCTCTAACTTCTCTGACTTCACTATCTTAAAGTGTTTTTAGCCCTGTCCTGTTGTTGTTGTTTACTTGACTGTTGATTATATTGATTTTTTAAGCAGGTTTATGAGATTGATTTGCTTATTCTGATATTTTGGTTTGTCTTGTAGGGGGGGTTATTTTTATTTTTGGTGTTGTTTCTTGTTTTGTTGTCCTCATCTGCATTGTTTTTGAGATAGATTTTTGCTTCTGTGTTCCCTCACCTCTCTTGATATTAGTAGTTGTATGTAATTTGTATCAATCTCCAAGTACTTGTTGCAGGTTTGGTTCGGATTAAGGGCTGTCCTATAGGAGTTTTCACCCCACATTTATAATTTACTCCTTTTATTTCTTTTTTTTCTTCTCCCCCTTTTCCCATTATCATTTTGGCATTCCTGTCTTTCTTTTTTGTGAGTGTATGTGTGTGGGGGGGTCTCTTTCTTTTTTGTGTGAGTGTGGGTGTGTGAGTGTCTGTGTGGGTCTGGGGGAGGTTCTCTTTCTTTTTTCCCACCTATCACCGAATTTGCCTTTCTCTGGCGGTCACCTTTATTTGGAATTACAATTACTTTGACTACATTCCGGTTCAGTGCCTGGTGCATTGCACCTGGTTGTGTTGTATTTTGTGCCTTTAAATCAACGCAGGAGAGTGAGAACTACATAACCACATACACAGAGAAGAGAGACCATGGGAAGACAAAGAAATAGCCCACATATGAAAGAAAAGCAAGGCTCACCAGAAAAGGAGGTAAACGAAATGGAAGTTAACAACCTGTCAGAGAAGGAATTCAGAGAAATGGTCATAAGGTGGCTGAAAAGAATGGAAGACAAATTTGATAATATGAGTAAGAACCAAGAGGAAATGAGGAAGACCCAGGAAGAAATGATGAAGAGCCATGAAGAAATGAAAAGTGACATTGCTGAAGTAAAGAACTCAATAGAAAGTATTAAGAGTAGACTAGAAGAAGCAGAGGATCGCATCAGTGAGCTAGAAGACCAGGTAGGAAAAAATAACCAAGTAGAGCAGCTACTAGAAAAAAAAATTAAAAAGCAGGAGGAGAGCCTAAGAGAACTTTGGGACAACATGAAACAAAACAACATCCGTATAATTGGGCTTCTAGAAGGACAGGAAACTGAGCAAGGAATAGAAAACCTGTTGGAAGAAATAATGACAGAAAACTTTCCAGGTATAGGAAAGGAAAAACCCACACAAATCCAAGAAGCTCACAGAGTCCCAAGCAAAATGAACCCCAAAAGACCTACGCCAAGGCACATTATAATTAAATTGGCAAACACCAATGACAAAGTAAGAATCTTAAAAGCTGCCAGAGAGAGACAAAAAGTCACCTACAAAGGAACACCCATCAGACTAACAAGTGATCTCTCAACAGAAACCTATCAGGCCAGAAGGCAGTGGAATGAAATCTACAAAGTCATGCAAAGGAAGGGTCTGAATCCTAGAATACTGTACCCAGCAAGGCTCTCAATCAAAATTGAAGGTCAAATCAGGAGCTTCACAGATAAAAAAAGGACTAAGGGAATTCATCACCACCAAACCAGCAATTCAAGAAATGCTAAAGGATCTGCTGTAAAAAGAAATAGGAAGCGAAGAAGGATCACAGGGGCAAAGAACAAAAATGGCAACATATAAGCACCTATCAATAATAACTTTAAATGTAAATGGGTTAAATGCTCCAATCAAAAGACACAGGGTAATAGACTGGATAAGAAAACACAACCCATGTATCTGCTGTCTACAAGAAACCCACCTCCGAAAAAAAGACGCACACAGACTGAGGATGAAAGGTTGGAAAAAAGTTATTCAGGCGGATGGAAATGAAAAAAAAGCTGGGGTAACCATACTTATATCTGACAAATTAGATCTCAAAGTGAAGGACATAACAAGAGATAAAGAAGGCCACTTCATAATACTAAAGGGAGCAATTCAACAAGAAGAAATAACTCTTGTAAACATATACGCACCCAATACAGGAGCACCCAAATATATACAAAAACTCCTAGAGGACATCAAGGGAGAGATAGACAGCAATACAATCATAGTAGGAGACTTTAATACCCCATTATCACCATTGGACAGATCCTCTAAACAAAAAATCAGTAAAGAAACATCAATTCTCAATGACTCACTGGACCAGATGGAATTAATTGACATCTTCAGATCATTTCACCCCAAAGCCACAGAATATACATTCTTTTCAAGTGCCCATGGGTCATTCTCAAAGATAGACCATGTATTAGGTCATAGGCAAAGTCTCTCCAAATTCAAGAAGATAGAAATCATATCAAGTATATTCTCAGATCACAGTGGCATAAAGCTGGAAATCAACTACAATAGAAACAATCCAAAGAAATCGAACACATGGAGACTAAACAGCATGCTATTAAATTATGACTGGGTTACTAGAGAGATTAAGGAAGAGATAGAAAACATCATGGAAACAAATGACAATGATAGCACAACAATCCAAAATCTATGGGACACAGTGAAAGCAGTTCTGAGAGGGAAGTTCATAGCTCTACAATCCTACTGCAAAAAACTAGGAACAGCGGCAATAAATTATCTAACGCAACAACTCAAAGAGTTAGAAAGAAAGCAACAAGAAAAGCCCAGTGTAAGCAGAAGGAAGGAAATAGTAAAGATCAGAGCAGAAACAAATGACATAGAGACCAAAGAAACAATACAGAAAATCAACGAAACCAAGAGCTGGTTCTTTGAAAGGATAAACAAGATTGATGAACCTCTAGCCAGACTCACCAAGAAGCAAAGAGAGAGGACCCTAATAAATAAAATCAGAAATGAAAGAGGTGAAATAACAACAGACCCCATTGAAATACAAAGGATTGTTAAAAAATACTATGAACAACTCTACTCCAACAAACTGGACAACCTGGAGGAAATGGATATGTTTCTAGAAAAATATAACCTCCCAAAACTCAATCAAGAAGAATCTAAACAACTCAATAGACCAATAACTGTGGAAGAAATTGAATCAGTCATCATAAAGCTTCCAGCAAACAAAAGCCCAGGGCCAGACGGCTTCACAGGGGAGTTTTACCGAACATTCAAGGAAGAACTAAAACCTATACTCCTCAGACTATTCCAGAAAATTCAAGAAGATGGAACACTTCCAAACTCCTTCTATGAAGCTAGCATCACCCTAATACCAAAACCAGATAAAGACGACACAATGAAAGAGAATTACAGGCCAATATCCCTCATGAATATAGATGCCAAAATCCTCAATAAAATTCTAGCAAATCGGATCCAGCAGTACATCAGAAAGATCATACACCACGACCAAGTAGGATTTATCCCAGGAATGCAAGGATGGTACAATATCCGCAAATCAATAAATGTGATACATCACATAAACAAATTGAGAGATAAAAATCACATAGTCATAACAATTGATGCAGAAAAAGCATTTGACAAAATCCAACATCCTTTCTTAATAAAAACTCTCAATAAGGTAGGAATAGAAGGATCATACCTCAACATAATAAAAGCCATATACGATAAACCCACAGCATACATCATACTCAATGGGCAAAAACTACAACCATTTCCCCTAAGAACAGGAACAAGACAGGGTTGCCCACTTTCACCACTCCTGTTCAACATAGTACTGGAAGTATTAGCCATTGCAATTAGACAAGAAGAAGAAATAAAAGGCATCCAAATTGGAAAAGAAGAAGTTAAGCTATCCTTATTTGCAGATGACATGATATTGTACATAAAAAACCCGAAAGACTCCATAAAAAAGTTAGTAGACTTAATAAATGAGTTCAGCAATGTAGCAGGCTACAAAATTAATGCCAAGAAATCTATGGCATTTCTATACACTAATAGTGAACTTACAGAAAGAGAGACTAAAAAAGCAATCCCATTTACCATCACACCAAAAAAATTAAGATACCTAGGAATAAACTTAACTAAGGAGGTAAAAGATCTATTTGTGGAAAACTACAGGAGACTGAAAAAAGAGATAGAGGAAGATGTAAACAGGTGGAAGAACATTCCATGTTCATGGATTGGGAGAATCAACATCATTAAAATGTCCATACTACCCAAAGCAATCTATAAATTTAATGCACTCCCCATTAAAATACCAATGGCATATTTCACAGACCTAGAAAGAACTCTCCAAAAATTCATCTGGAACAAAAAAAAAGGCCCCGAATAGCCACAGCAATCCTGAGAAAGAAGCACAAAGTCGGTGGGATTTCCATACCAGATTTCAAGCTGTATTACAAGGCTACTGTTCTTAAAACAGCCTGGTACTGGCACAAGAACAGACATATAGATCAATGGAATAGAATAGAGAATCCGGATCTCAACCCAATCCACTATGCTCAATTAATATTTGACAAAGGAGGCAGGAACATAAAATGGAGTCAAGACAGTCTCTTCAATAAATGGTGTTGGGAAAATTGGACAGATACATGCAAAAAAATGAAAATAGAGCACCAACTTACACCATACACAAAAATAAACTCAAAATGGATACAGGACTTAAATGTAAGACAGGAAACCATAAAAATATTAGAGGAATCTACAGGAAGAAAAATCTCAGACATATGCCAAAAGAACTTCTTTGATGATACCGCTCCGAGGGCAATGGAAGCTAAAGAGAAAATAAACAAATGGGACTACATCAAAATCAAAAGCTTTTGCACAGCTAAAGAAACCATCAACAAAATAACAAGAAAACCCACTGTATGGGAGAACATATTTGCAAATGTTATTAGTGATAAAGGTTTAATCTCAAGCATCTACAGGCAACTCACCCAACTCAATAAAAGGAGGACAAATGATCCAATAAAAAAATGGGCAACAGACCTAAATAGAATCTTCACGAAAGAAGACAATTTGAAGGCCCAGAGACACATGAAAACTTGCTCAAAGTCACTAATTATCCGAGAGATGCAAATCAAAACGACTATGCGGTACCATCTCACACCTATCAGAATGGCTTACATCAACAAATCAACAAACGACAAGTGCTGGCGAGGATGCGGAGAAAAAGGAACTCTTGTGCACTGCTGGTGGGACTGTAGACTAGTACAGCCACTGTGGAGAACAGTATGGACATTCCTCAAAAAACTAAAAATGGAGCTCCCATTCGACCCAGTGATCCCACTTCTAGGAATATACCCCAAGAAATTAGAAAGGCGAGTTAGAAAGGATATATGTACCCTTATGTTCATAGCAGCACAATTTACCATAGCTAAGATTTGGAAACAGCCGAAGTGCCCATCAGCAGATGAGTGGATCAAAAAACTATGGTACATTTACACAATGGAATACTACGCCGCGGAAAAAAAGAAGGAGCTCCTACCATTTGTAACAACATGGATGGATTTGGAGAGCATTATGCTAAGTGAAATTAGCCAGGCAGGGAAAGACAAATATCACATGATCTCACTCATTTGAGGAATACAATCAATGACATAGACTGATGAACAAGAATAGATCCAGAGACTGAGAAAAGTCCATCAGAATGTCAAACCTCAGGGTAAGTGGCAGGTGGTGAGAGTAAGTGGAAAAGTCAATATACTTGAACTCTTGAACTGAGGTAAGTGATTTGTGTTTTTACATCCCTGACAAAGTTTATATAAAATTATAAAAAAATGGCAGCTAGTCTGACATTGAATTGACATGGCCTAGAGCTTGTCATATCCTATGGAGACCAGTCCTTAGGCTAGGCCCTGCTTAACCTTCCATGACACCATAATACCCTTACATGATATTATTCTACAATGTCATTATAATATTTGATATTTGACAACAGCATATTATACAATTATCCCAAATAAACTTACAAACTAATTCTTTGAATGTTGGGCAGCAACTTAAAAAAGAATAGGAAAGAAATTAATCCCTTTCAGAAGGAATTAAGGCACTGGGAAGGCATCCGAGCATTCTATATTGGCCCTTCTTGCCCTTTCTACAAAGAGGGACCTTCTTGTTACTATCCAAATACACACAGCTGATGCCAGAGTTTTCAGTTCGAGCTGTGGCTGAAGCCTTTGGGCAGCTGGCACCATGGATCTGTATCTCGACCAATGGTGTGAGCTGGGCCCTCTCTGGAGAAGAAACCTGGGTCCCCCGAGATATGTGATCAGTACCGGGACCCCGCCAGCAGGCGAGGGGACCCCAAGGCAGGTACTGGACATGGAGGCCACAGGGGGGCATAGACTACAAAGGAGACAGAACTGAACCTCA
This sequence comes from Antrozous pallidus, assembly GCA_027563665.1. NCBI lineage: Eukaryota > Metazoa > Chordata > Mammalia > Chiroptera > Vespertilionidae > Antrozous > Antrozous pallidus. Next base: position 88,477,258 of record CM050509.1, on the reverse strand, counting down.
CATCACCCTGTTTGGCCCCGGAGGATGGCTGGTTAGCCAGAGACGGCTAAGATTCCTCAGGGAAGGAACAACCTAAGACAGGCACAGTCGCAGAGGGGCCAACAGGAGAGAACTAAAAGGTCAACAGAGGTGGGGCACAGACCCTCATCCACAAACCTTGCAGGGGTTTGAATTCTCAACCCTCCTAAGGGAGGTCTCCTACCCCCACGGCTGCTTCGCCTCCCACACACGACTCATACGGAGACCCAGGCGGCAGACAGAGACTCTGCCAGCAATAGCTGCTCTATATCTAAATTCAGTCTATTACCAGGAATGCTCGGGACCTACTCAAAATTGCAAATATTCCTTTCCACTAGTATTCACAGGGTAAACTAAGATTTCTGCTTGAGTATTAAAATTGACAGGAAAATAGTAATCAAGTTTTCAGATTAATTTAAATTGGCCAAGTGAAATACGAGAATACTCAAGAAAATTATAGTGTACTGGACAAAAAGCTTTTCCTAAAACATTAACTGTAAAATCTATTAGTAGTTCATCTCTCTGTAAAATTGCCTAACATCCAAAGAACCTAAAGCAGTCACTTTGTGTGCAAAAATTAAAATTTAAAATTATCAAGACTGCAACAGAAAATTTCCAAAAGTCCCCATTAATCAAAAAAGGGGAGGGGACAGCGGGGTAATATCATGAAAGGGACAAAAAAAAATATCGAGTAAGTAAAATACATCTAGAAAATACTTACTCCAGTAAAGTAAATTCCATTTGTAAAAACAATAGCAGGACACCCATGAAAAAACACACATGGTGTCAAAATAAGCCAAAGGAAAATCATTTAAGCAAAAATTTAAAAGAATCCCAAGTCTATTTTGCATAGAGGATCCCTTTGTTAACTTTTGGTCGAGAATGTGTTTGTGTGTTTTCAGAGAACAACTCCAAGACCATGTGGGTTCCTGCGACGGTGAGGAACTGATGGATCTGTTCCAGTCATGAGGACGGTCCAGAGATGGGGGACACTGACGACACCTTGCCATACTAGCAGTCAGCAGCTGTCCATGTCTGCAGGCAGCCCAGGACCAAACCAGAGAGGATGGATCATGCATTGACACGATATGTCCACCATCTGGATACCATTGCTGACTTACACACATAATGAATTATTTGACACTGAAACTGGGACTCAGAAAAGTTGGACATTGAAACCGAGACTGAAACACTTTTTGTTCTTATACATTTATTTCTAGTATGCAGAGGCAAGATATTTTTTGAAGAAAAGAAACAGGGGAGAGTGATTGATATAGAGGCAGGATGGCCTTGAACAGGCTGTCAAGCTACAGGGGGAGGCTTGGGTGGATGGGAGGCAGATGCGGGGGGAGATCAACGGAAGGACTTGTATGCATGCATATGAACATAACCAATGAATGAAAGACACTGGGGCGGGGAGGGGAGAAGCTGGGGATATGTGCTGGGGGGTGGGGGAGGCTGGGGGGAGGATAAGGGGGAGGGGGAAAGGAAAACATGTACTACTATTATACTGCAAAAAATCAATAAAAAATAATTTAAAAAAAATCCTCATGCACAATAAATTACCCTAAATGTAAATGGTCTAAATTCACCAATGAAGAGGTACAGTGTAGCATGGTGAATCAAAACTCAAAACCCAACCATATAATGCCTACAAGAGACATATATAAGTGGCAGAGACAAAGACAGATTTAAGGTAAAAAGGTGGAAAATGATTGTCCAAGCAAAAAACATCCACAAAAAAGCAGATGTAGCTATACTTATGTCTGACAAAATAGATTTATAGGTAACAAGAGACAAAAATGGACACTTTATAATGATAAAGAGGACACTACATCAAGAGCAGTTCCTAGAAATGTATAACATTCCCAGGCTAAATCTTGAAGAAATTAAAACAACCATAAAAAACCTCCGCAAAAAACAAAAGTCCAGGACCAGATGGTTTCATCAGTGAATTCTACAAAATGTTCAAAAAAGATTCAAAACCTATCCTCAAACTCTTCCAAAAAATTGAAGAAGGGGCAATACTTCCTAACACATTTTAGGTCAATATAGTCCTAATGTATCAAACACTGGCAAGGATAAGACAAAAAAAGAAAACTATAGACAATATCTCTGATGAATACAGATGCAAAAATCCTAAGCAAAATACTAGTAAATCAAATACAACGGTGCATCAAAAAAAGAATACATCACAATCAATTGAGGTTCTTTTCAGGGGCAAAAGAATGACTCAACATATGCAAATCAATCAATGTAATACATCACATTAACAAAATAAAGGATAAAAATCATATGACCTTATTAATAGATGCAGAAAAAAGCATTTGATAAGATACATAATCAATTTATGATGAAAATGCTCAATAAAATAGGAATAGAAGAAAAGCATCTCAACATAATAAAGAATGCTCAGATAATATCATACTCAATGGTGAAAAACTGAAAGCTTTTCCTCTAATATCAGGAACAAGACAAGTATGTCCACTCTCACCACTCTTATTCAACATAGTTCTGGAAGTACTAGCCAGAGCAATAAGGCAAGAAAAATAAATAAAAAGCATCCAAATAGGAAAGGAAGCAGTAAAACTGTCACTTTTTGCAGACAACATGATGACATAGGAAACCCTAAAGACTCCAACAAAAAAAAACTATTAGAAACAATAAACAAATACAGTGAAGTTGCAAGATATAAAATCAATGTAGTAAAATCCTTTGCCTTCCTGTATACTAAATTAACAACAAAACTTCAGAAAAAGAAATGAAGGGAAAAAACCCCACAGCTCCTTTTGCAATTACAACCAAAATAATAAAATACCTACAAATAAACTTAACAAAGAATATGAAAGTCCTTTATAGTGAAAACCAAAAAATATTATTAAAAGAGATTTAAAAAGACACCAAAAAATGGAAAAATATCATATGTTCATGGATTGGAAAAATCAACATAGTTAAAATGACCATATTATCCAAAGCAATATACCATCTTAATGTAATCCCAATGTCATTTTTAAAAAAGAAATAGAACAAGAAATCATTAAATTTGTATGAAACCACAAAAGATCCTGAATAACCAAAACAATCCTAAGAAAAAAGAACCAAGCTGGACGTATCACACTCCCTGACTTCAAATTAAACTAAAGAGCTATGATTATTAAAACAGCATGGTATTGGCAGAGAAACAGACACACAGATCAATAAAACAGAATAGACAGCCCAGCTATAAAATCACATTTATATGGATGGATAATTTTGACCAAGGAGCTAGAAACACACAGTGGAGAAAGATATTCTCTTCAATAAATGGTGCTGGGTTCAACTTTAATAAGGTAAAAGTGCACTATGAAGATTGTTCACCTTTGCCGCATTTGGGATTTATATATAGTTACTTGGCAACAATGTTGAAGATCTCCTGGATCTTTTTTTTATTGTTCAGTTTATTAACTACATTGTTCCCCTTTTTTCCCGCTATAGTTCCCCACCACCCGGTACTCATCCCACCCTCTGCCCTCAACTCCCCCCCCCCCCCCACTGTCCTATCCCATAGGTGCATGATTTTGGTCCAGTCTCTTGCTGCACGGCCCACACCACTTTTCTCCCCAAGAATTGTCAGTCCATTCCCTCTCTATGCCCACGGTTCTATTTATTCACCAGTTTATCCTGTTCATCAGATTTTTAATTCACTTGATTTTTATATTCATTTGTTGACAAATGTGTATTTGTTGTTCATAATTTTTATTTTTACCTTTTTCTTCTTCCTCTTCTTAAAGAATATCTGTCAGCATTTTATATAATATTGGTTTGGTGGTGATGAATTCCTTTAGCTTTTTTTTAGCTGCAAAGCACTTTATCTGACCTTCAATTCTGAACAATAGCTTTGCTGGGTAGAGTAATCGTGGTTGTAGATTCTTGCTATTCATCACTTTGACTATTTCTTGCCACTCCCATCTGGCCTACATCATTCTGTTGAGAAATCCGCTGACAATCGTATGGGTGCTCCCTTATAGGTAACTAACTGTTTTTCTCTTGCTGCTTTTAATATTCTCTCTTTGTCTTTTGCTCTTGGCATTTTAATTATGATGTGCCTTGATGTGGTCCTCTTAGAGTTCCTATATATTGGGGTTCGGTGCGCTTCTTGGACTCCTAAGTCAATTTCTTTCACCAGGTGTGGGAAGTTTTCGGTCACTATTTCTTCAAATAGGTTTTCATTGTCTTGCTCTCTCTCTTTTTCTGGGACCCCTATAATTCGGATGTTGGTATGCTTGAGGTTGTCCCAGAGGCCCCTTACACTATCTTCAATTTTTTGGATTCTTTTGGTTTCTTGCTTTTCCAGCTGAGTGGATTTTACCTCTTTGTATTTCAAATCTTTAACTTGGTTCTTGGGGTACTCTAGAGTACTTTTAGGTCTTTGTATAATATTTTTTTTATTTCAGTCATTGTATGCTTAATTTCTAGTTGGTCCTTTTTCATATCCTCGTAGGCCTTGTTCATTTCCTCGTAGGTCTTGTTCATTTCCTCGTAGGCCTTGTTCATTTCCTTGTAGGTCTCGGCCTTTTCTAGGAGCCTCTTGAGAAGCCTTATAACAGTGGTTTTGAACTCTATGTCCAGTCGGGTTTTTTTCCTCCATTTCTTTCACATCTGATTTCTTTCCATGTCTCTGCATGGTGGCTGCTTTCCTGAGTTGGTCAATTAGCTTTGTGTGGTAGAAGTCCTCTAGGGGACAGTGGCTCAGCCTCCCCAGTTACCTGAGTTGGATATGGGTTGCACAGTCTTGTTGAAGTTAAGCCTAGATTATTGTAGTTAGCACTAGGAGGGTTTGACCTCCAGGCCAATTGGCTGTGAGGTTCAGCTGTGCTCAGGTTGGATGGGTGGAGTCTCTGGGCCGAGCAGGCAGCGTCAGCTCTGCACTATGCGGCCCCAGGGACTCTGTGCTGGATGGCAATGGCTGCCAGCACCTCTGAGAGAGAACTGCTGCCGAGCTCCACCCACTGCCAGACAATTCAGCCTCTCTCCAAATGAGTCTGCACACCCAAGTCTCACCCAGGGTTGTAAAACAATGCAGTCTGGTGGTTTCCCGAATGAGAGAGTAAGTCACGTGTCCTCTCTGTGTGGTCATGCAGCTCTGCTGTTCCCAAGTTTATGCGCACTCTGCACAAGCTCGCCCTCTCCACAAGCTTGCAGGCCCGTGCAGTGCCCGAGTTTCAGCGTGCCTCCCCACTGTCCAGTTTTTACCCCGTATGATTCTGGGTTCCCCGGACTTTGCCTGGAGCTGGGGAATCAGTGCAGTGGGACGTCTTTGTCTCCCCCATTCGAGAAAACCGGCCGGGTTTGCAGCCGCCCGCCCTAGGCTCCAAACCTCTGACTCTGCACATAACTTCAATGCTGTCCTCTGCCACTCCTCTGAGTCACAGTGTCCTATCTTCACTTTTATTTGTGGAATTTTCACCCAGCCAGCTTTCCGGTGATTCTGGATGATGTTTGTTCTTTCGTTAAGTTGTAGTTTTGAAATTGCTCTGTATGGCAGCAAGATAGGTGTTTACCTATGCCACCATCTTGGTTCCTTCTCTCATCAGGGTTTGCTATTCTTGATTGTTGAAGGCTACAATCATCCATTCATCTACCTACATTTCCAAACTATTTTTGCAAAGATTATCTTGTCATGTGGTTCCTGAAATCTCTGTTTCTCTAACTTGTGTTCAAATAGTATTTTGTTATTGGTTTCCTTGAACATCAAGGACTAAAATAAACACACAACTCTTTTCCCAGTATTTTTGAATTGCCTCTGTACTGGATCACTCTTTCAACAGATAGCCAAACCATTTACAACTCTGCTTCAGCCTTCATTTATTGCTTCTACTAAATTTAGAGATCAGTCAGAGGTGAAAGATTAGGGACTTTTTAGATCTTTTCTGAGCATGAATTCTGTCCTGGACATACATTTGGCTAAGTTATCCAGTATACACAGGTGATTTTGAATGTCCTAATTTCCCAAAGAAACTCTTCCCCAGGCTTTAGGTGGTCTATCGTATGTCTCAACTATAATCATTTCCCCCAGAAGGCTATAGGTTTTTCATTCACCTTATAAAGTTTACAAGCAACACATGCTTCCTTTCTTCTCTGAGCAAGTTCTGAGTTAGGTAAAATAAGGACAAGTATCTTTAATCAGTCTTTAAGGTAGTTCCCAGACAGTTTAGAACAGACAAGGAAAATGATTTAGAGAGTCTTCTCTACTTCATCTGGAACCAGGGACCACAGCCCCACAGTGGGAACGAACATACATTATCCTCAAGACCACAAAAAAGCCAGGGAATGAGTGAACCAAGAGCACAGCCACCAAACTTTCCTAGCATTTTCAAGTTATCTCTTTCTTGACTCAGTATTTATTTGCTTCATTGCTGTAAACCTTGGACTGTTTTCCAGAGTTCTGACAATGTTGGTTCTGACAGTTTCTGCTTGCTTTGAGAGGTTTCTGTGGAGGGATTGAAATTGCCTATTCTGCCACTTTTCTGACATAACTTCTCTAAACCTTTTATCACTGTGTTTATGCTGTAAATATTAGTGGAAAGGATTATTTGTATTCTTGAGTAGGCCCTGAGCATTCCTGGTGCTAGATTGGATTTAGATATAGGGCTGCTGTTGCTGGCCAAGTCTCTGTCTGTAACCTGGGTTCCGATCTGAGTTGGGCATGGGTGGCAAAGCAGCCATGAGGGTAGGAGACCCCCCTCAGAAGGGGTGAGAGTTCATGCCCCTGCAAGGTTAGGGGGTTGAGGGTCTGTGCCCCATCTCTGTTGACCTTCAAGTTCTTTCCTGATGGCCCCTATGTGACAGTGCCTGTCTTAGGTTGTTCCTTCCCTGAGTAATCTTACCCGTCTCTGGCTAACCAGCCATCCTCTGGGGCCAAGCCGGGTGATGTGAGGTTCAGTTCTGTCTCCTTGGTGGGAACAGCACCTATTTATTATCTCACCATTCTGTAGGTCAGAATTCTGGTTGGGATTGGCTGGAGTCTCTGAATTTTCACAAGAGTAAAATTCAAGATGTCAGCTGGTCTGAGCTCTGATCTGGAGCCTCTGGGGAAGAATTTGTTTCCAAACTCACTCATGTGATTGAAAGTCATTTCCTTGTACCTGTAAGATAGCGATCCCTGTTTTTGTTGTTGTTGTTGTTTTCTGTCTGACAATCTTGGGCCATTCTCAGTTTTTTGAGGTTACTTGCATTCTTTGACACTTTTTTTATCTTCTAGTAAGTATTGGTGTGTTGTAGCCTTTTCACATTTGAAATCTCTCTCAGTTCCTCCTCTACTATCAGGGAGAGAAAAATCTCTGCTTTTTAAGATATCAAAGTGATTAGATTGGCCCACCAGGATAATCTCGCTCTCTCTTTTTTATCATGTATAAAAGAATTTTTGTTGACTTGAGGAGACATTTGCAAGAACTGTTAACATTTGGGAAATGCTTGCTCTGTAGCAGGGGCCCTGCTCAGTGCTTTACATACATTGTTGTTATTTAATCTACTGAAGAGTCTCCCAATTCCCATAATAGATAATCTCTTTTAATTAACTCAAAAATCAGTTGATTAGTTATCTTAATAATATCCCTCAAATCACTTTTGCTATAAAACTTAATATAATCATGGGCATATTATGAGACAGACCATAGTGATAGTTCTTGGGACTAGGACAGGCAGTTTGGGGTAGCCATTTTCTTTGATATTTTATTATTTTCTCTTTGTTAGAATTTATATTTTCTTTGTTCTCTTTGTTTTGATATATTTTTTCAATATAATAATATTACATGCAATGAACATTTTTAAAATATAATAATATTACATGCAATGAACATTAATATTTCAAGAAAAACAATCTTATAATAATGTTAAATGAAATAAACATTAATTATCTCAAAAATGATTTAAAATAAAATAATGTTACATGCAGTAAACACCAGTTATTCAAGAAAAATAATCTTAAATGTAATGTTACATGAAATACACATTAATATTTCAAGAAAAAAGAATTTTAAGTATAATATATTACTAAAACTGTACTAACATAGTATAATATCACAAAAGTTGTAGGAAATATTAAAAATCTGCAAATAACAGAATTACTTCTATTATATTCTAATTTCCCCCCCCCTCTGGCTCTATTTTTCTTCAACAGTTTATGTTGTTCATTATATTCCAAAAATGAGTGAGAACATGTGATATTTATCTTTCTCTGACTGGCTAATTTCACTTAGTATAATGCTCTCTAGGTCCATCCAAATGGTAAGAATTCCTTCTTTTTTTACAGCAGTTTAGCATTTCCTTGTGTATATGTACCACAGTTTTCTAATCCACTCATCTGCTGATGGGCACTTAGACTGTTTCCAAATCTTGGCTATGGTGAATTGTTCTGCTATGAACATAGGGGTGCATATATCCTTTCTGACTGGTATTTCTGATTTTCTGGGATATATTCCTAGAAGGGATATTTGGTCAAATGGGAGTCCCATTTTTAATTTTTTGAGGAAACTCCATACAGTTCTTCACAGTGGCTGCACCGATCTGCATTCCCACCAACAGTGCAAGAGGATTTCTTTTTCTCTGCATCTTTGCCAGCACTTGTCGTTTAGTGATTTCTTTTTTTTAAATTTCAGATGATTTTATTTATTTATTTATTTATTTATTTATTTATTTATTTATTTATTTTTAATCTTTATTGTTCAGCTTATTAATTACATTTTCCCCCAATAGCTCCCCTCCACCCAGTCCCCATCCCACTCTCCGCCCTTACCTCCCTCCCCCGTCCTCTCCCATAGTTGCATGATTTTTGTCCAGTCTCTTGCTGTACTTCCCGCACCCTTTTTCTCACCAAGAATTATCAGTCCATTCCCTCTCTATGTCCATGATTCTGTTCTATTCCTCATTTTATCCTGATCATCAGGTTGTTAATTCACTCGATTTTTAGATTCATTTGTTGATAGATGTGTATTTGTTGTTCATAATGTATATTTTTACTTTTTTCTTCTTCCCTCTTCTTAAACAATACCTTTCAGCATTTCATATAGTATTGGTTTGGCGGTTATGAACTCCTTTAGCTTTTTCTTATCTGCGAAGCACTTTATCTGACCTTCAATTCTGAATGACAGCTTTGCTGGATAGAGCAATCTTGGTTGTAGAGTCTTGCTATTCATCACTTTGAATATTTCTTGCCACTCCCTTCTGGCCTGCATCTTTTCTGTTGAGAAATCCGCTGACAATCGTATGGGTGCTCCCTTATAGGTAACTAACTGTTTTTCTCTTGCTGCTTTTAATATTCTCTCTTTATCTTTTGCTCTTGGCATTTTAATTATGATGTGCCTTGGTGTGGTCCTCTTTCGATTCCTATATTTTGGGGTTCTGTGCACTTCTTGGGTTTTCAAGTCAATTTCTTTCGCCAGGTGGGGATAGTTTTCAGTCACTATTTCTTCTAGTAGGTTTTCATTATCTTGCTCTTTCTCTTTTTCTGGCACCCCAATATTTCTGATGTTGGTATGCTTGAGATTGTCCCAGAGGCCCCTTATACTATCTTCAACTTTTTGGGCTCTTTTGGCTTCTTGCTTTTCCAGCTGAGTGGATTTTGCTTTTTTGTATTTCAAATCTTTGACTTAGTTTTTGCGGTAGTCTGGACTGCTTTTGGGTCTTTATATAATATTTTTGTTTCAGTCAGTGTATGCTTAATTTCTAGTTTGTCTTTTTTCATATCCTTGTAGGCATTGTTCATTTCTTTGTAGGTGTTATTTATTTCGTTGTAGTTCTCATTAAGTTTCTCGGCCTTTTCTAGGAGCCTCTTCATAAACCTAATTACTGTGGTTTTGAACTCTATGTCTAGTCGTCTTTTTTCCTCCATTTCTTTCACAGCTGAGTTCTTTCCTTTTCTCTGCATTGTGGTTGCTTTCCTGAGTTGGTCCCTTAGCGGTGTGTGATAGGTATCCTTTAAGGAACAGTGGCTCAGCTTCCTTATGCAGCACCCGGAGTCAGCCTTAGGTCCGCCCTACGTGGCGTACAGCTTCAGTGTTTAAGGGGCATGTGGCGTCAGCTTATCTATGCGGCTCACGGGTCTCAGTGTTGGGTGGCAATGTAAATCCACCGCTGGTCTCCCCGTTGCCAGACAACTCTGCCTCTCCCCAAATGAGTCTGCACAGCCAAAGTCTCACTCAAGGTTGTAAAACAAAGCAGTATGGTGGTCTCTGAGCAAGTGAGCAAGTTGCGCATTCTCTGCCCGCGTTCTCTGCCCGGTTGCACACTCCAGGAACTGCTGCTCCAATTTACTCGTGCACTTTCCGTAAACACACAGACCTCAGCCGCGCCCAAGATCCTCCTTTCACCGACCTGGGAGTTCGCCTGGAACTGGGGGGTTGGTGCTGTGGGAGGCCTCTGCCTTCCCCGCTGGAGAAAACCAGCCAGGCTTGCTGTCTGCCGCCTGTCCCTCACCGCTCGCTCGCACTCCGAACCTCAAAGCTGCACACCGCTGTTCCTCCTAAGTCACCGCTGCATCCCACCTCTACTTTTATGTGTGGAATTTTCACTCAGCCAGCTCTCCGGTGATTCTGGATGATGTTTGTTCCGTTGTTAAGTTGTAGTTTCAGAATTGTTGCGTGGACAGCAAGATAGGTGCTCACCTATGCCGCCATCTTAGTTCTCCTATTGATTTCTTGATGATAGCCATTCTGACAGGTGTGAGGTGGTACCTCATTGTTGTTTTGATTTGCGTCTCTTGGATGATTAATTACTTTGAGCATGTTTTCATATGTCTTTTGGCATTCTTTATGTCTTCTTTTAAAAAGTCTCTATTAGGTCTTTTGCCCATTTTTTGATTGGGTTGTTTACCTTTGCTTTGTTAAGTTGTATGTGTTCCCTGTAAATTTTGGATATTAAACCTTTATTGGAGATAATATTGGCAAATATGTTCTCCCACGCAGTGTGCTTTCTTATTGTTTTGTTGATGGTTTCTTTTGCTGTGCAAAAGCTTTTTATTTTGATGTAATCCCATTAGTTTATTTTCTGTTTAGTTTTCGTTGCCCTAGGACCTGTATTAGTAAAGATATTGCTATGACATATGTCTGATATTTTGCTGCATAATGGATTTTCTAAGATTTTTATGGTTTATCATCTTATGTTTAAGTCCTTTATCCATTTTGAGTTAATTTTTGTGTATGGTGTAAGTTGGTGGTCTAGTTTCATCTTTTTGCATGTATATGTCCAATTTTCCCAACACCATTTATTGAAGCGACTGTCTTAACTCCATTGTATGTTCTTGCCTCTTTTGTCAAATATTAATTGAGCATAATGGCTTGAAGGGTTGATTTCTGAATTCTCTGTTCTGTTCCTTTGTTCTCTATGTCTGTTCTTGTGCCAGTAGTAGGGAGTTTTGAGGACAGCGGCTTTGTAGTATAGCTTGATATCTGGTATTGTGATCCTTCCAACTTTGTTATTCTTTCTCAAGATTGCTGTAGCTATTCTGGGTCTTTTTGTTTTTTATTCCAGTTGAATTTTTGGAGAGTTATGAAATATACCATTTGTATTTTACTGGGGATTGCATTGAATCTATAGATTGCTTTGGGTAGTATGGACATTTTAATGATGTTGATTCTATCAATCCATGAACATGGTATGATCTTTCATTTTTTTATGTCTTCCTATAACTCTTCAATGTCCTGTAGTTTACTGAGTACAGGTCTTTTACCTTCTTAGTTAAGTTTATTCCTAGGTATCTTAATTGTTTTGTTGTTGCAATGGTAAGTGGGATTGCTTTTTTAGTTTCTCTTTCTGTGAGTTTATTATTGGTGTATAAAAAAGCCATAGATTTTTTGGTATTTTGTATTCTTCTACCTTGCTGAATTCATTTATTAAGTCTAATATTTTTTATGGATTCTTTGTTTTTTTTATGTACAATATCATGTCATCTGCAAATAATGACCATTTTACTTGTTCTTTTCTAATTTGGATGCCTTTTATTTCTTCTTCTTGTTTAATTGCTATGGCTAGCACTTCCAGTACTATTTTGAACAGGAGTGGGCATCGTTGTCTTGCTGCCTGTACTTAGGAGAAATGGTTTTAGGTTTTGCACATTGAGTATGATGTTGGATGTAAGTTTGTCATATGTGGCCATTAAAATATTAATATATGCTCCCTCTATCCTAACTTTGCTGAGAGTTTTTATCATAAATGGGTGTTGGATTTTGTCAAATGCTTTTTCTGTGTCTAATGATACGATAATATAATTTTTGTTTTTCAATTTGTTTATATGATGTATCACGTTTATTGATTTGCAAATATTGTACCAGTCTTGCATCCCTGGAATAAATTTCACTTGATCCTGCTGTATGATACTTTTAATACATTGCTAGATGTGACTTGCTAATATTTTGTTGAAGATTTAACATTTGTGTTCATCAGGGATATTGGCTAGTAATTCTCTTTCTTTGTAGTGTCTTTAACTGGTTTTAGAATTAGGATAATGCTGGCCTCATAAAAAGAGTTTGGAAGTGTCCCTTCCTCTTGGATTTTCTGAAGTAGTTTGAGTAGTGTAGGTGTTAGTTCTTCTTTGAATGTTTTGAAAAAAACTCTCCTGTAAAGCTCTCTAGACCTGGACTTTTGTTTGGTAGGAAATTTTTGATTCCTGCTTCTATTTCATCAATTGTTATTGGACTATTCAAGTTTTTTTATTCTTCTTGATTCAGTTTTGGGAGATTGTATTTTTCTAAGAATTTGTCCATTTCATCCACATTGTCCAGCTTATTGGCATTTGGTGATTCATAGTATTATCTTACAATCAGTGGTTACTTCCCTGCCTTCATTCCTGATTTTTTAAATTTGGGTCCTCTCTCTTTGTTTCATGACGAGTCTGGCTAACAGTTCATCAATTTTGCCTATCCTATCAAAGAACCATCTCTTGGTTTCATTGATCTTTTGTATTTTTTAGAAAAACCTCAATGTCATTTATTTCTGCTCTAGTCATTATTATTTCATTCCTTCTACTTTGGGTTTTTCTTATTGTACACTTTCTAGTTCTTTAAGCTGTAGGGTTAACTATTTTACTGTTGATTTTTCTAGTATGTGTGTGGTGATTTTTGTTTGTTTTGTTTTTAAGTATGTCTTTAGTGCTATAAACTTCCTCTCAGGATTGCTTCTGCTGTGTCCCTGAGACTTTGGGTGGTTGTGTATTGATTTTAACTTGTTTCTAAGAAGTATATTTTTTAAATTTTATTTTATTGTTTGAAGTATTACACATAGTAGTACATATATCTCCTTTTTCCTCCCATTGACCTTCCCCCAGGCACCCCTACCCCTGTCGCATGCCCTCATCCTACCCTACCCCCAGTATCTTGTGTCCATTGGTTGTGTTTATATGCATGCATACAAGTCCTTTGGTTGATCTCTATCTCCCCCTCCCCAACACTCCGAAGACTTCCCGCTATAATTTGAAAGTCTGTTCCATGTTTTACTGCCTCTGTACCTATCTTTTTGTTAATCAGGTTATAATGTCCTTTGTTTTACATAAATGAGTGAGATCATGTGGTATTTTTCTTTCATTGCCTGGCTTATTTCACTTAGCATAATGCTCTCCAATTCCATGCATGCTGCTGCAAATAGTAAGAATTTCCTCTTTTTTATTTTTTTGTTTTTTAAATTTTTTATTTTTCAGTTTATTAATTACATTGTTCCCTTTTCCCCCCAATAGCTCCCCTCCACAAGGTACCCATGCCACCCTCTGCCCTCACACTCCCCCACTATCCTCTCCCATAGTTGCATGATTTTTGTTCAGTCTCTTGCTGCACTTCCTACACCCCTTTTCTCCCCAAGAATTGTCAGTCCATTCCCTCTCTATGTCCGTGATTCTGTTACATTCACCAGTTTATCCTGTTCATCAGATTATTAATTCACTTGAATTTTAGATTCATTTGTTGATAGATGTGTATTTGTCGTTCATAATTTACACTTTTATCTTTTTCTTCTTCCTCTTCTTAAAGAATATCTTTCAGCATTTCATATAATATTGGTTTGGTGGTGATGAACTCCTTTAGCTTTTTCTTATCTGTGAAGCACTTTATCTGACCTTCAATTCTGAATGATAGCTTTGCTGGATAGAGTAGTCTTGGTTGTAGTTTCTTGCTATTCAATATTTGAATATTTCTTGCCACTCCCATCTGGCCTGCATTGTTTCTGTTGAGAAATCCGCTGACAATCGTGTGAGTGCTCCCTTATAGGTAACCTTCTGTTTTTCTCTTGCTGATTTTTATATTCTCTCTTTGTCTTTTGCTCTTGGCATTTTAATTATGATGTGCCTTGGTGTGGTCCTCTTAGGGTTCCTATATATTGGGGTTCAGTGCGCTTCTTGGACTCCTAAGTCAATTTCTTTCACCAGGTGTGGGAAGTTTTCGGTCACTATTTCTTCAAATAGCTTTTCATTGTCTTGCTCTCTCTCTTTTTCTGGCACCCCTATAATTCAGACGTTGATATGCTTGAGGTTGTCCCAGAGGCCCCTTACACTAACTTCAATTTTTTGGATTCTTTTGGTTTCTTGCTTTTCCAGCTGAGTGGATTTTACCTCTTTGTATTTCAAATCTTTAACTTGGTTCTTGGGGTACTCTAGAGTACTTTTAGGTCTTTGTATAATATTTTTTTTTCAGTCAGTGTATGCTTAATTTCTGTTTGGCCCTTTTTCATATCCTTGAGGGTCTCATTCATATCCTTGAGGGTCTCATTCATTTCCTTGTAGGTCTCATTCATTTCCTTGTAGGTCTTGCTTATTTCCTTGTAGGTCTCGGCCTTTTCTAGGAGCCTCTTGAGAAGCCCTGTAACCGTGGTTTTGAATTCTATGTCCAGTCATTTTTTCCCCTCCATTTCTTTCACATCTGATTTTTTTCTATGTCTCTGCATGGTAGCTGCTTCCCTGAGTTGGTCAATTAGCTTTTTGTGGTAGATATTCTACAAGGGACAGTGGCTCAGCCTCCCCAGTTACCTGTGGTGGATATGGGTTGCACAGTCTTGTTGAAGTTAAGCCCAGGTCAATCATTGTTAGTACTTGGAGGGGTTGACCTCCAGGCCAATTGTCTGTGGCATTCAGCTCTGCTCAGGTTGGATGGGCCAGGCAGACAGCGTCAGCTTAACCCTATATAGCCCCAGGGATTCTGTGTCAGTGGCAATGGCTGCCAGCACCTCCGAGAGAGAATCGCTGCTGAGCTTCGCCAGCCGCCGGAGAATTCAGACTCTCCCCAAATGAGTCCGCACACCCAATGTCTCACCCAGGGTCACAAAACAACGCAGTCTGATGGTTTCCCCAAGGAGGGAGCAAGTCACTAGCTCTCCCTGCGTGGTCACGCAGCTGCGCTGTTCCCAAGTTCACGCGCACTCCGCACAAGCTCACCTTTTCCACAAGCCGGCAGGCCCCCACAGCACCTGAGCTTCGGTGTGCCCTCCCACTGCCCAGTTTTTACCCCATATGATTGTGGGTTCCCTGCACTTCGCCCAGAGCTGGGGAATCAGTCCAGTGGGATGTCTTTGTCTTCCCCGTTCAAGAAAACTGGCCGGGTTTTCAGCTGCCCGCCCTCTCTGCTGGCGCGCACTCCAAACCTCTCTTGGCGCGTATCTTAAACACTGTCCTCAGCCGCTCCTCTGAGTCACAGTGTCCTATTTTCTCTTTTATTTGTGGAATTTTCACTCAGTCAGCTTTCCGGTGATTCTGGGTGGTGATTGTTCTTTTGTTAAGTTGTAGTTTTGAAATTGCTGTGTGGGGCAGCAAGATAGGTATTTACCTATGCCACCATCATGGTTCAGAATTCCTTCTTTTTTCATAGCAGCATAGTATTCCACTGGGTAGATGTACTACAGTTTTCCAATCCACACATCTACTGATGGGCACTTAGGCTGTTTGTAAATCTTAGCTATGGTAAATTGTGCTGCTATGAACATAGATAGGAGTGCATATATCCTTTCTGATTGGTGTTTCTAGTTTCTTTGGATATATTCCTAGCAGTGGGCTAATTGGGTCAAATTGGAATTCCATTTTTAGTTTTTTGAGGAAACTCCATACTGTTCTCCACATTTCTTAAGTCTAAGATTTTTTTTATTTTTATTTTATTGATTTTTTACAGAGCGGAAGGGAGAGGGATAGAAAGTCAGAAACATCAATGAGAGAGAGACATCGATCAGCCGCCTCTTGCACGCCCCCTACTGGAGATGTGCCCGCAGCCAAGGTACGTGCCCTTGCCGGAATCGAACCTGGGACCCTTCAGTCCGCAGTCCGACGCTCTATCCACTGAGCCAAACCGGTCTCGGCAAGTCTAAGATTTTTTAAATGAAGTCTTTAGGGTGTTTTATGTACAACCTCATGGCATCTGCATTTACACCAGCAGTGCACGAAGGTTCCTTTTTCTCTGCATCCTTGCCAGCACTTGTTGTTTGTTGATGATTGCCATACTGACAGCTGTGAGATTGTAACACATTGTCGTTTTGATTTGCATCTTTGATAATTAGTGACTTTGAGCATGTTTTCATATGTCTCTTAGCCTTCATTGTGTCATCTTTCGAAAATATTCTATTTAGTTCTGTTGCCTGCTTTTTTTATTGGATCATTTATCTTCCTTTTATGAAGTTGTATGGGTTCCCTATAAATGTTGGAGATTAAACCCTTATCAATGATAACATTAGCAAATATGTTTTCCCATGTAGTCGTCTTTCTTGTTGTTTTGTTGATGGCTTCTTTTGCTGTGAAAAGGCTTTTTATTTTGATGTAGTCCAATTTGTTTATTTTCTCTTTAGTTTCCATTGGCTTAGGAACAGTATCAGTGCAGAAATTGCTTCGAATATGTCTGAGATTTCTCCGTCTGTGGATTTCTCCAGTATTTTTATGGTTTCCTGTCTTATGTTTAAGTCCTGTATCCATTTTGAGTTTATTTTTGTATATGGTGTAAGTTGGTGGTCTAGTTTCTTTTTTTTTTGCATGTATCTGTCCAATTTTTCCGACACCTTTTATTGAAGAGACTGTCTTGACTTCATTGTATATTATGCCTCCTTTGTGAAATATTAATTGAGCATAGTTGTTTGGGTTGATATCTGGGTTCTCTATTGTATTCCATTGGTCAATATGTCTGTTCTTGTGCTAGTACCAGGCTGTTTTGAGAACAGTAGCTTTGCAATACTGCTTAAACTCAGTAATTGAGATCCCACCTACTTTGTTCTTCTTTCTCAGGATTTCTGTGTCAATTTGGGGTATTTTTTATTCCAGATGAATTTTTGGAGAGTTCTTTCTAGGTCTGTGAAATATGCCATTGGTATTTTAATGGGGAATGCATTTAACTATAGATTGCTTTGGGTAGTATGGACATTTTATTGTTGTTGATTCTATCAATCCATTAACATGGTATGTTCTTCCATCTGTTTATGTCTTCCTCTATCTCTTTTTTCAGTGTCCTGGACTTTTCCTTATATAGGTCTTTAACTCCTTAGTTAAGTTTATTCCTAGGTATCTTAATTTTTTGGTGCGATGGTAAATGGAATTGCTTTTTTGGTCTCTCTGTGAGTTCACTATTTTTGTATAGAAATGCCATACATTTCTTGGCATTAATTTTATATCCTGTACATTGCCGTATTCATTTCTTAAGTCTAAGAGTTTTTTTTATGAAGTCTTTAGGGTTTTTTATGTACAACTTCATGGCATCTGTGAATGAGGACACTTTTACTTCTTCTTTTCCAATTTGGATGACTTTTATTTCTTCTTCTTGTCTGATAACAGTGCCAAAATACTCCCAGTACTATGTCGAACAGTTGTGGTGAGAGTGGGCTTCCCTGTCTTGTTCCTGTTCTTACAGGAAATGGTTTTAGTTTTTGCCCATTGAGTATGATATTGGCTGTGGGTTTGTAATATGTGGCTTTTATTATATTGAGGTATGATTCTTCTATTCCCACCTTGCTGACAGTTTTTATCAAAAATGGGAGTTGGATTTTTTCAAATTCTTTTTCTGCATTAATTGATATAACTATTTGCTTTTTATCTCTCAATTTGTCTATGTGATGTATCACATTGATTGATTTTCAGATATTGCATCATTCTTGCATCCCTGTGATAAATTCTACTTGGTCATGGTGTCTGATCTTTTTGATGTACTGCTGGATCTGATTTGTAGAAGTGTGTGTTGAGGATTTTGGCATCTATGCTCATGAGGAATGTTGTCCTGTAATTCTCTTTCATTGTGTTGTGTTTATCTGGTTTTGGTATTAGGGTGATGCTGGCTTCATAGAAGGAGCTTGGAAATGTTCCTTCCTCTTGAATTTTTTTGAATAGTCTGAGGAGGATAGGTTTTAGGTCTTCTTTGAATGTTTGGTAAAACTCCCATGTGAAGCCATCGGGCCCCACGCTTTTGTTTACTGGAGTCTTTTTGATGACTGCTTCAATTTCTTCTATAGTTATTGGCCAATTGAGATTTTTTGCGTATTTCTGATTGAGTTTTGGAAGGTTATATTTTTCTAAGAGTATGTCCATTTCCTCCAGGTTGTCCAGTTTGTTGTAATAGAGTTGTTTATAGTATTTTTTTAAACAATCCTTTGTATTTCTGTGGGGTCTGTTATTTCTCCTCTTTCATTTCTGATTTTATTTATTTGGGTCCTCTCTCTTTGCTTCATGGTGAGCCTTGAGGTTCATCAATCTTGTTTATTCTTTTAAAGAATCAGCTCTTGGTTTTGGTGATCTTTTGTGTTTTATTTTATTTTTTGGTCTCTTTGTTGTTTATCTCCACTCTGATGGTTTATTTCCTTCCTTTGGCTTACACTGGGCTTTTCTTGTTGCTCTCTTTGAGTTGTAGGGTTAGGTAATTTATTACCATTGTTTGTTGTTTTTTGAAGTAGGCTTGTAGAGGTATGACATTCACTCTCAAGACTGCTTTAGCTGTGTCCCATAGATTTTGAATTGTTTTGTTTGCATTGTCATTTGTTGCCATGATGTTTTTTTATTTCGTCTTTAATCTCTCTGCTAACCCAGTCATTGTGTAATAGCATGCTATTAAGTCTCTATGTGTTTGATTTTTTGGAGTGTTTTAATTGTAGTTGATTTCCAGTTTTATGCCACTGTGATCAGGGAAGATGCTTGATATGATTTCTATCTTCTTGACTTTGAAGAGACTTTGCCTGTGACCCAATATATGTGATCTATCTTTGAAAATGACCCATGTGCACTTGAGAGAAATGTATATTCTGTGGCTTTGGGGTGAAATGTTCTGAAGATGTCAATTAATTCCATCTGGTCTAGTGAGTTATTTAGGATTAATGTTTCTTTGATGATTTTTTGTTTAGAGGATTTGTCCAATAGTGATAGTGGGGTATTAAAGTTTCCTACTATAATTGTATTGCTCTCAGTCTCTCCCTTGATATCCTCTAGGAGTTTTTTTTTATGTTTTTTGTTGCTCCTGTCTTTGGTGCATATATATGTTTACCAGAGTTATTTCTTCTTGTTGGAGTTCTCCCTTTAGTATTATGAAGTGGCCTTCCTTATCTCTTGTTATGTCCTTCACTTTGAGACCTAATTTGTCAGATATAAGTATTGCTACCCCAGCTTTTTTTCTTCTTCATTCTCCAGAAAAACCTTTTTCTGTACCTTCACCATCAGTTTGTGTTCATCTTTTTTTCTGAGGTGGGTTTCCTGTAGACAGCAGATATATGGGTCATGTTTGCTTATCCACTCAGTTACCTTATGTGTTTTGATTGGGGTATTTAATCCATTTACATTTAAAGTTATTATTGATAGCTATTGTTTGTCACTATTTTTTTATTTACCCTGTGTTCCCTCTTTGCTTCATATTTCTGCTGTTCACAACAGACCCTTTAGCATTTTTTGCATTGCTGGTTTGGTGGTAATAAATTCCCTTAGTCCATTTTTGTCTGTGAAGCTCCTGATTTCACCCTCAATTTTGATTGATAGCCTTGTTGGGTATAGTATTCTTTGAGTCATTACCTTCTTTTGCATGACTTTGTATATTTCATTCCGTTCCCTTCTGGCCTGAGGTATTTCTGTTGAGACATCAGTCACTAGTCTGATGGGAGATACTTTGTAGGTAACTTTCTGTCTCTCTCTGGCAGCTTTTAAGATTCTTACTTTGTCATTGGTGTTTGCCAATCCCATAATAAAAGAGAAACATGCAAATTAGACTGTACCTTCGCTACACTACCAGGAAGCAGGAGCAGGGGGTGGGGCCGAGTGGAGCACCAGGCAGGGGACAGGTCTGAGGGGGGCGGGGCTGAGGCATGTGTGGGGCCCAGGCGGGGTGTGGGGCCCAGGCAGGACGAGCAGAGGGGCGGGGGGGCGAGGCCTAGGTGCGGGTGGCGGTGGCAGCGTTGGCAGTGTTGCACAGGCATCGGCGTTGGCGGCATCATCGCAGCACCAGCTCCCCTGGCTTCAGGATGGAGGACCTGAGGCCAGGACAGGGCACCTAAGGCTGTGCCCTTTGCTCCTGCACTGGGCCAGGGGACCTGAGGCTGCACCCCCACCCCCCACCCCGCCTGGAGGGGCTTGACAGGACACCTGAGGCCATATTGCCCACCTCAGCACTGGGGGACCTGAGGCCAAGCTGGAGGTCCTAAGGCTGCAACCCCTGCCCTGGTGTCAGGGCCGAGGGACATGAGGCTGGGCCAGGGGACCTGAGGCTGCATCCCCTGACCTGGCACCTGGCCAGGGGACATACGGCTGTGCTGGAGGACCTGAGGCCATGCACCCTGTCAATAGGACTTGTTGGGGGACCTGAGGCTGCACCCCCACCCAGTGCCAGGCCGGGTGAACTGAGGCTGTGCCCCATGCCCTGCGGGGCTTCATGGAGGTGGGGCTGGCCGAGTCTGGGTGTTGCACAATTTCAAGGTGAACATGGGCAGGCGGAGACTTGACTCTGGGTCCTGCGGCGTACCCCAGACTCTGACAGGTTTGGAGATTTTCATATACATTTTATTAATTTTCTTTTATCTCTGACACTTCTATTATAGAGAAAGAGAAAACAGCAATATTAAAATATTTCCTCTAATTAATTCCCTTTTAGTGTGCATGAATTTCATGCACCAGGCCACTAGTATAATTATAATGTGCCTTGATGTCGGTCTTTGGGGTTCATTTTATTTGGAACCATGTGAGCTTCTTGGGTTTGTGTGCATTCCCGCCCCCCCCCCCCCCAATATCAGGTAATTTTTCTGTCATTATTTTTTCCAACAGGTTTTCTATTTCTTGCTCAGTTTCCTCTCCTTCTTGCACCCTAATTATGCAGATGTTTCATTTCATGTTGTCCCAAAATTCTCTTTGGCTCTTCTCCTGCTTTTTAATATTTTTTTTATAGAAGCTGCTTTGCTTATTTATTTTTCCCTACCTTGTCTTCTAGCTCACTGTTGAGGTCCTCTGCTTCTTCTAGTCTACTTTTAATGTTTTCTATTGATTTCTTTATAGCAGAGATGTCATTTTTCATTTCTTCTTGGTTCGTCTTCATTTACTCTTGGTTCTTACACATATTTTTGAATTTGTCTTCCATTCTTTTCATCCACCTTATGGCCATTTCTCTGAATTCTTTCTCTGACAGGTTGCTTGCCTCCATTTTGTTTATTTCATTTCTCGTGATGTCTGCTTTCCTTTCATATTCTGGCTGTTTCTTTGTCTTACTATGATGTCTCTTTTCTGGGTGTCTGGTTATGTAGTGCTCTCTCTCCTTTGTTGATTTAAAGGCACAAAATATAATACAACAAGGTACAACACACTGAACACAAATGTATTCACAATACTAATAACCCCAAATAAAGCTGATCAACAGAGAAATGAGAATTAGGGGATAAGAAAGAAATAAGAGAAAAAAGCCAGAAAAAATGAGTGCAAAAATGAAATAGGGAAAAGTAAGAGAGAAAAGACAGAGAATAAAAAACAAGAGGGGAATTAACTATTTATATGGGGGAAAACTCCAATAGAACAGCCACTAATTTCAACATATCCCAGCAACAAATACCCAGAGATGAATGCAAACTACAAAGAACAACTAATGGAAGAACCAAGATGGCGGCATAGGTAAACACCTATTGTTCTGTCCCGCACAACGATTCAAAAACTACAACATAACAACAAAACAAACATCACCCAGAATCACCAGAAAGCTGGCTGAGTGAAAACCCCACAAATAAAAGTAAAGGTGGGACACTGAGACTCAAAAGAGCAGCGGGAGCACAGCCTTGAAGACGGAAACAGGTTAGGAGCCGTCCTGGTTGCGCGCGCGGGCGGTAGGGCTGGAGCAGCAACCCCGGCTGGATTTCTCCTCCGCCCTCCCACGACACAGATTCCCCAGGGCCAGGTGAGGTCCGAGATCCGGGGTATGTGGAGACGTCCCACTGCACAGATTCCACAGTGCCAGGCGAGGTCCGAGGTCTGGGGCACGCACCCTGGAAGCCGGGTGCGGCAGAGGTCTCCTAGTCTGCGGAGAAACCGGGTGGCTGGGAAAAGAAGTTTGCGCGCAAGTGTCGCACAAACGCGAGACTTGCTCCCTGGAAACTTGTCTCCTGGTCCCGGAAACCACCTATTTTACAACCCTGGGCTAGACTTTGGGTGTGCAGACTCAAATGGGGAGAGGCAGAGTTGTCTGGCAAGGGGAAGAGACTAGCAAAATGAAAGAGGTGAAATAACTAGTGCCTGCAGCCATCCCCATCCAACAGAAACCCGCGCGCGCGCGCGAGTGAGCGCCGCATAGGACGTAGCTGACACTGAGGCTGCCTGCGCAGCTCAGAGACCCCGCCCATCCAACCTGAACACAGTCTCCCTTCACAGCCAATTGGCCTGGAGGTCAAACCCTCCTAGGGCTAACAACAACAAGCTGGGTTTAAATTAAAAAATACTGTACAACCCATAAAGGATTGCAGTAAGAGTACCCATCTCAAATAACTGGGGAGGCTGTGCCACTGACCCTTAGAGGACATCTACCACATAAAGCAGCTACCATGCAGAGATATGGAAAGAAATCAGGTGTGAAAGAAATGGAGGAGAAAAGACGACAAGACATAGAGTTCAAAACCACGGTTATAAGGCTTTTCAAGAGGCTCCTAGAAAAGGCCGATGAACTTAATGAGAACTACGAGGACATAAACAAGACCAACTAGGAAATGAATGAGACTTACAAGGAAATGAATGAGACCCTCAAGGAAATGAACAAGACCTCTGAGGATATGGACAAGACCCTCACGGATATGAAAAAGGACCAACTAGAAATCAAGCATACACAGACTGAAATAAAAAATATTACACAAAGTCCTAAAAGCAGTCCAGAGGGCCACAAGAACCAAGTCAAAGATTTGAAATACACAGAAGCAAAATCCACTCGGCTGGAAAAGCAAGAAACAAAAAGAATTCAGAAAATTGAAGATAGTGTAAGGGGCCTCTGGGACAACCTCAAGCATGCCAACATCCGAATTATTGGGGTGCCAGAAAAAGAGAGAGAGCAAGTTAATGAAAACCTACTTGAAGATCATTGTCTCCTCTGAGAGTGGCCAGACAGATGGAGTGTTTCTGTTGAAATTAATCACCAGAAAGCTCGCCGAGTGAAAATTCCACAAATAAAAGTGAAGATAAGACACTGGGACTCGGAGGAGCGGTGGCAGACAGCGTTGAAAGATTCACACGGAGAGAGGTTTGGAGTGCGCGCCGCAGAGAGGGCGGGCGGCTGAAAACCGGCCAGTTTTCTCGAACGGGGAGACAAAGGCGTGCCACTGGACTGTTTCTCCAGCTCTGGGCGAAGTCCAGAGAACCCACTATCACACGGGGTGAAAACTGGACAGTGGGAGGGCACGCCAAAGCTCGGGTGCTGCCGTGTCTCCTGGCTTGTGGAGAAGGCAGCTTGCGCGAACAGCTCGGTTGCATGACGGCACAGAGAGCGCACCGCGACTTGCCTCTCATTCGGAAAACCGCCAGACTGCTTTGTTTTACGACCCTGGGTGAGCCATTGCGCATGCAGACTCATTTTGGGAAAGTCTGAATTCCCCGGCAACCGGCAGCCGGTGGAGCTCCACAGCGGCTCGCTCTCAGAGGTGCTGGCGGCCATTGCCCCCGGCACAGAGTCCCTGGGGCCGCATAGGGCGGAGCTAACGCTGTCTGCTTGGCCCGGAGACTCCGCCCACCCAACCTGAGCACAGCTGAGCTTCACAGACAATTGGCCTGGAGGTCAACCCTCCAAGTGCTAGCAACGATTAACTGAGCTTAACTTCAACAAGACTGTGCAGCCCATATCCACCTCAGGTAACCGGGGAGGCTGAACCACTATCCCTAGTAGGAAGTCTACCACACAAAGCTAATTGACCAACTCAGGGAAGCAGCCACCATGCACAGACATGGAAAGAAATCAGATGTGAAAGAAATGGAGTAAAAAAAACGACTGGACATGGAATTCAGAACCATGGTTATAGGGTTCTTTAAGAGGCTCCAACAAAAGATCGAGGCCTATAAGGAAATAAGCAAGAGCACAAAGGAAATGAATGAGTCCTACAAGAAAATGAACAACACCCTCCAGGATATAAACGAGAGCTGCAAAGAAATGATCAAGACCAACGTGGAAATGAAAGAAACCCTCAAGGATATAAAGCAGACTCTCAAGGATATGAAAAAGGACCAACCAGAAATTAAGCATACACTGACTGAAACAAAAAATATTATACAAAGACCTGAAAGTGCCCTGGAGCACCCCAAGAACCAAGTTAAAGATTTGAAATACAAAGAGGTAAAATCCACTCAGCTGAAAAAGCAAGAAACCAAAAGAATCCAAAAAATTGAAGATAGTGTAAGGGGCCTCTGGGACAACCTCAAGCATACCAACATCCGAATTATAGGGGTACCAGGAAAAGCGAGAGGCCAAGACAATGAAAACCTATTTGAAGAAATAGTGACTGAAAACTTCCCACACCTGGTGAAAGAAATTGACTTAGGAGTCCAAGAAGTGCACCGAACCCCAATATATAGGAACCCTAAGAGGACCACACCGAGGCACATCATAATTAAAATGCCAAGAGCAAAAGACAAAGAGAGAATATTAAAAGCAGCAAGAGAGAAACAGTTGGTTACCTATAAGGGAGCACCCATACGACTGTCAGCGGATTTCTCAACAGAAACGATGCAGGCCAGACGGGAGTGGCAAGAAATATTCAAAGTGATGAACAGCAAGAATCTACAACCAAGATTACTCTATCCAGCAAAGATATCATTCAGAATTGAAGGTCAGATGAAGTGCTTCGCAGATAAGAAAAAGCTAAAGGAGTTCATCACCACCAAACCAACATTATATGAAATGCTGAAAGATATTCTTTAAGAAGAGGAAGAAGAAAAAGGTAAAGATGAAAATTATGAACAACAAATACACATCTATCAACAAATGAACATAAAAATCAAGTGAATTGATAGGCTGTTGAACAGGATAGACTGGTGAATATAACAGGGACAAGGACATAGAGAGGGAATGGACTGACAATTCTTGGGGAGAAAAGGGTTGTGGGAAGTGCAGCAAGAGACTGGACAAAAATCTTGCAACAATGGGAGAGGACAGTGGGGCGGGGGTGGTGTGGGTGGTGGGGGGGATAGGTACAGGGTGGAGGGAAGCTATAGGGGGATAAAAAGGGGAAACAATGTAATTAATAAACTGAACAATGAAGATAAAAAATTAAAAAAAAGAATGTTTGGGTCTAATACACTTTGACGTATAATCTTTTGGTAAAATCAAGTTTATCAATCCTTCAAGGGTTTAAATTTTAAGAAACTTTCTCTTGACCTAGAATTGGCTTTAGATCATCCCAATAGGCTCTGAAATGCCTCAAATGTTTGTTTTCTTTTTCATGAAGGAAAATTTTATACTGAAGGTACATAGGAGCCTTTGTCAAATCCTATCTAATAAACGAGTAATATCCAAAGAAAAAAAAAAGAAAACCTACTTGAAGAAAGTGATTGAAAACTTCCCCAACCTGGTGAAAGAAACTGACTTAAAAGCCCAAGAAGTACACAGAACCCCAAAATATAGGAATCTAAAGAGGACCACACCAAGACATATCATAATTAAAATGCCAAGAGCAAAAGATAAAGAGAGAATATTAAAAGCAGCAAGAGAAAAACAGTTGGTTACCTACAGGGGAGCACCCATACGATTGTCAGCGGATTTCTCAAAAGAAACGATGCAGGCCAGACGGGAGTGGCAAGAAATATTCAAAATAATGAATAGCAAGACTCTACAACCAAGATTACTCTATCCAGCAAAGCTATCATTCAGAATTGAGGATCAGATAAAGTGCTTCGCAGATAAGAAAAAGCTAAAGGAGTTCATCACCACCAAACCAGTATTATATGAAATGCTGAAAGATATTCTTTAAGAAGAGGAAGAAGAAAAAGGTAAAAATATAAAATTATGAACAACAAATACACATCTAGCAACAAATGAACATAAAAATCAAGTGAATTGATAGGCTGATGAACAGGATAAACTGGTGAATATAACAGAAACATGGACATAGAGAGGGAATGGACTGACAATTCTTTGGGAGAAAAGGGTAGTGGGAATTACAGCAAGAGACTGGACAAAAATCTTGCAACAATGGGAGAGGACAGTGGGGAGGGGGAGGTGAGGGTGGAGGGTGGGGTAGGTACAGGGTGGAGGGGAGATATAGGGGGATAAAATAGGGGAAACAATGTAATTAATAAACTGAACAATAAAGATAAAAAAATTTAAAAAAGAGAAAGAGGAAGATGTAAACAGGTGGAAGAACATACCATGTTCTTAGATTGGCAGCATCAACATCATTAAAATGTCCATACTACCCAAAGCAATCTATAAATTTAATGCACTCCCCTTTAAATACCAACAGCATATTTCACAGACCTAGAAAGAACTCTCCAAAAATTGATCTGCAATAAAAAATGACCCCAAATAGCCACAGCCATCCTGAGAAAGAAGCACAAAGTCAGTGGGATTTCAATACCAGATTTCAAGCTGTATTACAAAGCTTCTGTTCTCAAAACAGCCTGGTACTGGCACAAGAGCAGACATATAGACCAATGGAATAGAATAGAGAATCCAGATATCAACCCAAACCACTATGCTCAATTAATATTTGACAAAGGAGGCATGAACATAAAATGCAGTCAAGACAGTCTCCTCAATAAATGGTGTCGGAAAATTGGACAGATACATGCAAAAAAATGAAACCTGACCACCAACTTACACCATATACTAAAATAAACTCAAAATGGATACATGACTTAAACACAAGACAGGAAACCATAAAAATACTAAAGGAATCCACAGGAAGAAAAATCTCAGACATATGCCGAAAGAACTTCTTCACTCATACTGCTCCTAGGGCAATGGAAGCTAAAGAGAAAATAAACAAATGGGACTACATCAACATAAAGAGCTTTTGCACAGCTAAAGAAACCATCAACAAAACAAGAAAACCCACTGTATGGGAGAACATATTTGCAAATGATATCAGTGATAAAGGTTTAATCTCAAGCATCTCCAGGCAACTTATACAACTTAATAAAAGGAAGACAAATGATCCAATTTAACAAATGGGCAACAGACCTAAATAGAATCTTTTCGAAAGAAGACAAAAGGAAGACCCAGAGACATATGAAAACCTACTCAAAGTCACTAATTATCCGAGAAATGCAAATCAAAACAACAATGCAGTACCATCTCACACTGGCAATAATGGCTTTCATCAACAAATCAACAAAGGACAAGTGCTGGTGAGGATGTGGAGAAAAAGTAACGCTCGTGCACTGCTGGTGGGATTGTAGACTGGTGCAGCTACTGTGGAGAACAGTATGGAGTTTCCTTAAAAAACTAAAAATGGAGTTCCCATTTGACCCAGTGATCCCACTTCTAAGAATATATCCCAAGAAACTCGAAACACGAATTAGAAAGATATGTGCACCCCTATGTTCATAGCAGCATAATTTACCATAGATAATATTTGGAAACAGCCTAAGTGCCCATCACTACATGAGTGGATTCCATCTACACAATGGAATACTACGCTGCGGTAAAAAAGAAGGAGCGCCTACCAGTTGCAACAACACGGATGGAGCTGGAGAACGTTATGCTAAGTGAAATTAGCCAGGCAAAAAAAGATAAATGTCACATGATCTCACTCATTTGTGGATTATAATGAGCAGAATAGACTGATGAATAAGAATGAATCCAGAGACTGACAAAAGTCCATCAGAATGTCAAACCTCAGGGTAAGTTCGGGCTTGATGGAGTAAGGGGGAAAGTCAATATATTTGACCTCTTGAACTAAGGTAAGTAATTTCTGTTTTACATCCCTGACAAAGTTTATATAAAGTTATGAAAAAAAAACTGGCAGCTACTTTGAGATTGAATTGACATGACCTAGAGCTTGTCATCTCCTATGGACACCAGTCCTTAGGCTAGGCCCTCCTTAATCTCCCGTGACACCGTGATACCTTTACATGATATTATTCTACAATGTCATTATAATTTTTGACATTTGACAACAGCATATTAGACAATTATCACAAATAAACTTACAAACTAATTCTTTGTATATTGGGCAGCAATTTAAAAAAGAATAAGAAAGGAATTAATCCCTTTCAGAAGGAATTAAGGCACTGGGAAGGCACCCAAGGATTCTATATTGTCCCCTCTTGCCCTTTTTGCCAAGAGGGTCCCTCTACTTACAATCCAAATACACACAGCTGTTGCCTGATCTTTCAGTTCAAGCTGTGGCTGAAGCCTCTGGGTCGCTGGTACCATGGATCTGTCTCTTGACCAATGGTGTGAGCTGCTCCCTCTCTGGAGAAGAAACCTGGGTCCCCCAAGATATGTGATCAGTACCAGGACCCCGCCAGGAGGCGAGGGGACCCCAAGGCAGGTGCTGGACATGGAGGCCTCGGGGGCATAGACGACAGAGGAGACAGAACTAAACCTCACATCACCCTGTTTGGCCCCGGAGGATGGCTAGTTAGCCAGAGACAGTAAGATTCCTCAGGGAAGGAACAACCTAAGACAGGCACAGTCGCAGAGGGGCCAACAGGAGAGAACTGAAAGGTCAACAGAGGTGAGGCACAGACCCTCACCCACAAACCTTGCAGGGGTCTGAACCCTCACCCCTTTGAGAGAGGTCTCCTGCCCCCACAGTTGCTACGCCTCCCATGCATGGCTCAGATCAGGACCCAGGTTGCAGACAGAGACTCGGCCAGCAATCGCTGCTCTATATCTAAATTCAGGCTAGTACCAGGAATGCTCAGGACCTACTCAAGAATGCAAATAACACTTTCCACTAATATTTACAGGGTAAACTAAGATTTTTGCTTGAGTATTAAAATTGACAGTAAAATAGTAATCAAGTTTTCAGATTAATTTAAATTGGCCAATTGAAATAAGTGAACACTCAAGAAAATTTAAGTGTACTGGACAAAAAGCTGTTCCTAAAACAATAACTTAAATATCTATTAGTAGTTAATCTCATTCTAAAATTGCCTAACATCCGAAGAACCTAAAGCAGTCATACTTTTGTGCAAAAATTAAAATTACCAAGACTGCTATCTAAAATTTCCAAAAGCCCCCATTAATCAAAAAAGGGGGGGGGGAGAGTGGAGTAATATCATGTAAGGAAAAATATCCTGTAAATAAAATACATCTAGAAAATTCTTACTCCAGAAAAGTAACTTCCATTTGTAATGCCAACAGCAGGACACCCATGAAAAACACACATGGTGTCAAAATAAGCCAAAGGAAAATCATTTCGGCAAAAATAAAAAGAATCCCAAGTCTAATTTGCAGAGAGGATCCCTCTGTTAACTTTTGGTTGAGAATGTGTTTGTGTGTTTTCAGAGAACAACTCCTAGACCATGTGGGTTCCTGCAACAGTGAGGAACTGACGGGTCTGTTCCAGCCACGAGGACGGTCCAGAGATGGGGGACTCTGACGACATCTTGCCATGCTAGCAGTTAGCAGCTGTGCGTGGCTGCAGGCGGCCCAGGACCAAACCAGAGAGGATGGATCTTGCATTGCCACGATGTGTCCACCAGCTGGATACCATTGCTGACATGTACATATAAAGAACTATTTGACATTGAAACTGGGACTCAGAACAGTTGGACATTGAAATTAAGACAAACATTTTTTGTTCTTGTACGTGTATTTCTAGTATGCAGATGCAAGATATTTTTGAAGAAAAGAAACCGGGGAGAGTGATTGATATAGAGGCAGGGAGGCATTGAACAAGCTACAGGGGGAAGGCTGGGGAGGGTGGGGGGCGGATGCTGGGAGAGATCAACCGAAGGACTTGCATGCATGCATGTGAGCATAGCCAGGGGATGCAAGACACTGGGGCCGGGGGGTCGCAGATGGGGACATGTGCTGGGGGTTAGGGGAGGCTGGGGGGAGAATAATGGCGGGGGGGGAGGAAAACATAGGTACTACTATTAAATCTAAGTTATACTGCAAAATATATATATTAAAAAATAAATAGCCGAAGCCGGTTTGGCTCAGTGGATAGAGCGTCAGCCTGTGAACTGGAAGGTCCCAGGTTTGATTCCAGTCAAGGGCATGTACCTTGGTTGGGGGTACTTCCCCAGTAGGGAGTGTGAAAAGGCAGCTGATCAATGTTTCCCTCTCATCGATGTTTCTGACTTTCTATCCCTCTCCCTTCCTCTCTGTAAAAAATCAATAAAATATATTTTATAAATAAATAAATAATTAATTAAATAAGAATCTCTACAGGCTAGAAGGGAATGGCATGAAGTACGCAAGGTAATGGAAAACAAAGATTTGAAACCAAGATTACCAAAGCTATCATTCAAAATAGAGTGTCAAATAAAGAGCTTCCCAGACCAAAAAAAAAAAAAAAGCTAAAGGAGTACATTGGCACCAAGCCATGATAAAGGGACTGCTGTAAAGAGAAGAATAGAGGGACAAATCTAGCCATACATAATTAAAATGGCAATAAGTACCTATCAATAATAATTAATGCCAAAGGTCTCAATCAAACATCTAGAAGCGTTCAGGAATCTGGAGAAGGCTCTGTGTGTATATTGATTAAAGAGTCCAAGACTAAACATAATTTTGGAAGGAATTATGGGGATCCAAAGAAGACTTAGCTAAAGGAACTAAGTTCTCCCTTGTCTCAGGACCCCTTTCTTTTTATTAACACAAATTGTTCTAAGGCAAAGTACATATACATCAAAGGCCAGGATTTGGTACACAGAATCCATTGTCGGATTGGAGAAATTGCCTTCAGCTGTCCAGGTGTTTGGCCAGAAGGAGGCAATAACATGCAGATTAAGATGCCCTTAGTTGTCTGGCAGCAAGCAATCATTTTAGACATCCTTTTTAGGTTTGGGGAAATGCCCTCAGCCATCTCGAGATGATTCAGCCTTGCTGACATGCTGGAATTGGCTTCTGGTAAATAATATTAAATAATATCTAATGGATTAAATGCTCCAATCAAAAGGCATAGGGTAGCTGAATGGATATGAAAACATGACCCAACTATATGCTGTGTACAAGAGACCCTTCTCAGACCAAAAGAAATACACAAGATGAAAGAGAAGGGATGGAAATGATGTTCCATGCAAATTGGAAAGAAGAAGAAGCTGGAGTAGCAATACTTATATCCAACAAAATAGAATTCAAAGGGCATTATGTAGTGACCTTTATTGTCACAGGAGACAATAAAGGTCACTACATAATACTAAAGGGATCAATCCAACAAGAGGATATAATCCTGGTAAAACTATATGCACCAAATATAGGAGCACCTAAATATATATATAAACTTCTAGATGACTTTATGGAAGAGATAGACAACAATACAATCATAGTAGGGGACTGTAACACCCAGCTGACGTTACTGGATAGATCTTCCAAACAAAAACTTAACAAGGAAACAATGACTCTAAAGGAGACACTGGATTATATGGATTTATAGAACATTTCACCCCAAAGCAGCAGAATGTATGTTCTCCTCAAGCTCACATAGATCATTCACGAAGATAGACCACTTGTTAGGACACAAAACAAGTCTCTGCAAGTTCAGAAAGATTGAAATTATCCTATGCTTTTTGATCAAGCATCTTCTCAGATCACAATGGAATGAAATTAGAAAACAACTACAGTAAAAACACCCAGAAACATCCAAACATATGGAGGTTAAATAACATCTTATTTAACAATGAATAAGTTACCAAAAAGATCAATAAAGTAATCAAAAATTTCTTGGAGTGGGGAAGGAAAATGGCTGGCAATGGGAAGGCAGACTGCAAGACAGCGCATGAGTGAGAGAACAAAGGGAGAATGTGTGGTCGCTTGGGGAGTGTTGAGTGACAGCTATACTCCAGGGGACTGTGGGGGATTGCCAGACAGGGTTCCCCTGACTGGGAAGCCTCCACTGCTGCTGGGATCCCTCCTGAAGCGACCAGCTCTGACACAGAGACCTGGCCATCTTGAAGGGGAGAGTGGAAGTTATCGGGAGCCTAAAAATCCTAGGAATCTACAACTACAACACACAGAGAACAGCTGCAAACCCAGGAACACTGGTCCCCAAGTGGCGTGAGCACACGGATTCAGAGGAGCTCTGCTCCTCCTCATGGAAGGGTCAGATTTTGCCTGGGATAAGGTGAGGTCTGGGGTCCAGGGAGGAGAGAGAAATGTGCACTGCGCCCAGAAAAGTCTGTGACCTTTGAAGCTGGTGTGATCCACAAATGTGGAATGGGATCCTCAAGGCCGATAACAGAAGGGAACTCTAAAAATCAACTCATAGCTGAACTGGGCACAAAAGGGCAGCCTAAAACTTTTAAGTATGCTGGCTGCTTAGACCCAAGGGGAAAAAAGATTGCACAGACTTGTGCTGCGGCACCAGAGTTCACCACTTACTCTGGTTCTTTTCTCACTCTCTCTTTTTTCCCTCTTTAAATCCTTGCTTTTGATTACTAAGCCCAATTGGGATCACCCAATTGGGAACACTCTAAGAGACTGCAGGGGAAAGTAGTTTTTGTGGAACCTGGGGATCAGAGTGGGGAATAAGGATCAGAGAACCAGTTCTGGGGCAACTCATTCCCCCAAACTGGTATTAAGTGCCACAGAGAAAGCAAAATCTTAAACACTAGCTAGAGAGGACCTATAGACCCAGAGGTCAGTCCAGAAACACTGCCACACAGGGGTTGAATCACAAATTGATTCTTGTGTAAATAAAAATAAAGGAGTATAAGAAATTGAGAAGTACTGCCTGCTTGAAAATGAGTACTGTGACCTACAACACTGAGGAGCAGTGGAACACAGGGAACTTCAATACTGTCCTGACTGGGAAATAGGTGAGCCAACAGAACAGTAGAGGAAGTGAATGATCTTCACTACTACACATTTTTATATATTTTTATTTTTTAATTTAATAAATCTTTATTGTTCAGTTATTGCAATTATTCCTCTTCCCCCCGCCCCATAGTTCCCCTCCACCCGGTTCCCACCCCACCCTCTGCTCTTACTTCATCTATAAGTGTTCATATTTGTCCAGTCTCTTCCTGTACCCCCACACCCCTTTCCCCCCAGGAGTAGTCAGTCCACTCCCTTTCTATGCCCCTGAGCCTATTATATTCACGAGTTTATTCTGTTCATCAGAATTTTTATTCACTTGATTTTTAGATTCAGCTGTTGATAGACATGTATTTGTTGTTCATAATTTTTATCTTTACCTTTTTCTTCTTCCTCCTCATCTTAAAGAATACCTTTCAGCATTTCATATAAAGCTGGTTTGATGGTGATGAACTCCTTTAGCTTTTCCATATTTGGGAAGCTCTTTATTTCACCTTCAATTCTGAATAATAGCTTTGCTGGGTAGAGTAATCTTGGTTGTAAGTTCTAGCTATTCATCACTTTGAAAATTTCTTGCGACTCTCATCTGGCCTGCATAGTTTCTGTTGACAAATCAGCTGAGAGTCGTATAGGCCCTCCTTTGTAGGTAAATAACTGTTTTTCTCTTGCTGCTTTTAATATTCTCTCTTTGCCTTTTGCTCTTGGCATTTTAATGATGATGTGTCTTGGTGTGGTCCTCTTTGGATTCCTTTTGTTTGGGGTTCTGTGCGCTTCCTTGACTTGTAAGTCTATTTCTTTCACCAGGTGGAGGAAGTGTTCAGTCATTATTTCTTCAAATAGTTTTTCATTATCTTGCTCTTTCTCTTCTTCTGGCACCCCTATAATTCAATGTTGGTACCCTTGAGGTTGTCTCAGAGGAGCTCTACACTATCTTAAAATTTTTGGATTCTTTTTTCTTTTTGCTTTTCTGAATGAGTGGGTGTTTTTTGTTTTGTTTTTTTTGCCTCCTTGTATTTATTTTTTTAAATCTTTATTGTTCAGTATATTAATTACATTGTTCCCCCTTTTTCCCCCCTATAGTTCGCCTCCACCTGGTACCCATCCCACCCTCCGCTCACACCCCCCTCCACTGTCCTCTCCCATAGTTGCATGATTTTTGTCCAGTCTCTTGCTGGACTTCCCACACCCCCTTTCTCCCCAAGAGTTGTCTGTCCATTCCCTCTCTATGTCCGTGATTCTGTTACATTCACCAGTTTATCCTGTTCATCAGCTTATTAATTCACTTGATTTTTAGATTCATTTGTTGATAGATGTGTATTTGTTGTTCCTAATTTACACTTTTATCTTTTTCTTCTTCCTCTTCTTAAAGAATATCTTTCAGCATTTCATATAATATTGGTTTGGTGTTGATGAACTCCTTTAGCTTTTTCTTATCTACGGAGCACTTCATCTGAGCTTCAATTCTGCATGATAGCTTTGCTGGATAGAGTAATCTTGGTTGTAGATTCCTGCTGTTCATCACTTTGAATATTTCTTGCCACTCCCATCTGGCCTGCATCGTTTCTGTTGAGAAATCCCCTGACAATCGTATGGGTGCTCCCTTATAGGTAACCAACTGTTTCTCTCTTGCTGCTTTTAATATTCTCTCTCTTTTTTGCTCTTGGCATTTTAATTATGATGTGCCTTGGTGTGGTCCTCTTAGGGTTCCTATATATTGGGGTTCGGTGCACTTCTTGGACTCCTAAGTCAATTTCTTTCACCAGGTGTGGGAAGTAAGGTCACTATTTCTTCAAATAGGTTTTCATTGTCTTGCTCTCTCTCTTTTTCTGGCACACCTATAATTCGGATGTTGGTATGCTTGAGGTTGTCCCAGAGGCCCCTTTCACTATCTTCAATTTTTTGGATTCTTTTGGTATCTTGCTTTTTCAGCTGAGTAGATTTTACCTCTTTGTATTTCACATCTTTAACTTGGTTCTTGGGGTGCTCCAAAGCACTTTTAGGTCTTTGTATAATATTTTTTATTTCAGTCAGTGTATGCTTAATTTCTGGTTGGTCCTTTTTCATATCCTCAAGAGTCTCCTTTATATCCTTGAGAGTCTCCTTCATTTCCAGGTTGGTCTTGATCATTTCTTTGCAGGTCTCATTCATTTCCTTGTAGGATTCATTTATTTCCTTTGCGGCCTCACTTATTTCCTTATAGGCCTCGACCTTTTGTTGGAGCCTCTTGAAAAACCCTATAACCGTGGTTTTGAATTCCATGTCCAGTCGTTTTTTTCCCTCCATTTCTTTCACATCTGATTTCTTTCCATGTCTCTGCATGGTGGCTGCTTCCCTGAGTTGGTCAATTAGCTTTGTGTGGTAGACTTCCTACTAGGGACAGTGGCTCAACCTCCCCAGTTACCTGGGGTGGATATGGGTTGCACAGTCTTGCTGAAGTTAAGCTCAGGTTAATTGTTGTTAGCACTTGGAGGGGTTGACCTCCAGGCCAATTGTCTGTGAAGCTCAGCTGTGCTCAGGTTGGATGGGTGGAGTCTCCGGGCCAAGCAGACAGCGTTTGCTCCACCCTATGCGGCCCAGGGACTCTGTGCTGGGGGCAATGGCCGCCAGCACCTCTGAGAGAGAGCCGCTGCCGGGCTCCACCGGCTGCCAGGGAATTCAGACTCTCCCAAAATGACTCTGCACGCCCAATGTCTCACCCACAGTTGTAAAACAAAGCAGTCTGACGGTTTTCTGAATGAGATAGCAAGTCGCAGAGCACTCTCTCTGCGTGGTCACGAAGCCGAGCTGTTCACGCAAGCTGCCTTCTCCACAAGCCAGGAGACCCTGCAGCACTCGAGCTTCAGCGTGCCCTCCCACTCTCCAGTTTTCACCCTGTGTGATAGTGGGTCTCTGGACTTCGTCCAAAGCTGGAGAATCAGTCCAGTGGGGCGTCTTTGTCTCCCGTTTGAGAAAACTGGCCAGTTTTCAGCCGCCCGCCCTTTCCGCTGGCGCATGCTCCAAACCTCTCCCCTCGCGAATCTTTCAACGCTGTCCGCTGCCGCTCCTCCGAGTCACAGTGTCTTATCTTCACTTTTATTTGTGGAATTTTCACTCGGCGAGCTTTCTGGTGATTCTGGAAGGTGTTTGTTATTTGGATAAGTTGTAGTA
The DNA here is from genome assembly GCA_027563665.1 of Antrozous pallidus. NCBI lineage: Eukaryota > Metazoa > Chordata > Mammalia > Chiroptera > Vespertilionidae > Antrozous > Antrozous pallidus. The sequence goes on along the minus strand of CM050509.1, from coordinate 88,440,764 downwards.
TTAAAATTGTTGAATATGGCAGCAAGATAGGTGTTTTACCTATGCCGCCATCTTGGTTCTCCCGCCTCCTTGTATTTCAAATCTTTGACTTGATTCTTGTGTTTCTCTAGTCTGCTGTTAGATCTCTGTATAATATTTTTATTTCAGTCAGTGCATGATTAATTTCTAGTTGGTCCTTTTTTGTATCCTCGAGGGTCTTGCTAAATTTATTGGCCTTTTCTAGGAAATTTTTGAAAAACCTTATAACTGTGGTTTTGAACTCTATGTCCAGTCATTTCTTTTCCTCCATTTCTTTCATTTGTGATCTCTTTGTCTCCGCATTTTTGCTGTTTCCCTGAATTGGTGGAGTAGCTTTGTGTGCTAGGTGTCCCCTCAGCCTCCCCAATTACCTGATATGGACACTGTTGGTGCACCTCTTTATGGCCTGTGTGCTTAGCCTTGTTGTAATTGTCTTGATTGTTGTTGGTATCACTGGGAGGAATTGACCTCCAGGCCAATTGGCTGTGAGGATCAGCTGTGTCTACGCTGGGAGAACTTCTGTGCTGGAGACTCTTATGAGACAACACTTGCAAAATTGCAAAAGCCTCTATGCTCAACTTCGATGGGGTGGAGTTTCAGGGTGGAGCAGACAGCCTTGGTTTCCCATCAGCCCTGCCCTATGAGGCCTCTGGGTTTCAGTGTTCCTCAGTAATTGCTACAAGTACCTCTTAGAGAAAGCTGCTTTCAAGTTTTGCCCACTGCCAAACAGTCCATTTTCTCCCAGAATGAGTGGGAGTTCACAGAAACTTACCCAGAACTGGAGTTCAGTACAGTCAGGAGCTTCCTTCTCCCTCCCACTTTAGAAAGCTAGCCACACACTCACCCTCCTATGTATTCATCAGGCAGTACTCTGTGCACACATGCCTCCAGACTTCTGCCTTCCACAGTTCCTGAGTCTCAGTGTGCTTTCTCTTTACCTGACAGTCCTGATCCCCCCCCCCCCCAAAATGAGTCTGATTTCCCAGTGTCTTGCACGGGAATGGAGTTCAGTACAGTTGGGAGCTTCCTTCTCCCTACCACTTTAGAAGGCCAGCCATGCTCTCAGCAACCCATGCACATAGCCATCCATCCACTCCACCAGCGAGTCTCCATAGCTCAGCCTTTGCAACTCCTCTGAGTCTCAATGTGCTTTCCTCTTTTCTTCCAATTGTAGAATTTTCACTCAGCTAGCTTTCCAGTGGTTCTGGATGTTGTCTGTTTTGCCTTTTAGTTGTCATTTTGATATTGTTGTGCGAAGCAGCAGTTTAGGTGTTTACCTATGCCACCACCTTGGTTTCCACCCCATTTTTATTATTTTTCATCTTTTACTTAAGAAACTAATTTTTTTTCTTTTTTTCTCACTTGACTTTACCATTATAATTACTACATTTTATTTTTGATCATTATAATTACAACTACTATTTACCTTTTTTTTCTTTTAAAAAAAGAGTCATTTTATTTTCTCTTTATTTTACTTTGGGATTAATGTTATATATTTTATTTTAGTGTTTCCTTTAGCTGCATTTTACTCTATCCCAACTTTACCTTTATGCCAACACTCTCTTCCCCACTTTTCCCCTTTTGTTGTCCTGTTTCTTTTACTCTATTCCTGCTTTAGAGTTTCCCTATTCCTTGTTTATATTCCTGTTAAAAATTCAACCTACTTATATATCTAATGTCCAATTTCCTATATGAAGTCCATACACACGTCTCTCTTCTCTTTATTCACTATACAAAATTTTTTCCTCTCTGTCCTTTTGTTTTTCTTTGCTTGATTGTTGATCATATTGGGATTTTTATGCTTGTTTGTGATATTGTTGTCCTTATTCTTTTTGGTTTTTTTTGTTTCTTTGTTTGCTGCATCTGTATTCCCTCGCCTCGCTTGATATTAGTTGTTCTTTTGATCTTTATTGTTCAGTTTATTAATTACATTGTTTCCCCTTTTTATCCCCCTATATCTCCCCTCTACCCTGTACCTATCCCACCCACCACCCTCACCTCCCCCTCCCCACTGTCCTCTCCCATTGTTGCATGATTTTTGTACAGTCTCTTGATGTACTTCCCACAAGCCTTTTCTCCCCAAGAATTGTCAGTCCATTCCCTCTCTATGTCCATGTTTCTGTTATATTCACCAGTTTATCCTGTTCATCAGCCTATCAATTCACTTGATTTTTATGTTCATTTGTTGCTAGATGTGTATTTGTTGTTCATAATTTATATTTTTACCTTTTTCTTCTTCCTCTTCTTAAAGAATATCTTTCAGCATTTCATATAATACTGGTTTGGTCGTGATGAACTCCTTTAGCTTTTTCTTATCTGTGAAGCACTTTATCTGATCCTCAATTCTGAATGATAGCTTTGCTGGATAGAGTAATCTTGGTTGTAGAATCTTGCTATTCATTATTTTGAATATTTCTTGCTACTCCCGTCTGGCCTGCATCGTTTCTGTTAAGAAATCCGCTGACAATCGTATGGGTGCTCCCCTGTAGGTAACCAACTGTTTTTCTCTTGCTGCTTTTAATATTCTCTCTTTATCTTTTGCTCTTGGCATTTTAATTATGATATGTCTTGGTGTGGTCCTCTTTAGATTCCTATATTTTGGGGTTCTGTGTACTTCTTGGGCTTTTAAGTCAGTTTCTTTCACCAGGTTGGGGAAGTTTTCAATCACTTTCTTCAAGTAGGTTTTCTTTTTTTTTTTTCTTTGCATATTACTCTTTTATTATATAGGATTTGACAAAGGCTCCTATGTACCTTCAGTATAAAATTTTCCTTCATGAAAAAGAAAACAAACATTTGAGGCATTTCAGAGCCTATTGGGATGATCTAAAGCCAATTCTAGGTCAAGAGAAAGTTTCTTAAAATTTAAACCCTTGAAGGATTGATAAACTTGATTTTACCAAAAGATTATACGTCAAAGTGTATTAGACCCAAACATTCTTTTTTATTTTTTTATCTTTATTGTTCAGTTTATTAATTACATTGTTTCCCCTTTTTATCCCCCTATAGCTTCCCTCCACCCTGTACCTATCCCCCCCTCCACCCTCACCTCCCCATCCCCACTGTCCTCTCCCAATGCAAGATTTTTGTCCAGTCTCTTGCTGCACTTCCCACAACCCTTTTCTCCCCAAGAATTGTCAGTCCATTCCCTCTCTATGTCCATGTCTCTGTTATATTCACCAGTCTATCCTGTTCAACAGCCTATCAATTCACTTGATTTTTATGTTCATTTGTTGATAGATGTGTATTTGTTGTTCATAATTTTCATCTTTACCTTTTTCTTCTTCCTCTCTTAAAGAATATCTTTCAGCATTTCATATAATGTTGGTTTGGTGGTGATGAACTCCTTTAGCTTTTTCTTATCTGCGAAGCACTTCATCTGACCTTCAATTCTGAATGATATCTTTGCTGGATAGAGTAATCTTGGTTGTAGATTCTTGCTGTTCATCACTTTGAATATTTCTTGCCACTCCCGTCTGGCCTGCATCGTTTCTGTTGAGAAATCCGCTGACAGTCGTATGGGTGCTCCCTTATAGGTAACCAACTGTTTCTCTCTTGCTGCTTTTAATATTCTCTCTTTGTCTTTTGCTCTTGGCATTTTAATTATGATGTGCCTCGGTGTGGTCCTCTTAGGGTTCCTATATATTGGGGTTCGGTGCACTTCTTGGACTCCTAAGTCAATTTCTTTCACCAGGTGTGGGAAGTTTTCAGTCACTATTTCTTCAAATAGGTTTTCATTGTCTTGGCCTCTCGCTTTTCCTGGTACCCCTATAATTCGGATGTTGGTATGCTTGAGGTTGTCCCAGAGGCCCCTTACACTATCTTCAATTTTTTGGATTCTTTTGGTTTCTTGCTTTTTCAGCTGAGTGGATTTTACCTCTTTGTATTTCAAATCTTTAACTTGGTTCTTGGGGTGCTCCAGGGCACTTTCAGGTCTTTGTATAATATTTTTTGTTTCAGTCAGTGTATGCTTAATTTCTGGTTGGTCCTTTTTCATATCCTTGAGAGTCTGCTTTATATCCTTGAGGGTTTCTTTCATTTCCACGTTGGTCTTGATCATTTCTTTGCAGCTCTCGTTTATATCCTGGAGGGTGTTGTTCATTTTCTTGTAGGACTCATTCATTTCCTTTGTGCTCTTGCTTATTTCCTTATAGGCCTCGATCTTTTGTTGGAGCCTCTTAAAGAACCCTATAACCGTGGTTCTGAATTCCATGTCCAGTCGTTTTTTTTCCTCCATTTCTTTCACATCTGATTTCTTTCCATGTCTGTGCATGGTGGCTGCTTCCCTGAGTTGGTCAATTAGCTTTGTGTGGTAGACTTCCTACTAGGGATAGTGGTTCAGCCTCCCCGGTTACCTGAGGTGGATATGGGCTGCACAGTCTTGTTGAAGTTAAGCTCAGTTAATCGTTGCTAGCACTTGGAGGGTTGACCTCCAGGCCAATTGTCTGTGAAGCTCAGCTGTGCTCAGGTTGGGTGGGCGGAGTCTCCGGGCCAAGCAGACAGCGTTAGCTCCGCCCTATGCGGCCCCAGGGACTCTGTGCCGGGGGCAATGGCTGCCAGCACCTCTGAGAGAGAGCCGCTGTGGAGCTCCACCGGCTGCCGGTTGCCGGGGAATTCAGACTTTCCCAAAATGAGTCTGCATGCGCAATGGCTCACCCAGGGTCGTAAAACAAAGCAGTCTGGCGGTTTTCCGAATGAGAGGCAAGTCGCGGTGCGCTCTCTGTGCCGTCATGCAACCGAGCTGTTCGCGCAAGCTGCCTTCTCCACAAGCCGGGAGACACGGCAGCACCCGAGCTTTGGCGTGCCCTCCCACTGTCCAGTTTTCACCCCGTGTGATAGTGGGTTCTCTGGACTTCGCCCAGAGCTGGAGAAACAGTCCAGTGGCACGCCTTTGTCTCCCCGTTCGAGAAAACTGGCCGGTTTTCAGCCGCCCGCCCTCTCTGCGGCGCGCACTCCAAACCTCTCTCCGTGTGAATCTTTCAACGCTGTCTGCCACCGCTCCTCCGAGTCCCAGTGTCTTATCTTCACTTTTATTTGTGGAATTTTCACTCGGCGAGCTTTCTGGTGATTAATTTCAACAGAAACACTCCATCTGTCTGGCCACTCTCAGAGGAGACAATGATCTTCAAGTAGGTTTTCATTAACTTGCTCTCTCTCTTTTTCTGGCACCCCAATAATTCGGATGTTGGCATGCTTGAGGTTGTCCCAGAGGCCCCTTACACTATCTTCAATTTTCTGAATTCTTTTTGTTTCTTGCTTTTCCAGCCGAGTGGATTTTGCTTCTTTGTATTTCAAATCTTTGACTTGGTTCTTGTGGCCCTCTGGACTGCTTTTAGGACTTTGTGTAATATTTTTTATTTCAGTCTGTGTATGCTTGATTTCTAGTTGGTCCTTTTTCATATCCGTGAGGGTCTTGTCCATATCCTCAGAGGTCTTGTTCATTTCCTTGAGGGTCTCATTCATTTCCTTGTAAGTCTCATTCATTTCCTAGTTGGTCTTGTTTATGTCCTCGTAGTTCTCATTAAGTTCATCGGCCTTTTCTAGGAGCCTCTTGAAAAGCCTTATAACCGTGGTTTTGAACTCTATGTCTTGTCGTCTTTTCTCCTCCATTTCTTTCACACCTGATTTCTTTCCATATCTCTGCATGGTAGCTGCTTTATGTGGTAGATGTCCTCTAAGGGTCAGTGGCACAGCCTCCCCAGTTATTTGAGATGGGTACTCTTACTGCAATCCTTTATGGGTTGTACAGTATTTTTTAATTTAAACCCAGCTTGTTGTTGTTAGCCCTAGGAGGGTTTGACCTCCAGGCCAATTGGCTGTGAAGGGAGACTGTGTTCAGGTTGGATGGGCGGGGTCTCTGAGCTGCGCAGGCAGCCTCAGTGTCAGCTACGTCCTATGCGGCGCTCACTCGCGCGCGCGCGCGGGTTTCTGTTGGATGGGGATGGCTGCAGGCACTAGTTATTTCACCTCTTTCATTTTGCTAGTCTCTTCCCCTTGCCAGACAACTCTGCCTCTCCCCATTTGAGTCTGCACACCCAAAGTCTAGCCCAGGGTTGTAAAATAGGTGGTTTCCGGGACCAGGAGACAAGTTTCCAGGGAGCAAGTCTCGCGTTTGTGCGACACTTGCGCGCAAACTTCTTTTCCCAGCCACCCGGTTTCTCCGCAGACTAGGAGACCTCTGCCGCACCCGGCTTCCAGGGTGCGTGCCCCAGACCTCGGACCTCGCCTGGCACTGTGGAATCTGTGCAGTGGGACGTCTCCACATACCCCGGATCTCGGACCTCACCTGGCCCTGGGGAATCTGTGTCGTGGGAGGGCGGAGGAGAAATCCAGCCGGGGTTGCTGCTCCAGCCCTACCGCCCGCGCGCGCAACCAGGACGGCTCCTAACCTGTTTCCGTCTTCAAGGCTGTGCTCCCGCTGCTCTTTTGAGTCTCAGTGTCCCACCTTTACTTTTATTTGTGGGGTTTTCACTCAGCCAGCTTTCTGGTGATTCTGGGTGATGTTTGTTTTGTTGTTATGTTGTAGTTTTTGAATCGTTGTGCGGGACAGAACAATAGGTGTTTACCTATGCCGCCATCTTGGTTCTTCCATTAGTTGTTCTTTGTAGTTTGCATTCATCTCTGGGTATTTGTTGCTGGGATATGTTGAAATTAGTGGCTGTTCTATTGGAGTTTTCCCCCATATAAATAGTTAATTCCCCTCTTGTTTTTTATTCTCTGTCTTTTCTCTCTTACTTTTCCCTATTTCATTTTTGCACTCATTTTTTCTGGCTTTTTTCTCTTATTTCTTTCTTATCCCCTAATTCTCATTTCTCTGTTGATCAGCTTTATTTGGGGTTATTAGTATTGTGAATACATTTGTGTTCAGTGTGTTGTACCTTGTTGTATTATATTTTGTGCCTTTAAATCAACAAAGGAGAGAGAGCACTACATAACCAGACACCCAGAAAAGAGACATCATAGTAAGACAAAGAAACAGCCAGAATATGAAAGGAAAGCAGACATCACGAGAAATGAAATAAACAAAATGGAGGCAAGCAACCTGTCAGAGAAAGAATTCAGAGAAATGGCCATAAGGTGGATGAAAAGAATGGAAGACAAATTCAAAAATATGTGTAAGAACCAAGAGTAAATGAAGACGAACCAAGAAGAAATGAAAAATGACATCTCTGCTATAAAGAAATCAATAGAAAACATTAAAAGTAGACTAGAAGAAGCAGAGGACCTCAACAGTGAGCTAGAAGACAAGGTAGGGAAAAATAAATAAGCAAAGCAGCTTCTATAAAAAAAATATTAAAAAGCAGGAGAAGAGCCAAAGAGAATTTTGGGACAACATGAAATGAAACATCTGCATAATTAGGGTGCAAGAAGGAGAGGAAACTGAGCAAGAAATAGAAAACCTGTTGGAAAAAATAATGACAGAAAAATTACCTGATATTGGGGGGGGGGGGGGGCGGGAATGCACACAAACCCAAGAAGCTCACATGGTTCCAAATAAAATGAACCCCAAAGACCGACATCAAGGCACATTATAATTATACTAGTGGCCTGGTGCATGAAATTCATGCACACTAAAAGGGAATTAATTAGAGGAAATATTTTAATATTGCTGTTTTCTCTTTCTCTATAATAGAAGTGTCAGAGATAAAAGAAAATTAATAAAATGTATATGAAAATCTCCAAACCTGTCAGAGTCTGGGGTACGCCGCAGGACCCAGAGTCAAGTCTCCGCCTGCCCATGTTCACCTTGAAATTGTGCAAAACCCAGACTCGGCCAGCCCCACCTCCATGAAGCCCCGCAGGGCATGGGGCACAGCCTCAGTTCACCCGGCCTGGCACTGGGTGGGGGTGCAGCCTCAGGTCCCCCAACAAGTCCTATTGACAGGGTGCATGGCCTCAGGTCCTCCAGCACAGCCGTATGTCCCCTGGCCAGGTGCCAGGTCAGGGGATGCAGCCTCAGGTCCCCTGGCCCAGCCTCATGTCCCTCGGCCCTGACACCAGGGCAGGGGTTGCAGCCTTAGGACCTCCAGCTTGGCCTCAGGTCCCCCAGTGCTGAGGTGGGCAATATGGCCTCAGGTGTCCTGTCAAGCCCCTCCAGGCGGGGTGGGGGGTGGGGGTGCAGCCTCAGGTCCCCTGGCCCAGTGCAGGAGCAAAGGGCACAGCCTTAGGTGCCCTGTCCTGGCCTCAGGTCCTCCATCCTGAAGCCAGGGGAGCTGGTGCTGCGATGATGCCGCCAACGCCGATGCCTGTGCAACACTGCCAACGCTGCCACCGCCACCCGCACCTAGGCCTCGCCCCCCCGCCCCTCTGCTCGTCCTGCCTGGGCCCCACACCCCGCCTGGGCCCCACACATGCCTCAGCCCCGCCCCCCTCAGACCTGTCCCCTGCCTGGTGCTCCACTCGGCCCCACCCCCTGCTCCTGCTTCCTGGTAGTGTAGCGAAGGTACAGTCTAATTTGCATGTTTCTCTTTTATTATGGGATTGGCAAACACCAATGACAAAGTAAGAATCTTAAAAGCTGCCAGAGAGAGACAGAAAGTTACCTACAAAGTATCTCCCATCAGACTAGTGACTGATGTCTCAACAGAAATACCTCAGGCCAGAAGGGAACGGAATGAAATATACAAAGTCATGCAAAAGAAGGTAATGACTCAAAGAATACTATACCCAACAAGGCTATCAATCAAAATTGAGGGTGAAATCAGGAGCTTCACAGACAAAAATGGACTAAGGGAATTTATTACCACCAAACCAGCAATGCAAAAAATGCTAAAGGGTCTGTTGTGAACAGCAGAAATATGAAGCAAAGAGGGAACACAGGGTAAATAAAAAAATAGTGACAAACAATAGCTATCAATAATAACTTTAAATGTAAATGGATTAAATACCCCAATCAAAACACATAAGGTAACTGAGTGGATAAGCAAACATGACCCATATATCTGCTGTCTACAGGAAACCCACCTCAGAAAAAAAGATGAACACAAACTGATGGTGAAGGTACAGAAAAAGGTTTTTCTGGAGAATGAAGAAGAAAAAAAGCTGGGGTAGCAATACTTATATCTGACAAATTAGGTCTCAAAGTGAAGGACATAACAAGAGATAAGGAAGGCCACTTCATAATACTAAAGGGAGAACTCCAACAAGAAGAAATAACTCTGGTAAACATATATATGCACCAAAGACAGGAGCAACAAAAAACATAAAAAAAAACTCCTAGAGGATATCAAGGGAGAGACTGAGAGCAATACAATTATAGTAGGAAACTTTAATACCCCACTATCACTATTGGACAAATCCTCTAAACAAAAAATCATCAAAGAAACATTAATCCTAAATAACTCACTAGACCAGATGGAATTAATTGACATCTTCAGAACATTTCACCCCAAAGCCACAGAATATACATTTCTCTCAAGTGCACATGGGTCATTTTCAAAGATAGATCACATATATTGGGTCACAGGCAAAGTCTCTTCAAAGTCAAGAAGATAGAAATCATATCAAGCATCTTCCCTGATCACAGTGGCATAAAACTGGAAATCAACTACAATTAAAACACTCCAAAAAATCAAACACATAGAGACTTAATAGCATGCTATTACACAATGACTGGGTTAGCAGAGAGATTAAAGACGAAATAAAAAAACATCATGGCAACAAATGACAATGCAAACAAAACAATTCAAAATCTATGGGACACAGCTAAAGCAGTCTTGAGAGTGAATGTCATACCTCTACAAGCCTACTTCAAAAAACAACAAACAATGGTAATAAATTACCTAACCCTACAACTCAAAGAGAGCAACAAGAAAAGCCCAGTGTAAGCCAAAGGAAGGAAATAAACCATCAGAGTGGAGATAAACAACAAAGAGACCAAAAAATAAAATAAAACACAAAAGATCACCAAAACCAAGAGCTGATTCTTTAAAAGAATAAACAAGATTGATGAACCTCAAGGCTCACCATGAAGCAAAGAGAGAGGACCCAAATAAATAAAATCAGAAATGAAAGAGGAGAAATAACAGACCCCACAGAAATACAAAGGATTGTTTAAAAAAATACTATAAACAACTCTATTACAACAAACTGGACAACCTGGAGGAAATGGACATACTCTTAGAAAAATATAACCTTCCAAAACTCAATCAGAAATACGCAAAAAATCTCAATTGGCCAATAACTATAGAAGAAATTGAAGCAGTCATCAAAAAGACTCCAGTAAACAAAAGCGTGGGGCCCGATGGCTTCACAACGGAATTCTACCAAATATTCAAAGAAGAACTAACTCCTATCCTTCTCAAACTATTTCAAAAAATTCAAGAGGAAGGAAGACTTCCAAGCTCCTTTTATGAGGCGAGCATAATTCTGATTCCAAAACCAGGCAAAGACAACACAAAGAAAGAAAATTATAGGCCAATATTCCTGATGAACATAGATGCCAAAATCCTCAACACACACTTCTACAAATCAGATCCAGCAGTACATCAAAAAGATCAGACACCATGACCAAGTAGAATTTATCACAGGGATGCAAGAATGATGCAATATCTGAAAATCAATCAATGTGATACATCACATAGACAAATTGAGAGATAAAAAGCAAATAGTTATATCAATTAATGCAGAAAAAGAATTTGAAAAAATCCAACTCCCATTTTTGATAAAAACTGTCAGCAAGGTGGGAATAGAAGAATCATACCTCAATATAATAAAAGCCACATATTACAAACCCACAGCCAATATCATACTCAATGGGCAAAAACTAAAACCATTTCCTGTAAGAACAGGAACAAGACAGAGAAGCCCACTCTCACCACAACTGTTCGACATAGTACTGGGAGTATTTTGGCACTGTTATCAGACAAGAAGAAGAAATAAAAGTCATCCAAATTGGAAAAGAAGAAGTAAAAGTGTCCTCATTCACAGATGCCATGAAGTTGTACATAAAAAACCCTAAAGACTTCATAAAAAAAACTCTTAGACTTAAGAAATGAATACGGCAATGTACAGGATATAAAATTAATGCCAAGAAATGTATGGCATTTCTATACAAAAATAGTGAACTCACAGAGAGACCAAAAAAGCAATTCCATTTACCATCGCACCAAAAAATTAAGATACCTAGGAATAAACTTAACTAAGGAGTTAAAGACCTATATAAGGAAAAGTCCAGGACACTGAAAAAAGAGATAGAGGAAGACATAAACAGATGGAAGAACATACCATGTTAATGGATTGATAGAATCAACAACAATAAAATGTCCATACTACCCAAAGCAATCTATAGTTAAATGCATTCCCCATTAAAATACCAATGGCATATTTCACAGACCTAGAAAGAACTCTCCAAAAATTCATCTGGAATAAAAAATACCCCAAATTGACACAGAAATCCTGAGAAAGAAGAACAAAGTAGGTGGGATCTCAATTACTGAGTTTAAGCAGTATTGCAAAGCTACTGTTCTCAAAACAGCCTGGTACTAGCACAAGAACAGACATATTGACCAATGGAATACAATAGAGAACCCAGATATCAACCCAAACAACTATGCTCAATTAATATTTCACAAAGGAGGCATAATATACAATGAAGTCAAGACAGTCTCTTCAATAAAAGGTGTCGGAAAAATTGGACAGATACATGCAAAAAAAAAAGAAACTAGACCACCAACTTACACCATATACAAAAATAAACTCAAAATGGATACAGGACTTAAACATAAGACAGGAAACCATAAAAATACTGGAGAAATCCACAGACGGAGAAATCTCAGACATATTCGAAGCAATTTCTGCACTGATACTGTTCCTAAGCCAATGGAAACTAAAGAGAAAATAAACAAATTGGACTACATCAAAATAAAAAGCCTTTTCACAGCAAAAGAAGCCATCAACAAAACAACAAGAAAGACGACTACATGGGAAAACATATTTGCTAATGTTATCATTGATAAGGGTTTAATCTCCAACATTTATAGGGAACCCATACAACTTCATAAAAGGAAGATAAATGATCCAATAAAAAAAGCAGGCAACAGAACTAAATAGAATATTTTCGAAAGATGACACAATGAAGGCTAAGAGACATATGAAAACATGCTCAAAGTCACTAATTATCAAAGATGCAAATCAAAACGACAATGTGTTACAATCTCACAGCTGTCAGTATGGCAATCATCAACAAACAACAAGTGCTGGCAAGGATGCAGAGAAAAAGGAACCTTCGTGCACTGCTGGTGTAAATGCAGATGCCATGAGGTTGTACATAAAACACCCTAAAGACTTCATTTAAAAAATCTTAGACTTGCCGAGACCGGTTTGGCTCAGTGGATAGAGCGTCGGACTGCGGACTGAAGGGTCCCAGGTTCGATTCCGGCAAGGGCACGTACCTTGGCTGCGGGCACATCTCCAGTAGGGGGCGTGCAAGAGGCGGCTGATCGATGTCTCTCTCTCATTGATGTTTCTGACTTTCTATCCCTCTCCCTTCCGCTCTGTAAAAAATCAATAAAATAAAATAAAAAAAATCTTAGACTTAAGAAATGTGGAGAACAGTATGGAGTTTCCTCAAAAAACTAAAAATGGAATTCCAATTTGACCCAATTAGCCCACTGCTAGGAATATATCCAAAGAAACTAGAAACACCAATCAGAAAGGATATATGCACTCCTATCTATGTTCATAGCAGCACAATTTACCATAGCTAAGATTTACAAACAGCCTAAGTGCCCATCAGTAGATGTGTGGATTGGAAAACTGTAGTACATCTACCCAGTGGAATACTATGCTGCTATGAAAAAAGAAGGAATTCTGAACCATGATGGTGGCATAGGTAAATACCTATCTTGCTGCCCCACACAGCAATTTCAAAACTACAACTTAACAAAAGAACAATCACCACCCAGAATCACCGGAAAGCTGACTGAGTGAAAATTCCACAAATAAAAGAGAAAATAGGACACTGTGACTCAGAGGAGCGGCTGAGGACAGTGTTTAAGATACGCGCCAAGAGAGGTTTGGAGTGCGCGCCAGCAGAGAGGGCGGGCAGCTGAAAACCCGGCCAGTTTTCTTGAACGGGGAAGACAAAGACATCCCACTGGACTGATTCCCCAGCTCTGGGCGAAGTGCAGGGAACCCACAATCATATGGGGTAAAAACTGGGCAGTGGGAGGGCACACCGAAGCTCAGGTGCTGTGGGGGCCTGCCGGCTTGTGGAAAAGGTGAGCTTGTGCGGAGTGCGCGTGAACTTGGGAACAGCGCAGCTGCGTGACCACGCAGGGAGAGCTAGTGACTTGCTCCCTCCTTGGGGAAACCATCAGACTGCGTTGTTTTGTGACCCTGGGTGAGACATTGGGTGTGCGGACTCATTTGGGGAGAGTCTGAATTCTCCGGCGGCTGGCGAAGCTCAGCAGCGATTCTCTCTCGGAGGTGCTGGCAGCCATTGCCACCGACACAGAATCCCTGGGGCTATATAGGGTTAAGCTGACGCTGTCTGCCTGGCCCATCCAACCTGAGCAGAGCTGAATGCCACAGACAATTGGCCTGGAGGTCAACCCCTCCAAGTACTAACAATGATTGACCTGGGCTTAACTTCAACAAGACTGTGCAACCCATATCCACCACAGGTAACTGGGGAGGCTGAGCCACTGTCCCTTGTAGAATATCTACCACAAAAAGCTAATTGACCAACTCAGGGAAGCAGCTACCATGCAGAGACATAGAAAAAAATCAGATGTGAAAGAAATGGAGGGGAAAAAATGACTGGACATAGAATTCAAAACCACGGTTACAGGGCTTCTCAAGAGGCTCCTAGAAAAGGCCGAGACCTACAAGGAAATAAGCAAGACCTACAAGGAAATGAATGAGACCTACAAGGAAATGAATGAGACCCTCAAGGATATGAATGAGACCCTCAAGGATATGAAAAAGGGCCAAACAGAAATTAAGCATACACTGACTGAAAAAAAAATATTATACAAAGACCTAAAAGTACTCTAGAGTACCCCAAGAACCAAGTTAAAGATTTGAAATACAAAGAGGTAAAATCCACTCAGCTGGAAAAGCAAGAAACCAAAAGAATCCAAAAAATTGAAGTTAGTGTAAGGGGCCTCTGGGACAACCTCAAGCATATCAACGTCTGAATTATAGGGGTGCCAGAAAAAGAGAGAGAGCAAGACAATGAAAAGCTATTTGAAGAAATAGTGACCGAAAACTTCCCACACCTGGTGAAAGAAATTGACTTAGGAGTCCAAGAAGCGCACTGAACCCCAATATATAGGAACCCTAAGAGGACCACACCAAGGCACATCATAATTAAAATGCCAAGAGCAAAAGACAAAGAGAGAATATAAAAATCAGCAAGAGAAAAACAGAAGGTTACCTATAAGGGAGCACTCACACGATTGTCAGCGGATTTCTCAACAGAAACAATGCAGGCCAGATGGGAGTGGCAAGAAATATTCAAATATTGAATAGCAAGAAACTACAACCAAGACTACTCTATCCAGCAAAGCTATCATTCAGAATTGAAGGTCAGATAAAGTGCTTCACAGATAAGAAAAAGCTAAAGGAGTTCATCACCACCAAACCAATATTATATGAAATGCTGAAAGATATTCTTTAAGAAGAGGAAGAAGAAAAAGATAAAAGTGTAAATTATGAACGACAAATACACATCTATCAACAAATGAATCTAAAATTCAAGTGAATTAATAATCTGATGAACAGGATAAACTGGTGAATGTAACAGAATCACGGACATAGAGAGGGAATGGACTGACAATTCTTGGGGAGAAAAGGGGTGTAGGAAGTGCAGCAAGAGACTGAACAAAAATCATGCAACTATGGGAGAGGATAGTGGGGGAGTGTGAGGGCAGAGGGTGGCATGGGTACCTTGTGGAGGGGAGCTATTGGGGGGAAAAGGGAACAATGTAATTAATAAACTGAAAAATAAAAAATTTAAAAAACAAAAAAATAAAAAAGAGGAAATTCTTACTATTTGCAGCAGCATGCATGGAATTGGAGAGCATTATGCTAAGTGAAATAAGCCAGGCAATGAAAGAAAAATACCACATGATCTCACTCATTTATGTAAAACAAAGGACATTATAACCTGATTAACAAAAAGATAGGTACAGAGGCAGTAAAACATGGAACAGACTTTCAAATTATAGCGGGAAGTCTTCGGAGTGTTGGGGAGGGGGAGATAGAGATCAACCAAAGGACTTGTATGCATGCATATAAACACAACCAATGGACACAAGATACTGGGGGTAGGGTAGGATGAGGGCATGCGACAGGGGTAGGGGTGCCTGGGGGAAGGTCAATGGGAGGAAAAAGGAGATATATGTACTACTATGTGTAATACTTCAAACAATAAAATAAAATTTAAAAAATATACTTCTTAGAAACAAGTTAAAATCAATACACAACCACCCAAAGTCTCAGGGACACAGCAGAAGCAATCCTGAGAGGAAGTTTATAGCACTAAAGACATACTTAAAAACAAAACAAACAAAAATCACCACACACATACTAGAAAAATCAACAGTAAAATAGTTAACCCTACAGCTTAAAGAACTAGAAAGTGTACAATAAGAAAAACCCAAAGTAGAAGGAATGAAATAATAATGACTAGAGCAGAAATAAATGACATTGAGGTTTTTCTAAAAAATACAAAAGATCAATGAAACCAAGAGATGGTTCTTTGATAGGATAGGCAAAATTGATGAACTGTTAGCCAGACTCGTCATGAAACAAAGAGAGAGGACCCAAATTTAAAAAATCAGGAATGAAGGCAGGGAAGTAACCACTGATTGTAAGATAATACTATGAATCACCAAATGCCAATAAGCTGGACAATGTGGATGAAATGGACAAATTCTTAGAAAAATACAATCTCCCAAAACTGAATCAAGAAGAATAAAAAAACTTGAATAGTCCAATAACAATTGATGAAATAGAAGCAGGAATCAAAAATTTCCTACCAAACAAAAGTCCAGGTCTAGAGAGCTTTACAGGAGAGTTTTTTTCAAAACATTCAAAGAAGAACTAACACCTACACTACTCAAACTACTTCAGAAAATCCAAGAGGAAGGGACACTTCCAAACTCTTTTTATGAGGCCAGCATTATCCTAATTCTAAAACCAGTTAAAGACACTACAAAGAAAGAGAATTACTAGCCAATATCCCTGATGAACACAAATGTTAAATCTTCAACAAAATATTAGCAAGTCACATCTAGCAATGTATTAAAAGTATCATACAGCAGGATCAAGTGAAATTTATTCCAGGGATGCAAGACTGGTACAATATTTGCAAATCAATAAACGTGATACATCATATAAACAAATTGAAAAACAAAAATTATATTATCGTATCATTAGACACAGAAAAAGCATTTGACAAAATCCAACACCCATTTATGATAAAAACTCTCAGCAAAGTTAGGATAGAGGGAGCATATATTAATATTTTAATGGCCACATATGACAAACTTACATCCAACATCATACTCAATGTGCAAAACCTAAAACCATTTCTCCTAAGTACAGGCAGCAAGACAACGATGCCCACTCCTGTTCAAAATAGTACTGGAAGTGCTAGCCATAGCAATTAAACAAGAAGAAGAAATAAAAGGCATCCAAATTAGAAAAGAACAAGTAAAATGGTCATTATTTGCAGATGACATGATATTGTACATAAAAAAAACAAAGAATCCATAAAAAATATTAGACTTAATAAATGAATTCAGCAAGGTAGAAGAATACAAAATACCAAAAATCTATGGCTTTTTTATACACCAATAATAAACTCACAGAAAGAGAAACTAAAAAAGCAATCCCACTTACCATTGCAACAACAAAACAATTAAGATACCTAGGAATAAACTTAACTAAGAAGGTAAAAGACCTGTACTCAGTAAACTACAGGACATTGAAGAGTTATAGGAAGACATAAAAAAATGAAAGATCATACCATGTTCATGGATTGATAGAATCAACATCATTAAAATGTCCATACTACCCAAAGCAATCTATAGATTCAATGCAATCCCCAGTAAAATACAAATGGTATATTTCATAACTCTCCAAAAATTCAACTGGAATAAAAAACAAAAAGACCCAGAATAGCTACAGCAATCTTGAGAAAGAATAACAAAGTTGGAAGGATCACAATACCAGATATCAAGCTATACTACAAAGCCGCTGTCCTCAAAACTCCCTACTACTGGCACAAGAACAGACATAGAGAACAAAGGAACAGAACAGAGAATTCAGAAATCAACCCTTCAAGCCATTATGCTCAATTAATATTTGACAAAGGAGGCAAGAACATACAATGGAGTTAAGACAGTCGCTTCAATAAATGGTGTTGGGAAAATTGGACATATACATGCAAAAAGATGAAACTAGACCACCAACTTACACCATACACAAAAATTAACTCAAAATGGATAAAGGACTTAAACATAAGATGATAAACCATAAAAATCTTAGAAAATCCATTATGCAGCAAAATATCAGACATATGTCATAGCAATATCTTTACTAATACAGGTCCTAGGGCAACGAAAACTAAACAGAAAATAAACTAATGGGATTACATCAAAATAAAAAGCTTTTGCACAGCAAAAGAAACCATCAACAAAACAATAAGAAAGCACACTGCGTGGGAGAACATATTTGCCAATATTATCTCCAATAAAGGTTTAATATCCAAAATTTACAGGGAACACATACAACTTAACAAAGCAAAGGTAAACAACCCAATCAAAAAATGGGCAAAAGACCTAATAGAGACTTTTTAAAAGAAGACATAAAGAATGCCAAAAGACATATGAAAACATGCTCAAAGTAATTAATCATCCAAGAGACGCAAATCAAAACAACAATGAGGTACCACCTCACACCTGTCAGAATGGCTATCATCAAGAAATCAATAGGAGAACTAAGATGGCGGCATAGGTGAGCACCTATCTTGCTGTCCACGCAACAATTCTGAAACTACAACTTAACAACGGAACAAACATCATCCAGAATCACCGGAGAGCTGGCTGAGTGAAAATTCCACACATAAAAGTAGAGGTGGGATGCAGCGGTGACTTAGGAGGAACAGCGGTGTGCAGCTTTGAGGTTCGGAGTGCGAGCGAGCGGTGAGGGACAGGCGGCAGACAGCAAGCCTGGCTGGTTTTCTCCAGCGGGGAAGGCAGAGGCCTCCCACAGCACCAACCCCCCAGTTCCAGGCGAACTCCCAGGTCGGTGAAAGGAGGATCTTGGGCGCGGCTGAGGTCTGTGTGTTTACGGAAAGTGCACGAGTAAATTGGAGCAGCAGTTCCTGGAGTGTGCAACCGGGCAGAGAACGCGGGCAGAGAATGCGCAACTTGCTCACTTGCTCAGAGACCACCATACTGCTTTGTTTTACAACCTTGAGTGAGACTTTGGCTGTGCAGACTCATTTGGGGAGAGGCAGAGTTGTCTGGCAACGGGGAGACCAGCGGTGGATTTACATTGCCACCCAACACTGAGACCCGTGAGCCGCATAGATAAGCTGACGCCACATGCCCCTTAAACACTGAAGCTGTACGCCACGTAGGGCGGACCTAAGGCTGACTCCGGGTGCTGCATAAGGAAGCTGAGCCACTGTTCCTTAAAGGATACCTATCACACACCGCTAAGGGACCAACTCAGGAAAGCAACCACAATGCAGAGAAAAGGAAAGAACTCAGCTGTGAAAGAAATGGAGGAAAAAAGACGACTAGACATAGAGTTCAAAACCACAGTAATTAGGTTTATGAAGAGGCTCCTAGAAAAGGCCGAGAAACTTAATGAGAACTACAACGAAATAAATAACACCTACAAAGAAATGAACAATGCCTACAAGGATATGAAAAAAGACAAACTAGAAATTAAGCATACACTGACTGAAACAAAAAATATTATATAAAGACCCAAAAGCAGTCCAGACTACCGCAAAAACTAAGTCAAAGATTTGAAATACAAAAAGCAAAATCCACTCAGCTGGAAAAGCAAGAAGCCAAAAGAGCCCAAAAGTTGAAGATAGTATAAGGGGCCTCTGGGACAATCTCAAGCATACCAACATCAGAAATATTGGGGTGCCAGAAAAAGAGAAAGAGCAAGATAATGAAAACCTACTAGAAGAAATAGTGACTGAAAACTATCCCCACCTGGCGAAAGAAATTGACTTGAAAACCCAAGAAGTGCACAGAACCCCAAAATATAGGAATCGAAAGAGGACCACACCAAGGCACATCATAATTAAAATGCCAAGAGCAAAAGATAAAGAGAGAATATTAAAAGCAGCAAGAGAAAAACAGTTAGTTACCTATAAGGGAGCACCCATACGATTGTCAGCGGATTTCTCAACAGAAAAGATGCAGGCCAGAAGGGAGTGGCAAGAAATATTCAAAGTGATGAATAGCAAGACTCTACAACCAAGATTGCTCTATCCAGCAAAGCTGTCATTCAGAATTGAAGGTCAGATAAAGTGCTTCGCAGATAAGAAAAAGCTAAAGGAGTTCATAACCGCCAAACCAATACTATATGAAATGCTGAAAGGTATTGTTTAAGAAGAGGGAAGAAGAAAAAAGTAAAAATATACATTATGAACAACAAATACACATCTATCAACAAATGAATCTAAAAATCGAGTGAATTAACAACCTAATGATCAGGATAAAATGAGGAATAGAACAGAATCATGGACATAGAGAGGGAATGGACTGATAATTCTTGGTGAGAAAAAGGGTGCGGGAAGTACAGCAAGAGACTGGACAAAAATCATGCAACTATGGGAGAGGACGGGGGAGGGAGGTAAGGGCGGAGAGTGGGATGGGGACTGGGTGGAGGGGAGCTATTGGGGGAAAATGTAATTAATAAGCTGAACAATAAAGATTAAAAATAAATAAATAAATAAATAAATAAATAAATAAATAAATAAAATCATCTGAAATTAAAAAAAAGAAATCACTAAACGACAAGTGCTGGCAAAGATGCAGAGAAAAAGAAATCCTCTTGCACTGTTGGTGGGAATGCAGATCGGTGCAGCCACTGTGAAGAACTGTATGGAGTTTCCTCAAAAAATTAAAAATGGGACTCCCATTTGACCAAATATCCCTTCTAGGAATATATCCCAGAAATCAGAAATACCAGTCAGAAAGGATATATGCACCCCTATGTTCATAGCAGAACAATTCACCATAGCCAAGATTTGGAAACAGTCTAAGTGCCCATCAGCAGATGAGTGGATTAGAAAACTGTGGTACATATACACAAGGAAATGCTAAACTGCTGTAAAAAAGAAGGAATTCTTACCATTTGGATGGACCTAGAGAGCATTATACTAAGTGAAATTAGCCAGTCAGAGAAAGATAAATATCACATGTTCTCACTCATTTTTGGAATATAATGAACAACATAAACTGTTGAAGAAAAATAGAGCCAGAGGGGGGGGGAAATTAGAATATAATAGAAGTAATTCTGTTATTTGCAGATTTTTAATATTTCCTACAACTTTTGTGATATTATACTATGTTAGTACAGTTTTAGTAATATATTATACTTAAAATTCTTTTTTCTTGAAATATTAATGTGTATTTCATGTAACATTACATTTAAGATTATTTTTCTTGAATAACTGGTGTTTACTGCATGTAACATTATTTTATTTTAAATCATTTTTGAGATAATTAATGTTTATTTCATTTAACATTATTATAAGATTGTTTTTCTTGAAATATTAATGTTCATTGCATGTAATATTATTATATTTTAAAAATGTTCATTGCATGTAATATTATTATATTGAAAAAATATATCAAAACAAAGAGAACAAAGAAAATATAAATTCTAACAAAGAGAAAATAATAAAATATCAAAGAAAATGGCTACCCCAAACTGCCTGTCCTAGTCCCAAGAACTATCACTATGGTCTGTCTCATAATATGCCCATGATTATATTAAGTTTTATAGCAAAAGTGATTTGAGGGATATTATTAAGATAACTAATCAACTGATTTTTGAGTTAATTAAAAGAGATTATCTATTATGGGAATTGGGAGACTCTTCAGTAGATTAAATAACAACAATGTATGTAAAGCACTGAGCAGGGCCCCTGCTACAGAGCAAGCATTTCCCAAATGTTAACAGTTCTTGCAAATGTCTCCTCAAGTCAACAAAAATTCTTTTATACATGATAAAAAAGAGAGAGCGAGATTATCCTGGTGGGCCAATCTAATCACTTTGATATCTTAAAAAGCAGAGATTTTTCTCTCCCTGATAGTAGAGGAGGAACTGAGAGAGATTTCAAATGTGAAAAGGCTACAACACACCAATACTTACTAGAAGATAAAAAAAGTGTCAAAGAATGCAAGTAACCTCAAAAAACTGAGAATGGCCCAAGATTGTCAGACAGAAAACAACAACAACAACAAAAACAGGGATCGCTATCTTACAGGTACAAGGAAATGACTTTCAATCACATGAGTGAGTTTGGAAACAAATTCTTCCCCAGAGGCTCCAGATCAGAGCTCAGACCAGCTGACATCTTGAATTTTACTCTTGTGAAAATTCAGAGACTCCAGCCAATCCCAACCAGAATTCTGACCTACAGAATGGTGAGATAATAAATAGGTGCTGTTCCCACCAAGGAGACAGAACTGAACCTCACATCACCCGGCTTGGCCCCAGAGGATGGCTGGTTAGCCAGAGACGGGTAAGATTACTCAGGGAAGGAACAACCTAAGACAGGCACTGTCACATAGGGGCCATCAGGAAAGAACTTGAAGGTCAACAGAGATGGGGCACAGACCCTCAACCCCCCTAACCTTGCAGGGGCATGAACTCTCACCCCTTCTG
This sequence comes from Antrozous pallidus, assembly GCA_027563665.1. Classification (NCBI taxonomy): domain Eukaryota; kingdom Metazoa; phylum Chordata; class Mammalia; order Chiroptera; family Vespertilionidae; genus Antrozous; species Antrozous pallidus. The sequence continues at coordinate 88,418,873 of CM050509.1, read as the reverse complement.
AGGGGGGTCTCCTACCCTCATGGCTGCTTTGCCACCCATGCCCAACTCAGATCGGAACCCAGGTTACAGACAGAGACTTGGCCAGCAACAGCAGCCCTATATCTAAATCCAATCTAGCACCAGGAATGCTCAGGGCCTACTCAAGAATACAAATAATCCTTTCCACTAATATTTACAGCATAAACACAGTGATAAAAGGTTTAGAGAAGTTATGTCAGAAAAGTGGCAGAATAGGCAATTTCAATCCCTCCACAGAAACCTCTCAAAGCAAGCAGAAACTGTCAGAACCAACATTGTCAGAACTCTGGAAAACAGTCCAAGGTTTACAGCAATGAAGCAAATAAATACTGAGTCAAGAAAGAGATAACTTGAAAATGCTAGGAAAGTTTGGTGGCTGTGCTCTTGGTTCACTCATTCCCTGGCTTTTTTGTGGTCTTGAGGATAATGTATGTTCGTTCCCCACTGTGGGGCTGTGGTCCCTGGTTCCAGATGAAGTAGAGAAGACTCTCTAAATCATTTTCCTTGTCTGTTCTAAACTGTCTGGGAACTACCTTAAAGACTGATTAAAGATACTTGTCCTTATTTTACCTAACTCAGAACTTGCTCAGAGAAGAAAGGAAGCATGTGTTGCTTGTAAACTTTATAAGGTGAATGAAAAACCTATAGCCTTCTGGGGAAATGATTATAGTTGAGACATACGATAGACCACCTAAAGCCTGGGGAAGAGTTTCTTTGGGAAATTAGGACATTCAAAATCACCTGTGTATACTGGATAACTTAGCCAAATGTATGTCCAGGACAGAATTCATGCTCAGAAAAGATCTAAAAAGTCCCTAATCTTTCACCTCTGACTGATCTCTAAATTTAGTAGAAGCAATAAATGAAGGCTGAAGCAGAGTTGTAAATGGTTTGGCTATCTGTTGAAAGAGTGATCCAGTACAGAGGCAATTCAAAAATACTGGGAAAAGAGTTGTGTGTTTATTTTAGTCCTTGATGTTCAAGGAAACCAATAACAAAATACTATTTGAACACAAGTTAGAGAAACAGAGATTTCAGGAACCACATGACAAGATAATCTTTGCAAAAATAGTTTGGAAATGTAGGTAGATGAATGGATGATTGTAGCCTTCAACAATCAAGAATAGCAAACCCTGATGAGAGAAGGAACCAAGATGGTGGCATAGGTAAACACCTATCTTGCTGCCATACAGAGCAATTTCAAAACTACAACTTAACGAAAGAACAAACATCATCCAGAATCACCGGAAAGCTGGCTGGGTGAAAATTCCACAAATAAAGTGAAGATAGGACACTGTGACTCAGAGGAGTGGCAGAGGACAGCATTGAAGTTATGTGCAGAGTCAGAGGTTTGGAGCCTAGGGCGGGCGGCTGCAAACCCGGCCGGTTTTCTCGAATGGGGGAGACAAAGACGTCCCACTGCACTGATTCCCCAGCTC